>LR990073.1:6043969-7293969 GCA_905147235.1 Erynnis tages
TCGTCGACCATTTCTATTTAATTTCATTTGTAAAATTTATTTTTACTTATATGGCTTAGGCGATCATACTATAATTTGTAACTATTTGTCACTGTTACATGTTTAAGAAGCAGGGCAACTGACATTCAAACACGCTATGAAATCAACAGGTATTAAATTATTTAATGACATACCTTTTATTATCATCCTACCATATTACATACGTTCGCTCCTTGTTCGTCAAAAATAATAGTTGGTTATACCATGATGCAATGCCTGTTGCATCTTAGAAACTGAAAGAAGATTTTATGGCACCTCACGATAGTATAAAACATCCTCCATAATTCCTGGTAGTATAATGGACATAGGACTAGTAACATGGGTTACTGGTAAGCGGTAAAATTCTTTGTTTTGTTACTGAAATAAATTCATCAGATTTAGCAACTGAAATTTTAAGAGATATAAGTAAGACAATATGACTAATAAAGATATCCTCTCGGTTAATGATGAGATCCGATGCATCCGAGTTCAATAAGAATTTAATCTTATTTCTAGTATTGTTTTTTTGCTGGTAATCTCCAGTCATAAAAGCATAACTTGAACTTGTAGATGATTGAGTAGTTTCAATAGCCGATATTCTCGTAGTAGTATTCTCGTCCGTTTAAACGGTTTTTGCATTTTAAATTGCTTTAAAATTAATAATCGTTTTTGATGATTGTGACATGAAAAATGTTGTTGATAGAAATGACATTTGACAAATCTCTTTTTACTTTTATTCGATTTGTTATGCCATTGTATTGAGGTATTTATGTGTCATTGATTTTATTATACTAGAAATTTTTTATCAAATTTTCTTTTCCACGATGTTTTAATTTTCTATTCCAGATCCAGGACCTTGTATTATAACACCGCTAGGAAACTAAGAATTTGCATTATTAGATTTCATTATCAACTTTACTTCATGTTCTAAATATTAAATTATTATATGATGATAAGTCAATATTCAAAAGAAACATGTCATATTATGACTTCTTTGGAAATTTCCTCTTTAGCAAAACTAAGATAGGAAATCACTCAAATATTCAACAATTATACTTTTTTGCCAAACCATTCTTTTTCTTCCACTCATGGACAGTGCCGATGCAGACCGATGTTCACATTTACTCGTATAAAATCAGATTTCCAGATACTATACTTTTTGTCGTCAAATATTCCGTTTGACTTTTGAATTTTCATTTTGCTGAAAACCTGAAATATCACTTTTAAGAACTTATATCAAACACTATTTAATTTTGCGATCCTGGGCCCATAACCTGTAGGTTTTGTGTGGGCAAAATTAAAGATAAATTAGGATTTAAATATACGTTTAATCCTTTATAATAATTGGGAAGAGCAAACACATCCGTTACCTAGCAATATTACAAATATAAGTCAGATCAATTTCTACTAGGTGGCGCTTCTGTGGAATTTGAATTTAAATAATTATTCTTTATACCAAAGAGGTCCAGATTAATTTTTGTAAAATTAAAATAGATATTCCAACAGATATGAACAAAGGACCTACCGTAGAGCTAATCTCATAGGATGTCAAATAAGTTCAGATGTATTATTGCACAAGGTTACTTTGTCACTAAGTACCTACATAAATAATCGGTCGCCGTCATAGCATCAGGGGGTCGTCTTTTCTAGAGACGTAAGCTCAGGTACAATTATCCGGCTCTTAGGGCGACCAGGTCGACTGATGACCTGAATAGGCGGCGGGATACGTTGTATTCAAAAAGCCCAGGATCGAGAAGAGTGACTTCGATTAGGGGAGACCCATGTCTAGCAGTGGACTACGACTCCCCGCAATCAAATCTCTCACAATTATTGAAAGTTTTAAGCGTTCAGCCGCTAAGAATTAAGCGATCCTTTTATAACCTTTTGAGTTAGCATTTCAGTATTCAGTGTACAAATAAAGACGTTCGACGGGAACTAATGGCACGTTAATAATTCGCGCGAGTCTTCCTATTCATTGGGAGTCTCGTAAGATTTATCACTACAGGGGCCTGGCAAGATGCCTTTTGGCACTGTCTGATTATATACTTTTTAAATATTCCCATTCGAAAACAATTGAGTGTGATACCGACGTTAAGTGAAAAGATTTCTTCATTGATTTTATTCTTGGTTTCCTCTAAGAGTTTCCTTTAAATTTAACGGGTTTTAGAACTTCTGTATTTAATTTACCCGGGTAAGTGTATACTGCCATTCTTTTAAGACCTTCTGTGACATGTAAAGTAGTATATAATATTTTAGAGATAGATATAGATTTGACATTTTAGTCCTGAAGTGCTACGCATCTTATACAGTCTTTAACTCTTTTAGACGAAACGAAATTTTAAAGTTTACGCGGACAACAGTCTGAGCAGGAGTAAGCGTTATCATACTCGTACAGACCTTCATAACACTAAGCTAATGTGCAAACGATTTATGTATTTTTTAAGCAAAAAGGCTGACGGGCCATCTGTTGGTAAATGGTCACCGAATCCTACTGACATGAGCAACAACAGGTTAGTCAGTTCAACACTTAAGTGAAAAAATATATCCTACTACGATTTACGGTAATATTAAGGGCAGCAGTTAGCTTAAAATGCCCCCAAAGATTGGACACTATAAATTTACATTTGCTTAACTTGTTTATGAACTCACCGGGAGTCGGCACAGAGACGTAAAGTTTGATATCGCCACAGGAAAGTTGCTTGCAGGAACTGGATCGTAACATAAAATTTTACAACAACTTCGGACGTAACAGCGTTACAGCATTTTGATATCTTGTCGTTTCTGATAAAAAGACATTCTGTAAATATGGCGCATGTTGTCTATTTTAATGTGTAATGTATAAATGTATACTTTTACTTGCGAGGCTAATACATACTTTCATTATACCTTAGCTAATATTCGGCTTTAGCAGTGCAGATTAGGAGTGCCAGCAGTTTAAAGCTATAAAATCCTGAAATTGCTCTACTCGTACACACTAAGTATCTTACATTATGTACCTATTGTAACGTGAATACTAGGGAATATTATTATGACAGAGTTGTAAAACGTAAGTCGTGGCTGTACCTCCCACACCGAGTTTTTGGCAAGTACCGTGTGGATAAAAATCTCCATATCTGCGCTCAGCTCAGGACCTCCGGCGGAATGAGTGATTGAATTATTAACTGCCCGGCGCAGGCTTAGCGCCGCCTTTCCAATTCTTGTACTAACGGGCACCCGTAGATTTGGTTTGGTGTAGCTGTCATAATAATTATGGCTCTATAGATACTATTGTCGACATTAGTTTTCCCACATCTTATTGTCTGTAACCCATTAATGAGGGCCGGGCTCCTCTCACAATGAGAGGGATGTAGGCCTTAGTCCACCACGCTGGCCTACTGCGGGTTGGTGGACTTCACATACCTTTGAGAAAATTTTTTTATGGACTCTCAGGCATGCAGTTTTCCTCATGATGTTTTCCTTAACCGTAACAGCAGGTGATATTTAATTTTTTAAAGCGCACATAACTTTTTTACAAAGTCAGTGGTGCGTGCACTGCGTGACACTGGGATTCGAGCCCGGAGCCCTCGATTCGAGGTCGAATTCTAAGCCACTGGGCTTTCACCGCTATCACATCTTATTGCAATGTCATTATTGAGTAGGTACATATATTATCGCCCGGTGTAGTCTTTTTTATGTCTTCGTATAGCTTTTACTTACCATTTGAAACATTTTGATATCACATTGAATCAATGTTCTTGAAACAAAAGCCATGTGGTAAGTTAAAACACTGGACAAATTTTAGTGCAGACGGGTATCTAGTAATAGTGTGGATACAAATCTTCATATGTGCGCTCAGCTCAGGACCTCGGGCGGCTCTAGTGATTGAATTATTAACCGCCCGGCGCAGGCTTAGCGCCGCTTTGTCCAATCCGTATACCAACGGACACCCGTAGATTTGCGTTTGCATATCTATTATAATATATAGTTATAGACTTCATTAGTATGTTGTATCTATCGTACTCTACATAACTATACTATCTGGCTATTATTTTACCTAATGTACCTAGTGAACCTAATGAACCTAGTGTAACGGCCCACTGTCGCGGGCACAGCTAGTTTAAAAATAAAAGGCAATTTAATTAAATTAAATATACTTATTTTATTAGTCAATCTGTTAATTAATTCACAAATTAATTAAAATAAAACTCCTGTCCATGTTTTACTGCTAAATACTCTCAAATCTAAACTTTCCAATAATACTAGCTAAAGTAATTTCGTAAGTCAAGAAATTCTAGCTTTGCGCTATTATTTTTCAAATTTAATAGTAGATACCTACCTATACCTACAGTACCTACATATTATATAAACTCGTCGAATTCCTAATAAAATCGAAGTTTTACGACTGCCGTCGCCATATTGTATCGGTAAATCAATTTGAGTTTACACAAGCTTAGTTTGGCATTTTAAGTATAAAGCTCAGTTTAATAACAAAACAATCTGGACCGGGTATACTGGCGGCCGGTAATAAAATTTACTTACTCCCAAACACTTTTATATAACCAGATGGTTGGATAGGTATTATATTAGAGAAAAAGTGAGAGTGGGCTCAAATTCAATAAAATTAAAGGAGACTAGAGCAATTAAAGGATACCATTGTGAGAATTAAAAAAAAAATTAAACTAAATTTAAACAAAGGCATCTGTATGGAGCCGTCCAAATTAAAGTACACACTGACATGCGACAAAGTGTACGAAACGATATCCGTCGTCGTACGTGCTATCATCGTCCTAAGTCCCAAAAATCGTCCCAAGCAAAAGGACCTGGCAACTATGGCACCGAGTAACACTTTGGAAAGATATAATTATCGTATTGTAGGTTGTATATCACTAAAAAGTGACTCAACAATTACAGTTCCTGTCAAAACAAAAGCGACCTAAAAATAAAAGTTCCTTTATTTTAGATGTCCCAATTTCGATATTCTGACATATTTCGATATTCTACATGTAAATATAATTATAACATTTTTGCTTACTCCTTACTTTTATTATAACTACGACACGGGTTCGATAGTTCACTAGGGACTCAGTCAATCATAATCCGTTGGGACTCCTAACTTTTGTATCATTGTCTTATTCGGGTAATTTGGGGGATGTTATTGTTTTGTAACTTTTTGATTATTATGTATTGGTAGAATATTTTTAATGCTAAGTGACTTAAAATCTAAGAATATTAGATAATTTAACAACTATGAGAAAGATATAATTGGCTGCGTTTTTATCGTCATTTGGTTTAATGAGATATAAACAGTCGTTTAGCAAATTTCATCCAAATCCGTTTTTCTGTTTTTCTGAGAAGTAGCAACATCCATCTTATATTCCCACAAATTTTCACACTATGAGTGTTAGGTATTAGTAAGATTATGATTTTAATAACACTCTAGTTAGGTTAAAATCTTTCCACTCTCCTAAGCTTCCCTAGCAAAAATATTTCTAAAGTCAGCCCCAGCCTAGAAATATTTTTAAAAAGCCATTAAATTAAATTTGATCCCCGATTTAAATGCAAAATTTAAACTCTTTAATGACTTTCATGACGCAAATAGAGGCAATAAAATAGCCTTCGTATGTTAGCTTTATAAAAACATATTCGTAGAAACTTTGCATTGAGGAACCATTTAGTCAATTAGTGCCCAGATTGATGTACTTAAGTAGGCACAGGATGTCTCCGTTAATCTTTCTACAGGGTGTCCCGTAATCAGTGGACCAAAGGAAAACTGGTAATAAGGGGGACCATTATTATCTGTCAAAATCACTAAATTTTGTCGTCGTAGACCTATTGGTTTTAAAGTTATAATAGTTTAAACATTAATGAATATAGGACGTGTGAAAGAAGCTTGTGCAAAAAATTTGTATTGTGGAATTGTGGAACTTGGTTTTAAAAATATCTACAATTCACACGGATTCCGAAAAGGTAACATTTACTAAGATTACCTTAAGTTATTAAAAAAAAGTTATTCATAATTTTAATCAACATCATAAAATTTTGTGGTATTGATATAACTGATAATAGTCCCCGCTTTTACCAGTTTTCCGTTGGTCCACTGATTACGGGACACCCTGTATATCTGTGTATCTGCGTGTGTCTATTCGTATCACTGAACTTCCTCTAAACAATGAGACCGAAGTTGTCCGGTAGATAGTGCTATCAAATTTTTATTTTACTAAGGCAGCATTCAGACAAGACTAAAAATTACTATAAAGCCTTTTTTCGTTAAACAGTAAATGCAGTCTTAATTCGTAGCTCACTGTTCTGCAGAGCAATGATAAGAGCATTAACAATAATCATGAAAGTTCGCTTAGCGTTCAACTAACAACTAAAAAGAATTAAGTAGGTACGTATGAAAGTACTGCGAGAAATAAAAATAATGTTCCCAAAACATTTCGTACTTACTCGAATACGCAAACTAAATGTGCATTTAAAAATCTATACCGAAATTATCGCCATTTCTTTAAACCTACTCTTTTAAATACAGTGGCTATCCTAAGTGTACCTACTTCTTTTGTTTTGTAGAAATCTAATACATTGTTTTTTATTGACTGATATGCCTCTATTCCTGTAGTAGTATGTAGCAGAATGTCTTCAACCTAATAGATGCACAATAGTTCTGTAGCGCAACTAATTTGATATGAAACTTCGTACTTCCCAGTATTGTGGACTGATGTGAACTCGCAGAATGATCACTGAGGCGAACAGCTATGAGAAACACCGTTATGAGAACTAATACACAGTTTATGAGAACTATTCCTTATATTTCCCAACTCTTTATACTTAATTATGGGCCAATTTTACCACTTGCCTATAGATAATTTTTTATCTAGTCATTCAAGGCAACTAATCGCTCGATAAAAATCGGTGTAAAACTTGATATAAAATAAAGAGAACTTTTAAGCAAGATACGAGTAGCTTGGTGATCAGTTGCTTCAAGTGAATGTTTTTAAAGTTCTAAACGTCTTTTCACGTATTTGTTTAATTAAAGAAAAATAAATTGATAAAATTTAAATACTGACACAAATTGTGGAAGGCATATTTTTATGTGTGAACAAAAGATACTTATAGTATCTACACTTGTGTAATTTTTCTGTTCGCGTACGTTACGTAAAGGCAGATTCAACTTTAACTCCAAATATAATTTAGATACATGAGGTTGCTATGCATGCCTAGGAGGCATAAGCCATAGGAAAATTTTCATCTCGTAACGAGTTTATAATAAAATCCACATACACATCTATTCCATTCTAATAGTCACAAACTACGATATCAAAGTTCGCGCTAACTTGCATTGCGAATGAACGAACAGCGACGGCGCGAATAACTATGATTGCGTTTTGTACTTTGAATAACTATAAAAGCCGTGCACCAAATGTTCGTACATTATTTGATGTGTTGCCACATTGGGAACTAGTTTGACGCATGAGAAATGTAGGAAAAGTAATTTAATTCAGTAAATTTTGGAAGCGTCTAAGAGAAAATTTCCAACTCTGAGATCCTTTATAGAAAATATGCTGCGCATAGAGCGCCCGCTCCTCATGTATGTATGTCGAAATTACCTTGCATGAAGGGAGATATAAAGTGCTGACAGCTATTGAGCTGACCATATAAAATAATTCGATTTGATGTCCAAGATATCTAATATACAATGCTCTATTTGACTTACCGCTACCATACAATGTGTACGCGGTCATATATCACGGCCATTGTATGCGTTCCTTGCAGTCATAATAATAAACCTCGTTTCGTAACTACTCATATTCAGTAGGTACAATACGAGTTATTGACAAATTACTCTTGGCCATTCAAGTACGCGAAGGCATCAAGAAGGCTAGATATCAATGATATATTTGATCACGAAATAATCGGAAGAGCACTTAACATTAAATTATTTTCATAGTCATTTTCTTTAACTCATATGGAAGATATTTATATAATAACATTTTCCAGAGTCCACAGAGCAGTCCGACGCACATTACTATTATTAATACAGTAAAAGCTCCTTGTCCTCATAATATGCATCTCTGCAAGATCATAAAATGTGCATGCGATATATCACGTTCATAGCAAGCTTTACTGTCCTTGTAGGTACTCATATTGTGTAACAAGTTTCATTTTCAAAGGACGTCGTGAACATTGTAAAATATGTGCGCAGAATTACTGGGACGACATGATACATTGTTATTTGATCGTTGGAAATGATAAACATTAATTATTTACAATTGGCTTGGAAATAATTTCTAGGACATGATACATATCAATGTCTGGTAAAAATATGTTAATTCATTAAGAGATTATAATTAAAATTGTGTTGTCGAGATAATAAATAAGTCCCTCTGCTTTTTCTGATTCGATGTGTCTATCGGCTTCAGAGATTGGTAAGTTAAATACACGCCTATATCTACCTTTTATTGTTATAAAAAAATAAGATCTAATAGCACTCTTATTAGAATGTAATAGATACGAAACCTTATAAATATAAATAATAATATAATCATATATTTTATCCAGGAACTCCAAATATTTGTTTTTTGGTTTCCCATTTAATACAAACCTATCAATACGTATTCATGCGTACAGCAATAACCTATAAGACCGAACCCCACTTGATGTTTATACCCTGGAAATATCGATAAGATAAATAGTCAATTGTATGTTTGTATCAAAGGGAAAAAGATCCTTGCGGTTGTGTCTGTTTTTTTTGTTCTGAGGACATTTTCTGAGATACTTATTTGTATCTAATAAATAATGTCCCCATAATATCTTTCAAAAAAAAGTTCTGTAATAATCTCCACTATTTGATTTGTGTTGGGGACAGTTGTATGGAACATGGTTCTCCTTAACTGAGAATGGTTGGTAGTTGGCACTCTCAAGTACAAATCTTGTGCCACTGCTTCTCCATCACGATTTCTTTGAGTGTTAAGCGGAATGTTAGGTGCGTTGTGGTTTTTAGAGGCCCGTTCATCGCTTACCTAGAGCGTGCTTGCGATCCATTGATTTCTCCTTTCTTCATCAACCGTCTGGCTCGAGGCTTTATTGCGGCAAAAATATTATGCCCGAAGAATTTGGAAATTCGTATTTAAACTATCGGCGATAATAAGATTGATATTGAGAACCTTGGATGTACGGAACGTGGTAGAAATATAGAATTAGAGTAGTTAGGTAAGATATGATTTGATTCCTCTTTAGCCATACATTCAAGCCCATAAGTAGTTAGTTTATTTATTTATAAAAAAGTATTATTGAATATGAAAATTTGTTATGAAATCCAACTGAAAATAAGGCGAAGGTTACTTTCGGACGCGTTTGTCCCGACGGAGCGTTCGGGGAATGTGCAAAAACAAGCGCAAATAAAGCGGACATATTGTAAGACTCGTGTGAATTGCGGGTTGTAACAAGTGATATGGCGTCGAGAAACTTATTTTTAGTTCATTTGATCTTTTAAGGGATTCCTGTTTCTCTTTGTGAGTCATACTATCGTATATCATTGTCTCTGTTAAGCTATACTTATTTAATTTGCAATACCTAATTATTTTCTAAAGGACAGCGGAAAAATTGGATTCAAAGGCTTTTTCAAAATGGACTATGAAGGGTTGAAGCTAAGGTCTATATTGGCCTCAAAAGACATACCAAAAAAGTATCGTAGGACAAAAGTGAGCGACGCAAAAATTTGTCCTAAAAATAAAAGCCCCTAATTTTAAGTGTTCCATTTTTGACATCCTAACCGTCTTGGTATATAAAAACCTCTGGATTCTCCTATAAAGCGAGGGTTTCCTATTTCCGTACAGTAAAATATTATATTTGCTCAAACAACAAACACCATCAGCGGGGCACGTTCGACATCATCGACGACCGCATTGCCCATTTGCAGGGTCGCTTATAAACAAACGGAAGCCTTTATAAATTTGCCTAATCTGTTTTCCCGTTGCAGTCATTTTAACTCTTTCCCCTTTAATTTGGATTGAGAAATTCCTTTTGTTTCGTGTAATTGATGATTTCATGTTGTGTTATCTTTTGAATTAATGTAGAGTCCTTCTGTTTGCCCTCAACATAAGTATTTGTAGGTACAACACGTATGGAGTAGTTTGAAAATAAGTTTCTATTATGTTTTAGTGTATTCGAGTAAACTAAAGAAACAAAATACATTTACTTTTTGTTTAAAGTGCAATGCGGACTGTGCTTTCTGGTCATGACAAAACTATTTTACGCCATGTTTTATAATGACGAAACTACACTATGACGAAACTCCACTAAGCCCGCAAGCCGTTGAAGGTAAATCAAGTAAATTTATTTCCCGACTCAACAAATAATAATGTGCGGGTATGAGTACTGAGAATTATAATAATTTCCTTTCGGTAGATTAGAATCAAATATAAAGTGTGTTACAGACCTTACAGACTTGAGTTAATAACTACAGAGTTTGAGTCGGCCGTCAAAGTTAACGGGAAAGAGCACCACTTAGAATTACATCCACTGTGGCGAGCTTAATAATATTATATTCAGATTCCATTGCATAAATTAAGGTGTTCTCAATATTATCGCTCCACGTACCCGCAACAAAATTTAAAGCCTGGCAAACCCCCTTTAGAAAACACAGACTGTAGATAATTATGCAACTTTATTCTAAAAATCAAAGCAAAAGATAAATTTATCACAAACCTAGATAGCTATTCCATTTTTGTATTTATATTCATATAAATAAATATAAATTTTATGGGTGGACTTTTTGTCGCAAATAGAGTCAATTCTACTCAATTTAAATTTTAATACCTACCTATTCAGTTCATCGTACGATGGAGTCCGCTAAGCTTCCGCCATTTCGTAAATTATCCGTATCAAAATAGCGTACACGTTAGACAAAACTACAATAACCCAAACATATTACATTTTTAAAGCAATACCTTTTGTTTTTCTAGATACGATACATCATACAATAGTACGATACGAAATTTTCGAATCTAATATAACTATATAACCTGAAGCAAAAGTTAAACCTAATTTCGTATCACGCGGATCTCGAAGCCATTGTTCTGTTTATACTATGAACCTATTGTGGGCAAAGGAAATACAAATATGTAGAGTTACGTCGAAATCCTCGTTTGGCTTCATGAAGTTTAATTAATATGATTCAACATCAGTTTTCCTGTATAAAATAATATAAAATATAATTAAAAATACTTGAAATACTTTTTCTCCACAGACATCATTAGTGGTAATTATTTGAAACATTAGAAATGCAGCCATTTATAGAGTGCTGTTATTTGAGTCGGAGTATCTAAATACATCGTATAGTACGTACATAGGTACCTACTGCCTGTTTATTTTTCATTACTTTCTGATCAATTATTTCTTAAATACGATTTATCCCAAAGAAGACGAGATGTTTAATCGCAAGTATAATGATCTTCTAGAATTGATTTAAATGCTTTTTATATTCGAGACTGTGGCCTGTTTCTTTACAGTAAAAAATATAAGCTTAAGAATTTATATTCTCGCTAGAAAGTATAGAAATTCCACTTGCAATTTGACTTTGTAGTCATTTTGTCAATTATTCAGATATATTTTTCATTAGAAATATTAAAAGACTGGATGTAGGTAATTACGTATTGATTTAAGATTTTGTATGTTCCTACAAGTTGCAACCGTACATAAGAATTTTCCTGTTTAATTAAGAATTTTACTCTTTTCATTTCAGAATCTAAAACAAAGGTCACAACAATTAGAAGCTTGACACTTGAACAATTGAGTTTTACTTGTTTATGTGAAACTTGTTTATTAATTCACATGAACAAGTAAAACTCATTTGATGGTCAATCATCATCAATTTGACATTTTTAAAAACCAACACAATTAAAGCAAATCTTGTAACAGTGACAGACAAGGGTTGATAGTGCTAGCCTACATACTCGTACCATACCAGTCGACGTACAATCGTAATCGCTTCGCTGATGCTACAACACTGACACAAATCCCGTTTGATTCGTCTCATTACAGGCCTCTTCGACAAACGCTCTTTGACGTTTCCCATCTGGCACTATATCCATTATGTCGCGCAAATATGGCTATAACATTACGAGCTAAAGGTCCTTTGGCCCTTCCAAATAATGAATGAATAAACCCTTAAATTGCACCAGAAATACCTTTAAAAGTTTAGAAATTAAAACAGAAAATATAAACCATAAACCATTTAAAAAAATAAATAGAGAAAACTGGAGTTACACACAACTTTTAAATCCCATTTTCATTCCTTGGTGGGTATAATTTTACAATTCAATTTTCTTATTCGTTCTTATGTGACATTTGCTCATAGGTCATGTCCGTCCTAAAAAATCTCAAAAGTAAATTAAATATTTTTATAAGTATCCCTCCCAAATACATATTATTATTATACAATATGTACAATAAGGTTGTTAAGATGTATTCGCGAGGCTAAATTGAAACATGTCGAGAGTTAATTGTGTCCAGTCCGTGAGGGAAAGACCCCTAGAGGATAATCTGGTTCCCAACATTCAATATGTATTAAAGAGTATTTCCTTTGGTTAAATAACGTAATGCAGTTGTCTTACGTCAATTAAGACACTTTCAAGAGGTCACAATGCAATATCCTACATTTTGTTTGAAGAACATAAAATTGGGGTATGTGGTCTTCAATTTCGCAACCTTTTTGACCCCATCACACAGTTTTCGTACTAAGTAAAATTTAATCTTTTAAGATATTTATTGGTAGACAAACTAGTAAATAACTGCTTAAGTGAATAATATCTTAAACCGCTAAACTACCTTTCATCCTTACTTTTCAATTTCCTTAAGCTATGACTCAATATCAGTCTACAGAAATCGAAAACTAGATTAAGAGAGACTTTTGAAGGCAATTTAGCATAAAGTCGTAGTAGTTCGCAATTATTCACCCTTATTGTATATCAATTTGATTCTGTCATTCAAGATAATTTGGTCCCTCGATTATCTACATAATAAAAATGAATCGCTGTTTGTTAGTTTCGCTAAAACTTGAGAACGGCTGGACCGATTCGGTTCATTTTAGTTTTGATATGTACTTGGACTTATCCAAGAAGGGTTCAAACGGTGAGTAAATTTGAAAAAAAAATCGAGGAATATAGAAAAACATCATTTTTATTTACCCATATTTGGCAGAACGAATTGTTCCGGGACAGCTAGTGTTTGATATGTAATACCAAGTAATTTTAGTGTCTCATTGTGATAGTTATAGAAAATGCTACGTTTGACATAATTTAGTAGGATTCAACTTACAAATCTCTTTCGATTTGACTTTTATAGTCGTTTTACACAAATGATCTTACTTTCTTCTTGTAGGTACTAGGAATTTCTATTTTTACCGACCGTGTACCATTATTACGTTATGTAATAAAACGTTCGTCTAAAATTTCCACGCACCTATTCGTATATAAAAATATGCCGAGAGTATGGCGCTACCATTGGTAAATTCTACTTACTTACTACTTAGGCAAACGTCTCGCAAGTTGTTGTGAGGAATTAGGTACATGTACATTTCATAATTATTTCACCATATTCATGAGGATAAAGATAGTAGTAATGAGGAGCTGCTTACTTCTTAATTAATTTAATTTTGATGAAGTGAAACTCGTCTGCCTTTTTAACAATTGCATAATTAAGTGCATACACGCGCGCCAAGGGAAAAGTGTCACTCTCTCTCTTCGCGCCAATACATTAAAAAAAGAACTCGCCCAAGATAATTCTTGTATACAGCCAAAGTGTTAATATGATTTTATTCTGCCGACTCGAACGATGCAAATTAAACCGTAGTTAATCCTGAAATGCTCAAATATATCTATAAGTTTAGTAAAATGATAAAAGATTACTGGAGAAATTCTTTAATAAATCCTAATCCCTTCGTCTTAAACTTGTATTGAAGTTAATAAAATATAGGTACTTAGATTATGTATAAGCAAACCGATTAAGAGTTAATGAGATTTTATTATCGTTGCCAAACGATACATATGGCTATATTATAACAGAATATGTATTATGTCAAGCATGTACGGTTATAACGTTATTGAATGGTGCGGTTGCCGAGGCGTATTCGCGAGTGTAAATTGAAACGTGTCGAGAGTTAATTGCGTCCATTCCGGGAGGGGAGGCCCCTGAAGGATAATCCGCAGCTCACAGCAACCGATCTGTATAATATCACTCGTATAATATAATAGAACGGTGACGATTTTGTTTGATTCAATAACAAATATAGTGCAAATTAACTGAATCACAACGAAAAAGTCACACGCACCGACTGAGGGCTAATGAAAACAATTTTATTTTGATATCATAGTAATTATTTAAATTATATGGCGATAATGTTTCCACGACTCAATCAATTGATTTATTAACCATTATCATCAAAGGGGTCTTCTTGGTGTGCAAAATTAGTTCTAGGCATCTTCGTTCTTCTTTCAATTTTATTTCGATTTATTATTTCGATTACTTAACAGATCAGTGCCTTTACACTCACGTTACCTACCTACTCGTAACAAATCAATGAAATCACGGAAAGAAAGGCAAAACTCGAATGTATTCATAATTAACCCTATCAAAAGCGCTTGTCCATTACCCCTTGCTTCCTTTGCCGCCGGCGATGCACATTACATTGTTCTAATTTCAAAGCAGGAACAGTATGCCCATAGGCAGGGTTTTGTTACGAGTGTCGGAGTGCGCAATTTGCCTTTTACGATTTTTAACAAAGCTTAAATTTCCATTGTCGCTTGTTTGAAATACTTGACTTGTTAAAAAATCCTTTTTCAATATCAAGGTCTTGAATGGAAATTGTTATTTAGCATTATTTTGTCGATATCACATGTTACTCTTTTAATTAAATGAAATAAATAGGTATTATGTTAAAATGATGACATATTTTAAGATATTTAGGTATATGTAGCTGTTAATTTATTAAGTTGCAGAAATAAGTCAGATAAGTCTACGCAATCATGCAATCCTCGCAAACACAGTTATCCCTAGCAATTTTGGTTTCAGATAGGTAGTACCAATCTGCAAAATAAACAGAGTTCAAAGTAAGATGATTTCAGCCTTTTATAGCCGTACCACCCGCAATGCACACATTGTATTAATTTCAAAGTATGAACAGTATGCCCATAAGCCCCGTTATCGTTGTTAACCATTTGCTATTCTTAATTTTCTTTCGTCAATTTAGTAGTGTTTATTTATTTTTGCTTTAGTTTTTTTCGCACATTGCAATACCACTCGGATCTAGTGTTAATTTTTCAATTTTCGTACGTAACATTAAATATTTCATACATCAAAAATAATCTTATGCCACACTTCAAAACCGGTTTTTCATTATATATTATTATATATTTTTTATATACGTATATATATATTTTTCAACTTAAAGTACATAATTATAGTGTTACCTTCAAATGTTCAGTAGTTAACATTGCTATTATGTGTTTGAATTAATTAATGGGTATTTAAAAAAATTCGGTGATTAAATTAATCCGCATTTGTATATAACTTGTGTAAAAGTATGATAACAAATTCGACCCTGTCGATAGACAGACTTAATTAATATTTCGGGGTTAAATCTTTCGTACCGGGAATGGACGTGGAAAGCGGACAGGTGGCATTCGAAACATGATTATATTATGATGATGTTTTATTATTTATTCAATTAATAAAACCTTTCATAATATGAAACGGGCACGTGGTCCTGCGTAAGATGTATGATCTCTTGGAAACTGAAACCAACGGATACCAACGTACAATTTCAAGGTGTGAGAAATTAATATTCTTAGCTGATACAAGATACTGACTCTAATAAAAGACAATAGGTAAATGTAAAATAAGTGCTTTTTCAACTTTGTCCGTTACTGTTTAATACTTAGAAAGGATGTTGAGTATACTAAGAGGTATTTTGAATTACTAAAATTATTTCCAATAAGAAGAGATTGGTAGAAAATCTATTCCACCGGCTTTCACTGCCTATTGAACGCATGTCTTTGTTACATCGGATATTATTACGTCGGCAAGCGATATTGACATTTGTATGATTATTCAGAAACGAAAGGGACACATGTAAGGGTTTGCATACAATGTCCTTTAATGTTACTACTCTGAAGCCAAAAAGGGGACTGATTCTTACAACATAATGGACGATGGGATCCATATTCCATGTGTGAGTAGGCTTTCACGGTTCATTCCATGTATGGAACTGAAATTATTAATTTAGCTTCAAGTATAAACATGCCTTTGTTGATCACCATCTCTCTTTTCGCTGCTAGGGGAGTTTTTGAATTTAATTACGCCTGCATGAAAGCATGTTAAGCAGTTAAGTGACTTACTTTATAAGTAATTGATATCTGCGCTGCATACGCAAAGAACTATTGTAGAACTTCGCTCATCAAGAAACTGCGACGAAACATCAACGGTATCCTGAATCACCATACCTATGAAATACCTATGCAAATGGCAAATATACAAAACTCCGAGTCTATCCGAGTCTTTCGCCTGAAGGGAAATAGCCTTTTGACAAACTACCATATCAGCTATCTTTATATCGTGGCATTTACGTAATTTCTTATTTCACATTTAATATATTAAAACAACGAAAACGCCCCGTATATTAATAAATTAATTTAAACCGGTTTGTTACGTAAAAATCTCCACCCGACCGTTTCACGGGGCCAGTGGTTTTCAGGTCACTGTTACATGCCTTATAAAATTTGCAGGTTGTTTTGAAATGAGTCTGCATGTCTCGTTCGAACGTATGTGTGTTTTTCTTTAATTGGACCTTTGCATATTACTACTGTTGTTACCATGATACCATTCAGTAAAAAAATGATGATCCGTGAATTACCATTAGTCTTTAGCATTGGACACCAAATTTTGAGAGAATAGTGCTTTCTTGCAATTTTTTGATGTTTAATATTTATTCATCTTGTTACATTTATAACTAATGTAAGTAGTTTGATCTATTTATCAAATAAAGCTTAATTATATCAAAACATACAGCTAACTAATTGATTCGACATCGAAAACGTTTTCCAATAAACCAATTGGCCGTCAAATATTCAGCCATGTTTGACACTTAGTAAACTTTGGAATTAAGGCCTAGTTATTTATCGAGCAAATTTACATTAACAATTTCAACAATTTCAAGTGTCTTTAACTGGGCATTCCTTGCTGAATATTAACTGAGGATTTAGTTGAGAGTGGAAATTGAAACATGTCGAGAGTTAATTGTGAGCGGGCCGCTGGGCCGCGTCACGAACTGAAGCCGGCGCATTCCGTATTCAGTTTTTTTACATTTATCTTGTGAAACAGCTTCTTTCAGTATTTTGTTTCTGTAATATGGTACAAATGGTAAATAAACTCGTTTAAAACCTAATTATATCAGAGAACATTTCGTAAACAAACTAGTTTTTCAAATCAAAATTGGTTGAAAAGCTTACGTACCTACTGCTTTGTAAGATATAAAGACATTTTACAGCAAAGATACTAATAACACTTTGCCTGTTCGTTAAGTAGATACAATAATTGAACAAAAAGTATTAGTCACATGTGATTCACGGGACAGCGATTTGGTTAACGTATACTTGATCTAAAGAAACTTAAATCAACACGTAATGCTGAGCAATTTTGCAACATAAGAAAAGATGTGCATTAAATTTTATGCCCCTCAAATATTCAGCTGTGTTCTGATTTGATTTCAGCTTACAGAAACTTCGGAAATAAGTCCTAAATTTGCATGAATCAAACAATTTAAACTTTTTGAATTGACTAAAACTGGAAGTAACTTGCTATAAACTGATTATTATAAATACCTTGAGCTGTATGTTATAAGGGATTTAGTTGATGATAGTGGTGGTAGGTAGTACTTAATGAGCGGTATAGATTGATGTGTTGTTTTGAAGTTGAAATTCCACATTATTATCTAATAGCGTGTAGAAATACGAGTACAATGTGTGATATATTCGTACATATATTTTAATATAAATTTGTAAGTAACTTGCGACTAGTAAGCATGCGGACAAACCAAAATGCGGTTTTTGCAATGCAAAATATTGTAAATTGTGTTATTATTTTGTTACTAATAAATTTATTAAAAATTGGAAAATTCCGAGAGTTAATTGTAAGCACGCCACTGGGCGCCTCACGAACTGAAGCCTGGAGCATTCTGTATTCAGCGACGCGGCCGTTCAAAACTTTGTAATGTCTATTGTATATTGTAAAACACCTTCATTGAGTACTACTTATAGCCACATTTTTTTAAGTGTCAATTAATATTCAACTACTTTTAATTATTGCAGGAACGTGGCAGGAACTTTGGCAATAGGTTTTAAATCGAATTTAAAATAGTTATTAAGCAAATTTGCATAAATTAAACAACTTCGTCTACAATTTCTTGCTGAATATCAACCGAGGACTTAGTTGAGAGTGGAAATTGAAACATGTCGAGAGTTAATTGTAAGCACGCCGCGTGGGCGCGCGAACTGAAGCCTCGCTGTATTCTGAAGCATTCAGTATTCAGCGTCGCGGCCGTTCAAAACTTTGTTTTGTTTACATTTATCTTCCGAAACACCTTCATTCAGTACTTTGTAAATGCGAAATTTAGACATAAATCGCGTATCTTCTTATTAACAAGCGTTATTCTACTAAGTTTTGGACAACTACACTTTGGACTTGATTGATAAAACTGTATGATTGTGTACTAATTTAACTAACCTTTC
Source organism: Erynnis tages (assembly GCA_905147235.1). Classification (NCBI taxonomy): domain Eukaryota; kingdom Metazoa; phylum Arthropoda; class Insecta; order Lepidoptera; family Hesperiidae; genus Erynnis; species Erynnis tages. Next base: position 6,062,746 of record LR990073.1, read on the forward strand.
AATAGAACTGAATGAAATAAGAATATAATTCACTTACATTACACCCATATTGACAAAATAATACAGTAAAAGCGTTTTCTAGACTAATACCTACGATTTATTGTTAGCTGTTATGATATTTTGTTACAATAATGCCATCAGTAATATGTGGCAATATATCGTGCCGTATTTGGCCCATTGATATTATATTGAAACATAATTGTCTGAAATACGAGTATCAAAACATTCTTATAAATACGTTTTGCAGTTAAAGACGGTAAAAGTTCATAATACATAATAATATTTTATTTATGAAAAATTTCAGCCCGTGATGTTAGTTTCCATCGTTAACGACTTTCCTGTGTCCCATGAGTGACATGTGACTCAGGTACTAGACAAGCAAAGTGTTAAATATTTGGTCAAAAGGGCATTTAAGAGTATTCCATATGTTAAATCGGTTACAAGCCATTAGTCAACTAAATGTCATTCAAATGCGTTTAGCTATTTTTGTTTAAAAGAAAGACAATCTGTCGTTCAGTATATTTAGGTATCATCACAAACTGTTGCATTAATATTAATATAATGAAGGTTGTCTAGACTGAAATGGGAAATGCACATCCACTTAAGAATAATGCGGGCGTCAACGTCTGCTTTTCGGCGACACCTGCAAACGCTATTAGTAAAAAGGCTCAAATGATTGACATTGAGTGTTATTATATCTATAATACGCTAGTTATTTTTATAATAATATAGGAGTAGCAAACGAGGATAGGGCCTGATGGCCAGCTTAATCGACATCGGATGCAATGTCACACCAGAGGACGAAGATAATAATTAACCTCAAGAGGTCTCTCTGACAACCAGACGCATATAGGATGCAGTGATCTGCAGCCTGCAGTGACTGTATCCGATATGTAGTTACGTGTGCTGATATCGGATATGTTGTGACAATTGAGGACGCTTAACATCATAACGATCCGGTCTCCGCCAACCAAATGAAGAAATGAATCTACGAGCACCTTTGACAATCTAATGACCGACGTTTACCTACTATACAAATACAAATATTTAGACGATACAGATCGTTACTACACAAATTGTAAATGTTAATAATTAATATTACAAACTGTATTCGAAATGTAATGTGAAATTGGTTAGTGAGTGTTATGCGAGGGATCGAGCGAGCTCAGTCAAGTGTTATCCAGCGCCAGCGAGGAAACAACAACACTGTTGAAACTCAATTCATTTGTGCCTACTGTGCCCCCATTATACTGTGTGTTGGCTTTAATGCGATTCAAGCACATTATAGTACTTGTTAAATTTATATTTGTTTATTGTTTGACATACAATCTACAGCATCTATAATTATGAAGGCTTTGGTTCCCGGTCGAGACTGTGATTCAAGAACTTACTGCCCCTGTTATATTGGAGTTAGTTACATGTAAATCATAGTTAACATTGGTATAAAAGACACAAGGTACAACACATTTATATCGCCGATAAAAATAATGCGGAATATTCGTTATTTAAGATGAGTAAGCATGTAAGCAAACAATTTTATCTTGCTTCATGCAACGCTTTAACATACCATGTCAGATAGGATTTCTTTTATATTAGGTTAGATAGAGGTGGTCTCGGGGTTGCTCATTTTCTATAAAAATAGTAAATAGAAAAAATAGCCACCAGTATAGAAACTAAGTGTAACTACGTTTAATAATTTTATAAACGCATGTTACTGTTTACGTTGAAACGCTACTGGGCAAAGTGTTTACTTTGTGCGATGGTTTATTGTAGTGGAAACATGACTGTGATTGTCGAATGTCGTTCATATGTAATTATTTTTGCGGTGAGTGCCTCCACATAGGGACCAATACTGCAACAAACATGAAAATGTTTGCGTAGCCATGAGTAGGTAGTGGATTGCTACGTAATTAATACACCACATTAAATTATGTTGTTATGTTTTCTATATTATTTAATTATTTTTCAATTTTGTTGTTGAATAATTTTATCCAATAAAATCATTAAGAATCATATACATTATATCATAAACACTTCAGTGGTTTGGAACTTTAATTCTTTAAGTTGATTGAGTAATTTTTTTATGATACGAAGAAATACCTCCCCAGCTGAAACATAAGACATGCTGAACATATTGTTGATTTCCGACGGGTTGAAAGCAGGCGCTAAGGTACCCTGGACGAGTTTCTATGACTGGCTCTACCACCTAATAAAATGTCTAGCATTAAATTATACTCTAATAGTTACCCAGGTACCTAAATAAAAATTCTTAAAATAAATTAAGGTAGCTGAGGTAAAATTGTAGCAATTTTAGACGTGAAAAATTCAGCTAATGTGTAATAATGAAATCCCTGCCGGGAACCTGTCCAGATGGGATAAACTGGCGCTGAGGAGACGCCAGGGATGCCTCTTTTAATTTCTGTTCCCCATTCAGAATGTGTAATTATAAAAGAAGTCAATTTTTTTCCTAATGCAATAACAAACTAAAATTCGTTTAAATTCAAAGCATTTACTGCTTTTAGTGTCAGTTTTGCTAAATGTTTTTAAATATAGAATAACTAATGGAACTGCTGAATGGTTATTGCGGCCCATAGAAAACCTTATGCAGAAACGAAAGACTGTGTAAAGTTGTAAGGTACTTGTTTCATGGCGCATTAGAAAGGCACCGTGGCGATGTGAAATCCATGTGAAAATGAAAATTGATAAAAATTAAATGTTAATTTTTATTCCACTTTTCTTAAAAACAGTTTAGTTTAGAAACAAAACAGACATTAATAAAAAAGTTTTAAAACCCTGACAGCAACGCCAAACGGTTTACACTTACAAATAGCAATTGAGCGGTGTTACAATGTCATACATGTTGTATGTGCCAAGCGCGATTAGTTAGGCGCAGATAATTACACATTCCATTTGTCCGGTTAATCCGTTCTAATCGGACAGCGTTTGATAAGGGTCGCCTTTCCGACTTACGCGGGGTGCCATGTCTTGCTGTGTACTCAAACTCTCACTCATATTAATTTGTTTTAAAAATTGTTCGTAATTCAAATTTATTTGGTCCTGCGTGTTTAAATAGGAATGAGTTGAAATTCAAATTTATTTTCGTTTTCGTGTTTTCGTGTTTATTCAGAATCCAATTTTTTTCAAAAATGTAATTTATTGAGGAATTCGTAGTTGAGTTTTAACGGTCAGAGAACCACGCAACGATTCCAATTTCATTGAATATTCATCTGTATTCTAATAGTAACTTTTCCTATTATTGAAACAAAATACTCTAAAATTTTATTAAAATAAAATCGCTGGGTTTTGATTTACTAATCTATGCACAAATACACTTTTTTAAGCATTTTCGATAGTTTTTCACCATTGAACGCTATTTATACGACATATTGATTAGATAAATATTCGTACGTCGAAGGATCGAGTACGAAGTAGTATGAATCCTTGACAATAGCTATTGTTCCTTGTTATTTCTAGGTAACCATAAATAAAACCGCCCGTAGGTAATTAAATATAATTCCTGGTACGTACATACGACATCATGCAGTACATTACTGCAGTGTTTCAACTCATGTGCATCACGTTTCACATTTTGTTATAGTCTGGAAACGCAGCAATTTAATTGGTGGGTTTAGTTCACATGTTTTCGTGTTTATAACTTGGAATTTACCTGCAGCGCAAATATTAATTTGTACGTTTGTTAGTTAGTAGGTGTTGGTGTAAATTGATACTTGGAAAACGAAGGTGTATACTTATAGCTCCTTAGAGCTATTACTACGGAATGATGAGAGGTGGCCGGTATTAGTGCCTTTATTTAATTTTAAATAGGTACATCAGATAATAAAAATGGCTTTAAGTCACAATAAAATTACTTTGCACTGTAAAAATGCCATCCAATAACCGCACTCATCTCAAATAAGTAGTGTATCTACTGTACTGTACTGTACTAGTGCTACCTGCTGTTACAGACTTGCCGTGATTTCTAAAGCTTCTTCTTGTCTTGTGTTTCGGATAGGGTGTGTGATTGCGGAAGATAGGTACCTACTTTATATGTATAAGACGATTTTATGAAACAGCATACCCTCGTACGACCGCAGATAGGATTTCGGTGCTATTTGAGTTTGGATAATGCTATCCATGGGTGGTTACCACTTATCATCGGGTGATCTGTCAGCCCGATTGCTTCTCATTTACTATAAAAGTGATCATTTCTACCATTTAAGGATTTACAATAATATTCTACTTTAAACTACTATCAATGTGAAAGTTTGTCAGGATGGATAGATATTTGTTACTATTTCACGCAAAATGCTGAACATATTTGGATGAAATTTGGTATTCACGTAGTTTATGACATGGATTAACTTTTTAGATACTTTTTTATCCCTCTCTGTGCTAAATTCAAAAATCAACGCGGACGAATCCGCAAAATAATTCAAAATAATTCTCCCGATGATTTAATATTCTGTCTAAAACCACTGATGTTCTTCAATTAGTGGCTTTTCAATGTTTGCGACAGCTACACGCACACACGTAAACACGGCTATTATGTCGAGCAATCAATTTGCAAATTGATTTCGGGTCAATTCAAATCGGTTCTGTTACCTATTCACGGTTGTACGGTTTTGTTTGACTTGTGTTCACTCGTTATAATATCATCTTCTGTGTGTATTTTGTATGTTGGTAGTAGGGATTCTTCATAACTATGTGGAAATAAATCAGTGAATTTAGTGGGATTTTTTATTTCTGTGATGGCAAGGGAAGCAGCTTTTAAGATTTAAGTATTTTTAACTGATATTTTAATTTTTCTTAGCTCATTAAACATCGCCTGTAACAGCTGTCAGCTTCTGAAATAGCTGAAGTTGCTTAAAACCCATCCTCTGAAGGGTTTCAGGTTCAAATCACAGTGACATACAATGTGATTTTTTATAGTTTTATACGTTTTATGCCTACATATTTCTCAGCAAACATATTTCTCACCATATTTTCTGCATGCGAATTTCCGAGTTCTCCATAGTTTTATGGGCCTATCGAGTTCACCAACTCTCAATACGCCAGCATGGTCATCTTTTTTGAGACGAGAACCAATTCTGCAATGGATCAGAAATGGACTGCAGACATAATATTAGCGGTTTGTCCTGAAACTATAACTCTTCGACAGGAACACAAAAAGTTTCTGATTGCAAAAAGTTATTCGGCAGGTGCGGCATCCTATCGCCTTCAAACAGCAAACGTTGAATAACAGATAAATGTTAATCTTAAAATACAAATCAAAAACCATCAAAAATCATGCAAGCACAGTCTATGATAATAGGTACTTATTTTCTCAACTATACCAATTGAATAGTTGTGTTAAAAACTCAATATCCTATTGGTATAATTGTATTTTTGAAAGGGTAGCTCATACGTAAGCCTTTGCATTCGAATAATTCCGGCTACGAGCATGTGAAAATAACTCAAGTGTTGAGAGACAAGAAAATGTAATAAAAATATTCAGTGAAGTTGAAAACAAAAATATGGGTGGGAAAATGAGAAGAAAGGGCGAACTCGCATCAGTTTTTCTCACGTAAAGCGAATATTTTTCGAGGCTTTATTGAATAAATATACATAATGTTATGATGATACTTCTTAAGAAGCTTGGCGGCTGCTGGCTATGTATTTAATTGTGTAAATGCTAATGCTGTTCTGAACGAATAATGAACAACTCGATGAAACAGAGGAATTCGTTAAAAGCGCTTCTGTTGTAAGTAGTCGTGTGTGTGTTTTTTGAATTATTCTTTGCTTAAAGATTGATGAAATAATGGTAACTGCTCATATACTGGATGCTGCAAACTCGCTCCTTTTATTTTCGTTCGTTCTAGCCATAAAATGCATCATCCATCTCTATCTAAAGAAATTCAGGTTTGTTATTCAAAAATTTTTTTTGCAAGAATAGTTATATTATACATACAAAACTAGCTGACCCCGCAAACGTTGTTTTGTGATATAAGTTATCGAGCGTTAAAAATCGACTATTAAAAAATAGGGGTTGTTGATAGAAGGGTGAAAATTTAGGATTGTATGTATTTTTTGATGCCACATTATTGAAAAATAAAAAATAAAAATTTGTCCAAAAAATAAAATAAAAATGTTAGGTGTGGACAACCCTTATCACTTAGGGATATGAAAAATAGACGTTAGCCGATTCTCAGACCTACTGAATATACATATAAAATTTCATAAAAATCGGTCAAGCCGTTTTGGAGGAGTATGGTAACTAAAACTGTCACATGAGAATTTTATATATAAGATTAATTTATGGTTATAGGAACTTGGTGTAATAAATGCGCATCACCTTATAATAAAAGTATAATCGCCAGTTGTCAATGCGTCGCCGTCTTAGAGAGAAGAGAGCTCTTTTCATGTACTTTTTAAAGAGGGTTGACATGTCATAGTCCTGAAAATAAATACCATCAGAGAGCGACGATTCCAGATTTATTTTTGAGATGGCAATGAAATGAAAGGAACACTTTTGTAACATAAAATAATCTAATTTCCATAATATAAAATTCCCTATTTTGGGTTTTTATATTACGAGTACGTACCACACTATAGATACAACCTAGTACCGCAATGGTAATCTATGTGCATGTGCATAGCTAATATTGACAAACGCTATAAAAAGGCGATTGGCAATTTCAGCTCTAGTATTGGTTTGTTTTATGTGCACAGTTAAAAAAACAACTTTAACAACATTTTGTATAATATGTGTTCACATGGCGGGCATGTATCGGCGTTTTGAAACTGGATTTTGTATTATCAACGGAATGAAATGTGGGCGGACTGAAAATAAAACAGGCCCGGGTAGAAACAAACTGTGCCTCGAGCCTGACGGGTGATGTACTAGACAATACCGATGATTACCGTACGAATACTTTAACGATAGTGTTAATGGCACAGTTTTGACGTTTAACACACAACTTTATTGTAGTCCCCATGACCCATTAGCGAGCCACTGCAGCGTTTGATTTCTCACAATGAGGAAGAGATAGTCCATCACGCTGCCCTAATACGGGGAGGTCGGCTTAACGTAACGATACTAACATACCTTATAATATTTAAACAAAAAGGTCATATACCAGTAAGAAGCCTCTTGCCCGGAGGTCCGGCTTCAATTAACAGTAGCACCTACCTACCACTGACTTTCCTACGTTATGGGCGATATAAAAATTAATAGTCACCTTCTGTATCTGCGAAGGATTTATTCTCGTAGGTTTATATCTATTGTGAATAGTTCATATCTATTGTGAAGTCCACCAACCCTCAATAGACTAGCGTGGTGGATTAAGGGCTGTTCTTCTCATTTTGCGACCCGTTAGTTGGTCGTTGAGTTTGCATTATTTTATAGATGCCAGAGTTCGCGCCTTCATATTTCGTAAAATTCAATATACAAACCTTGGAATCAAAATTGATATCCTAAAGTTCTTGTTTTATTATCAGGACCTACGCAAACACATCTCTGGTTCCGAGGTCGAAGGGAGGCTAAGCAAATATTAGTTTAACTAAATCATCACATGTTATTTATCATTCAGATTTTTAATTCTTTTTTTATAAGTTTGAGTTGAGAGTTTTAAGCTATTTAAGAAAGAAGTTTTATCTTACAAGGATGTCCTAAAACTGAAAACACTAGATACTATAAACAACGTTAAAACATTCGATAAATGGGAGAAAAATAGATATTTATCGTGCCTAATGTAATGTAATAATGTAATATCGTGCCTTAAGAACTTTTAGAGTTTAAAATAAAGGTAAGGAGTTAGGTGAGTGAATACCTAATCAATCTTTATAGAATATACTTAGATATTAAATCCAATGTATCCATCAAGCCACTATAATTATGTACAGTATGTATCCTACAAAAGTAGCACTCACATTTATTATAATAAGGCCGCGAAAAAATATCCCTTTTGATACTAGGAAATCACGCTTTTGCGTATTATTAAATTGTACAAATATACGCCCGGTTCTAACTTCGCTCGCATTTATTTAATGTATAATTTATTCAACGACAAGCGCTATGAATGCCAGTAGCTAATGTTTATTCTTAAGTTAACTGAAAATTAAATGAAACATCTGTACCAAGCCGGTGAAATAAGTTTCCACTGTTCCTCAGGGATTGAGATATTCTAATGGGTAATGAAGTGAGTACTTAGGTACGAAAACAATTGCTTGTCACAATTTGATATACATGTAATTATTTAAAATAACCTAACGTAAATTTAGTTTTATATTTTTCAAACGTTAATTTAAATTAATAATTCGCGGTTTAAAAAGTTAAAAATATACACAATTTTGTTCTGATTTTAAGAAATTACGGCTGGTAGCTCATAAACAAAAATCAATTCGTCCTTACAGTAATTGTAGGCGTCAGGCACTTTAGATGTTGCCATTCCAAAACATAGGTATGAACATATTTATGTGAATAAACAGAACGCAACGCAGTTGTATCGTATATTGTGTTGCGAGTTCACATACTGGTAGTTGTGAACTTCGTATAATTACTGTTGGACCGATGAAAGGTCGTACGTTAATTATTACGGCTCTAACACTCGGAAGCATAAATTCAACCATAAACTGTACCCTTAGAGATTATTTATATAATTAATCACATGTGTTAATTGCTCCAAGTATACTCTAAATTATAGGTGAATTTCGCGTGTTAGCGTATTATTATAAAGTAGGTGTTTATGACGCTTAATCAGTGCTTTGCTTGTTCCGTGTCGCTCTAATGTCAAAACTACTATTACTTTTTATTTTCATAATGCGGTACAATGTAAAATGTTTGTCGTTCGTTTTATTTATTTGCGGAGCAAAATATTATACTTATACTGATTAATTTATATTAAAAAAAAACCGAATGAACACGACATCCGGTATAGTCATTAGCACATTAGCACCGATGAAAGCTGATCGATGTCAAGTTTAAAGCAATTCGTTTAGAAAATAATGTTCTTCAATTCCAACATGAAGATGGAATGTTTTTACGGATTGAGCTTGAAAGCGATACAATGACCGGTGTCACCCTTTACTTTTTCTCTCTTCCTTCCTCTCAGCCCTTCCCAATGCACTGCTGGACCCTTTGAATCCAACAATTTCCCCCTGCCTTCTTCAGGTCACTTGATTGGGTGGCGGCCAGTAGGTAGGTTTTTTGCCAGCCTTCTTTTTCCTTCTTGGTTATCTATTGAGTCTAGACATACGTAAAGTCTAGGTTTTTTTGAAAATTTGAAATTTCAGAAAGCACACCTACGTAAAACGTCAACGGCAACGTATAAATAAATTTCCTACATTCGTACTGTAGGACAGGTAGGTATACCACAATATCTACAATGACCCAACCCTTGTTTTACGACAAATTTTAGCGGTTACAAAAATCAGATACGATCCGTAAAATTTACATCGAAGGAATTTCGCGAGATTACCTGTCAGCAAATAGGCTTTAAATTTTATTACGCATTTCGAACGTTCAAATAATCATAACGCGCTTATGGCTGCGGTAATAAAAATATCAGGCTACAGTATTTTTTTCCAATTTATCTTAACAACTTGTTTTATAACTCAATATCTTGGAAGGCGGTGCGATAATAGATTTACACATTAATTATAACTTTTACGGGAAACGTCTCCGCTTATCAAAAATACGTTCCAAATAAGTTTTCTGCGTACGTTTTTGGGCGTTTGTTTAGGCATTGGAATGGAATTTTGATACACGGCATTTGTAATTAAACGTTACAAGTTTCCTGAATATTATAATTAAAGGGCGTTGGAGATAGTAGAATTAGATAGATATATAGTAGTGGAAATATGATCGTAATGAATAACTGTCATGAACAGTATATACAGTATAGGTATGTATATATACGAGTACCTAACCATACGATTTATTTGTAGGCTACTTGCTGGACGCTCTACAGAAAACAGCAAACTTATGTTTGAACGGTAATCCATACTAATCAGTTTTCTGCACTGGTTTGGGATTTGCAAGCTAGCGTGTATTAATTTCGACTTTCATTTAGAAATGCAATTCAGAGTCAACAATGGTCATAATTTTTCTTTTCTTCTTTTCCTTATCCTATATTATCTTTAGATTTAGATAATTATAATCTGATCTATTTATCTATCATCACTTTTTTATCATTACCCATATCCTATGTAGTATCTACAATCTACATAATATATGAATGTACTTATCTGCTTATTTATTACCATTTTTCGTTATTCTTTCATTTTATTATTTTCATTTTTGGCACTAAATTATTATTAGGTATTGTTCATTATTATTTTTATGCCGCCTAATTAAATTTCCGCTTAGCCCAGAGATAGACTAGCAGAGAATGCTAAAAGTAGCGTTAAGTCCACCTTTTGTACCTTTAATTTTGTATGGGTATTATAAAAAAAATAATAAATAAATAAGAAGTTGTATGTCTGCGACCCATTAGTGACTCACTACAAGAAGCATTATTTAGAAGGCTGAGTCGTATTGATTTCCTCTTTCATAATTAATGCGTGTGATGTAGATTCGAATCCAGACCTCTCGAGTAAGAGACGGACTTCTTGGCCACTGCGCTATCACAAACGTTGACTAAACCTTACCAATTGTTAGCAAGACCGTGGGACTAAGTTGCCAAGTAGTTTAACCACAAGCCCTGTATTCTTAACGAATTTGCAACTTACTTAGGTTAAAGTAAAACCAGTGTTGTAACTTACTTCTAACTATGCAAATGAACCTCTAAAGTAGTTGGGACAGCAGCTGAGATAAGACTCAACTTGGTGCATCGCTGGTACTCATGGGGTAACCCGTACCTATTGTTATTTTTCTTTTTAACCCCTACAGCTAAGATAAACCATGTTGTGCTGATAGAATATCATTTATTAATTTAATGTTGTGTCCTGTAATAGTCCTGTAATAAAAACTCGGCTGTTAACTCGTATACATACATACATCTTCATTTTGGTGTTCTAAAAGTTGCCTCAAAAGTCACTATTAAAATGTGGTCTTGGTGTCGTGAGATATTCAAGGTCGAATGTCACCAAATCAGTTTCTTCACTAGTTTCTTCAATCTTGGATTCTGAAGCACCAATGATGTTAACGTTTATTAAAGAATTGTAGAGCATACAATTTTCGACAAATTTCTTCATACGCTCAACCGTTTTGAGAGAGAGAGAAAAGAGCCCGTCGCGCTCAGCCTCGCTGTAACGCATTACGCGATGTCAACCGTCAACCGTGAACATGTTTACAGTGCCATTATAAATGAAAGAGTATCTATACATAATTGAAGTTGAGAAACAGAACATTTCATTATTTATATTGGCTCCACACAAATATGAATATTGTCTATTTATTCAGTGGTTTTCCCGCATTTCAATGTTCCCACAAATCTCTAGGTTTATCCTGCGTATTGTATTCAGTATTTAGTATTGGCCTTTTTCATAAAATTTCGGACACTTCTGTATTGTTTTTGTTTTATTTCGACTATACCATGATTCAATATCTAAGTTTTATTTAGGTTTAAAAAATATTGTCGACAACGTACCTGCTGAATAAATATAACGCATTTATAATAATATTATGTTCCTTCCATTTTAAGTGTTTTGATTAAAAAGGCTATGGTAGGAACATAAGTCAAATTTTACACAAAACGCAAAATAATCGTTTTAGATTAGGTAGGTATATCTAATATAGTGTAGCCTCGATATAACAAATCGGAGGGGAACAAGAAAATATTCGTTATATCAAGTAATTCGTTAAACTGAAGTTTGTTATGTTGTGGTTAGGTTGGTCTAAAATTCGTTATAAAGAGGTAAAAAAACTTTTACGAACAAAAGCATTTCGGAACATTTCGCGATATGAATCATATAGTACTATAAGATTAAGAGTCATACAACTTTATGTAAAGGTTTTGGGTTGACAAAATTCGTTAATTAGAGGTACTTATACTTTTTCTTGATCGTTGAAAATTCGTTACATAAAGAGGTTGTTCGCAAAAAATGTTCGCAATGTAAAGGTATATTTTATATTGACTCTATTACGAAGAATTTGTTAAATCGAAGAAGTCGTTAGGTATATTGAGGTACGTTATATTAAGGTTGTACTGTATATGTATAGCTTTCGTATCAAACGTAGGAAAACTTGTATATGGGGTTAATTATTAAAATATAAGTAAAATATAGGAGAGTATAGGTATCTGTAAGTACTTTGTAAAATGCAAATAAACCAGCAATTAACGAACTGATTTCCAAATTGGCACATGGTGTCTCTAATGAATCGTGTCAATTTACACGTGTGTGAACTCACGCCAATTGAATTCAGCTAATCGCCGACTGATATCTGAGCGCGATATGTTTGTAGTTTGCGGCTAAATAACATTACTAATTAACTGTGATTTACTTATTGAAAGTGTTTATTCAGTAAATTATCAGTCTATTTAGTTAATGTATTTATATTTGTGTGCATATTATAATTAAAGTAGTAAGGCAGGTTATAATTAAAATATTAAGGAAATTAAAAGAAATTGGTTATATACTTAGATTAAATCAGAAAAGGAAGATACGGCACTAGCGTCTCACGAGTGCGCACTTAAAATTAGGTCCATGCACACAATTTCACTTTAGTCGCAATTTGGCTAGCTATGGAACTACATTTGCGCTTAGAACACAATAATCGCGGATTTTCTGTGTTGAAAAAGGTAAAACAATGCCTTCGTGTGCTTTTCAACAAATTCCACGGCATCTTTTTTCATTCGTAAGCACACTTAAACCTAATTTTTCTTCAAAATCAATGATGGTTTTAAATGTAATTCGCCATTTTTATCAAGAAAAGGATAGCAATACAATTAGATCTATGTGTGAGCGAGATAAAGCATTTGCGTAAACATTAGCCGCACCCACTTTTCATAGGTCGGTCGCGCGCGAGATGACGCGGCACTCCGACTCGCTCCCGCTAATGATAAAACTTACCGTTCTGTCTCGCTCGCCCGATTGACACTTCATTTATAGGCGTTTGTGTGCATATGTGTGTGAGTTTTGATTTAATGTATGGTTATATAACATTAAAAACGCGATAATAGTGGATTTCACACAAGAGGATTTGAGTCTGTAAAAAATTTGGCCTAGATTTTTAATTTAGTTTTTCCTTTTCCTATAAATAAATAAAGGAACATAAGTCGAAAGCAATTGAGGTATTCGTTAGAAATATTTTTTCATCTCATCAAGTCACAAATAGCTAAAGAGGAAGAATGTGCGGTGGCGGGTAAGTGCGAACTAATGGCGCGTGCATGCATACAAGTCGTTCTATTTAAGAACTAGAATTTTAATTAGTGTTTTAAATGTCTTTTTTATTTTTAAATGTAGTTGTTTATAAAGTAGGAGTTAAAAAAATATATTTTGTGCGTGGTTTTATTTGTGAAGCTAGCTAATCGAGCGTTGATATCTCAGCGCAATATGTTTGTAGTTTGCGGCTAAATAACACAGCTAATTAGCTGGCGTGGTTAAGTTATTGACATTGTGTGTTTCCTAAACCGTCAGTTTGATTTTCAAATATACCTAATTACATTTGTATTAAGTGTAGATATACATTAATAGTGTCGTATTAATTAGCAAGTTTAAAATCGATATTAAAACTTCTAAATGTAATACGAATAATCGAATATATTTCTCACGAGATGTGACTCCTAACTTACTTAGCTGGAGAGTTGGAAGACAGTTTTAGTGAAGTGTTTGAGCATGTTGAGAAGCTTATTTGCAGTATCCGAACACAACGGACCTGGCTGGCGGGTAATGGAATATACCGCTATATATAGATTTTTTTGTATAAAATACCACCAAATATTAATATATAAAAAAATATATTGTCCTACAATATATCTATTAATGTCACAACATACAATATGAATTTATTAATGTAACAACACACAACATAATTTTACAAAATGAAATAAAACTCAATTAAATAAATGGTTAACAGAATTCTAGCGATTGAAGTATGTATTTGAAGGTAACCCTTTCTTTCTAGTCGACAATGAAGCCACAAATAGCTAAAGAGGAACAATGTGCATTGAAAGCGAGTACGAACTAATGGCGCGTGCATAATGCGGACAAGTCGTTCTATCCACGGCCTCCTGTCTACACTTTTAATTGATGAAGTTTAAACTAATGGGATTTATTTCCAAATGTTCCGGTTGCGGTTCCAGTGCAAGTGTTTTGGAATATCGTATTTTAATTTATGCAATCTATACCACCTATAAATTTCAAGCTAAAAATTAAACCGTTAAAAACAATAGTTTACAAAAAACTATTGTTTTTAACGGCTGTCGTCATTAGTCTTTGTAAATATTATGTTGTGTTTCAGTTATGGTAGGTTTTAGCAAAGGTTTTAGTCTCAGGGCGGCAACGGATCTACTTACTAACACAATGTAATTGAGACCTAGTAATCTAGCAGTATTTTGTACTTTTTTTGGTTAGATGTGATGGCCCATGAATGACTATATCCTGTACTCTTTGCTGCTTCTATATTTTAAAAAGGTAGAACCGAAAGCCAGCCAATTCATTTATTTCGCCAGTTTACCGTTTACAGAACGCGGAGGCTTTTATTCAATTCCCATACAGAACATTTTCATATTGGCGTCGGCTCGAAATAAACGTATGAACGTATCTTTATTCATTTGTTGACCGTTTTTCAGCGAACCCGCAATTTTCTAGTTAAAATAGTTTATTTTGCATAGGTATCGATAATGGTATATTTTTTTCTTATACATACAAACTAGCATGCAGCATAAAATTATGTCAAGTGGGCATTACAATTTATCTAATAGACTACTGAGTCCAACGTTAAATATTATTATTATCACCTACTGGAAAAATTATAAAGTGATTCCAGTCCTAAAAGAAGGTACCTAAAGGCACTGAAAATTGACGACCAGGGAGCTTGTTAGAGAGCCTAGTTACTTAGAAAGGGTTCCAAAATTTTCGGAAGTAGAAGAGACAGTAAAAATATGGATATATAATATATACAGCCTATCCTAAACAAAGAAAATAATGAGTTTACGACCAAATTTATTATTTACTGTACTGAAATTGTTGGAATGGAAATGGTGAGGCGTAGTTGGATGTGGCGGCATTATCAATTCAATGCGGCGAGGTGAGAGCTGCAGTATCAACATTTACATTAGTTCCTCAACTTTTGCTTCGGAACAGAAGCGTTGCGCCGAATAAACTTCGCGCATTGTTCTGCTTTAGTCCGCTGATGCTGTATTCATACACCATGCTGTATGACAGTAAAGTTTTCTTGATTTTAGGGTTCGTTTTCTCCATGGAAGGAATATAACATCATATTATGTTAAGGGAATCTTCGCGTTATATTTATTCATCGACAGTTCTGAGCATCTACTCTATTCTCAACTGCGGATCTCCTTCAGACTTACGAAATAGGCTTCCACCGAGTAATTTAAGATTCTTGTGATTCCTGAATAAAAATATCCTATTTTTTGTCAATTATCATTCATTAAATATTTAATTATAAGTGTATGAGTGATTTAGTTGTTTCGGTTTCTTAACCTACAACTTTTTTATCGGCATTATTTTTTTCACATATCGGTATCGCTATCAGCTTAAGTGCGTATCGATGCATCCTTAGTCTATTATAAGTAAATATTAAATTACGTTAACTGAGTAAATTCCACGTAAAGGTGACTTTGGATCGACGTGTTATTCGGCAATTGAGCGTGGGCTCAGGCGTTCAAGATTCATCGTTCAAAAATTTTGGCAGCTCTCTGTGAATGAAGCGTCTTATTCTCGTTATGTACGCGTCATTAAGCGCGCTCTGCCGCCGTAAGCTGCATTTCGACTCATTGTCATGCATAAAAGACTGCTAACGAAAGAGACTTAATTATCGGTACCGCCGTTTCAGCTTCAATCTTGCTGGAAGTGATCCAATCTATATTTTTTGCGCACTAAAGAATTAAATCCGATCGATGACAAACGATTTCTTTTATGTGATGCACTCTTTTTCATCTAACGAGTATTTATCCTCTCAGAGTTCATGTTAAACAATAAATGCTTCACACTCATAACTCAAATTAGAGTTCCCTACATCGTAGGTACCATGGACACACACAAGACAAAAAACAATCCCCGACCAGAAACAGTATTTAAACCCATCATTTAAATTATAGCTCTGCCAAGAACCGAACCAAGAAGTTTCCGGTCACTCGGTTTAACCACCACAACAAAGCTGATTTAAGCGTAGCCAAGTTTACACCAAACATTTTTGGGAGAGAGGCCCGTACTCAGCAGAACTAGTCAACCTGCATTCCTTCACCGTTGGAGAAAGGGCCACCAAGGACGAGAGTGTTGATTACTGGCAAAATTCCCCATGGAAAGTTTCAGCCAACATAAAATAAAACAAAATTAGAGAATATATCTACAAAGTAATGCAATAGTATCTACAAAGCTGGTCTAACATTAACATGTATTGGTATGTTGTATGCAAATGTGAGCTCCTGAGTCGCAAATCCGCCGGAAGTCCATCCAGGCAGCAATAACGCATTCACTCGCCTGCCCTGATCTGTTCTAATCAGTAATCTGTTCGATAAGACCTGTTTGGGGTTGCCAGCGTTTATATTATCATTTAACTACATAAGGGTTAATTATAATGTTAAAACATTTTATAGTAGTTTTTAATAGGTGGATTTATGGGTGAATTCTTATTTTTTTTCTCGGAAAAATCCATGGATATCCTCTGCTAGTTTCAAACATCGGGTTATGTCGAACTTTTTCGGTTCAGCTTAAACCTCAAAGATTTCTCAACGCCAGTTGTCGAGTTGACACATTAAATTTGTGTTCTTTCAGTAGCTCCTTTAACTCACCGTGAGGCAGTTTTCGTCAAACGTGTTGGGGCTTTATGGCTCGTGAGAGAAACAAATGCGTTTACATTTTTATTTCTGCATAAAATTGATTTGTTTATAGGCCGAGCATATTTTTTTATACCATGTTGCGGAAAAATTATGAACTAATTTCTTCTATTACGAGTAGCAATTTTATTGTGGGAAAGTTCTACAACCAACTTGATTACAGAAACGGGACATCGACAACGTTATAGGCAGATTAGTGTCTATATCGAAGGTTTGCATTTTTCCTGGTACATTTATATCTACATACGTATGTGCCTAGATAATGTAAAACAAAAAAGAAAAATTGTGCACTGATTTATAGGTCGACTTTCCTATGCTGTCGTCGTATTAAATTTCCGACTGTACAGCCACTACCTGGCACAGTACGCACCGTATTTCTAGAATGTTAATTATCAAATTCACCAACATAAAGAGGGATGAACCGCCGCTTGTTTCACATGTACCGGGAGGTCGTTAAATTATACAAACTTTCGGGCTAAGTAATTTACTTAAAGCTGGTGGGATTCAATTTAACTAGTAGTTAGTTAAGATTTTGATATGAAATTGGGTTAGTAAGTTGCTCGCAATGGAATGATTTGCTAACTTGCAAACTTGAACCATCCGTGAGTCGTGACTGGCACAACAAACAACGATTAAGTGACATTTGAAGAGCTCCCATTTTAGATAGGAAAAGCAAAACAAGCAAATTTATTAATGTACTTATAATGTAATAAACTTATTGTTCTGTTATTATTTGGTAACCGAACCTAATTTTAGTTTAAAATTCTAAGTTTCTATAAGTTATAGCAAAGACTTTCACAGACGGAGTGATACCTACTAACTACCTACTACTAACTTTTTTAGCGTCTTTCTTATATATAAAATTCTCATGTCACAGTTTTAGTTACCATACTCCTCCAAAACGGCTTGACCGATTTTTATGAAATTTTATATGTATATTCAGTAGGCCTGAGAATGGGATACTACCTATTTTTCATACACCTAAATGATAAGGATTGTCCACCCCTTACATTTTTATTTTTTAATAATGTGGCCTTAAAAATACATACAACCCTAAATTTTCACCCTCCTATCACCAACCCCTATTTTTTAAGAGTTGCTAAAATAGCAATTTAATAATTTTTCATCCCGCTCGATAGCTTATATGGCAAAACAACGTTTGCGGGGTCAGCTAGTCAAAAATAAAAAGAAGCCCAAGCGTTTTAGAAGCACCATAGATAAAGAAACCATATAGAAAAAACACCATAGATAGAATTCCCTAATGGGAAAAATTTGTTTGGTAGATTGAAGGTAGACGTTCACTATAAAGTGACATAAAGCAGTTCCCACCAATATAAAGGCGACCTAAAAGTGAAAGAAAATAAACTAATTTTAGATTAAATCTTGACAAATTATTCTTTTGGTAGAAATAGCCTTAAAATTCAAATAGACTGGAGCCCAGTAAGCGGGTATTGTGTGTCGCGATAATTACGTGAAGCAGGTGTTTCATTAGTTGTCGCGAAACTTGCCCAAGTGTGCCTCCGCTTCCATTTTATTTAAACTTTTCCAATAAAGCAGCCATCTTATTTTTAGCCGCTTAATTTGCTGAGAAGTACCTACTTGCTTCAGTTTTATTGCGCTTTTTAAAGAAAGAACTGTAGGGATTCAAAGAGATTTTTTTAGAGTTTATGTGTGTAGTTAAAATTAAGGTGGCAATATCGTACACTTTTGCAAACAATGGTAGTATTTTTTAATGTTTATGAAAAGTAAACGGGGATGCAAGCCACCTGGTGTTAAATGGTCACTGAAGCCCATGAATACCCACTTTCTACCTCAAGTAGAGAAGACACATCTGAAGTTGTATGTGGGTGCTTTGCTCATCATGAAGACTAAGATGTTCGCCTCAAATAAAGTATCTCCAGTAATCCCCTAGCGACGAAACACCAGACATGAGGAACATGCTGCTTTACAACGGGTTAAGAAGCTGGCGGAAAGTAACCTCCCCGGGCGAGCTTTTATGGCTCCTATGAAGTACCTATAACAAAAACCACACAAAAACCGCCCAATCTGTATTTTTCAACCACCTGTAATAAAAGTTTTTGTACTCTGGCTGGTATTCATATTTTTTTCTTACTAACGTGCGAAAGGTACAGTATGTAATGCAAACGTTAAATTCGTAGTTGTTGCTTTGTAGCCATTGTCCTGTTTCTTTTGTTCTGTGTTCCATCCAGCGTGGGTTGTTTTAACGTGTACTTCATAGATGTGAGGCTCAGTATTCTGGACTACAATCAATTAATATCAAATATCGTGTTCCGGTGCGATATCTACAATTATATTGGCACGCGTCTTACATGAAATTCTGACCAAGCATGATGACGCCAGCAGCGAGTATTGTAAACAATAACATGCGTCACACGTGTCATGCCAGGACTGACCAATCAGAAGACGTATCCTGGTATTATCCTCAACCGCTTTATCAGTTTTATACACAATAGGTCCGAAGATAGTATCGGGACTGTGGTCCCCAGGCAGAGGCGTCACTACGAGTAAGTGGGAAATCTCCCCTTTTAGCTCAAACCTTATCCAACAATGAATGAACATAGGCTGATAATTTCTGACAACTTTTTTGAACAATCACATCCAACCGCCAGTCTTATGTACCCACGGTCTGGTATTGTAGTTAATAAATGCTTTGGGAATTGAGTTGCCTCTACCGTACCTACTCATTTTTTAGAGATTAGTTAG
This sequence comes from Erynnis tages, assembly GCA_905147235.1. Classification (NCBI taxonomy): domain Eukaryota; kingdom Metazoa; phylum Arthropoda; class Insecta; order Lepidoptera; family Hesperiidae; genus Erynnis; species Erynnis tages. The sequence continues at coordinate 6,082,410 of LR990073.1, forward strand.
AACATTTGAATTTTCTTGATTTAGAGCGTGCAAATAAAGATCAGTGTACTACAATATAGTTTTGCAACTTTTGGTCTACAATTTCAATAATTTTATTTATGTAAAACAGTCGAGTTTCAGTTTTGTAGTGAGTAGTATACTTGTAACAACCTTGAGCTAAACGAGTGCCGGACACTGTTTATGTATTTTTTAAAATATCCTAAAAGTTATAAGGGTTTACACGCGCAAACCTACTGAATAAAATTCGTATTAAAAAATAATAAAGATCATATGAAGAGCCTCGCTTCATCAAAGGAATATCGCTTACATTTATTCAATATTTTACTGAACGGTCAAAGATATTATGTGATTAGAATTTTACGTTCCAATACTCAACACATATTTATAATGCGAGTAAATATTATAAGGATCTACAAACTGAATATGTCTCGTGTTTGCCGAGACCTCATCGAAAGGAAAAAGATCAAATAGATAAAGTAATAACTACTCAAAGTGATTTATGCTTGAATTTTGCATATTTATTTCAATATTATTCTGAGTCATAAGTTTATTTATGTATCAGTATTTACGAGTAGAGTTACTACTGCATGTTTTTGGTATTAATACAGAAAATGATGTTTCCATAAACACGTTTCTACTTTCACTAAAAATGCTATTTTTTGAGACTACAAACGTTTGAATTTCATTCATTGACATTGTATGAGATACTTAGATTGTTTAGCAAGTACAGAGAACTAGATAATAGCTTCGCCAACTCCTACTAGAGCCGAGACCATTATGAATGCTCAAATCACAAACTCTCTCTGATAGAGTTCGTATAGTAGAGCAAGTGAGTTAAATGATATTTACAGGTATATACATTTACAGGTTTAATATTCTGTCATCATTTCACTTTAGGCAACTCACGTTAAGCTCGCGATCTACAAAAAAGTTTCACAAAAAACCGCACCATTAAGTCAAATTGCTGGGACATTAAATTTTGAGTGAAAAACTGTAAAAAAATAATGATGTTCCAATAGCGCGGAAACGTTAAACTTAACAAAAGAGAAATTGCGTCCGTAAAAATAAAACGCGAGAAAGTCGCTTTAAGTCAACAATGGATGCAGCGATGAATATCTTGAGCATTAATTGCTTTACTGTTTGCAAAGCAAACTTCACAGTGTTAATGACTGTTTGATATAGTTCAAACTGTAGTGTGTATTTGCTCTGTTGCAGTTACTTTGTTTTGCAGCGACTGGTCGCCGTCACTAGCTCGTAATTTTTAAAAGCTGGCAATGAACTTAGTTGTTTTTTTTTTCTTTTTTGCTAATAAATATAATCTATAGGTGTAGTGTAACTAAGCGAAAATAAACTCATTTAAATACTTTACCACATAAGTATACATAAGTAGAAGCTGAGCTATCAGGCCTTCTGATGTCACTGTAATCCTCGATTTAAGATTAGAGATAAGATAAATTGAAGATTTATTTTTTACTCTTTAATAGGTATGTCTCGTAGCCAATGGCATTATTTATTCATTATTTATTGGATAAGTTTGACTCTGTGTATGTTTAAACCATACCTAGAATCAATCATATTAAGCACCCATCCCAAATAAACATTTTTTTTATCTAAGCTGATGAAAAATGAGAAATAAACATCGCTTACGAATATTTCCTGCAAAATTTCCATTTAAAATTATTTTGGACGATTGCAAAAAAAATAAAACACATCTTTCCCTGTCCCTGCATTTTCGGTGTTCATGAATTACAAAGTAACCACGAACGGACAAATGGACACTACAAAACAAAATTCAAAAGGTTTTCCAGTTGTACAATGTGTTGTTAGCAGTTGTACAACATATTTAACAGAGATTATCTGTGTTTTGGATGTAATTTTAGTGTATCATTTCTTCAGCTGTGCGTTGTTTTAAACAATCAACCTTTATTGTAAAAACCGTGCTTATGAATTCTTTCAAATACAAGACTTACTCGTGACTATTTTGTCTGATCTGCAGGCTATTATGGCGAAAACTGATTGTGAATATATTATATCGAGATGATGAATTTAAAATCAATAATAATGGACTCTATCGGTCTATCTAAAAAGTCTATCAGATATTTTGTTAATTTTGTTTATAAGGATATTTTAAGATATCAATTCGTAACAGTACAGCGTGGTAGACTAAGACCTATATCCTCCAATTTAAGAGAAAAATCCGTCCTTACAGCAGGTCACTAATAATTGTAGACGAATGAGCAGATTATGGCTGTCACGCCTAGTCACACGCAATTTGGGACTCCGATTATGATGAATAACATCTTGAAAATGTTTAATATTGTGATTCAGTTCGGGACCCTAAAAAAATTTCCAAATCTTAGACACTGTAATTGAGTTAATATTGATTGACTTTAATTTGGTTGTCTTCGATATAGGTCATTGACGTCGTCGTATATTAATTTTTCTTTGTCATAAATGAAAGCTTTTGTTTTACACACCTACAGTTCATATGAATAAAATTTACAGAAACAATATTAAAATAATAAAAGTTAATAGTAATTAAAAGTTAACATTAATACTCCCGCAATGATGATAAAATTAAAAAATTAATAATCTTTATCAGTGACATGAAATTTTGACGTTAGCAAATGAACCCATACCAAATGAATGGAGGAATGCACGTGAGAAATTTGAACGGGTCGCGTCGTCATCGGAGGACATCATTATCACAAACTACAGCTTAGGCGTAAAATATAAAATAAGGTGTGATTTATTAAAATTCATCAAAAACTAAGATATATTACAGTCTACGGAGAAGAATTCTGTTAAACAGACATGGAACGATCTCGAAGACAAACCTTAAAAGCAAATCCTAAAAGAGTTACACACATCCATTATTCTTCTCAGTGCGAGAAGCGCGTGTCTGATTGATAAGGGTAACAAGTGTTGCTACGTGACTGTAATCGTAATACGGTAGATTACGTACTTTAAAAAGCCTACAATAAAAACTGTTTTGTCAAAGTAAATCGTACCATTAGTAACGTTAAAAGACTTTTGGTTTTGTAAATGTTTGTATTTTTTCCTCTTCTAACTCATTATTCTAGAAATATTGAGTTAGAAGAGGGAAAAATACAGAAGGGAAAAATAGAGAAAGTAGAAGAGAAGCAGCGAGAAGCGCGTTTCTTATTGAAATAGGTAACAAGTGTTTCTACGTGAGTCTAATCGTAATACGGCAGATTACGCACTTTAAAAGCTCTACAGAAATACCTACGAGCTATGTCGTCAAAGTAATCCGTAACATTAATGGGTATTGTAAAAAGATTTTGACTTTGTTAATATATTATTCGTTTTGTTTTTTTTTCCCGCTCTTAACGTTATTTTTAACATTGGCAAGTAGAAAAGACGGTTATTAAAATTAAATAACGATTGTATAATAGCAGGATTTGATCCTTTCTTCCTACCTTTCTTTCAGCACTTCGTGGACTCGGAATTCTCCTATTCGATGCCACTGGTTGTTGAGTAGGTAGTTTTAGTTGAGGGACCCTGAATCTTGGTGACTTGTTGATAAATAATAACATTTAGAATTGATATAATAGATTCTAAAGAAACTAAGTAAAAAAAATGAGATAATGTATGCAGACACAAAATAGAACTTGCTGTTTAAAAAAAGGATTAAGGTTATATAGTTGTTTTTGTTTAAATTAAATAATGGATTTTGTCATTATCTCACTTAAAATATTGTAGGTATTATCTTTATATCTGTGGATTTTGTTCCCCATGTTCTGGAACATTCGTTTGATTGATGCGGGTAAAAAGTGTTGTTACGTGACTCTAATCACAACGCGACAGATAACGAATACGAAATACAAACGATTTATTTCTTAAATCTGAATCTGATTGTGACTATTAGGGTTTCTCTTTCATCGAACCCAATATGGATACATTGGATTACATCGAATGACGACCATGTCTTGGATTATAGGCCGCACTTTAACCAGGCTAGTAAACTGAAGAGTGATAGAGTGTATTCAATAAGTCCAGGTCCTAACTGCCAGGGAGGTGCTTTATTTAACAGTGAATTTAAAATCCTATCAAAGTTCTTCAACGTCTCCATTCGATATTCAAACTAATTTTTTTCTAAACAATTTGATTAACTAGAGAGTTAATAGAGATTGAGTTTGGCCATTTTTCGATTCCAATTCTATTTTTCATAATGAAAAATAAAGTTATAATAAAAGCCATAGTTTTAGCAACCCTATGCCTGTAGGCGACTTTCAACTACACGTAGGACGACGTATAGTTGAAAGTTATTAAAGTAATATTTATATTTGCTAAAAAAACGTATCTACAATCTCAAATTCTACTCAAACAAAATATGCCTATTAAAAACTTATTTTGTTTATAATAATATAGTTTTACAAATGAATCGGCTGAAACCGGTGTCCGCAAACACGCAATCTAGTTAATTTTAATGTTCAACACTTAGTCAAAACCCGCGAATTTATACTCTATCTAGGTTATTGAAACCCGGTTCCTTTAGAGTGATTGACGGTTCCGGATTAGCTAATTTACCGCCCAATCACTTAGCCCGTGAATAGGCAAGTTTCAATAATGTGAAGATTATCAGGTAACGAACTTCCAAGGGCGATTGGCGTAAAAATAAACTGGCTTTTAATCGCCGTAGTTTTAGTGAGGTATATTGATTTTTTATGACAGTAAACCGATTAATAGACTCGAGCGAAAGCTAAAAGCGACCATTACCTACTTATAAATTTTAATAATAATGATTTTAGTTTCAAGTCGATTCAGAAAATAAAAATAGGTATATTTATCAGCTATTTTGTACTAAACTATGTCACCGTGTATTTAAATGACGAACGTTAGAGAAAGGACGATAGAGTAAGTATAAAAACTATTTATCATGAATCATGTAGGTGCGTGCCTATGATGAAAATCTTAAGACTTCCCAGTAACTTATTTAGTTCTTACAATCATATAAAAATCAAAACTTAAAAATAGTCAAAAAAGAAGTTATAATTAAAAATTGTCGCCATTTTTGAACGCAACAGTGCACCTACAGAAGCTGCCTAAAAGGTCTTAAATTAATATTAATGCTGTTTCACAGTCTGATGTTGCTAAATTAAATTATGAATTTAATTGGTTGACGTGAAATTGTTGCATTTACGAGCAGCAGAGTTAATTGGATTAATTCATGCTTTCAGTACGTATGAGAATATCAGTGTAATTGTAATTTATTGATTTTATTATGTACGACAAGGTTGTGAAGTGCTTTATGTATGGTAGTGGCAAAATGTTTACATTGAGTTGTAAATTACTATTTTTGATGAATTAAGCAAAAGAACAATTTAAGTAATGTAAATGTTAATAGCAGTGTTCCTAGATAGATAGTGAATTAAACCCATCTTTTATAGGAAGAAGGATTTGGAGGGATAGCAATAAAAAGATCAATATAAGTACATGTCGTTGATTTCATTTATTTTTTGTAACGATCAGGATATTAACGTACATTGTACAGAAGAAATTGTATTCGACTAGATACACTATGTAGAGACATGCATAAAAACTTCGTGTGCAACTTTCGAATGTTATCAAATATTACTTACAAAATATCCACTTAAACCAGAAAAAAATGAAGACAATAACATTAAAAGTATAGCTCAATGCAAATATTAAATGCAATTTAAGTATTCCAAGAAATATCAGGTTATATTTAATATACTCGTTAACACATTAAAGTGAAAATAAAAAAATAAAAAATAAGACAAAATCTTTTAATTTAAATTTGTTCCCAAAGTTGCATTCGAAGGAAAAGCGCAGGAAATGATTAATACGTCTTCGGTTATTATACATTTCTAATAAATTAAAGCAAACTTATAAAACATATTTATTTACATTTCTTTCAGTTTTGTTTTTCAATAAAAATTCACTTACAATTTATATAAATAGATATTAATATAAATGCTCTACTTAATTTATTCGTAGCAATATACAGGGCTTAATACACGTTCGATATAAACAGTTTCTAATTTTAATATTAAGTATAATTCATGTTGGAGTATGCCAAACTAATAAAAGGCAATAGACAAATAAGTAATTTTAGCAATAACTATGCATCTGTTTAAAGTGTCATATAATTATCTGATGTAAATGATATTAGGATGGTAAATTTTGAAATTAAGCGGCTTAAAATGTCTGCTTGGAATAGAAAATATCGGCTCCAATTATTCATTTTATTACATCTATTACATCTTTATTTCAATCATTTTTTTACATTATGCTTAAACTTTAATACGTACCTAAATATTTGACCAACAAATTTTGTTGAGTATACAAAAATGTGATTGAGATACTAATAAGCAACTTTTTACCGACAACCTACTAAAATCACACAAAGAACAAACAAAGCAAATAGATGAATTCATTTCACTTCCTTCATATGAGTTTCTTTATAAACTGCGTAATAATTATTACGGCACAATTTCAAAAAAAGTATTTAAATCAAATACAAGTTTGTAACAACCCATCCTGATCGAACATGAATCACTCTTAATAATAATTTTCTCCTGAAAACAGTAGTAAGTAGTCGAAGTTGAATACGATTAGTTTATATTGCATTCACTTATAGTATTGTCTATATACAAATGTATTAACACTAGTTATTATCACGTTACATGCTGAAAGTAGTGAACAGAAAAACCGCAGGAAACATTATCTCAGTAAAAACATTTCTAGTTACAAACAAAAACATTAGGTATTCTCCAAGCTAACTCCATTGGATTAGACTTATATAAACTTTAAAATGTGGGTCACTGTTACATTTTTTAATTGTGAATGAGTATTCCAAGACTAAATAGGGCATTTGATGTTAAGATCACTGCAACCCATGGACACACATTTGAACTCATATACATAAAAGTCTTATCTGATTTAACACGTTTGCTTCTTATGAAAATTAATATGAGTGCCTCAACTTGTTTCTTAAGCATCCACACCTCTTCAATCAAAATATATGGTAAAAATAATATTATACTATTGAGTTATTACTGCTTCTACCTTTTAACTTTCGAGGGTGTCATGATCATCACTTCATCTTCTTTTTTCTATGCATAACTAAACTTTCTGTTAGTTCTAGGTCATATGCATGCATGTACCATCGCGTCGGTGATAAAACCCGAATGCAATCTACATGAGAATTCGTGATATCGTTGAGAAAATTCGTATTTGTTCAGCACTAATTTTACGACTATCAATAATGATATGAAAACCAGTCACAAATGTAAATATAGGAAAATAACAACTATAGGTGTATTGCCGATTTTTCTGTCGTTAATCGATTTCATTTATTAGGCCACAATTTATATACCACAAAAATATAGAATAGAATATTAAACAGAATTGTGTATATACGATGAGAACAATTATTATAGCATGCACTATAACATCTTCTGACGTTTTTCATACATAACATTAAATACGAAACAAATTCACAAACACTAGATGAAAAAATGGATTACATTTGATCCCTATTGCTATTGTTGATGTAAGGCTACATTTACCTATACAAAAAGCAAATTTTCGATGGATAATAATACCTACTTGAAATTAAACAAATGAGTATGACCAAAATATTGAAATTTAAATAATTTAATAATTAAGAAGCGGCCTCATTATGGCTTATCACTACTGAAGTCTATACAGTTATTTCGTATATTAGCAGTTTAACTAAGAATATAAGTAAAGTCATTGACTTCGTTACTGTGATTATATTTCCGTTATTAACGTTTACAGCGCTGACTATATCTTTATGCATTTGATCTTTAAGCATGTCGATGGTATTTTGTTCGGTTTTGCTTCAAAAGTTCATGTCAACATTTTCTCAGATGCCTTATTATAATCAGCAATTGTTACGCAGATATAAATTTACATTAGGAATTACAAATTACCCCATTAAGAATTTACGAAACTATATCAAATATCTGTTGCTGCAATAATATTTCCATTGTTAGAGTTAGCCACTGGCTTTCGTTCAGCACACCACTTTTTTGCGCGATCAGAAATCCCATTGCCTTTTTCTTATCATTACAAAATCCTCTTGATCATACACTACAGTGAGTATCATTTTATATGAATCAATCATCCTTTCGTCTAGATACTGGATCCATGAGTAATTAAACATTGCCACATCACTGTCATCATTACAAAAGTCAATATAGTTTTTAAACCAGCAGTTTAACTAAGCGAATAAATGTTGTCATCAGCGCTACAGTTGCAGTGATAATATTTCCGTTATTAGAGTTCGCAACGATGACTTTACCCTCATTTGCATACCACTTATTTGCGCGATCGGGTACTCTGTTGCTTTTCTCGTTGTCGCTGCTAAACTCATCGTCATCGTACACTTCAGTGCCGTATTCATCGTCAGACGTCGTCCTTTCGTCTGGATACTGGAATACGTGTCTGTCGTTTCCTGGTATTTCTATAGAAATAAAAATTTGTTGAGACTCATTAAATTTTAATTGAAATAGCGACACTGAATTTTTATAATATCTGAACATAAAATGTTTGATACTCCAGATATATAAAACTTTATTGATAACCTTTGTATCTTAAGCATTGTTTAATAATACCAACACTGGAATCCCCATCTAAATATCTTTCTCCTTTAAAAAGTTAATTTCTAGCTGAAAAATAGGAATATTTGGACGCTATCTAGACTTGAATAAGATAAATGAGCTGAAAAGTTTTAAAGTAAACAAATAGGTACGCAAAGAATCTTTACCGTATAGTCGTATCTTGCTTTCCACGTCCCCCAGGGAATTCTTGGCGACGCATATGTAACTTCCTAAATCCTCTCGACGTATGTTTTTGATCGTCATGGACATCTCCGCTTCAAACATGGACTTTTGCCTCACAGACATCTCATGATGCTCAGATGGTATTATCAACTCACCTGTGGAACAATTTATTATTAAAAACGCTTGCTTTCAAATCCAATATTACAATTTCATCTTCCCTCCACAAAGTTTTATGAAAAATGTAAAAACTTCGCGCAGCACCTAGAGTTTTATATCCGCTTTATAATTTGTTTTTCTTTATTGCTGATGCTTGGCAACTAAGTATTAATGAATTGAATTAATGTGTTCTGTATAACACATTAATATTTGGAAATTATCGTTTTGTGTCAATTAACTCCCTCAATTTTATCTTATTTTGATAAAAATTAATTATCACAGATTTCATTATTCTGGTATTACTCGAGAATGTAGTACAAAGATAATTAAAATCTATATTCAGTTCAGCGGCTTTCTTTTATGAAAGAATACTCGTACATTTCGAGAAAAGGTGAAGATAATTTTCAGTCCATATAAATTTTAGTATTACATTAGTAGGACATTAGAAGGTGGATACGGTGGGTAGGAACCTATGTTGGATAGGTAAAAAAGGATGAGTTACAGTTTTTGTTATTTGTATACTATTTTTGGCAAGACCTGAATCATCTCCGTTCCCTCAAACGCGAAGGGAGCTCACGAGTAAGAAATAACCTTAAATAGAAGTAGAGTTTACAAAAAAATGCACGTGAAGAAGTATAAATTATTGTATTATAATTAATTATTAATATTATTACCAATGGAAACAGCTACTTACCTGGGTCTTTGACCCAGTAGTTGATGGATTTAGGCGAAGATTCGACGTAGCACTCCAGTGTGACGTCAGTGCCTAGCGGTGCTCCCACCAGCTGGTTAGGTACTTGGATCACTGGGTGAACTGCATACAACATATCGAAAGTTCTTAAGACGATATTTATTGACAAAAATTAATTACATAAACTAGGTAAAAAACACAGATGTTAAAACTCCGATCCTCGCCCTTGAAATTCAGCAGGGACGTGGTTTAAGTTTTATACTAATGGCACCCGTAAAAAAAGGCTAATTATCTAAACACATAATACTTTAAATTTGCAACTGCCGCCTCTTAGTTTTTGTAACCTCCAAACCTATTGAAATTTATACTGAGATTTTAGAAGTCTTAAATATAACATTCAAACGTGAATCCATAGTTTATACACTGCTCTTTGTTTAGAATAATCGTTATGATTATTATCCAGAAAGCCTTTCTTCGGGATTATCAGATTTGTCTGGCTTAGAGACTATAACAAGTAAGTACCTATATCGGACTAGTATCTGTCTGTTGTTCCCTCCACGTATTGATTGACTGATACACGTCTATTAAATCCCTGCATATTATTATTGAGATAAGAAATAGACGAGTGCACATTTAAAAATGGTTCAGGTATTATTTATATCAGGTTAAGATATCAGTGTATAATATCTACATGACTGTAAAAAAAAATCAAAATCGCTTGAGTAAAATTCTACGTCAAAGGATCTTTAGATCATGAGTAAAGAAATTGCATGTGTAAAATTAGAATCATCTCTCAGTACCTACTGAAACTCTTTCATCAAAAGCAATATAATCGTTTACAGAGAAATAATAAAAGATGTTTGCACGAAGCAAAGCCCCGCGGCCATAAATTGCTATTGATTAGATAGATACGCCAGTAGGTTAGACAAATGAGACTAGACTAGGTACTAAGGTGAAATTTAATGCATGCTGTTCTTCGAAGGACACGTCAGTCGTCCGTTATGTCCCTTTAATTTCGACATAGACAGCTAATCAACTACACTCAGCTTCACGACTTATCTCAAAGATAGAAAGACATCTTATATGAGATTGCGTCTTACACATTGTCCGTTAAAACGAAGACGGTGACTATAAAAAAAATATCTCCGTCAACCTTTGTTTTGAAACATCAGACAGTCACTTGGCGCTTTTAGGAGGGCTATGAGGATGACAACAGGTCCCTTCTCTGATAAACTCTACCACCCTTATTAATAAAAATTCCAAGCATTTATTCCAAGCATCATTTGTAGTTACACTTGGACTAGTTAATTCTCGATTAACTTAGTAATAACTTCGTAATTGCAATGATATTAATAAACATGGAGTAACCTCGTACTAACAATACATTTCTTAGTCCGGATTCAACGAGTAAAATATGGCAACCCTTCAAATTTAAAAGTAAAAAGAGAGAGTCTGTGGATGACTTCATGCATTAAAATGACAGTGACAGCACATATATTTTGGAATTGAAAACTTCAAACGACGTTATCACTGATCAGCTTTCAATTTCAAGCGCTCAATTTCGCTCCTCGCAGTTTGATAATTGTTTAATTAAAAAATTGATTTCTCGTATAATTATTTCGTTTCATAAGTTTTTCAAAAGTTTCTAAATAAATACCAATGTGAATGACGTTTAGTTAAAACAACGAAGGTTATGCGTCAAGTAAACGTCAATGTCGTCATTGCACGCCTGGTCCACGCTTAATCGGTCGCTAAACTATATAGCGACATGGACTAACTTTGATTCTGAGATTAGACTCGAAGTAGCTTACATCTTCGATACTCTATGTTTATTAACACTGAATTTAATTAAATCTTGATTACGACAAGTTTTAAAGTTACTCTTGCTTTAGTCTATGTTTATTAATATGACCGTACAAGTTCTACCGACCGACTACTCGAACGAATTTGATTGTAATCGTGATCATCAAGAAACGAAGTTTACTTACAATGTACGCTTATGTGTATCCTCTTACTAACGGAGGGCGGGATTCCATTACTGGCGATACACAAGTATGTGCCCATTTCGGATCTTGATATCTTCGATAGCTTCAATACTTCGCCTTGATATACAGCCACTGTTGATAAATAAAAAATACAATTAACTTCTACATACGTAACTAAATGAACCGACACGCATTCCTCTGCCGATTTTGGCAAATTTGGATTTATATTGGATGGATCGACGTATTGATGTTATTCGTAGGTATAAGACTCTTATTAACTGTAACGCTTTACTATAGTTTTGTGGAAACCAAATTCATCTGACTGAACCAGAGATGACAAACCAGAGAAATTCGAATCGTTTTGCTACCAGCGTAAACACAACGTCTATGACTGAAGCCTTGATACAGGACGTTATGATGTACTCGTATATGGTTGAATTTGGAGTCCTTGTCTTTATTTGTGTTTTTAATGTAAGAACTGTACCTATAATGCAGGTCATAAGCTTTTAGCACCATAAGCTTTAATTAGAGTTATCCAGACCTTACCCGTCTACCCTGACGATCGTCCTAATGTCAGCATGCCTAATAAAAGATTTTTAGCATTATTAATTTTCATAAGTAAGGTCTAATCTAGGTCTTCGACGTTTGTTGTTTTTCATTTGAATGTTCTGTTACTAACTTGAATATAGTATAAAATTTTATAAGCAAGCTCGATCTTTAAGGCTTCGTTCAAATAAAAATAGAACCATTTTCTTTTCACCGTCTTCGCAATACCTAAAGAAAGTTCGGTTATGATTTTTCCCAGTGACCTACGCAGCGGCCGGCGTACAATGAGACCTAGAGTCCATTCAGCAGAACTCTACTAATTACGACAAACTTTAAACAATACAGGACGCGAAACTCATCCCGAGAATAGTCGCCGCAGCTCATTGTGGCGCCACAAATGCGGTCACACAGACGTTCGTATTATTATACATATTCAGAAAAACAATGCCCTCCCCGCGCTTTTCAAATAAACTAAGGCAAATGAGATATTTTTCCTGCGACCGGTGTAATTTGAGGGTCTTGTAATGCGGTTTTGAATGTTACGTCCTCGCCGTAACTATCCGTACAATTAAGATTTCAAAGGTAGCCGAGGCAAAGGACTTTTAAAATAAACTGGAAATATAGGAGAATATTTGATTTTCGTGCTTAAAAAGTTGAATAATCATAATTATTATAAATTTGATTGAAAAATTTAAAAAGGCGATGTGTTGTGTAAAGGTTTTAATTACATTTTTAGGAGCTTAAATGAATTTTGACGCTCTTGAATTTGACTTAAAAAAATATCGGTGTGTGTGAAAGCAATTTCTATTCCAATTTAAAACACGCGTACGTTTATTAAAAACACTAAATAATTTCGACACAACGTGTTCCTTCTAAAAAAATTCCCATCAAATTATCAATTTGATACATGTAAATTATCTATTGCTGTGACAATAAACGAGTATTTCTTAGTCAATTATCCAAGCTGTTACACCAGTTATTTGTGTAATAACTGTACATCCGTCGTAGAAATGTAAGCGCGCTTTCGATCGCTATTACGAGATATTCCACAGTCGCGTGCTCCAATGTAGTTATTATCGGGCCCAATGTAGATTATTCGCGGTAAGCACTGCCTTCTACACTGGTAAACCGGTAATTTGTGAAACAATATCACAGTAAACGTTGTCCGAATTCCCTACAGGAAATTGTCTTTAGATAATGCATGCACTACAACGATCTATGCAAATGCAAGAAAACAAAATTAGTTTTCAAGAATGACAATACTCGGCGTTCCAAAGGATTTATGAAATATGTAAGGTGTCCTTTTTGTCGCTAGTACGGTAGTTAATTTTTAAATTAAAAGTAATTTCAGATATAATAAGATTTGGTCAGTTCGAATTTAAATTACATTTTTAGAATCGATGAAAATAAATTGTCCTATGAAATCGTAAACAAAACCCTGTATAAGAAATGTTTATTTGTAATTTTAACACATCAAATGATATAATATAGGACATGAAAGGCTTCAAAATTTAATTTGAGACAATAATTATGAGCGAAGCTTCAACGAAAACGCCTAAATTAGGTCTAATTCCTTCAGCCGTGTTCCTTAATTTCGAACGTGTTTCAAATTCAGAATCACCTTTGCTTTTGGCACCACTGTGGTCCCGCACGACGATTTCTTGGCCATCTTCTCGCTTCCACGTAACGCGCGGGGGCGGGATGCCCCTTGCTTTGCAGGAGACTCTTGCAGTCCCCCCTTCCGGTACCATCGTGTCCCCCGACGTCTCTTCAGGAACGAAGTCCGGCGGTATTACTACTTCTAGGAACCCCATCTGAAAAAACATGTTTTTGTTACGCTGGAAAACTTTGAATGTCACTGGAAGTCAAATTGAAATAAGTAGATGAAATAAAAATGACGTAAAAACGCGTATACAACAAACAACTTAAAGCTACCTAAACGTAAACATTTAGCGGAATCGTTCAAAATATTATGTTAGTTAAATACCTCAAACGTACCTCAACATCAACTGTTGTGTAACTAACAGCTATTTATAATCATACGTGACAAGTGAAAATTCACTTAGAAAATATTATGTAGCTTCTCGTATCTATTGAAATGGACGCAATTTACGGGGAACAAAAAGACTATTGGCCAATAGTATTTTTGGCATTATCATAATAATATTTAAAAAATAATTGCAGGCTTTCAGTTTAACGTACGTTGTGTTGAAGCGAGCGACGAATGTAAATAGACCGAAAGGTAATTTGCTTTAAAACGCCCATGAAAGACAACCTTGTTATTGGTTTATTGACGTCAATGTGCGCCTTTAAATTTTTGACGCCAATTTCTGTCGCCTGGTAAATTAAAATTAAAATGTTAAAAATTGATAGTAAAATGTTCAATATTCATTCAGTTGAATCATGTATTGTATGTTAAAGTTAAAGTGCGGCATCCTCCATGCATTTCAGGAACTATATTACGTACTTACTAATTAAGTACCTGTTAATTATTTATTAATTAATTATATTTTTTAAGTCCATAAATGTCCTTAAGTAAATGACTCATTACTACTTACGTCCCGCTATTCCTGTAGATGCATTTAACATTGTTAATAGAAGAGAGCGTGGTTCACATTAATCAACTTTGCTTTCTTTTATGTACTGAAAAGTAACATCACTCAATTTCTATTGGTGCATAAAATAAACGATAGATTCACATTAAATATCGGGAAGATCGGTCGAGTAAATTTTCTATCCGATATAGTGTTATGGCAAAAATCATAAATCAAACAGTATGGGCTATCCGTTACTGAAAGAATTATTCAGATAGTTAGAGAGCATTCGAGTTTCGTAACGACCATTTATCGTCCCCAGAATAAAAATCCCCATCTGCGATATTTTGGAAAAGTTCCATATTACGTTTCCGTCTATGACAATTTTTATTCCAGCTGAATATACACCGACCTTATGATAATATAACGCTGCTGCTTCAGTTTCCATATTATATCATAATACATATCTTCATAATATCTTCGCCTATGATTTTGTAATAAGTACGTCTATGCTGTCTAACATTCTGTTAAATTCTTAGTCATTATTTAAAGTTTCTTAAATTTATGGTTTTAATTTATTTTTGTATTAAAATAACAAAGAAATATGTGACTATTTGTCGCTATAAATTTTGTGGCCCATTTAGCAAGTCGACCTTTAGGATGAGAAACTGTGGTCCAAAGGTTTATATTACTTTTCTTATTGTTGTAAGAATATTGCGCGCAATCACAATGCACCTTTTTGTCTTTAGTTTTTTATAGGTCAAGGTGTCTAGTATTCTTCTGAGCATTTAATATAGAAAAAGAACAACGGTAATATTTTATGGAATATGCGAAATATTAGACAGAAATTTTCTAGAACGCTCTTGCTATAAATAGGTATTAATTAAAGTTTTGCAATTTTTTTTCTGCAATCACTTTTTTCCATTTATTGTATTGGTGGTTCGTTACATTAGGGTTATTTTGAGTTTATATTTTAAAGTTTCCGATCAGATTTACATGCAAAAATATTGAAAGGATGTCAAATAAACCGTATCAACTATGAAACTAGGGAGAGGTCGTGAAAATAGGTACCTACTATCACCACTAATTGAGATTAAATACACACAAGCTGTCAGGAACATCGGGAGTTGTAATAATATCATGATTGATGGATCTTAATAAGAGAAAGCTCATGAAGCTTCAACAAGTACCTCAATGCTGTTTTTCCATACATCTTTCCCACCCAAGTTTTTGTATGAGTATAACGAAGTTTTTCTATCTTACATACTTCTTTTCATTCTTGGTACTTTCTTACCGACACTTCTGCTTAGGACAAAAATAGACTGGCAGAGAATGCTAAAAGTAGCATTAAGTCCACCTTTTGTACCTCCATTATTGTATAGGTATGATAAGGAATTTATTAAAAAATAAATTAATAGAAGCAGATTAGAGAGCCCGGCGGTTCTACGGTTTCCCTCATAAAAATAACTGTTTTTGACTGCGAAGTCTACACGCAATCGCTTAAATCAATTCCAATCGATGTTTTATCCCTTTTGTCTGTTAGCGCTTCGCAATCCTTTTATTTTATGATATTTTTCAAAACTAACATTCCAATTTTGATAAAAATTTGCAAATATTTTTTCGCAAACGTGATGGAATGCCCACATTCCATCAGGTACATTTTGTGCATATCTGATCCATAACACACACAATCGTGTCTCTCCATATAATGAAAATATTTTTGGTACTAATGTTTAAAATATATTGTTTTAGAACTGTAAAAATCCCATTAAAAGTATTTCAAGAACCTAAATCAATTTAAACGGACATTTATCCAGTTAATATCTATCCATAACATTTTTAGCAAGGAAAACAAAACGTTCCTTTATCTGCCTGTGCCAGGGAAATAATTAATAAACCAACTGAAAAAATAATTTGGCAGCCTTTTGTTCTTTGAGCGCTTTGTCCTTCTATCTTCCAGTTGTCCGTCAGCCTTCACAGGAACAGCCGAGCTATGTGACGTCACAATGCATTTTTATTTTTATAATTGTGTTTTATTGTACTGGTTTCGGCACTCGTATTGTTATGGCAAACTGGTTTGGCTTGCTGAAGATAAAATGTCGTTCACCTCAAGCTTTTGAATTTTTTTTGTTTTTACTTTTTTAATAGGCATAAACGAGCGTGCAGGTCAGATGCTACGATAAAATCCTCTTTATTGACAACAAAAGATATAATATAAGTGAAGTAGTGGTAGTTTAAGGGGCTTAGATTATTTTCATTTGTTTTCCAGCACAATATCTCCCTGACCAAAACACAAGTCTTTGAGAAACTACAACTTTAATCAATCATATTCAGTTTTTATAATCAGCCAAAAACGCTATAAATCGGTCCTTTCATTTGTAAGCTTCAATGTCAAAAACACACGTACACCTTGAACTTTTAACACTTTTGCGTCAGTATTGAAAATAATAGTGAAAACTTCACATCTACACTCAACTAAAGAAACATCCAACCTACCTGACTCTTCATCGGGTCCGTGTTGATCTGACACATGTATTGCCCCCTGTCCTCCTCTTGTACGTTCTTGATGTGCAGGTACCAGGTGGAGTGATCGCTGTGTGACACCGACACCCGGTGGTTGTGCGTGATCACATGCTCGTGGATCGCCTGTATTGCCTTCGTATCCGCCTTCACCCAACCCACCTGTCACGGCAACAAAGGAACCGTCACACGTGTGAGTTACGAGTTATGTCCTTGTCCGAGCTAAAACTAGTTGAACAGGTACGAGACTGGATAACAATGTGCTGGGAAAATGGTGCGTGTTTCAAAAAAGGTGGCGGATTTGGCACTTATTTTTTTGGTAAAATAAAATGGCGGATAAAATGAATGCTATGATAATATATCCCGTGCTATATAGGGATTATTTGTTCTTCTTAGCTTCATAATTAAGGTACAAAAATTTTTACTAATTTAATGTAGTTGGCGCACTGAATTATTATGGATTCAAAAAATCCTTTTGGACGTAATACGCTGTGTTTACAATTTTATCGAATATACGAGTAACTAAAATTTATAACTAAATAAATAACAATTTCATTCTTTCCCAAACAGTCTTTATTTAGAACAATTACGCAGTTTGTAGACTATTTACTAAAAACGATGCTTCGTGTATACTGACTATTGGCATTGATGTATCAAATAAAAAAATAATTTAAAAAATTAAACCGTCTTCAAAAAAGTATGAAATAATATTTGTTACATACTTTAGGCTTACTATTTTTAACGTTACGGTTATCTTTTTTATACAAACATGGCAACAAGCATAACGTCATTCAGTGTCAATAAGATTGACTAAATTCATGGATTTCTCCAAACTTAATGATGTCTGGGGCACCTCTAAATATATTATAAGCTAACTAAAATTTTATGTGAATATTTGTGAGGTAAGAAAGCATCTTTTTACAGGTATTCAAAAGCGATTGTAAAAAAAAAGATTTAACCGCTCCACCCTAATGTACGAGTATAGTAGGTATACATATAGGTAATTAGTTAGTTTTTCGGGAGGATATCTTGTTCTTTTTTCTTAATTTGCTCTGTGTTTTAGCTAATACAATTATTTTTCGTTATGTTTCTTAATTATCTTTAGTATCAAAACCTGTAACATAAATCATGATTGAAAATTAAATAAAGTTTCATAGTTTCGTAGAACATATTGTTTTTAAATATTAAATATTTAGTACTCCAGGCTATAGATAAAAATTACTCGGAGGTACCTATTAAGTTTCGAGAGACTAATAATGGAGGCAAGATGTAATTGCTTGGCAGACTATTTTATCTAAGACCAATTAATAAAAAGTACTTTAAGTTACAATGGCAGCACGCACTTGTCAAGCATTAAAGCATAACATTTCTGCGTCATGTTGTAATTTTACGGTGCTAAATACGTTTAGTTTTAAGACGTCTGCGTCTGCGTTTATTTACGTTTCAACAGCTCAAGAATACTTAATTGTTTCCTACCTACTTTTAGTGTGTCGTTGTAAAAATAACATTTAATATACGGAAGCAATAATGGATACCGATAAAAGTAAAATTGGAATCCCCTACGGATACTACAGTTAAATAAGTTATATCAATATTGATATACCGATTGAAATAAGTTAACAGAGTCCGTAGTTGAGGCTATAAATAAGCCGATTTATTATTTATGAAATTGGACATGGATATCCGGAAAGATAAACGTTTTTTATTGTATTGGTACTCTTATGTGTAGCTATAATTAAATGTCTATACTAAAGAATTGATCCGTTTATACGAGAGATACAAGAGAATAAGGGGACAGATCTCTAAGAAATTATTGACAAATGAGATAATAATACCTTATACTACATAACATTATACTACTAAAATACAAACGAAACCATGAGCAGCCTAGCTATAGTGCATGGGTAGTTATAGTTAAAGTTATGATAACCTGATTACCAGCTTAGGTTAGCTAGGTAGGTAGGTACTTATAACTTTAACTATAACTACCTAAGTATGCCCTTTGAACAAACCTAGTCAAAACATAATAAATCTGAAATAGTTTTTTTAAGTAATTGCACAGACCTACAGAGACTTTGGGTTATACTATTACCCCGTGTCCTAATTGCCTTGTCGCACGTAAAAGTTGCTTGTACTACAACGTCATTGCAAACATTTTGTAGTATATCAGTTCAATAAAGACAGCTCAATACCCTGTGTTTGAATATTTTCGTGTTGGTAACTCGGTCGGTTATGTCAGCCAATAAGGACATGGCCTAGTGATAGTAAAACATGAATATAGCATAGGTAGGTATACTTACGCGATAATTCCCTAAATTGACGACAATACACTTGAATGTGGCGTCCCTTCCAATAGCAACGGTCAGGTTTGTGATGGACTCTCCGAACTCTGGTACTTCTACACCTCCTGTGGACAATATTTTAATATTAAATAACACACTTTTTCTCAAGACAAATAACATTTTCTTAAACATAAACAAAATAACTGCTTAATTACATCAAAAAGGAATAGACGGAAAAAACAAAAGAAGATCGAGTCCCTATTCCACGTCGCATTAGTTTTTTTCAAAATATTCTTTACATTTTTTGTATGTGGCCTGTGACATAATATACAAAGAAATTTAAAAACCTTGACGAAAAAGGTATAAAGATGATAGCTAGATGATAAACTAGACTGACAGGTTACTTTTAATCCCAGAAAATTATTAAAGAAGTTTATTAAAGAGTTTCGACTTAATTTCAAAAAGCGGAAAACTAGAGGTTGTTTTCTATTATTGAGTTTGTGTTAAAACACTACATGACTGTATTGGATACCGTCATGATTTGGTATCTAGTGTTTGGCTGAAAATATCTATATGTATAGCAGTATTTTTCTAAATGGTAAAATACCTACGGTATTTCAACTCTATTCTTTAAAGTAGGTAACTGTATTTTTCTGTGTTCAAGTATTTTTCAGGATGAAATTGAATCGCGGATATAATGTACAATAAAAGCGTAGCTAAATGTAATTTAATTATGAATGTTAAGTTATTTGAGAAACAGTTCTAAACAGGAGAACACCTACATAAATCTGTATAATACTCTCCATAAATTCATACGAGATTGTAATACAATAATAGTCAAACCGACGTAACACATTTGAGGGCGCAGCGTTTGATGTCATTACGATTTCCCTAAACTGTGCGAGTGCGGTTAATTATTGAGAAGCCGACGCGAAAGCTGTTCCCCTTCTAAGCAAACACACTCGTATATACGACATAAAACAGAACGTTATTAACACACCCCGTGTATGCGGTTCGAATTAGTTGCTGAGACAATTGTTTGAACGGCGCCGTTGTGATGAAGTAAGTCAGCATTCGTTTGTGAGTCGGATGCCTTATAGTTGTAGAGCTGGTAGACATTTTTCGAGAATTATTTGAGTCATCATAAAATCATGCTGAAAAATAATACTTTTAAACAAAAATAACTATTTTCAAAGAAATATACCATTTTGACGAGATTAAAAAATTCAAGACGTCTCAAGACGTCGTGAGTTTGACAAATTCCATTATCCCGTAACCCAAGTCAGCATTTTTGTGTTCGGATATTATAAATACACTATTTAAAATTATTTTATAATGCGTCAAACACTTGTCGGAAAAGTGTCCCCAGCTCATGAACTATGTGCTCAGTTATATTTAAAGTTAGTTACGCGGATTGCAAAACCAGTGTAAGTTTCCCGTGAAAATACTTGACTTTGAAATTAAATTTCTGAAGGAGTTAAATTGGTGTCAAGTAATCATTTGTAATCGTAACTAGTTTGTGTTTAGTTGTTATGTAAAATATTTGTTTAAATAATTGCGATACGTGACTGAAGCTTATCGGGTATGTTAGTGCGAAGTCATCGACTTAGTTGTAACATAAATAAAAAAAATGAATTAACCCTTGGGGTTCAGTTATTAAGCTTAAACTATACCTACCTACAACAATATTGATTCAAACTGTGTCACTTCAATGTAGCAAGTCGGCATAAGTTTGAGGGTCAGAAGCTTCAGCTTATCAGGAATGTTACCGCGAAGTTGTCGACTTCGTTGTAACTCGCGATACTGTCAGCCCCAGTTGCACTTCAGTACAGCAGTAACAAAGTTTCAACTATCCACTTTGACCTAACTTCAAGAGCCCTTCGCCTATTTGCTTCTGATTTAACTTTTTGAAAAGTGTTTGATCGGAAAAATCTATTTATAATAAGCACGCAATGTTCACGGCTAACAGTCGTTGAAAAATGAAAAATAAATATCTTTTTAAAAAGTAAGTATACTTTATAAAGGATTTTTACTACAACTACCTTGAAACGTCAAAAGGTATCGGTAAACTTCAAGTCGGAAGGAACAATGTAGTCTATGATCATTTTCTAGCATAATTTATTAATTCACCATCAGTTCCGTTATCAAGAACAAACTATACAATAATATTAGTTCAAACTGTATCACTTCTATGTAATGTAGCAAGTCGGCATAAGTTTGTGGGTCAGAAGCTTCAGCTTATCAGGAATGTTACCGCGAAGCTGTCGACTTCGTTGTAACTCGCGAGACTGTCAGACGCAGTTGCATTTCAGCTGAGCGTAACAAAGCTTCAACCATCCACTTCGACTTTACTTCAAGAGTAGACCGATATGAATAACTTTACTTAAGATATCTCTCTGATATTACTAACTATCAAACAATAAATTCAATACAGAACTAAATAGATGCGTCATGGGTTAGGTTGGTTCAGGTACGTAAAATGATATACTTCTCAAATAAATATTCTTATACTTATATTAATGTAAATGACATGATGTTGTGTGGGTACTAACAATTTTAACCGCCTAGGTACATAGTATATGACTTCATAAATATTTTAAATAATTCGGGCTATTTTCTGTCAACAACAGTTTATTTAAAAAATCGCTTGAGTTAAATTTAATAAAACTGTGCATTATAACATCACTTCTAAGTACTCATACAATGGACACCAAATGGATACTAAAATACTTTGCTAAAGGTGTTTTTTAATACGAATTGTAAATTAAAATCGTTTCATTGATAGACACATGTATCTTTGAACAATTCTATCCCGACCCCTGTTCCACGAATAGGTTCACCTCAAGTATAGCCTGAATAGGTAAACAACTTAACCACTGTTATAATGCACCCAACGACTATGCTCTGCCAAATATAGGAGTAACATACGTTTTTGAAAGAAGAACAAACAACTTTAAAAGTGGCTTATAACACTCTACAACCGGTCAAATATCACAACACAAAATTATATTATTCACCCGCCGCCCTGTTTCAATATAAAAATAAGAATAAACAAACGCGTCAGAGGGGTAGTGGTCATCTTCATACAAACAAAAAATTACATCTACCCGTCGCTATTATTAAAATTGAAGGAACAAAAAAGACGTAAAAATAAGTACTATCTAATAAGTAATTATTAAACTTTATCAGAGGATATAGAAAAAACATCTGACTAAGTTTAATAAGAGAATGGAGAAGCATATTTATCTACGCATAATGTAACATTCGCAATTTTTCATCCACTCGAGAGGGTGGAGGGTAATCTCCGGAAACAAAAAATTCTTTCAGCATTTTTAAGGTACATTACAGGCTGCACCCACATTATGTATGATGTAGATAAAGTATATTAAGTGTGTAGGCTGTTCCAAATTGTTCAGCTCACTCACAAGAGTCAAATTGAGAGATTCACTTCATTCATCTATCAAAATCACAAAACATTTGTATGACGAAGCAGTGACAATGACATCATATTACATCATTTTAAGTAACGTAACTGAACTATATTTTTTGCACGCAGTTAATTTTTTTTAACACATTGGAAGTTGAGCTGCGTTTTGAAAACTGAGAAAGTTATCTTTTATGGGGTTTACGTATTGAAATAAATTAAAAACGGTGGAAACATTGCACTCTTGAAAGAGTTGGTTTCCGGGGTGATTAAAAATTATTACCCCAGTATAAAAATGATAGTCCTGGCAGTTTCCCAGATGTGGCCCGAGCCAGAACAACTGCCCATCGAGATAGAACAGCTACTGAAACTAAAAACCTCAAGTTTTTATATCATAATATTATTATTTTGAATACGTATTTCAGTTAGTTATTTTTAAATGGTATATGAGTAGCAAAAGATCAAAGCAGGTGCGTAAACTCTTTTTTTCATGTAGTTGTAACGTTGTGGAAACAAGTTGTATCTGTCTTTTACAATCTGTACATCTAAACAATTTTTACAATTTTTGCCAGTCTGAATGTTTCTTCCGACTAATCTCCGAAATTAGTTTAACAACAGAATTTAATAAATAACATGCTGCTTCTCTACAGGTTTTAGATAAGGGCGTCGGGAGGTACCTGCCAGAGGTCATGAATATATTTTTCGTGCTAAAATATACACTTCAAAATTAAATGTTACTTACTTCATATCTTGCAGCATTGGCGGCGACATTAAATTCCCTTGAGGCTGCAAGTCGCAAAATTGGAATACCTACCGGTACCCTAGCTTTCCTCTTAATTATAAACATGAATATACATCGCAAGTTAATACGTGTACTTGCCTACATTTACGTATAAATTATATCCAAAAAAATTAATGATATTTATTTATATTGAGAGGATTGAGGATTGATAGAATTAAAATTCTATTCGAGTAAAGTTGAGTAGCAAACAGATAAAACTAGTATTCCGAAAAAACAAATCTTTCATGCTAAAAATTGCCTTTTCTATTTTTTATCTACCTATATTTTTTAACACTTTTGGGAATTAAATAGTAATAGTATCAAGTATTGATTTGATAATTTAATATTCTATACACATAACTATGTTTTCTATATATCTAAATTGGATACTTTATATATTCTGTACATATTTATTTTACTTTTATGTATATTGGTACAGACATGACAAAATGATAGATGATGTAATGATAAAATTAACGTACATATTTTTAACGCCTAGATATGTAGCAACATGATAAAAAGTAAATAACAATTTCAATGACCGTAGAAAAACTTGCCATGTTTGCAATAAAAAAATCTTAAAAACGTCTACCTACGATGCCTCAAGAGTATCATATTTATTCGATTTTTCAAATATAAGCAAAGGTTACATTTGTCCGAGGTATGTTGCTCAGAATTTACTTTAATTAAGGCTACGTTTACGCCACCATATTTGTTGAGCGTGGGAAGTTTGTAAAGAAAGAAATTTACCAGTAATTAATAAATTTAATTATTTAACTACATCCTTTCAAATTTTTGATCCCTACACAACGATTGGCCATTGTTCTTTATCATTGTCCTAATTTTAAGATACCTCAATATTACTTTGTTCTATTTGCTTAGAATTATTTTTTTGTTATTAACGAAAGGGTGTCAAAGTAGTCTGATGTTAATGATACCTATCTAATGATTGTTTTTTTTTCAAATAGACAAGAGACAAGACAAGAGAAAAGACAACGCCTCTACCAGTGTAGGCATTGGCTACCGCTTGGCAGAGACAACGAATTTCCGAGTATGAACAGAAATTTAAAAAAATTAAATGAATTGAGACAACAGATAGAGAATAAATAAAATGGTATCCTTAAAAGTCATTAAAGAAATGGTTCCCCCAACGCGGACTGTCGCTTCATTTACAAGCGTAATGTAATATTGCTGAATATCAGACACAAGACTTCGATGTAAATACTTTGTTACAATTTTTACCTCCCAGATATCAAAGTTTTACCCCCTTAATGGGCTTGAGGATAGTCTGTTTTATTAAATTACTGATTTGCAAGTGATTGACTTCATTAAATTTCTTTCTTGAGGATACGTAAATTAGCTTGGCTATTATTGAGTGTACCTACTGTATGGTTCAAAATAAGCAGATATTTTCTTTAGTACAGGACCTATTTCTCAGGGCGATTCAGAGTTATAGTTCTCGCGGAGTGCGGACACTCGCCTCGTTTGAAGTCGTAATGCAATATCGCTGCTGTGAATATCCAAGCCGATTAATAGCGACTTGGACGAAATTAATTTAATGAAAATCTACTTGGACTACCTTTAATTAATAATCTTTAGATGGAGGATGCTATTTTATTCTATTGACATCAATAAATTTATTTTAAAGAAAAATACATAAAATTCTACTCCAAAAAGGACTTTAGACACAGGGGAAACAAAAGGATTAATCCATAATGTTAACTTAAGTTTTCGAATCCTTATATTAGGCAGGTTGAAGTGGCAATAACTGTCCGTATTAACTTAACTAGGACCGATAAAATTGATGAAGAATAATAGAAGTTGTACATTCTATATATTACTTTCACTATATTTTTACACATTATAGATTTGGGGAAGCTGCCTGGCAGATCGTTTACGGTTACTTTTTTCTAGAACTTGTATGAAACAAGTAACGAGGAAATAACAAGCTACGAATATCACAACGCTGCCAGGGGCATTTTCGAGCTGTTCATAGTAAAACAGCTTTAGGCTAAATGCATATCTACACTACTCTGAATAGATTTTTTTTATACCACAGAGGTCGAAAGAGTGTGAATGTCACCTGCAATATAGTCCATAATAAATACATAGTAGAGAAGCATTACTGTAATCTTGTGTAATGCAAACAAAACAAAAAAATTAAAAAGAAATAGAAATTCGACAACTTTAAAAGAAAAATAAAAACCTTGCGGTGCCTGTCTCAAAGAATTTTTAAAACGCTACATTTAATAAGTTTTAAAAATCGGAGCAAAATAATAATGTCGTGTTCGGGCTAACGCCATAATACCAGAATTACCATCGACATTCCTTCTCAACAACTACTGTAATGCAACGTTACTTGGTTACATTTGTTTCACTCACTAAGAGGTTTGTAACCAGTTTGTTTCAGGTACCTTTTTAATGTTGCCTTTCACGATTCCTTTTGTGCATTTTGATAAAGGATTTTAGTATAGATAATTATAAAAGTAAGAATGCAGACTATTTATATAAAAATATTGGAGAAAGTTTTACCTGATGTATTTTGTGACAATTTTGTTAAACTACGTAGCACCGATTTAAAAATAGTAGTAGAGAAGTAGATGAAGAATGAGTTCCTGGCATTGCCAGCATCTTCTACTGAATAGACATTTTGATCGAAATGTGTTTTAGTTCTATTAACTATTCAACTAATCACGATTTGGATGGAAAGTGGCCCACATCATTATATTTTGATATTCATACTTCATATGTTTAAGTAAAGTTACTTAATATATGCAAGTTCTTGTTTTTTTAAAAAGCTCTTACGAACATTTTCACTTATATCTCTTTTGGTGGCGATCACTATTGGCAAGACTTTTGTGAAAATTGTCTACAACATCTAGGCGTATTTAAAAATTTGTTTATTTTATTTTTTTACAACAATATTAAAAGGTTTTATTAGTTAAAAATTATGTCCCAATGACATTTTAGAAATTAGTCAAATTTTTTAATAGAAATAAATTCTTTATGTTAATAAATGGAACCCGCCCCAATGTAACCTTTTACAACGTTTATCTCAATTTCACGTTGATATTTTCAACCTCGCAGTTTCAACGGTGATACGTTCATAAATTCAATGAAATTACCCATCTTTCTGCGCTTCAAAGAGGCCATATATTTCCCCGTGGAGACAGCTTCTAGCAATGTCGACCATCACGCGAATGATAAATCAGCATGGCTCGCAATATGGAGAAAAAACCAGCTGCTTATGAATTTCCAAATTTAAATATTAAAATCAGTTTGGAATATGAAAGAATTGCGCGACACGAAGTGAGCGAAACGCTTCTCTTTATTTCACAGTTGTTTTCGAAACGTTCTTAATAACTTGTATCCCACTACTGGGTAAGATGAGTGAGGCCTGTAACATTCTCCATCATAAGGCACTAATGAAGGAGATACGAGCTACTGGCCGTAACCGATGCTCAAAATCCGCAGCAACTGCTATCCATTGACAAAAAACGTTGACACCTGTCTCCGTTTCTTTAAATTGCCACTTTACTTTGTCAAATTACTTGTAACCCGAGTAGGTATATTAAACATTTTTTGTCCGACTTCAAAATAACGAGATTCTCAATACGGTTGTACATTTTTTTCATACCTATTTCATTTGTTGCCATATATCCATTTTTGATATCCAATTCTTTATATGTTTTGGAATGAAATTGAAAGTTTCCATGCCAAGACATGCTTTTATGCAAAATCTCATGCAACATTATAGGCTATATTTTATTCTAATAAAATCTATTATAAATAGTTTTGTCTGTAAATGACCTCCAGGTTGATGTAACTGTCTGGCATAAACTAAAATTTTAAACACTCAATTCCTTTGGCACGTGTCAATAATGATACAGGGCATATCTTGGAAAACTTTCTGTCTTATTCTTTGTTCGAGGTCAACGTGATCGATTCTGCGCAAAACTTATGTATCGTTGATATAACTATCAATTAGGAAACTAATATGATAAGATTGTAGTTTCTTCGTGTGTGTTAATAAGCTGTAGAAGCAAAGCAATTATGTTTTTGCTTAAACGGCGATGTTTTATGTTAGAAGATATAGATACACATACATAATGAAATGTATTATTTACGTATAGGTAAAATAAGTACTTAATATTAAGTTTTCGTGATACTTTTTTCATAAATTGATAGTTGTAGGTATCTAATAGCTACGAGTACCTACTTCGCAGTTGAAGTAGGTAATTCTGCCCCCGATAATTAAAAAGACGTATCTATCTAACATTTTTTCCAGATTTGAGTTATATACATTGCCGGAATCAGAAAAAAAGGCGCATCTGCATGTATTTTTAATATTTTTCTAACTTCCTCCAATGCGGTTTTAGCACGACAAAATAGGGCGCTTCTGTTCATTTTTTTACACCCAATTGAAGATGAAAGGACGAATTTATGTGAAACTTAATTAAAAAGTCGCATTTATGTAGATAATGTCCTTATACTTTATAGTTTTTTTTTTAGTTCAGTAAAATAAAAGGCGCATATTTGTCCCTATTTGTAAGTGGAAGTTAATAAGACGCAAATGAGCATTTGCGTCTAACGCGCTTTTAAAAATCTGATTTCACATTAAGAAATAAAGGCCACATCTGACCACTTGCGCCCTATTTTCTTCGTACAATTATTTAGCATAGGCGCATTTGCCGTAAATACTTGACTTTAACAAAATATAGTGTTTTATTTACAAATAATAATAATTTATTAAAGCCATATCCTAATTATGGCTATGACTTATAAGATAACCACTGTCAGTACTATTTCAGATATACTACCTTAGATAAAAGGATTATTAAATAATTTTAAAAACATTTTATCTAAGCCAAGGGTTATCTACATACTTTCTAATTCTTAAGAAAAAAGGCGGATATACCTATATACGCCCATATTTGTTAAAACCATATACTAGATAGATAAACTAAATACTTAGAAGAAAAGTACAGCCAAAAGCGTTTGAAATTTAAAGGACGCATCTAGCCATTTACGTCTATTCAATTAAGTATGTAATATTTTTCTTAATTTTTTATGCTAAGATGAATTTGTTTTTTCATTATTTTTATTACAATAATTTAATAAATTCATATTATTGCTAAACCAAGTTAAAACGTATATGAGTGGGCATTATTTTTAACTTCCAGTATGTAAATATTTTAATTCTCTCGAAAACAGCAAACGATTTTCCGTTTCATTCGTTAAAACATTTATTTCTCCGTTTTTACTTTTTGTTAGATACGTCTTTTTAATTATCGGGGGCAGAATTGTACTTGATGACTAGGTAGTTTGATAACAGAAGATAGTCGAGTAGGACTGATGTAGGGAAGTATCCAGTAAAACATACCTGTTTTGCTGGATTTTTTGGCTTCTCTATTATTCGTCAGATTGGAGCACTTCAATCTCTCATTTATTATAATTATTATCATTTATATTTCTCAATTTTCGCGGTCCAAGGTAAATGAATCCGTTCATTTGGAAGGCTTATCTGAGGACGCAGGTCCTACACGTACAGGCCCTTTGACAAACTTTAATGTAGATGTTCATTATTGTCACTGTCATAAAAAGGTTTAAAATATAATCTTTGCATCGTACTTACTATTATAAATGTGAAAGTTTGTGAGGAATACTATTGGTGTGTGTCCAATGGATGTTTGGTACTCTCACGCAAAAACGGCTGAAAAACTTTGGATGAAATTTGGCACGCACGTAGTTTTTAACCTGGATTATTATATTGGATACTTTTTATCCAAGATCAAGTCCTAAAATCTACGTGGACAAAGAAGTCTAGTAAAGCCATAGTTTCTTCACATATTTATCTACATACAGCTATCTACAAAATTTTACAGCAACAAACATAGTTTCTATCTGAGTGTGTCGTAGCTATCGTGTCGCAGTCTATGTCGAATCGATCTCATTTCCCGACTGCTTTTAGAGAGACTAGAAATATTAGAAGTCATTTGTTACAAAAGCGGTCTGAGAGTATCTTATCTAAGGTAACAAATATTCGTGGTAGTGACTTTAACATGAATTTTTAAACTTTTAAAGGTTCAGTGAGTGCAAAGTTCAACTATGCTAGGTATTATGCTGTCTTTGAAGCTTGCAAGCAAGATTTATAGTTGACTCTATGATATCTCCTTCCTGGTGTTTGAGAGAAATAAAAAATTGTCTGTTGACAAAATGTAAAATATTTTTTGAGAAGGGCAGCCTATACATACAAGCCATACAAATGTCTGCAACAATCTTTAAACTTTATTAGTAGCATTCAGAGCTCATGAAACCTAAAACCGTCAAGTGTAGGCCTATCTCCAGTACCAGTATACAACTACAGTTGGTAAACTAGTAGCTACGTTTTATACCTCGCCTATGTTTGGGCTTTCGTGATAAATATTACCCAACTTGGGTAGAGAAAACTTTATGTGAATCAATCTATTTCGCAAAATTAGAAAACAAATAAATTTAATCATCTATTGCAGACATGTCATATCATAATGCAAGCGGTTCCTTTTTCCTTTTGGTGATTTAAATGCAATTTTTCACGAGTCCCCGTCACGACTCATCCGGATATTTCTTTGTATACGTGAAGAGTTTCTAAATGCTCTTTTCCGGACGATTTTCCTCCTGGGAGTGTCGTTAAAATCTTCTAGCGAGCTCAAAATCTCTTAATAATATCCCAAATTAAAGCGAATGAATTGATAAATTAAATTTAAACATCGTTTTATGTATGGATACGTGCTTATAATGTGTAAGCTTCATATGAATATATACACTAAGTAGGCATTATTTATTGTTTTAAATAAGATCTTAAAAATAACGCAAGATTTTTTAAGGGTCATGTAAGGTAATGCATGGATGAATATGAAATTTAAAATGGAATGTTAGGCGCCATATCAGACGCTACTAATCATGAGCAGTTTCATTTGTTTGTACTTAACATAATGCCGATGACCCTTATAAGTTAAAAAGAGCAAGCAAGAAAAGTTAAAGACACGTCAGTCTTCTACTACCTATTAGATTGCAGACAATTTCGTCACAATTAACATAAACTGACGCAAGTATATATACCTATATATTTTATTATAGTAAATTAATAAAAATATTATATTGTACTTACCGCCACTCGTTTCTTCATAAGTTTATATAAAAATAAGTCTGTTCTTCTGGGCTTTATCTACGTTTTTACTATATGAATAGCACGTGAGCACCAAAAGTAACCGAAGAATAATCTATCAAATGTCATGTCTCGTGAACGTACTGATTACGCTCAGAGTCTGGCGCGCCGCGAATATTGTGTTATGTAGACAGATTGTATATCTTCGTTGTTAGTTTAGAAAAAGCTATCTCAGAACAAAAGCAATCTTGTTATGAAACAAGGGATAATTTGGACGATAAAGAGCGAAACTCAGAATAATTGGAATGTTAAAAAGATGTGATTGAATAAAAGTATTATCCTGCTAAGTGTATAAAAATGTATATCAAATGTAAATCAGTTGATAAATTGGAGCTAGCTTATAGCACTATACCGAACGCACCTCTGTAACAGTCGTGAACCAGCATGATGCGACTTGTATTCCAAATGGATTAGTGTCCTTTATATGTCCCATTGATGGGTACATGTTTCTTGACACAACAGGGGAGGCCTGGACCATACTCTACCATGCTGCTCACATGCGGACTGTCGGCTAAGATGATAACGGCTAAGATCAATCACGGCCGTAAGCGACGGTGTAACAAAGCCCGGAAGCGCGTATTTAATTCGCCACTAGCAATCACCTATCCAACCACTGACCGCGCCCGACGTTGCAAAACTTTTTCCATCACTTGCAATCTGCTTAAGCAGCGGGACTATGTGCCCTTGTTTGCTACTCAGTTACATTATAAAAAGACGAAAAATAGAACAATAAGTATCCTACGAACAAAGTGAAAATAAACAACCAGACGTGACTCGTGACTTTGCAAAATGAAATAGCGAAATGTTTTTAGATTTGCTTGTTTAATTTAAACACAAACTAAATGAAAGTAGCGACTGGTCATTTGTCAATGGGCGGGCGGGCGGCGGTGGCCCGAGTTCCGCTGCAAGCTGCTCTTATTAATATTTGCAGCGAATTCACGCTTTATTTGCGAACAGCCGTCATGCGGCTTATAAATTATTAATGCGGTCGTCGCACAGCTTGTGTTTTGTCATCTGCCTTTTTTCTCTGTGTAGATAACTTGTTTGGTTACATTGGAACAACCTTGTACCTAAGTGCCGTGTTGTGATACATACGTTAGCAAAATGGTAAGTACTTAAAGGTTGTAGCAATTTCATGGATTTACGTTGGATATTTTCGTAAATCTTTTTTTTTAGATATTCAAGTAGTGGCAGAGGAGCACGCTGGATGTGGAGGTACTCTGACGTTAAGTGGTCACTGCAGCCCATACATGTGCCATCCGAAATTGAAACAACACTGTCTAACGTTGAATGTGGCATTTCCTACTTCAAGGGAAAAATAATTTCATGAGTAACCACGCCGATTCAATGCTTTACTATTTTATTCAATGCTCTGATAAAATCATCGGGCACGTTCAGAATGAGTATAACGTTTTTTCAAAACTTAATGTACTTATAGATAAATGCAGGTACCTACTATAGGTGTAATAGCTAGATAGTAGTGTAATAGTTAGTTAATAGTTTATTTATATTAAACATTTCATTGTAAACATGTAAGTGACAAACATATCCTTTTTTTTTTGAGAATAAACTTCTTTAAACCTAAACCTAATAGGGCTACCGTAACCAGCTATTTATGGAACTTTTCACGAAGCATGCAATAAGGTTCATGGAGCCTGCACGTATACTAAACTACATATTTTGTACCCAGACACGGAGTAAACACTCGGGGCTCATCACACAAATATTTGCCCTCGGTGGAAATCGATTTTACAATCGACTCAGCAGTAGTCGGAATCGCTATCTAACCAACAGGCCAATCAAAGACTATTCAAGATTTTTCGAGATAAACTGAGACCTTAGATACTCATACCCTTCGTACCCTACAGGTATTTGAGGTCCCAAATATTTATATTTTTTTATTCAGTATGCAATAGTACGGGTCATTCCCATCCCAACAGTGGGAAGCCTAAAGCATAGTAATATTCCACCATACTCCTCCAATACGGATTGGTGGATATAAGGGTCACCCCTTGTTGGACTTTTTTAAACCGCCCATAGCGCCCTCGACAAGGTTCCACGACTGTTATTTATCGATAACAAATGCGGACCACGGCTTAACGTGCCCTCCGAATCACAAACCGTACAGACCGCGCCTGCCGTTGCTCAACTTTTTCGATCTTTTGTGTTCTACTCAAGCAGTAAGGGTATTTTTAAAATCTAATTTAACCAAAATAATAATACCTACTTAGCCATTTTATACAGGTCATCAGATAGACCGTTATTTAAACAGCGGCGTTGAATCGTTATTTACATTTTAAGTGCAGTAACAGTAATGTTACATTGTTGTACCTACGGCGTTAAAACATTTACTGCATGACAACATGATTGATTACTCGCTACACTGAATATTTTAACGCCGTACGAATAATTGTTTTAAGATATTTACTTGTGTTGTTGTCCGTCAATTGTTAGGTTTTGAAATAATTGTATGTCTAGTCATTGTTACGATTGATTGCTTAAATAAAGATTGTTAAGCGATTGCCTTTTTTTGTTTCAATTCATACTTCAGGTCAAAGGGTAATAAGTATCTTACAATAAACATAAACTATAAATGCTTGCTTTTATTTGATTTATTGACGACTCACCTTACCTTATGATATTAATGTTGTTTTGTAATTAACAATTTTAACTGTAACAAGAGGTTACGTTGTTGTACAGCGTTGAACCATTTAGTGTATGACAACATGATTGATTACGCGCTACGCTGAATATTTCGACGCAACACAAAAAATACTGTTATATGATAGAGTGAACTCGGGCAACTTTGAAATTTTTTGGTTAACTGTGAACTACTACAAGCTACATATAAATTTTATTACGAACTGTTAAAGGATCTTTGACTAGGATACAAGGTTCTTCGCCAAATGATGACCACCAAAATTTGAAGAAAAAAAAATACTTTTTATGATTTCTCAGTGACCATAAATATTCAAAGTTATCTTACTTCGACTGTAAGCATTTATATCTTTTAAGCGTTATTGAAATTTATTTTGTTAATAGAGTTACTTTATTATATTAAATGTAAATTACTTCTTATTAAGTTTCGTTATACTTAAGTTACTAAATCTGAAAACATGACAAACAAGCCAGTACTCTATAATATATATATTCTATTATACTCTATATAACCCAGTGATGAATACTTTACGTTGGACTTTATTTTGTGTACGAGTATATCATACTAACCTGCGAAGGGATATGCTTAAAAAGCTACAATATTTTATTTTTATTTCTTTATATATGGCAAGTGTATTAATATAGAATGCTATCGCTTAGACTTTATGTCTCTATAAAATCAAATTTAATGTGACATCGTCCGTCAGCGTTTTGTTGTAGCAATTTATTATGTCATATATTTATACTTTGCTTGAGTATCCATAACAATGAAGGCTATAACACGTCACGTCAAGACTAAGTCATCGCAGAAACATAAAATGTTTATTTTGTAACACATTAATGATCTGTCTGAAATACTATAATTATCATGAAACAGTCCATTATTTAAAGCTCAAAAATTTTTTTCGAATCTAGCAATAAACTTTACTTATGTACATGCATATTTTATTTATTTGCATTTTGTAAATTTTAATTATTCATAGTTTGGTGTACAGTAGATATGATTTCCTTTACCAAGAAAAGGAACAAGAAACCAATGTCACACTAATTAATAAAATACAAAATTTATTTTATTTCAACTGCCAAGTTTTTAATTTATCATTTCTATAATGCCATTTCAGACAAGAATTTTTCATAAATTTGATTAATCGTCGGCAAAAATCTTCATCGTATATAAGGTATATACCGCTTTAAACATCTGATGTATCAGATCTACAGAAGTCATCAACAAGCTATTTTGGGGGTTTTTCCGTACCTTAAGATTTTCACATCTTAAAGCTTTGCGAACGCCCCAGGAGGCGGTTCATTCCACATTTTTAACGCTGTAGGAATGATGATGCCGAGATTCCAAGAGATTGCGTTTTTCGACTCGTGTCAGTTACCTAAAGACTGGGTAAGTACTTTACATTTACACTATGCAATGACAAACACATTCCGGCTAAGGTGTAGTGAGCACGTGTGACCTCTTTTGTATAATGACACTTTGTAGGTGTCTATTTTCTGAGAATCCGAGGACTGACTTAGGCATGTGTTGAGTTTGTTGTTGCAGAAAGTAAAAAGATATTGGATATAAGCTGTGCCCGCAGCTGTTGTATAGAATTCATGAAATTATTTTGCAGGTTAAGATTATTGTTCGTAGGATCCGAGAAACTAGAGAGAAAAAGCCAATTATAAAAATATGATGGTGGTGACTTCTTTCACCAACATCATTTTATTAAAATTAAATAAACGTTAATTAAATAAACGTTTTTCATGTCATTTTATTTCATTTGAAGCGAAGCATGTTTTGTGTTTGTAAACTTTTTACGGAATCACCATGAATTTACCGAACGAATGAAGAAGAAATTTGGCATAATACCTACCTACTAGATAGAGTATTGATAGGTAAAGTAGTCGTGGACCACCACCACGACGTGGATATTAGATAAAATAATAATAAACGCACAACGCCGTCCAAAAATTGAAACCCGAAGTACGAAAAGTGGGTAGTCTTCATAAAGCTCTGTATCCTATTTAATAGTTCTCTATCCCTGAATGGGGGAAAAGGTTCACCCAATAGCCCATCCAGTCTCCGTAGGTCATCGCCGGGGCCCTATTAACTTCCTATGTAATCCGACCATCGCATAGCAGAAAACATCTCGTCCGATTGAAATTCGAAACATCATTTTTTGTGAACAAAGGTTAAGGGCCCACCGGCAATATTGTAACGAAATGACCATAGGGATGATAACGGAATGTATCAGATTTTTCCTCCGAAATGCTGGAGAATAATTCGGAAAATAAGGCCCTTAGTTTTGTTTTTGTTCGGGCATTCGGCATGGTTATATGATTTTAAAATGTATGAGCGGGTAAGTAAGAGCGTTAGCTCTTAGGCACCTAAGTACATACAATGCAAATTATAGTGAGGGATAACTTTATGACTGTAACCTATTATTGTTATTGTATTTTAAAAAATAGAATTGGTATTTAAATTTTATGTTCCTACCATATTTACTGACATCGTTTAATTATTTTTAATTGACGAACGATCAAAAAGATGAACCTAGCGTTTTTGATAACTGGTTACTTCATTAAAAGTTTATCAAAGCGGTCAATACCTCATAAGTAAGTTCTCGAAACTACTAAAATATTTTTTTCAAGCTGTTTTTTATCATAGTCTGACTAAATTATTATGCTTTTTATACCTCGTGTACCTACTTGTTTAGGTACTAAGTCTAGGTAGTCGTTCCTGATATCCAATGTTTTTTGTCCTCTTGCTTTTAACCTATTATTTTGTTATTTATGGAAAGTTTACAAAGAATATCAAACTAAACTTAAGAGTAAAGTATCAGGAATTTCGGACTTCATTAAAAATTTGGTCTACAACTCCATAAAGCTTGAAAAAGTTTTCTCATTTTTCATTTTAGTAATTACTCACACCTAAATGAAGGCGAATAAAAATGGAAGAAACAGATTCGGCCGTTTAAACTATAGGTTCTTTAAGGTAGTATATCAAGTAACTTTAATGTAATTTCATGGGTCACAGATGAATAAGAAATTATTCTTAAAAAGGCTTTAAAACGACGATACTTTTAAAATGAATGACGACCATTTATGAAATAGGACAATTGATTTTAATTGAAATTATTTCAAAGTTTCATGTGAACCTAAATTACAAAAAGTATTTTTAGTTTTAGTAATTCTAAGTATATTTTGAACGAAAAAAAATAAAAAAGTATAATTTCCAAGAGTTGTTTTGTTGATTTCAAATACAAATGATAAAACATAGAATTTGGCTAATTCAAAGTTAAATCAGTGGGTTTTTTTATTATTTAGGATTAGAAAACAGTGGAAATTACATTGATAAACAGTTACATGCACGCCCGAAGCAATACTAAACTTTTATTTGTCTGAAGTTAAATAAAATCGGAAAAAATACGTCGACTTAACAAAAACTTTCCTTTATAAAGACGCAAGCGAATTCCTTAAGTAGAAAATTATCTCGCAACGAGTTAGACGAAAACATTAAGACGGGAGGGTGTTTTTACATTCGCATTAAACTTTAGGCGCAAAATTTGTGATAAAGTGGCAGTCACGTACCAGTGAGTGATACCACGTCTACAGCTCATCAGTGGCCGCACGTGACGACTACAGCGCAAACAGATTTCACAACACGACCACTCTAAATTGACCTCTAGTCATACCTTGGCTTTTTATGAGGAATGTAGTGCTATCCCACACTCAGTAAAGGGCAGACAGAAATAAGTATCTCCATTTCCTTCCTTTGTCACTCTTCCTAGAAATAACGTAGTTATGTGAACACGACATTATGTCACTGCTAAATAAACGTGATTAGTAGAGTATACACCAATAAGTTTTTGCACGGAATGATTGAACTCCAAATGTTTTATGTCCTAACAGATTCATAAAGGAGAATCCAGAGCTTAAAAGATAAAATGCCATACATTTAATTTTTTGTAAATACACTACAGAGTTCACTGTTACTTAAAATAAAAGATATTTGGACACATTACTTAACTTCTAGGCAAACCTTCTAGCAATCAGTTCAATTATTAAAATTTAATGTTACTTTGACATACGTAATTATTCTCAAGTAAATGACTAACAAATCGTTAACGAAACATTTCAGTATTAAAGTTTCGTCAATTAACTGACGGTTGCTGCCCGCGCCCATTTGCAATGAGACATAAATAAGACAACGGAGTTCTCAACAAAATGGCGACGTTAATAATACGCAAAAGAGCAGCCCTCCACCGCTACAAAGTTTCTTTTCTCCTAACTTTATTACGCCATTAGAGATCGCGTGACGAAGAATCTCACTTCGCCGCGTAATATAATTTATTTTGACTAGTGTATCAGACAAACGGATTATTTCTGCCTTTTGTGCCTCATTCGCTTTTACGCCGTGTTTTGTAAACTGAGATTTTGAATGGGCCCTCGTAAAACGTTGCTTCGAAGGATGACTTGAAACTTTTTTATGACTTCATGAGACCAAATGTAATACCTACTTTTCAGGTCCATTTATTTTATTCTGTTTTTATATGTCTTATTTACTACGTTAATTATTCAATCATTATAATTTGAATTTTATTATTTTAATACAAGGCTTAGCGTCATTATTATAATTTATGGTTCTGTGGCATTTTCAATTAATTTGTTTGAAATTTAAGCACTTACCCAGTAATAAAACTTTGTTTTTCTGAGCTTCTGTTTCGTTATTATTTTCAAAACTAAAGAGAAAATTGACAACTCAAAATAAACACACGCATTGCAACAACAGTTCTTAGAGTAACGGTTAAGAATCTTCGCTACCGGGCCATCCTTCAGCAAAAAGTTTCCTAATTAGTGAAACAGAAGGTAAACTAACTAAGGGTTCCTCATTCACACAAGTAAACCAGGCACAAGAAGGTCATAGCTTACTTTCAAATAATTTGTAAACATTTAAGTCTTTGTTTACTAAACTAAGCTTCGAAAAAGATTTCTTGAATTGGGTATGTAAAATTTTAATGTGAATATGTAAGTTACAAATTTTTGACTATATCTTACAAACTGTGGTTCCTTAAGTAAACAATAAAGCAGCGTTAATTTTATGAACATAGTGTTTGGTACCGAATACTAACCTATCAACAACAAACACAATTTATGTAGTTAACACGAAGAAACCTCTTTAAATTGGAGCTAATTGTTGAGAAATCCGCCATAATTACCTTTGTTAATGAATTTTTATTCTTTGAGATACAACAAACAGGTTTATTCGTTAGCAGCGAAACAATAGCCGAACTTTGGAAAGGGAAATTGAAAAGAAGTCGGGACTCGTCTCGCGCGAGTTTATTGCGAGGGAAGGTGATGTACGCCGTACATACCCGTTTACTTAATGTTGCCTACCGCTGCCTTGCCAACTTTTCTGCGGATTTTCCTAAATGAGATTTCACACGAGCACACCTTGTTTGGTTTGCCAAACGCTAACTTTCCAAGTTCTCGCTGTTTTGAAGCGAACTCTGAATTGAACTTCGAATTATGTCTCAATAAATATTTGCGAAAAACAGCCTCTTGACGAGGTGAATTACAATAACGGCAAAATATTTTCTTCTTGATTGAGCCGAGCGTATGTTTTCGTCCCTATTCTTTATTATTCAGAGGCATAACATCAACGCTGGTAGGTAATAATATTTATCTTTGAGTTCCAGTAATCGAAGTTTATGAAGTCTGAAGGTCCATAGAACCCCCTGTTTATATTCGCATTCACTTCAGTTATGTATTTTGTATACGAAAGGATAAGTGACAATATTATTTTTGTGAATATTATGATGGACTAGATTTACCTTTTGAACTTCAATATAAACAAAACTTTCCATCACGTATTTACTACTGTGTTATTTACTATTTTTAATCCAGGACATCGTCCGTATGGATTTTAAAATTTGATCGACAGCAAAATTTATATCTTCGTAGCTGAAACTAAACAGAGACCATCCCATTTAAGCTGGAACACTTTTATTTACGTCACTATACTATATTAGTACACTTCCGATTACTAATTGCCTGACGGCGGCCGGACCGGACGTCGAAAGATTGCGACGAAATAGCTTACGTTTCCCTCGCCTAGTCCGTATCTAAGAGGAAAACGCATACATTGTGTTATTAGATTACGTTGTATACTTCTGTTCAGTCAGATAAGAGAAAATTTACCCATTAGACGTTAGAGTAGAGTAAATGATCATAGAGTAGAAAAAGGAAATACGATCACTATGGCCTATTTTTAACTGACTTAAAAAAAGGTTATTTTTTATTGTGAAAGGAGATCCAATTCTGTAGCGGGTCTCCAAAGGATTCAAGACGGAATTTGAGTTGGTGAAGTTAAAGGAATATCATAAACCAATACATAAATGCAAATAGTGTATTTTTTCCATAACCACTCTACGCAATCGCCATTAAGAATGCGCCTAAACAGCTTATGAGTTACAAAATTACGTTTGCGTCTGTACTCCATCAGTAAACTTCCTGGTGCTAATTGTCTGACGGCGGCCGGACCGGACGTCGAAAGATTGCGACAAAATAGCTAATAGTCTTGGGTAGTTCGCGAACGAACTAGATGGAAATAGTAGTTCATTGATAGACCCGCTCTTAGTTCTTTATTTATAGTTCTTTTTAAATTTTTTTAGCATCCACTTTACTAGACAATGGCGTTCCCAACTTAGAGGTTTTCCCCCCAGATTTAGGGGGTAAATAAGTGAGATGGGATTTGGATTGAAATTTTTAGGGGTATTCTATTCGGGGTTTTTAGACTCTTTAATATTTTTAAATAAATAATATTAATATTTATTTTTTGACATAGCGACTTATAACGACATTTAGTACGGAATTCTACAACCAGTAACCAGCGCACCGGTGTCTTAACCACTGCGCCACTTGCAATAATTATAACTTTATTTTATTCTTTATTTATTGATATTACAAAATTATTTAAAAAAAAACTCGATTGAACTAATGAACTAAAAGAACGAACTAGTTCTTCATTCGATTTTGAACTAAATTGATCGCTCTCTGTGATGACCGGTTAGGCCTAAGACTAATAGCTGACGTTTCCCCGTTTATTTATCCGAGTATAAGAGGAAAAAGCATACCTACACTGTGTTATTAGAATACGTTCAAATGTGTGGAGGATTACAGGAAATTCCTTTTATAGATTCCACGGGCTATCTATCTATTATAGTTAAGTAGAACCATTGAAGTTCGTTCGTAGTGTTTATTTACCGTTGCATTAACGATGAGGTCTTAAAACCACAAATAATAGTAGGTACTTTGGCCCTCATCAATGTTTGATATGATTGCCCAAGGGATACCTTCAAGCGGTTTAGTATGTTAAAAAATCTTCCGAGATAAAATAGGAATGTCCATTGATTTAAGCTTTTAAATCAGAAATACGTATATGGCTCTGATATTCAATTGAAAAACTTTTTCTCTTTATATTACGGCTTATTTATGTTTTTTAGGCCAGTATTTCGTAGGTATCGCTGACTAAAGATATACGAATATATATTTTCAGAGAATAATGTAAAATTTATTTGCTTTTGGTAAAACAATTCTGAACGCAAAACTACTCATCAACTACGTTAGTTGCCTTATTATCGAAAATGTAAGTTAGTATCTCATTATATAACACCCGATATTGTTTTCGCAATCTAATTTAAACTACAAATTTATCACAAACTAAAGCTACTGAAACAACACCTGCAACGGTACATATATCGATACGAACTGTTGTTATAAAGCTTCCGCGTATTATTGTTGCCGTCCGCGTATTAACGTTTGTTTTCCATCGTTATGTATCGCATTGCTATCACACCCCAATTTCGTAACCAATACCAGTAATAACCACAGAGAGAGATATAGCCGTAACTTTTATTTTCGCCAGAATCCGTCGAGTTGTTACAATGTGAATGACGTCGGCTTCAAGCGAGAAAGGCAATGATTGATGAGGGAATTAATTAATACGCCACTTCCTTTTGAGCACAAAAAAAACAAAACGAGAGACTGAGATTTTTAATCGCGGATTCAGTTGAATGAAGCTATGAAAGCAGTTTCGTAAGTTCAAGAGCCACTCTAGCGATTCTTTTCAGCTTTTAAAAATTCTTCTACCTCATTACCTGTTGAATTTAGAGATTTTCCAGCAAAAGCCGCATATTATGTACTAAATGATGCGTTTGTTGGAAAAGGTGGAAAGTTTTATTTGGCTTAGAAAACTTATTATGCTAGAGCATTTGTTAAAACTATTTTATAAGTAGTTTATGTTCGGAACCTATCGAAAATCGATCAACAAAAGTTAAGCTTTATTATATTTTGTAGTTTTACGTTTTTCAATAATTGTCGTATTTAGTATAGTATAATGTATCACCATTTAATAATATCATTTATTCTACGAATATTATGTAACAATTTATTTTTCGGCTATTTAGAACTCGACTTACCTGTGCGACTTTTTAAGCCAATTAAATTCTCTTATGTGAAAAATAACAATTTTGTTGTAATACAATTCCACTGCTTATTAGGTTTATGGCGCGCAATTTTGCTTTTTACCTACATGAGGTAAACATAATTATCGCCGCCAGACAACACGGATATGGATATTTATTTTAATTGGCAATCATTGCTTCAGAGTACAATAAATATTAATGCGTTCATACTACGATTATTCAATGTTGCTTTTACAAATTAATGTTTAACCGCATTTTTGGATTGTAACTGCTGCATTACCTACGTATTGTGTTTATTTTACAGTGCGATTTATTGCACCTCACAAATTTTAAATATTAACGAAATGGTCATTGTTACCGACCACTCATCTTGTTTTAAGAGAAATATAGAAAATAAGTTATTTGAAAACTGTAGATATTATTTATTTGAGGTAATTCAATCTTCCCCTTTTCTTCTCCGTTTCTTCATGTCTCTGGAACGCATTACCTACGCTGGTACCTACGCCTGTCATCGAAAAGATAATTTATAATATTATATACCAATTGTATAACTAATGTATATTTTCTGCTTAATAAATATTTGTACCTACATGCATATCATTGATAAGAAATTTAAACCCAGAAATTCTAAATTAGTAGGTATTGTCATACCTATGTTATCTTTACAATCAAGGTGGTAACAATAACTTAACAATAATCTTGCTGAATTCCCGAATTCGAATATGAAAATTCATTTGCTGCATCATTAAAAAAAGTCAACATTTATTTTTGAAAGAATCCAAAATATTTCTTTATAAATTTTTACTCCACCAAAAACTCGTTATTATCCAACAGCGATGAATTGAAATATGCACCAAGGTAATCAATGTCGTCGTAAGGAAAGGGGTCGCTAAGATTGCAGCAAAAGAAAGAGAATGAAAAATTACATATTTAATGGTCGAGACGGTTTTAATATTCTAATTCGAATCGGCGGGAAGAAAAACTGAGGGAATTAAAACAAGGCCGTGCCATCATTACCGGCTTGTCACACTGCGATAGGGTATGCTATAAGTTATTAGAGAGTCTGGCGTACGCATTTTGACTACCTAACACACTTTCGACTCAGAAATTTTCACGTACCTATGTAAGCCAGACCTATTATTATTATTATTAAACATTTGGTAGCGTATTTAAGAATACCATTAGTGAGCGGTAGAAGACGCTACTATTTGATAACTAAACAAAACAAAACGCATCCTCGTCCGTGTCCTGGCCCTTGTACGGTTTATGATAGATAACATGTCTCTGGAAAATATCAGTGGAAAAAGAACTGCTAAAAGTAAATATTGAAATCTGATAAAAGGCTGATTAACGGCAAGTCAAATAAGCAAGTCGGATAAAAATTTTAAAATTCCCTCTTTAAAAACAAAACCAAAGACAAAACGTTTATTCGCATAAATATAAGTAAAGAGGTGTTACAAATTATTATGATTAATCTATATTTACCATTTTTAGGTACCTATGCAAGGAAATAATTACAAGTGAAAGTTAAGCGAATCCCTCAGTGCGGGGTGCGCGTCCTTTTGTACAGAAAATGCACGAGCATGCACGCGCGTACATAGAGGTGCGTTTTCAGTGTGTTCGACTGTGCGTGTTTTCTACACAAATGGTAATACTTACTCGTACATACAACGCATTTTCGCGCTAGGCTGCATGATGCGGGGCAGTGTGTTAATCGCCTTAAAATACTCGTATTTCGTTTATCGCTGGCACAGCGCCAAGAGTTCAAAAGAAGGCCGCAGTGCCATTACTATCAGCCGAACGCCATATTTCTCAACCCTTTTTCCCGCCGTTCCCAAAGTTTTAATTAGTGCCAGAGGACATTATCCAAGCTCTTCTTACTTCTGTCTCGCTTCACGGACCTTTTTCCGAAATATCCGATTTTACTCGTAATGCAAATTAACTTTTTCTGAAACTTTTCAATAGCTACGACTTTCAGCTAATGATCGCCTTTGGGCTTGCATATCCCAGGCTTATAGGGTTTGTGAAAAAGAGTTGAGAAGGTACGAACTTCTTAATGACATTAAAATTATTGTTTTTATTGTATTAGAGATTACTGCAAACATACACAAATTATATATGCCTCTTGATGTAATTATGTTATTAACTATAATTCTTAAGTCATAAGTAGAACGGATGATATACCATAATACAAACAACATAATGTCAAATTTTCATTTTCAATTAAATTCTCGTAAGAAAGAAAGCGCTCATGGAGACAACATCACCATTAGACCCTTAAATAGCATTTTTACCTCCAATTCCACCCAAAGCGCAACTAGTTGGAGTGAAATGAAATGTAAAAGTCGAGAATAATATCTTCTATTGCTGGATTATGAGCAATTGCGTAGTCAGAGTGTCCTTAAGAAGTGCATCACAAGAGACCAGAGAAAACGAACAAAACAGCGCAGTAAAGCGCCACAACGACAGTGTCGAGTACAGCAGATTGTCCATTCACCCCGTGCGCCGAGGATTTAGCGAAATGGGACGAGTCTTCAGCTTACGTCGAGACAGCTTTAAGCGCTTCATTTCTAACGCCATATACATGGGGCTGTTAATTGTTAAGGATTTCTTACAATGAACATTATGACAAGTAGACAGATGATTCAATCA
This sequence comes from Erynnis tages, assembly GCA_905147235.1. Classification (NCBI taxonomy): domain Eukaryota; kingdom Metazoa; phylum Arthropoda; class Insecta; order Lepidoptera; family Hesperiidae; genus Erynnis; species Erynnis tages. The sequence continues at coordinate 6,127,115 of LR990073.1, forward strand.
GTAGCACACTAAATAATTTTGAAGTGAAAACTTCTTTAGTGGCGTTGTGCACTTGTTTTGGAATGGGTAAAAAATGTTAAACTGGCGTCAGGACACGTGACCTGATCGAAAATTCCTAAGACGGACGGAAAGTGCATCTACTAATGAAAAAAGTGACGACCACATAAATAATACTGTTTTTATACTGATAAATAAAGCAATTATTCCCTGACCATTCCAAAATATTCAAAAATGCACATCGTTAATGTTCAAGTTATCACTTCTGCCGGAACTCCGGTAGTGCAACCGGTTGTTTTTTTTTGTAAAGAAACTTACACAGTAAGATATGATTTAGCAAGCGAGTAGACATAAATCTTTAACCCAGTAGGAATCTTTAGGACAGAACACCTGGAACTGTTAACGATTCCTGCTAGATATAATGTCAAAATAACCACCTTAATTGGGAACGTAATTTTCACTTGAAGTTGTAGATAATTATGTCGAAAAAGTCAATGAATGATCCAAACAGTATAAAACACAACAAACGACTGCTACCTATCCACGACAGGCACCAAATGGCCATTTTAAATAATTTTAAAGGTTTAGTTTACGTGTAATTTTGCGATTTGACATCAATAATGCCACCTAATTGAAACTTACTTTATTGCATGATTACGACTACATTAGTACTAGAAGTAGGCATGCAAGTCTTTAAGACGTGCATGAAAAGAGCTTGCAGTGAAAACGAGCAAAACAGCGCAGTGAAGCGCCACAATGACAGCAGACGCGGTGTCAAGTGCAGCAAATTGTTGCCATTCATCTCGCGAACGAGGAGTAGGGGATATTCAGATGCCGAGCGTCACAGTACGGTCATATTAACAGATTTATTTTGAGAAATCGTTGCTATGGACCTAATGTAACAGACGTAAATCTAGGATCTGGTAAGAGTCGTTAGACTTAGACCACTTAGAACACATAGAGTTCGATACGTGACAAAATTGGACCCATTCTTTTTTGTGAAATTAATATGAACCTGAGATTTGAAAGGTCAAAGAATGACACAATACAATGAAAACCAAACCAAGGAATCAGAACGGAACAAAATAAAACAAATGACTGCTAACTATCAACAACTATCAACAACAACAAGGCCATTTTAGTACCTCTTTTGGGTTTAGTTTAAGAATGTAGTATTTTTTGTAAGGGATGTTTTATTCAATAAAAAATCGTGCCTGTAAAACTCGCATTGCCTTTCGATGACGTTTACCAATAATAATAAAACACAAGTAATTCCGGCTACGGTCAATGCGAGTGCGACGAAAAAAGCCTAGCAATTACTCGTACATGCGAGCTGTCATGCTTTCAAAGGCTCGATATACATAATATTATTATCATACGATGTTTCTATTACGCGTTTCTTTTATTATGCGTTTGCTTCTCATAGAAAATGGTCTTGACTAAAATAAGACGTGTCTTCAACGCTCTTTCGTGTTGCGAGAGCTTAACCGCTTCATTTCTAGCGCTTTATGAATGAACTAGTTGATTAATGTTACTAAACATATATTATATACTATGTTATAATATATTACTATTGCTGTGATAATTCTTTTTCTAAAATTATCGTTATAACTTTGAATCAAGTAGATTTGATGATACTTTTAAATCGGTTAGATAAATTCAAAGCTTAATGTTACAAGTAGCAATATAATATAAAAATCACAAAGTAGTTAAACTGTAATTTTAAGAATTAAATACTTTATATAATATCATACTTTCCAAATTAATTCAAGGTTCATTTCGAAGTTGCTACTCGTATCTATTGAACGCAACGTTACTGCCAAGTAATTATCAATGCTTGTTAGTAGAACAAAGAAAATGCATTTCTCAGCGAAGCGTCTCGATATGCAATTATCATAACCGATATCGAGCTCTCCTCCCATTCGGCTTCTGCTCACGCTGCGCAATCAGTGCAAAGAAAACCAACAAAATACTACCACAACACATAGAGGCCAAACGGCTTCGTATTTAGTTTTAATTGTCTCTCTTCGAAGCGAACGTGCGAAGAAAGGAAAACTTTTTATTCAATACGTAAATTGCGGCAGATAAGGCCAATTCCGATTAATCAGCTGCGGAAGAAAAGCGAGAATCAGAAACGGTGGAAATCTGTCGCAATCACGTCTTAACTGCAATTGACAAATTAGTCTGTTTTGTATCGTGGAATGGATTTTAGATTTATTTGAACAACTTTACTATTTTTGCATTTATAAAATTGGTGATTTAATATTATGATAATGACAAAATTTTGTAATTTCTAATTTCTATTTAAATATAGGTATTTTATTAACTGGACTGGACAAATGAACTTGAAGGGATCATTTAATTTTGACGATATATACGTACGTATAAGTACAATTCTGCTTCTCACCCAAACCGTTAGGTTATTGTAAACGTAGTCAACTAAAGTAGCAATTTAATGGCCTTTCTAGATCTTTCGCATGACTTTTAATCTATGAGAAAGAAAAGTCCTCGACTGGCGCATACCTCTTTAATCTTCAAATTTTAACTGGAACAGTTATATTCAACTTAGACTATACATTTTTACATCGTCTAGCTTATTCACTCTTTCATATGACTGGTGTCATTTATTTCAATATAACATCGCAACAATCAATCTGTGCTGGATTTTCGAACAAAATTTGAGCGGAATAATTTTATTAATTCAAAATGACATTTAATGGGATAATTTTCGAGTGAAGGACAATATTTAGCATACGAATCAATTATTCAGAAAGCGGTAATTTCTCGTAAAAGGTCAAATTCAAAGCGTATTCTATTGTTTTTATTCAGAGCAAATTGGCTTATTGAAGCAATATAAATTTGTAAGAGATTCAATTTACATAACGAGCGATTTGTACCTCATAAAGATTATTAAACCATCAGCTGGGTTTGTAAGGAGATATCCTATCTCGTATTTCTTTTCTGACTGAATGGCTCTTTAGGATTATATAAATGTCTTATTTACAAGCCCCCAAGTAAATCTCAGTAAATGAAAGTAAGAGTTCAAAGATCGTTGCTAACGTGTAGGTATGGACATTTTTTACGTTTTTTCTGCTTTATTTGCTTGTACTATTACATAACAAGGAATATTTAGCTGCACAAGCATTAAAATTTGTATTTCGGATTCCATATATTTGGCGTAATTATGGAAGCGATTCGTCCACACCAATATATACTACATCAATAACAAAATCGCTATGTACTCGTATACAACCTTCATCACGCTTTTTTGTACAATACCTAGTAGATTTAAAAACATGCAACATAAATGTTAGCTTTCTTTAGTGCAAATTTCAAGGTCCCCTATATTTTGTGCTAAGTTACCTTCTCCTTTTGTATAAACTATTATCTATTATTGACTAAATAGATTATTGAAAATTAACTAGATTATAAAATCAACTTTGCCCGCACTAATCGCATTTACTCGTTCTGTCTAGTTTATGCATCTGATAAAAGTTTCAATGCGGATATAGCTCGTGGTTATGAGAATAATCATCCTTTCTAAATGTTAACGGAAGGTGTAATATTACCACTGGGAGGACCTCGCATTAAAATAACTATTACTAGAAAGGTCTGGCATTTTGTGATAGTGAACGGTGGTAAATAAAACTTTATTGTATAACAGTTTATGCTCGCTTCAGTTTTAGTGTTTTAATAATAATTTACTTTTTTTTAAACTTTTGGAACAGCAATAATTATGGATCTTCTAAACACTAAGGTATAAGGTACAATAAACATGTATTTAATGAAACGTTTCCTTATTATCCGTCGTAAAGTAGTGGGACCGTAATGAATTAAATTTGGAACTATCGTTAAGCTGACACTCGGCTGTGCTTTTAAACTAGAGATCCGGTGTTGAGTGCGCAATAATGTAAATTACTCCGGAACTGCCATTAAATTGAGATAGCAATATAATTCGAAAGCGTTTCCTTCGCAGAAGTTTTAGTTCTAGTTACTGTTAGAAAACGTATATTTTAATTGATAACTATGAAATCCAAATGAATCTTTCACGATTCATTCTCGTTTCCTAGTCTTTGCTTAAGACAAAAGATGCACATAAACCAGATTCAAAAAGGCACCAAAGTTTCTATTCAAAGAAAATTTCGGAAAATTATTTTTTTTGCTTCTGTCCGTTACGTCAACTGAAGAAGTGGGTGTCTTCTGAAATACTTCTCATTATAACAAACAATTACTTCTTATTGCTCGTTGTAAAATAGTGAAACAGTAATGAATTAAATTTGGAACTACCGTTAAGCTGACACTCGGCTGTGCTTTTAAACTAGAGATCCGGTGATGAGTGCGCAATAATGTAAATTACTCCGGAACTGCTATTAAGTTGAGACAGCAATATAATTCGAGGGTGTTTACTTCGCAGAATTTTTAATCCTAGTTAGAAAACCTATCTTTTAATTGCGATAAATGGAACTGTAATACGTGAGCTTTCCGAGATAGGCATTATTTTATATGTACCTAAAGTTGAGAACAATTAGATTATTATCAATTTATCGCGTTGCTATTTTATTAAGAGTAACAATATTCTTTGATACAACTTTTATTACGATTTTTTAGAGACATTAAGGTAATTATAATAATCAGAAGGCTAAATGAAATGTAGTGACGATAATAAAAAGGCTGTTATTAAGTATTATTTCTAAAGACGTGTCGGTGAACAAACCGGAAAATGATTCAAACTATTAGGTTAACTAATTTGTACTAGGTATTACAGTATTTATCGCTTTTCTAGCTAGAAGTCATAATAGTATAGGCCGTCGTAATCAACTTTACTTTTGTAAGTAGTTTTAACGTGAACGATTAGAATTTAGTGCACAAATAAGTATTTGGCTGTCTCTGACGAGCTCTTGTACAGTATAGTGGGTTGAACAATTTCGTCACAAAACAGTTTTCACGAAGCTTAATATATTTGTTTTATGCTGTTTGGAATTCATCTTATGTCATTATGTAGTTTATATTTCGAGCGTTGCAAGAATTTCGAGGAAAATCTGTATTCCAAGTATTCTAGGTTCTTTGTGGTTCCACACGCCTCTTCTTTGTCGCGAGTTCAAGTAGAATATTGTACATGAATCTATGAACGAAGTTTAAAATGTTAAGACAAAGCTTTGAGAGACAAAGCTCTGTGTATAGTATATCTGTGTGTAATGTATGTGTGTGTATTGTTTTTGATTAAATTGAATATTCCTACTTCCTTGATTTACATTACCATTGACTAAGTATTCTTATAATTTCAAAATAACTTAATTACGCACATACTTTTACTATGTTTTAGAAGAAAAATAACAATAATAATATAATATTTTGATTGTCTACAAATATGTTTGAAGGAGGTACGGAAAAAATATTACCATCCCGGATGCCACATCATTATGACCCTTGTACAACAATCGAAGGAAAATGAAATCTCTTATATATTGTAGACATAATCCAACCAGCATACATGAGCACGTTCGATGTTCGAGCAATCCACATTTCGGATCCGGGGGATTTATTTTACATGAGAATAAAATTCAGACGACATGACACAATCCACCTTCATAGAAATAACTCATCATATTTGTGTGGTGTCAAACATTTTTGGCGACTCTTTTATTTCCTTTTTTTATGTCCATTTATTTATGTCGATATTTTTTCGCGTAGGTATGTACATGTATGGCATATACGATTTCAATCTTGCGCTTTTTTGCGTTGATTTATTTTCAGTTCTGTTAATATTTGAGCAGTACAATGGTTACTTTGTAAGCGTGCAATCCAGCAACTGAAACGTAAGCCATACAATGGTTCACAACCAACACCATAATTATGGCCTCCACGCTCGATTTTCCGATATCATTGAAACCAGGATAAATAATAATAATAATCCTGGTAGACAATAAGGGTACACTATCGAAGCTCAAATCAGAGTCAACAAGTTATTAAAAATAGCTCGCCGTATTGATGAACAATTTTGCAATAGACTGAGGGATATTTTAAATTGAGGCCATGACAGCGGCTGTCAAATTCATGACGCAAAAATGCAGCCCCTTTTGCATCATCGATTTCTGCTAATTGGACGTAACTTTTCCCATGTGCATTATATTGGCCAACGAGCTGATATTCGCGCATGTTCGATGAAACCACGCTGCTAATAGCCCGACACTTGAAATGATACCACAATGGAACTGTAAACACGAATAAAGATTCATTTTATAATACACTTTGAGACTACTAGTATTAAGTGTATGGTGAACTGATCAGCTTCTCAATTTTGATGGGTGGATATTTTTTTAATGATAGTATTGATTACTTCTTTGAAAAAGCAGTAAATGTGTTTCTACCCCTATCGCTGTTGACAAAAATTGGAAATTATAGAAACGCGCGTGCAAATTAATACGTCTGACGTTCTAAACTAAAAATATTTTGTATTTTTCAATGTTGACTCTGTATAAAAATTATAATATTACTTGCTTACCCTCATTTTAAACGTTGTACATACCATTACCGTCCCTTTATCAAGTAATTTCAATTTCTCCATATAAACGCCAACATATCTCGCTATTCACTTGCCGAGATCGCTACTGTCAGTTCCGAGCATTAATAATATATTATGATCTTCTTGATCTTTAACATATATACAAATAAATACCTTTTCATGCGAGAATTATTGAAACATGCGAAATATTGAATGCCCATTCATAATAATTTGGGTCAGGGAGCGGCTGAAAATGTTCGGAATACCGTCTTGAAGACTGAAGGTACAAAAGAGTACTTTCCTAATAGAAACGTAGGAGTAAATAACTGTTTTTTGTCATTTGACAGTTATCACCTGCCGGCAGGCGGCGTGTAAGACTAAGCTGAGCCCGGGGCGCGTTATTTCATAAAGTAAATATTTATGAGGGAAAGGAGTTTCCCTCGCTCGTCCTCCGGTAAGCCGCCTGATCCGAAAAGACATAAACCTCCAGGGATTCAGCGTCAAGTTCACAAAGGCAACCTTTGGTGCTTTATACCTTCTCACGAACTGTGAACTATTCTTTTTTACGTAAAGTATTCCGTTTAATGGTGCCTGGAGCTATGTGTATTTTACCATTAGTTGAATTATAAAAACGATATTGTTGTAACCGTTACCATAATGACCTTTCATCCTCACAATCTTCGGCTTAGGAAAATTCCTAAAGGTACCGGTGGTGAAAATTAAATAACGACCCCATCTTCTCTTTAACGTAAGCTCCGGTTACCTATAAAATTAATTTATATACCAGGAAACCCGGAATTTTAATGCAATGAGTGAGGGTCCGCTTGAGAGATGAGCAAAAGAAAAAAGAAAAGTAACAAAAAAGTGAACGGCCTTCATAAGGTTTATGCAAATTTAACGCCAAAAATTTTGTAACTCGCCCAGACTGTTGTATTATTTGCAAACAACACGCCTGGTTGGAGGTGTTTTGGATGAAACAGAGTTTATGATAGACGGGCAATAAGTATGAAGCGTAGGGTTGGCAGGAAAGTTCTGCTTCATTGAGCTATTTAACATCGTAAGCTTTCGCTGCTTACGTTTATTATATTTTACAATAAAGCTCTAACCGGGGCACCTTTACTTTTGTGCAACAGAAATATGAGCCATGCCTTTAAATGTCTTGTTTAAATTCTTATGCGTAAAACGTGCGTTGCGTGCGTTGACTTTCTTATTAAGGAGTAACTATCTGTCTTGATATTTTTGGATTTATTAGATAATAATTTACAAAAATCTGGTATGCAAATTACCCTAAAAGCTATTTAATCCTTCTAATAGTCAACCTCCAATAATTTACCTTGTCTACAGCTAATGCTGTCTTAGCTTTTTCAGAGAACCATCACAATTTTGACTTATTTTTTATTACCCTAGTAATATTTCTGTCATTTCAGCTTAGCTAAATAAATGGAATCATAATTAGCTATTATTTACTATTAACTTATCACTTACGCTTATTTTGTCTCCTATTAATTGATGCAACTCTAGCAGAATTCCCATAGTTAGATATGAGAAACGCGAGTAAAATTGTGATAATCTATAGTGAGACCAAAGCCGTGTCGTCCTTATACTGAGAAGAACATAGGTTTAATCTACAATATTGGTGAATTGTAGTTGGGTGAATTTAACATGCATTTGATGACAAATGTCTTCAGCATTCTAATAAGGAAACTCATATTTTCTTTCGCCGCTGGGTAACATCTAATTTTATAAAACACACATAGCTTTAGAAAAAGAAAAATATAAACTGTAAGATTCCTTAAGGACTACTTTTCATTTTTGATGAACTTCAGTAAAAATACAATGTTATGTCAGATCCGTTGAAGTCTTTTCACAATTATAAACAGTCGTTTAAACTTATTGCAGACATACTAATACATTGACCCGGGGCTACAAAATCCAGGTAGTCACGAGGGAACCTGGTATTGTCTTCGAACTCGCAATTTAATTAAAGCAATATAGTCTAGGAGCTGGCGGGGGCTGGCTAAGTGGGTGAAAGGAAATTACGAGATAATACTTTATAATAAATTTAGTGCACTATTCCAATTTAATGATTGTTTTATTATTAAACTTAAATAATAAATTAAATAAAAAGTAAGTTGGTATACTGGTATATATACATTGTTGTTGGTATTGCATACGAAGCGCTAAAAAAGAACGAATAATAAGAAATAAAATAAATAAATGAATTACAATATAATAATATAAATTAATTATTTACGAGCAGTACGTATATCTGGATGGATATTTAAAATCAAAACGCATTCATTGATTTGCAACCCTTGTGTGCCTTCTTTAAAGTTCAATCCCATTGAGATTATGTCAATGTGTTAAGGCCACCGAATTCAAACAAGATAGCAGTTATACGCTGGTGAAATTCTTTCGGAAAATTATACTGATTTCATTATAATATATTGTCAATTATAAATAATTAACCTGTATTAAATTTTATCAAAATATTGAGCAAACTTAGATAACGAATAATATGAAAGTTATGTAGTCAGAATCAAACCATTATGAGACGATTACCAATCAATTATTGTAATATTGGACTCGGCACTCGGAACTATCACATAACTATCTATTGACATTTGACACTGTTACAATCAGCTAGGTGCTAATTCAATCAGATTGAGTACCAATGCAGTCCAGTGTTTGACTGTAATGCCTACCCTCTTAATACGTTTCAATGGTCTAACGCTCTTATCTAATTTGGTGAATGGTATCATTTAATAGACCCATTTATACGATTGTATGTAAATAGAACTGCATATACTGAATGTACAGAAAGACAAAAGGTAGTGTAGACAAACTTTGAGCGCAAGTAAAGGTTGTTGAAAAAAATATCGCTGCAGAGAGCAAAAGACTATCTTGTAAGAATAAATTCTGATATAAAGTTGAAGTATTCTTTATAAATATGGTCCTAAATATTTAATGTTTTTATTAAACTATTGCTATTTACATAAACTCTGAGTTACATACATACATAAATTACATACGTAGAGAAAACTTCGATAGCGTGATTCAGGACACCGGTGGCGCCATCTCGTGACGTGTGATGAAGTGACACATCTAACCCTAACCAAGCTGTCATTGACCTGTCCAAGTAAATAGTACGTCACATACCGTGTTTGCCGCTGTTGGCTGCCGCGAGCGCGGTGCTAAGTACCAAGAGGTGCACAAGCATGCTCCCCCGCTCCGCGCCGGCCGCACATCGAGCCCAAACACTTTCAACTGAACCTGAAATAGAATATTTACAATTAACTACTTAACTCAACCAACACAGGCCAATACACCTTAGAATTTCATACTTAATTTTAATTACTACTTGAAAGGTTTAAAGGAAAGCATGTATGTATTTAAATCTTACAAATTCAAAATTACGGCGAATCAATAATGGTTTTTCACACAAAATATTACATGTTATAAATAAAAATCATGTTTAAACTAAGCAAAGAGACAAACGGGCCACCATGCACTGCTGACTTTGGAGGAGTGTTCTTTTATGCTTGTTTTAGGAACTCCGTGACATAGTTTGAAAATTGTTGTTTTAATTAGCCGTGTAGTTTTAAACACAACGATTATCTTAAATCTTTAAGCTTGGTATTACGAGGTATTTGTAAAACAGGTAAGTTGATGTTAAATATATCAAATAAAATTACATTAGTCAAACATTATAAATATATCTAATTATTTATAGCATTATAATAATAATAATATGTTGATGCTAAATATTATGCTATGAAATTAATATTAAAATATTTTTACTATAGATACTATTAATAAAGGATACGTGTTTTCATCTTTAGTTTTACAACCAAATTTATCGTGAGATAAATCTATATTTATGTATAGGTATATAATAGGTATTTCAACTCGAACCATTTCCCACCGACGCTATAAAACGGCCAATCTCAAAAATAAACATTTTCAAACTTACAAACAGCGAAGAGCAGAACTGTAAAACTGCGGCAGACAAAGAAAACGATTGGCCATCCCTCAGAGTTGTGAAATAAAACATAATTCCGTCGTGGACCCGGGAGCGGTTTGAATAACAACTCTTTAATTGAAAGTTTAGCAATTTGCCTCGCCCTCGGAGCGGACCCGTGGGCCAACTCTCCCGCGGTTCAAAATTGAATGTAGGCAGATGCGCTTAATTACTGGCCCAGATGCTGGCCACCCCGCTTATCTCGGATGAACCTTCGAGGTCACCGAGATATTTCCTCAGACGTACTTTGAAGACGCTACTTAAAATCTACTTAGGATGGAACTATTTAGAGCGATATGCGCCTCGGTTTTTCGAAGTTTGGCCCGTAATTTATTGAAGTAAATCGATAGGACTGTGTAGTGGTAGTTTAATCCAAATTACATATTTATGTAATGTGTAAAGTTTACAAAAAAAAAAAAAACATTAAAATTGATAAAATACTAGACGGAGGTAAACTAGAGAGAAATGTTAAAATAAATTTCAACAACAAAATCGGACATCTTACATCTCAATCTCAAACTTTCTTCAGATGTTAAAGGGGCTTATAAAAACCAACATGTTTGTAGCACACTGAATGATAAGTACATACCATCATACAAAATGATTGAAAATCTTATCGCGGCTCCTTTGAATCAGCAACAGATATCAAGATTTCGGAAATTTATTTACATTGCACCCGTGTTCGAATAGTATCTCAGGTGCTCAAGAGCGGGATACGTTTGGTTATTCCCATAACGTGCCACTAAGTACCCTCTTTGAGATATGAGTCGTAGTCAAACAGAGAGATATCTCAATATAAAGATGTCGTTATAGCTGGAGAGCTGGCAGACATTTTTCGAGAAGTATTTGAGGTATCATAAAATCACCTTGAATTGGTTATTGGTAATATCCGAACACAAAAAATGCAAATCTAGCTAGCGGGTGATGGAATTTAGTTATTAATTTAATTTAATTTTTTGGTGAAAAAGTGTGAGTTGTTTGAAGCATTTTGAAATATTTCGAACATTAATATAGTATTGAAGAAATTACAAAAAAAAAAATAAAGCCCGGACATTGAGTAGGGATTGTAACCGCGAGAGGCGTCTCCAAAATTATTTTTGGACTTAAAAATAACTATAAAATAGACAATACTGGTGGAATTAAGAAAAATTAAACGGTCTGCGTTTTTTGTGTTCGGATATTACAAATAAATCGATTCAACATGCTTTAATGCTGCCTCAAACACTTCTCGAATAATGTCTGCCAGCTCTCTATCTAATAGATATCTCGATATAAAGATGTCATTACAGAGGGAGACTACGTGCGGTGTCACACGAGTGAATCAAACTTCCCTTTACATTTTATCTAACTGCAAGGGCGGTCGAGTTTATGTTCTTCGCCCTACTTGATTTAGTTTTGATAGCGGAAGGGAGCGGCTTTCAGATAAATGATTTCCAGCCTCCGAAAGCCGAGAAACGATTCGGAGCGTCGTATTTGCGACAATGTTTCAGATGGACGGTTGGGGTGATGCAGCGTTTATAAGGGTTGTAATGAAATGGATTTCGTCAGGGGCGCTAAGTGGATTAGATATTATTGGCGACCACTTCTACCCTAGGCGTCTCTCATTCGCGCTGCTCAACGAATATCGTCATAATAATTATATATGGCCGTGTATCGTGTATTTATGCCGCATGAAATAATAATTTATTAGCGCTGTAGGTAGGTATGTAACGGGGACGAGATATGTCGCAGCGAGGAGTATTCATGAGTTAATTTTTTACTGTGTTGTCTCCCCATTCGTTCGTATTGCTAAATTACCGTACCCTTCCGGAAGCTTGTTTTGAAAATGAAGTGTTTTTTGCGGCGCCTGCAAAATTTAATTGTGCTTTTAATATAAAATCTCATTTAAATAAGTAATGGAAGTTTTTATTGTAGCACTCAATGTAATAGTGTTCTAATGCTGGTTCATAATGGTTGTATATTGTTTTACAGTTGTCTTCCTTAGCTCCATAGTTAACTAAGTTAGAGGACTATTTTTCGGTACTTCTTACTTTACAACCTTACTTACTTTCAAAAAGGAATTAACATTCAATGACCTTTTACTCAAAACGTTTGTCAGTCCAAACGATATAGCCCGGCCCGGTATGGTTAGCATTTCAGTCTGCTAATTTTACGTCAGCAAACTTCGTTCATCCTCGGGTTCGTTAAAAATGTTAACAAAACATTACCGTCCGAAAAATCCCATAAAATAACATAAACCCAGAACAGAGCAGGCAATTGCGTACCGTAATCCAAATTCAGAACTCAATTAGAGGCAGTAAGCATAACATATAATTGCGACGATCAAGCCGTTGGCGCGATTCGTGCCAAAAGCGAAATGTGTTAATGTCTAGGTCTAATCAAAGCGCCGTTAGCACCAGCGGCACTCGATTACGGCTATTGCGGGATACAATGGGAGCGTTTCCTGATGATAAGGACGAGTAATAGAATTTCTCACTTGGAAATACTGAGAGTAAACATAGCGTAAACATGGCTTTTTAGATGTAACTGACTTCGTCCATTTCTGTGTTTCTGTTAGGCACGGGTCTCTTCCCACAATCGGTAAAGGATTGAAGTATGCTGCTCCACGCAGCTTCAGCGCAGTTAGGTGTAGGTGCCAATAACAGTGTATAATTTTGATTTCGAAATATAATATTTTAATGATAGGGATGAGTAGCGGAATTTTTAAAAAAGAGTCATTAAGAGCATAATTAGGGACACCTATCTAATAATACTTATACACAACCAGATGAAATTTAATTTTAAATAGTCAGTTTTAATCTTACAAAGCTCTGAAGAGGTTACGCGTTAAGTACCGTTCATTACAAATCATAGATTTTTTAGTCTTACTTATAAAACATTAGTTGAAATAGATTTAATCAGTTGAAAGAGAGACGCGCTGAATAAGGTCCCATAATATCTAACGTTAGCTTATTCCACGTGTCTGTAAATTCGCCTTGTTATTACTTTTACAGAAATTTTAGATATTGTACAGTTTCTACAGATATAGCTTGGAGCTTGGCAGCTCAGTCTCTGCAGATGCAAAAACACGTCGTCTTTTTTGGGTGAAAAATTCGAATCCCTGCGAGCTTGCGACGCGAGTTTGCAATTTGTTAGTTCAGATAGAAACGGAACGGTTGTACAGCCTAAAATAAAAGGATGCAATGTGATAATAGCTGAATATAGGTACATATTAGGTGCACAAATTTTATTAACTGCCAATATACTTTATTCATAGATAAGAGTCTCTCCCACATTAGGATGACTGTATAGTCAAATGCTCATATGCCTAATATACCTACATATTCCAAGGGGGTAGGTAAGAGCGAACAGAAATTAAACTACTAATATAGATATATACTTATATGTATACTTTGATAATCACACATGCCTTGTTCTCTATTATACCCCAGCGATGAATGACCAAATGTATATCATGGACACACCGCATTCAATTAATTTAAATATTTGAGCAAAAATTAATCAAAGATATTATGTAGAAGTACAATTATTATTATTCTAGATGCAATGTAACCCAAAACTGCCGATAAACAAACGTATATAAATAAAAACTTCAAAGCCACAGCCAGCGAAGCGACAAACATTAGAGCTCATTACGCAAATGTATATCTAGATCAACTATGTAAAATGAACCTGCAGAATATCTAATGCCTTGCCTGTCCATTTTCGTAACTAAGACCCATGATTTAATGAGTGATACGATCAAGGGTGAAGTTAATGGATCTATTAGTGTGAATACTCAGTTGTAATCAAAGCCTCGTTAGAGACACTCCGGCAGCAGATCACAACTATTGTGGCACACAATAGCCGTTGTCGACGTTTCCTTGCGCTGACATTGCGCTGAGCTGCGCTTTGTCAGCGCTGAATTCAGACAACGCAATGTTGCTAACTGATCTACTGTAAGGCAAATTAATTAAACCTCTTAGTTAATTTGTGCTTTTGTTTATTTTATTGAGAAATTTAATCATTTTATCACATACAAGAAACAAAGATGCTCAAACGCTCAAAAAGATTTAAAATTATCAATCAAAGATATCATCATTCTTGACAAGTTGATGGTTCTTGACAAATTAATGTGCTCTGTGATAAATACAATACTCTGTACTGGAGAATCATTTGCCTAGCTAATTGTGTGTCAACATACTCGAAGGCAGTAAACAATATATTGCATAATTTAATACAATAACTGTTCTCCGCGCTTGCTAACACTGATAACGTGATGAGCTGCGTTTTGTCAGCACTGAACCTTGAAACAGTCCAATGTTACCACTCACTGATTTAAGCAATTAATCCATTCCATTCTTTATATTTTTGTATATTAACAGTTTCTTAAATTTTATGCAAAATAATATTTATGTATTTAATAGCCACAAGCGGTTTTTTTGCGCTGACATTGCGCTGAGCCGCTCTATGTCAGCCATTTACCGTTGTCTGAATAATATGTATATGAAGTTGTGAACTAATAAATAAGCTAACTTAAGATATATTCAGAAATCGTTGAATATTATTACGGAACAATAGTTGCTTGTCGGCGCTTTCTTGCACTGACATTGCACTGAACCGTTCTTTGTCAGGCATTGACGATGGCTAAAACTTAAGAGATATTTCGAAGCCGTTGATGACTATTATGGAACAATAGTCGCTTATCGGTGCTTTCTTACACTGACATTGCACTGAGCCGGTCTTTGTCAGCCATTGATAATGGCTGAACAATATGATGTAATAAATAGGTGATAATAGTGTTTGCTTGCTAGCTTAATTGGTGATGCATTGAACATTGTAACCTTGGATAGAGAAAGCTTTAGTCTGCGCTTACATTGCACTAATCCATACATTGTTAACCACGGGCGTTGGAACAACGTGATAAAATTAAGTAACGCAATGTTTGAATAGTAGCTTAGATGATGATAAATATTGAAAAGTTAGTTGAAAATTTGTATAGGCTACATTAATGTATTATATATAAATAGCCCCGATAGAATAGAAATTATACAAATAAAAACCGTAATTTAGCAGTCGGATCCTCAGTTGACATTCTATAAAATAAATACAAAACTCAATAATATTCACATAATATCTTAAAAAATAAGCATTATGAAATTTCTTATTAAGTCTCACACATGATTCTATGAAGTATTTTATACATACAGTTAAAATGGCCTTGAATTAAAAAAAATTGTTTGAAAACAACGACTAATTGTTTTAATTCGTCCATCAGCAAGAATTCTAAGTTTCAATCAAAGCATCGTAGAGGTCGTCGCCAGCCGTTGATGAATATTACGGAACACAATAGCTGCTTGTCGGCGCCTCCTTGCGCTGAGCCGCACTTTGTCAGCTATGGATTGTCAGCGCTGAACAATATGTGATATAATAAAGTGATATAATACTGTCAGCTTAATTGGTGATGCATTGAAGATTAAAACTAATATGAAGTTTAGGACACTATGCTTCACTTGTTTTTATCAGTTGATAACGGTTGACGCAACCACTACACAAAGTTTATAATCTACTACTAGTATTACGAAACTCACGAACTTTCTTATTCAGTCATAATGAGGAGTTCTTATTAAATTTAATAGTTCATGGCCACTTTAGTCCCCTTAATAATAAATAAAATTTATTCTAATTGTTTCAAATGGATCCATTAGTTTCTACGAATATTCAGTTGTAATCAAAGTCTCCTTAGAGACCGTCGGTAACCGTTGATGACTACTACCAAACACAATAGCCGTTAGTCGGCGCAATTACATGAGTATTATTAATTCAATATCGATAAGTGGTACGGTTTATCTAGAACTTTTGGTGCTGACAAAGGCCATCGTGAGCTGTTTTTATAAAATTATATTATAACGTGAAGTTTGAAGTTCATAGGCGGCTGCTGTAGATGGTTGAAGCTATTACAGCCTTCACGGTCAGCCAAGAGAAGAAAATTCAGGACACGGATGTTGAAATGAGAACTGCCATTATTGTGATAACTGGAAGAAAAATTAAAGAAGTCGTAAGTTTTATAATTTAGTTTTGGTATTTCAGATTGCCCTCAAAGAATGTACCTAGTTATAACATGGTATGCAATATTAGACGCATGCAGAGTACCAGTTAATGCCAGGCATTCAGATTCAGCTCACATTGCTTGTCAATTTCGACAAAACATCATGATTTAGTAAAGATAACCGCCAAAGTTAATGATTCCCTCAGAACGAATATTTAACCCAAATCAACCCTCGTTAGAGATCTTTAGCGGTTCGATTAGAACTATTAATGAATTCAGTATAAGTAATTAATTATACAATTATATTATACATTTTTGGATCGATTAATCTTTTTGCTTGCACTGTGCTTGTTTTTCGGATATGACATGACATTGCAATAAACTAAATTATACTAGAGCTAACAACATAATGTTTATTTGTGTACCTATGTAGTTCGTGGTAACAATTCATAATTGAATATACATAAATAATGAAAAGGTAGTAATACATCTACGAGTATCTGAAACCTGACTGTGCTTGTTGCAAAATCCTTCACATTCACCTGGTACTGTGCTGGCTTACTTTGCACACATTCACTGTGTGTGTTCGTTTTGTATTTTTTATCTGGTTTGAGGGTTTATTTGCTTTTAGGGGCTATTGCTGGGCACGGATGTTTCCTTAAAACAGAAGCTAGAGGCGACCTGCCGTCCCAACCTTCTAAGTGCCTATTTTTTTTAAATTGGTAGCGATTAACTCAACCAGGGCTATGTGCGCTTTTTATAAGATTGTTGCATTGCACCCTTAAAATAATTAATTTATCATTTGCCAATTCCAACCCCAACCTTTCAAGTGCCAGGTGGGTAACGTTAATTTTTTTGGGAACCCTAAGTAATACGATCAAGTAGGACCATGCGCGATTTATCTACGAGTACCTACATAGAATCAAAACTAGTTTTTTCCACAATTAGGCTTTGCAAGCGTAGTTCCCGAAATGTACCCTGTGGGCATTCATTACTTTTTCAAAACAAATAGTGGCTGGTTTCATACTCCAGCCCAAAAAAACTTTCCCTTTTCAAAACATCACCCTGCGCTGTAGCTAAATAATAAAAAACAGATGAAAACATTCCCTAATAAAAAGTAGTCCACGCAGTTTTAATATGATTTGAGAACATTTTTTGACAGCTCTCAGGCGTGCAGCTTTCCTCACGATGTTTTTCTTCACCGTAACAGTAGGTGAAATTTTAGGACTTGTAAAAAATGCACATTTTTTTTATAAAGTCATTAGTGCGTGTCACTGGGATTTGAACCCGGACTCCTTCACTCATTCACAATATATTTAACCTCAAGTCTAACCTTATAGAAAACTCGATTAATCTTCATTAAAGGGCTTGTAGCGGCCATGTGCTAGTCGCAACACGTAATGTGGTTGTCGGTTACTTCTCACAACTATTCTGATATCCCTTGGTTCAAGTTTGTATTTCTTGGCCTTTATTTATGGCTTCGTGTTGTATCTGATAAGGGTATAATTATAGAATTTCACCCTAGTGTACCTAACTTCCAAATATGACTTGAATCAATTCTTTGGAAGGAATTGAAGCGAAATTAGACTGATATTATTATGTTTGTTGTTATTTTATGCTTTTGTTATAGTCTTTAAGTACAATATTTCTCTGATAATTGACTATTTCATGACTTCTTAAGTGGAAAATTCTAATGAATGAACGAGATGGTATTGTTTTTTATTGTGATGTGCATATATGTGATGTGTATATCAACATACAGGAATAGGCGAAAATACCTATAGTGTTTGTTTTTGTTTTCTTCCTTACGCAATGTAATTTATAATTTTTTAAAACGCTAAGAAAGGAACTTCCTCACGGGCCTCGAACTTTATTCAATTCGATTTTAAACTGTTTAACTTTCCATGGTCTAAAAATGCTATTCAACTGGCAATATATTTGGCTAAACTCACGGGACAACAATAAACAATTAACCGTATTTCACACTAAATTCACACCCAGAAAAAATGCGGCTGAAATTCAGGGGACACTCATAATAAATGCGAAATTAATTCAAAGTGGCGAGTAATAAATCTCTGGAGCTTCGGAGCAATAAAACAAAAAATGAGTATTGCCAGTTTGGTAAAACAAAAAGTTTGTTTGCAAGCGCCTCTGAGGACCGACCGAAACTGAATTCAGCATTCACTTGTTTTTGTTGAGGACGTTATCAACTTGCCATACCTTGTTTGTGAAGGTGAAGCGTAGCACCACAACAAATGGAAAAATGCCTCTATAACATTTAAGTAAATTGATTAATTATATCTGTGTCATTGAAAAAAATAATTGGTTTGGTTTTAAAGGTATAAATTTCTGTAGGTATACTATCCTAGAAAAAAGTTGGATGTAGCTATTATAGATTCGGATATTTGCCCCAACCTTAAGAGATTTGAACGAAACTCAATAATAAACTAAACATGCGTTTTTAGGGTTTGGGACCCAATAAATAATATAATTAAGGCATGATAAAGACTGCGCAAAATCACTTTTATTTACTATACAAGTTTTACTCAATCATTTTAAATAACAATTGCAACTTGACTATAGGTATACCTGGTGCTAATTTTATGTATTTGTAAGTGGCGTATAGATAAATTTAAATAGTAGAGCCAACGTTTGCAGGAGACTGGCAATAAATTCTATCAATCTGAGCCCTACACTTTAAAGGCTTTTAGCGCTAGGATATCCGAGCTCATTCTTTTAAACAAAGCTGCAGGCATCACATACTATGTAACCCCAATGTAAAATACTTATACGTACGACTTTAAGAAAAATACGAAACAAATAAATCACAGAGGTATTTTTATGATACAAATACAGTTCTAGACTATGACATGGGTGTATTCAAAGAAGGTGTAAAGGAGCACTTCTCCTGAGCCAGTATCCATAGGTAACGGTCACTACTGACTAATTACCATCAGGTAATCCATATGCCTGTTTAACTGGTATTATTTGTGTAAATTAAAATAAATAAACAACTCCCAAAGGAGAAGGAAAAGGTAGGTCCCTTGATGTTTAGAAGTTTGCAATTTTTTCTTATTTATCTGTAATTGCATAATATTCTACTCCTGAGTACTTACATTATTGATGGTTACCCAACTCATTATTAACTGTTTCGACGAAGAATGTACTCATATCTCAAATATTTGAAAACCATTAAAAACCAAAACGTGACTTTTTATTACTTATTAGTTTATTATTATGGTTTCATATGATAGCATTTCATTTCATAATTCATACTATAGAAATGTAACGAACTTCCTGTGGCTGCAATGAGCACCAATATCTACGTGCTTGAAATGCACAATAATCTTGCAATAATACGTCATGAATATAAAATACCATGAAGTAGGTACGTTGGTTATTATACCGTAGTAATTGATTTTTAATTGTATATTAGTAATCCAGGATAGTAATCCATGCAGTCTGAGTTCAAAATTGGGTGCACTTTTGCCTCAAATAAAGTATTTCTAAATCTCCGGCAATCACACCTCCGCAACCAAAACACTAGTCATGAAATTAGATGGTTGCAATTTTTAAAAAAGGAGAAGAGATACAAATTTCAATCATTTTATTATGTTATAGAAGTAGGTACGAATTTTGAATAAACTTTTTATGACCACATGATATTGAACATGCGCAAACTAAATGTTCTTAATGCTATTTATGGAGCTCGGTTTTGTACCCTGTTTTTAGATCTTTCTTACATAGCAGCAGCCAGCGTAAAACGCGCGGGAAATGTTGTATTGAAATTCTTCTGTTCTTTGTTGTCTATTCAATTGCATTGCATTCCCATGATTCGCCTCTAAGGTCTCTTTTATCGAATCTGTAAATTGTATCGAGTGTTACTAGCATGTTCTTAAATTTAATTTGTGTATAAATTAATCCATACAGTGAACGAGTAATACGTACCTACTTTATCCCCCACATACGTCTTAGATAAGATTTCTTCTATATTGAAGGTTTGGTGTGGGTGTTCATAGAGTGTTGTGACCACTCGTGTGATACATGTATGTCTGCTACTCATAAACGATATAAATCAATTTATAATTACTAGGTACAGTAAAAAATAATACTTTAAAAAAATTAAAGCCACTTCAAAAAAGTGTGGAATAAAATTTGTTACACTTAAGGCTTACTATTGTTTGAGATTGCCTTGTGTATCAAGTATTTTGTAGCACCTACCTCAAGAAATAGTAAGCGTAAAGTGTTTAAGTAATAGGTACAACGTACTGTATTAACACTACCCTAATAAACGGACCAACTAGAATTACTTGCAACCGTCAAGAAAAATAAAGCTACAAGTAAGTAATAGAATCGTCGCGTAATTTCCTTTCGCGGCAAAAAAGGAAATAAGGAAGTATTCATTACTGACGATTACTATGGTAATTGTAATCAACGACTTAGAAGAGATGGCGATACTTTTGTTCTTACTTATTTAGTGTTTCGTCTTCTTATAAAAATATAAATCTGTACAAATAAATTGTTCTTATTTCTTAAAAATATGCATTGTATTACAAAAAATAAATCAATACAAATTCTTGATTAAAATTAAGGGGTTAAGTTATCAAACAACTTGATGTAACCTGTTTTCATTTTTATAAAACTTATTTCACAAGAAAAAACAGTCATAAAACAATTAATATAAATGGATATTACCTATAATGTGCATCATTATATGTATAAATACATTATATTATATTGATTTAAGTTTAAATGTTCAGCAATCCAAGGTATCTTTAATAAGTTCCCATTTTTTCTGAACTAGGTACGTTTTGTCCAGAAAAAATGCATGCTCTTGTAAGCAAAAAGTGGCTAAGAAACTCAACCCAAATTTAAATTCCAAACAGCTAAGTATTCATTTCTCGTCACATCTCTGTGATACTTTATACGAAGTCATATTATAAAAGACGTCGAGTTCTGCTAAGTTTCTTTTGTGTACGCGAAGTTTGAATTTTAAATGCGTTCATGCGGAGACGACCAAAGGCGTTTTTCAATCTCGCCCGGAGCCCTTTTAAATATATTGTGTGTGGGTACTTGTTTATAATAAGTACGCAATATTCTAGGGCCATTTGCCCTGCCATAAACATGAATGGCGCCAAAACGTCTCTCTTATCTTGGGCGTTTCTCAGAGGGGCGGAAGCGGAGGCCTGAAGGCGGTGTACCGTTCTTCAAGTATGGTCCTAAAGGATCTCGAAATAAGGGCCGCAGAGATCCTTTTGAGCAAGCACTACGTTCTTAGCGCAAATGGATTGTGAAGAAGAAACTCGCGACCGATTCTGATATTGATTTTTATTTAGCCGATAGCGCTCGAGTCCGTGCCCAGTAACCCCAGATCGTGATCTCGTGAGACAACAAAAATGCGTCGAGCCATTTTATCGTTACTTTAAAAATAATATCCGCCCCTTTATTTTTATTTGCTACGTTTGAAGCTCGTTGTTTCTGAATTTTAGACAGACACTGACGGAACTCGCCATTAGTGAAGCCGAAACTTTTTGCACAGTCGAAAAGTAGACCGGTGAGTGCTATTCTCTACATTTAATACGACGTGCCTTTACGTGTTTTAATACTGAATACTGAGCGACTTAAAAGAACAAAAATGGTGTAAATAATTATACATTTTATTATATACGTGATCTTTTTAGACGTATATTATTTTACTATGAGCCCCAACAATTTTATTAATTACGCGTTAACTTAAGAATAATGTATTTTATGTCTTATTTTTTGTGTGGTTGGCGCAATTATCCTATTGTATTCTATTAATATAAAAAATGATTAAATTAATTGAATTAATAATAACTATAACATCTCATTCCAAATCAGCAACAGAAAGGGACATGACTATTTGAAGCCATCTTAGAATGCAAAAGGCATAATAATACTAGTAACTCTATCCTTTATTGCAGCAAACTTTAGGAATGAGTAATTCAAGACTTTACTGCATAGCATAAAATCTTCTGCTCCTACGACCGACGTCGCAACCAACCAGTAAGAAAGCTTATCTGAGGCGTCGTGTTCTCATGGCTACATATTCATGGAGCAAACTCGATGCGACGGATAAGTCGCAGAATTCGTCACCAGTTTCACTCGGGGGAAGTTACCCACTCATGAATATTTAGCAGATAATGCAGTTATAATATACGCCGAGCTGTCGTAATGCTGTATTTAATTATAAATATATGCCCCATTCCTTGGATCTTTACCGCCAAATTGTTGCGCACAATACCGATGAAGTACGGCGATTTACATTATGTTTCAATCAGCAAGATTGCTGCCAAATGAATTGTTCTGAAATCTCCGTAACTAAAATAATCTTGTAATGATATAAATGGAAAGGAATTTCGATCTTATTTTAGCTGCACTGTACATAAAATTCGATAAAATAACAGGTGGTACATAAACAAAATAATGATGATATTAACCTATTGAATGTCCAGTAAACAGACACAATAGTTAAACAATAGCAGTCGGACCACCAGTGGTTCGATGCAAATTAATAGTTTAACCATAAAATATATTTGTAAACTATGAGGCCAGATATTGAAGTAGGTCAGGTCAATGATGACCTGATCATTAGATCATTCAACAATTTGATATTGAATTCTTTTAATGCCACAGACACCAGTTTTTTTTTGTATAAACCTTATCAAACAGGCAGGCTTGTCATCTGGCCACAGGATTTCCATAACTTATGTCAAATATGATAGCAATTGTAGAAGTAGCAATTCACTCACGTCTTAAAAAGTTTACCGCTACCTTTTCTGCTTCTGCTGCTGATTCTTCCCGCGTGTCTCAGTCCACAAGCTGCCACAGACTATTTTTCCTTTTTTACCATATTAGGTACTTATATAAAATTTCAGAAAAGATTTTTAAATAAAAGTTATAATTCCTCATGTAAAGTTCTATTTTATATTCAGACACAGAAAATAAGTCTCAACTAAAGTGATTAGCGTGACACTGGGGCAAGAATTAATTCCCACTATGGCGTCAACAGCACAGCTTTGGCCGAGACAGATTCCATTTGTAGCAAGTAGAACTGCATTTACACGCCTAACTGAGTTATGTTTAAATTACAATCATGAATAATAAGAATTTTTAAACGCATGTCTTAATTTTAGTGACTTATGCAGAATAGTTTGATAAAAAATATACCGAATTAATTGCCTTTTTGAGCACCTTTGTGAACCTGAAAATGAGAGATAAAGTTTATTTTTCGAATGTATTTTACTCGTATTATGTCTTTGCCATCTACAAATGGCTATACTAATGCATATATGGCATGGTACAAGTAATCCTCGTTAAAAGAAACATTGAGTTGTTATTTCACCATGCCTTAAATATTTAGAAAAATTAAAAAGGATTTCTATGTACTGAAGTCTACAAACAAAGTATATTTTCATAAAATTTTACTAGATGAGGGCGATAAGTGTGACAAAGAGATGTTTACGTATTTATCTTTGGCTGTGAAGGCGTTAATTTAATTCCCAGTACGAAATTAAAGCAACGTCAGTCCGGCTGGGAATTCCTGCCGACGACAGATTCCATTTGTAGTGGTAGTTGCCTCACGTCACGTATGCACTTTTTTAAAATTTTTAGACAATCGGTACCTACGGATTTATTCCTTCGTCCTGTTTTAATCCTGAGTGGATAGACTTGGAAGGTTAGTTTTAACGCTTAGCTAATTATTATGTTTCCTATACTTTTTTAATATAGTCCTATTTAATGTTTTGTAGTTATGAACTTTTAATGAAAATACCGTTATTTTGATTTAAATTATAATAATAATATGTAAATGAATAAGTAATGCGAGCAATATATTCAAATTATACATGTATGTATAATGTATAATGTAGAAGTGTATATATAGAACGCTTCAATCAAAAGCAACACTAATTGAATTAAGTATTTTACTACTGAAATGAATTAAAGAACATTCAGGAGTGAATTGCAAATAAGACACGCGAAGTTCTCCAGATCACGAGAAATTAATTTAGCGAATAAATGCAGTGTCTTGCAAGTTTCGGTGCGACGTTTCAGATATAAAACTTATTTTCAACTTTATTCCCTATTACGCTCTGTGGGATGGAAACTGTAATTGTGAGAGCGTTCAGTGCTATAAATTGCGCTACTAAATAAATTCTTTAGATTGAGTTGATTGGTTCATTTTATGATTATTTATTAGTCTCGCCTCTTTGATAGGCTGCAACCCTTATGGCCCACTGTTGGGCATGGGTCTCTCCCCTACAGGGGGTGGCTTCGATCATACTCCATCAAGCTGCTTCAATACGGATTCGTGGAGTCTGATTAACTGTTAACCAAACTACAGCTCATTATCGTCGGTTATTATTATCGATTTTTAGAATATGCATAGAAAGAAGTATGCAAATATTTAACTAAGTATATCATTAACACACTACAAGCTTTCCTATTATAACGTAGAATGTTCTTCTCTACTGTACGTAATGAGCTTGTTCTCTGATAAAATGCAAAATGTTTTTCCGGTGGTTAGTGAGCTCATAAGTAAGTAAATAAATAAAGACTTCGAGCCGGATACCGGATAAATCCGCTTACGATCCGCTTGGTTTGTACACCATTTTTTCCTTCACTAGGGAACAGGGAGTGTAGGTATGTTTACATAATATTACACGGGTTACACATGGCAGCGTAACAGCCAAGTTCGGAAAGAAGACTGATGACACATCTTTTGTCACATATATCACTTCAAGCTAACATAAATTAATTGCTCTAATACTCCCATAGGAAACAATGTGACGGTAATTTGAAACTGAATTTAATAATTTAACTTTAAGCTTATGAATATTTCTAATTTTTAAAAGGACTTTGACACAGTATTCAGTAGTATTCAGTAGTAGTATGGGCGTCATTTTTAACTAATAAGGAGGTATTTTCTGGCAATCCAATAGCTCCAAATATCAACAAGTGTAGCTAACAGAGTTTGAAGTACATTTACCGTTGCAACATTCTAATGTCCTAAACCATTGATAGGTTTGACTGACATACCGATCAGATGTTCAGCACATTTACCTATTACCTACTTCGAACAATGTAACTTGGCCTATTATTCACATTTACGTTTCTTTTGGGATAAGATATCTATTTCATTCTGTTGTCGCACTGGCTAAAGTAATGTGATACGAAAATCTTCCTTATCGGCGTTCGCAAGATACAGCGACAATGATAAATAACGAAACATTATTTTAGTACAGCAATATAAATCATTCTGGCAAGCTTGAAATTTTTAGTTTCTTTCTTTGTATAGAATTATACACTAAAGTTGTCATAGTGCGCATAGCCTCTAGATTAGAAATCAATCTGATTAAGATGTTAGTGGTCACTTATGGTAAATTATGGTTAGCATTGTGCTTCAGGAATCACATTAAATAGATTTCAGTTGATATCGGTAGAGCCATTTATAACGAGACCCTTTAAAGTCCAGAGTAAGACATAGGCCTCGCCTACTCGATGCCACTACGCGCAGTCTTGAGTTCACTAAATGAGTAGGTAATGCTATCAATTCAACTACTTATGAGCAACGTAACCGTGTCAGCGTACTTTTTAGTAAGTCATTTCAATTGTCGAATTTCAAGAACTTATAACATTTAATTTTTGTCTAAACCTTATACAAACAAATGTTCACTTATAGAACCATTAAAAGATATTTTGAGTGCATGATAGTTATTTATGTAGTTTTATGTTATATGTTATATGTATGTATGAGTTTGCGCGTTGTCAGTCTGGCTTTGTTGCCGTACCCATTATCTTCTATGCTGAAATGCATTGTATGCTAATAGTCCAGTCAGTTTGAACATTTAATTCACAATAATTCCAAAAGTTTTCAAACTTCGGTCAAGTGAATGGTCCATTGGGACGACAATAAATCTCATTTTGCAACCTTGTCCGCAGTCCGGAACATTGCTAAAATTGCAATTAAATTAATTTTTGCTATATGGTCGTGAAAAAAATTCCAAAAGTTCTGCAAACTTGGAGTGGTGTTAAATATATTATTTTACATCACGTGTCAAATTTGCAACCAATTTAAGTGTACGGAACATTCTTTTTTATTAAAATTAATGTTTTTCTTTATTAAACTGAAGGAAAACGTTCCAAAAGTTCTGCAAATTTGACAGATATATCGGAAAAATATACCGAACGATTGTATAAATTTGCAACCTTTTACGTTGACCGGAACATATTTATTTATAATTCTTTTTAATTCGTGGTCATTTTTTCGAGTAAGGTGGTCTCGGAATAATTACAAAAGTTTTGAAACTTGGTTGCAAACTTCGAAAACATCTATTCTGATGCATTTGCAAATTTGCAACCTCATACGCGATCCGGAACTTTATGCAATTTGCAAAAATGTAATAAGGTGATAAAATAAAAAAATTACATTTTTGCAAATTGCATAAAGTTCCGGATCGCGTATGAGGTTGCAAATTTGCAAATGCATCAGAATAGATGTTTTCGAAGTTTGCAACCAAGTTTCAAAACTTTTGTAATTATTCCGAGACCACCTTACTCGAAAAAATGACCACGAATTAAAAAGAATTATAAATAAATATGTTCCGGTCAACGTAAAAGGTTGCAAATTTATACAATCGTTCGGTATATTTTTCCGATATATCTGTCAAATTTGCAGAACTTTTGGAACGTTTTCCTTCAGTTTAATAAAGAAAAACATTAATTTTAATAAAAAAGAATGTTCCGTACACTTAAATTGGTTGCAAATTTGACACGTGATGTAAAATAATATATTTAATACCACTCCAAGTTTGCAGAACTTTTGGAATTTTTTTCACGACCATATAGCAAAAATTAATTTAATTGCAATTTTAGCAATGTTCCGGACTGCGGACAAGGTTGCAAAATGAGATTTATTGTCGTCCCAATGTACCATTCACTTGACCGAAGTTTGAAAACTTTTGGAATTATTGTTAAATTTTCGATTTTTAATGTTCAAAATGACTGGACTATAACCAGTGCGTACAGCGGAAGACTACAACTACTCTTCAATAGAAAAACTCTTTTACGTTTAGATAATGTATAATCACAGAATAAATAATAATAAAAACGTAGGTAAGTTATAATAATATTCTTAATAACCATAATCAAATAAAGAAATAGAAATTGAGGTAAGCTTAAATAAAAGAATTAGGACCGGATTAATTAAAGAACTTTTTAAATCAAAACCCATTCCATAAGCTCGTTACCGAATGAATCTCTTGACATACAAAGTAATTAAAAATGTCTGTATTAAATCACATATCACAAGAAAGAAATATAAGCGAACACTGGGTATATCTTGTTTTTTCAAGTCATTTAGCCGCAGTAATTTTGCCGTACTCGGATATAGGTGTAAAATTACGAAATGGGATGAGATTGTTTGTGAACAAACAACCAGTGTCCGCTTATTAGATGGGCCCACTGTAATAAAAACATCGCCTTATTACAGTCGGGGCATTCAGCCTCTCGGGAAACGCTGAAATTTAAATCCAAACATAAAACGATTTGTTTTTGTTGACGCAATAAAAGTTAAATCAAATTTAACAGCGTGAAATTTTATGCATAATGCGACCATTAAGTTACACAATATTCACCTTTACAAAATGCAATAAAGCCTCTTTAACGGCTCGTAAATCTTCATATCGAAGCAAATTTGAATACAACTATGATGGTTTCTATGCAAGCTTAAATTTAAAAGTGTTTTAAAATTTAAGCTTGCATTTTAGACTTTAAGGAACGTTTAACATTATATAGTTTTTTAGCATTTTTAAATAATATTTAAGAGTTGCATACATATTGCGGAGAAAAAAATGTAGTGAGTTTCAAGACTCTTGAAGTGAGAAAGATTTGTGAGTTTAAATAAAATAATATAAAGTGTAATTATAAAAAGCCCGTACCTAGAGGTATGCAAAAAAATACTTAGTAACCATAAAATAAAGATTATCTTAAGAAAACCGTGCAGTTTCTTCTTTGCCTGTTTTTCATTATATACACATATTATTAACCAACAAGACATAAAAAAATGAAAACCAAAAAGAGGATGAAATATAAAAAAAAATCTAAATGTCCTCAAGTTATTGTTTGTACTCGATTATTTTAAAGACAACATTAATAAATTGTTCGGAATATTCTGCTCAGGCCTATTCAATTAAACCTCGCGGGCGATTTTTGTTACGCCCTGTCCTAAAGGGTTTTCATTTTCAGCCCTCTGTTCTTAAATTATTATAACAGTTAATTTGAATTTAAATTTCAAACTGTTTCAATTAGAATTCTAAAATGGAACACCGAAGTTGACAATGGCAAAAATAAACAGATTCAATGTTTCTTACGTTGGTACATAATCAACGTATAAAATTCATCGCGCCACTTGGAGCTTGTTAAAACGTATAACGAAAATTTGTTCGCAGGCCCGAGGCTTATAAATATTAATATTTCCTATCTCAGCTGTTAATTATCCAAACAACTACGGATAAACCCCACCCGGTATTCATTAGGCCAAACCTAATTAGACCAGACAAACCCGGTTGACTTGGGGCGAAGGCATTCTTTGACAACACTTATTGAACATTATCTCGGGATGCCATTACAAAAGCACGCCCGAAAGAACAGAAAGGCTGAGAGAAATCTCGTCTTAAATTAACACGAAATTCCAACATTAACAACCCTAGTAATTTTATTTCCAAGTATATCGTTCAACTAGACAATGTTGTAGAATTTCTAAAGCCTTATTAAAACATCAAAAACTAAATAAGGTTGAAATGCGAAATGAGAAACGTTGAATTATTTTTATCTGCGAAGATTTTTATCACGATAAACCGTGGACCCTGTCATCGAAATGCGATAAGCCTTCCATTGAATGGGCCATGGCGTTGCAGAGGGTTAGACACGCAACATATTCGAGTGAAGTAATCTGCCATTAGGGCAAAAAGCTCTCCTCGCTTATCTGCGACATCTGGACGATGTTTATATTTTGAGGGTCTCCGACAACCTCTATAACGACTGAGCGCTTATCGTCGTCTGCATGTCTAGGTAATCTTCTGCGCTCCACATTTGTAAACTGAATTGTACCTTAGTGTAAACGAAATAAATTCTACAATTTACTACATGATTCGCCAGTACCTGCTCCGATTCGTCACGGTATGCGCACAGATATTAAATGTATGTCATCTTCACAGGGTTTGTTTTTCCATGGCTGGTTCATGTCTCGAGAAATATTAAGCGGCATGCGAAAGAGTACTCTAAGCGGTCGTCTTACACTACGATTTTAAATGTTGCCGACACTTTCAGGTAAATAGAGATATGTAAACTATGAATGATTCTATTTCACATGAGATGTTTCTCTGGGATGTTGTATTTTAAATATTTTGCTTGAGGGAATGTTGATAAAAAAGTGACAGTGTTGAAACGTGTGTCGCCTTCGCATACCTGAAAGAGAATATGTATAAAGATCCCAAAAACAGACGAGTTGCATACATTATATGCAGCCGTATTTTTGTACATCTACGAACTGCAGTCTCTGGTTCTATTAAAAGTTAAGGGAAAAATTCTGAACAAAAGTGATATAAATGAACAGAATATTTTGAAACATTATTTTCATAACCATTACGCAGATCTTTAGAACCGTTACTTTCGTCCAGCCGATTCCATTGTACCTACCTACTTAATCGTGACCGGTTATAATTATTAAGTACTTTACACGAGTAAATTAGTAACAAGATGACGATAAATATTCTAATAAGTAAATTACTTAGTCAATTTGCGCAGAATGCGTTAATATCGGATCGCACTAATGTTATCCTTTACCAAATTAATTAACAGCCGTTTTCATTTAAGCTTATTGAATAATGATTAGTGGATTGCGAACAATTGGTATTAATTTTCGAAATAAGCTCGTATGAAACTTTAAACAATAGCGTTGATGATGCAAAATATAAGCTAAAAGATAAGTATACCTATTGAAAAAAGATTAAAAGTAACAAATAGATTTTTTCATTTTGTCGTTTGTGTGCCACGGATTTTATGCTAATTAAGAATAGAAAAGATAAATGAATAAATAAAATAAAAGCTTGAATTAATGGCAGTACTCTAATACTATGACGGATGTTACGAGTACTTCGAAGTACCGTAATGTGCCAGCAGTTTTCTACCTACGATTAATTGCTAATTACGGTATCTACCTAGCTCACGTACGACGTTACCAGATTTGGTTTTAGTTTTTACTAGGTTTGCCAGATTTGGTTTGGTAGTTAGTTAGTCGCCATGCTTTTTTATGTTTAACGAGTATGATGGCTTGAAATGACCACTGCAATTCATGAACCCACACGTTAAATCTAAAAATAAAGTAAGTCGCATATTTTCCCAGATTAATTAAAGCAAAGACATGAACATTATGTGCTTCACGACTGGTTATAAAGCCGGCGTTTTGTACTCGTGTGTACTTCAACATCACCAGACGAGTAATATACCTCCAATTCACTGAACTCATTAATTTAATCAATCACTCAGACCCGTCCCAAACCGCATACATTTCTTTCCGCACACAAATGTTTATTAATGGCTTGTGCCATTTTATTTGACAGTTAACAAAATTACTCGAGTGTAAGCAGTGTTAATAGAAAACAATAAACAGTTTATGGTGTGTGACGGAGACAAATTAACGAGTGCACGTGGCAGCGGGAGATGAGAAGGGGTGTTTATCACGAGTGGATTGGGAGGCATGGCTGTGTTTTTACCATTTTTATCGACTTAAACAAAGGAGCTTATCAATTTAATGGATCTAAAAAAATTAAATAAGTTGATCTATAAGGGCTTCAAAAAAATAAAAAACTCAATTTCATATTGTTTAAAGTACGAGTATGTGGATACCCGTATATGATATGAATAGTCAAATTGTAAACGTTATTTTTTTGCTTGCTTACATATTTTTTTTAGATCAAGACCACAAATTACAAAAAAATTGAAAAATAATACTACCTACACTTTATGCCCTTGTGATAAAAAATATGAATGACTGTCTACAGCTGAACTTTAGTAATCGACAGATACTTTTGCTATAGAGAAAATTCTCATAATCTATACGTACTTTTATAACATGGTTAATATACTAATTTTTACCATAGCCATAAAGCTCAAAAGCATAATTATATACCTATGACCTTGTCTAAAAGAGAGTTCTAAACAATCAAAGACCTTATTATTTGTACTTATTGTATTTATATTGATTTACAGTACAGTATGGACGTAGCCTTTTAGTCATTTTTACAGCGTCATTTTTCGCAATGATATTTCCTTATTTGCAGGTCGGCGGTTCAGCGGTAATAATATGTGGTTATAAATTAAACGATAATAAGTTGAGACAACAACCTCGTCGTTAATGACCGTGTGTTCTAGAATATTGCGCGGCCGATAGCGGGGTTCTTAATGCATTATAGAACAGCTTAGCAAATGGGTATAATGGAGAATTATGGCTTCATCAAGTTAATTTACTAAAAAACAGATATATTTTAGAGATTAACGAGAATATCTATCATACAATTGATATGCAAGTGTCAAGTAGCGTGTTTAAGGGAATGCAATTCGTTCTTATTTTGAGATCTGCTCTTGTTATGTAACCTATACCCCAGAATAGGAACGTAATAGCGTTGGTCTACAGTAAATGTAATCTCATTGAATTAAACAAATAACATAGAAGTCCGGTGATCGCATTTTGTATCGCTGCAACATTACAGGGCTTAGTTGACTACATTAAATTGAATATTTCCGTTACTGTATCACAAAACATCAACTGTTACACAAAAACTGACTTGTTGGCAGGTTAGGACCATGTTGTTACCAAAACAGGTAGACTGAGTACAAACTACAAAATATTTGAAGTAAAATATCTTATGAACCTGTCACATTCTGAGGTGGTGATTGTAATTATCACTAACCTCTAGGTAAATTATTCCCTTCAGCTTTATTCACTTACCCTCAGTCTGTATGGCTCAACGGTGCCTTAAACGGTAATGTGTGGTCATAAATTAAACGATAATAAGTTGAGACAACAGCGGGGCCGTTAATGACTGCGAGGAAAGCTCGCTTGACGGTGGAGAAAGCTTTCATACGAGTAGCTGTTGACTATGAGCGCTAATAAAATTGGTTATTCTTAATACATAATACTATCAAAGTTAAATACGTGATTTATGGGGAACGCTAAAATTAAACTAAAACAAAACGAAATATCATAACAACAATTATACAAAAAATATCGATTAGTGGACTTCTTTAGTGTTGCTAGTATCAATAAGTGATGGTGATATCTCATCATGAAGTGGCTCGTTTGCCTGTTTGCTTGCAACATAAATTTGCAAATTTTATCATTAAAATCTTGCTATTCACGACACATAACATAATTACTATTATTAACGTGTTTTGTTATCGAAATTCTACTTCAAAAGTAAAGATAAATAGATAGTTAAGCTATATAGCCCATTTGATACAAATCCTCATTTGAAAGTATAACCAGCTTTGTTACTATTCTTACAAACTAAAATTCATTTCTCATTAAGGTTTCAGCTCCGATTTTAAACGTAATTTAAAAATCGGAGATATTATCTTTAAATGATTATGTTCGCTTTAAATCCTTCAATATTATGAAAGCCCTATGAAATCCTTCAAAGCATATTTACAGTTCGTCGGTAAGAACCTAATCACTTAAAAGATCTTGGTTCGCAGAAAGTTTAACAGAAGCGAATACCGATAATCCTTAGTGCCGGCTTATAATCAGACAGGCCAAAAATAATCTTCAATGGAATAAATTATTAGGCAGGATTTTTTTTTAGATTTAGTTTGTTATATTTTAATAGTATACTAGTAAAAATTGGTAAGACTTTATACTTTATACTTTTAGACTTTATTATGTTTCGACTCATGACGTAAACCGAATACGATACATGAAGCCTTAGTCTACCACGCTGACCTTAGGACTTCAAATGCTTTTAAGAATATTATTTTATAGTCTGTAGTACCTATTTGCACAAGTTACCTGATAGCGTTTTCCATCACCATTACCTACATCTTCTTTTGTACAACGCACAAAGTCGCCCAGAGGGCAATGGAGAGTATGCTTGGTATTTCTCTACGAGACAGAATCAGAAATGATGAAATCCGTAGAAGAACGAAGGTGACCGACATAGCTCTCAAAGTTTGCAAATTAAAGTGGCAATGGGCTGGACACATCGTTCGCAGGACTGACAACCGATGGGGAAAAAAGGTCCTCGAATGGCGACCACGTTTAGGCAAAAGGAGCACAGGCCGCCCTCCGACCAGGTGGACTGATGACCTGAGGAAGACAGCGGGAAACCGTTGGATTCAGAGGGCCCAGGACCGGGCGAAGAGGCGTCGATTAGGGGAAGCCCATGTCCAGCAGTGGACTACTAAGGGCTGAAAGGAAGGAGGAAGGAAGGTGCCCGTGATTTCAGCTGCGTTGACTTTAAAATTCGGTCCAGCGGGAAATAAAAACTACTACATAATTATGTTTATCTAAATTATAAGCTACCATATTTCATCCATGTCTTTTATGCCATTTTTGCGTGAAACAGTAACAAACACCCATCCATCCTTACAAACTCACGCGTTTATGATAATAGGAAATATGTTTTCCTATGTTTTACCCATAGTACAAATTACCAGTGACTGCATTCGGCCACGAGTAGTATATTGAACCTCATATTAACTACATTAGTAATCTACTAATTAATTGTATATTACGCTCAAGTACGAGTATGTATTCATCGACGCGTATATCTAAGCTTAATAGCCACCTCTCTAATCAGTCTTAAGACACAAATGGTATTCTAGACACTATTCCTTAATACTGTAATACGATCATAATTATACAGTTCATCTGTTGTTCAAAGGATATTAGGCATAAAAAGGCATAATGTAAAGTATGATAATTTATCTCAAAATATTTCTTTTATAGTAAAGTTTTGTAGGAACAGGACTCATTTCCTACAAAACTTTACTATGCTACTCATAGCATAAAACATACGCAGCTATCAGAACATAACACAGTAAGTACAACAGTCTACAAAAAGCCACCTGATTTTTAGTGGTCCCTGCAATCCTTAGACTCACAATCTCAAATGGGAAATCAATCCTCAATCAACAATCAATTAATCAAACACAATCCTAAAAGTCATAATCCTTTAGGGTTATATTAAATTACTTATTAATTTACAATTGTAAATTTTATATCGCCCAGTAACAATAATTATTATAAACGTTCACATTATTTTAATACTTTTATTTTTATTTGATACTTTCTATTCCGGGTCTCTGCTGAATATAATAAAAGTTGTTTTCATAGTTCAACGCGGAAATCTTTTGATTTTCTAGAACTTTGAAAGTAGTTTTTAATACGGTGTAATGAAGAAGGTTTATTTCAGAAACCTAACAGAGTTCCGGGACACTGAAAAAACTCAAATCCGAGAAGAAACTTAGTGCATGCAGCTTGCAAGCTTATTTCTACAAGCACTTTCACTTAACTTTCATTTTAATATGAAAATTAGCTCTAATTACTGCGGAGTGGTTGTAATTCAATTGGTTTTCATTTTAATTGGCGTTTAACGAACGGACTGTAGTTAATTTGTACGAGTATGTGAGATAGATTTTAACACACACAATCCATAACTAATAAAAAAAAAACAAAATCTACATAATATAATTTGTGTCATAATAATTTGTAAAGGAGTGCAGGCCACCTACGTCCAAAATTAGAAATCAGGAATCCTATGGACGCATTTGGATACATTACAACTCATGTGTAAAAACGTTGTTAATAAAAACGTTTTCCTGTAATAAAGACTAAATATTTGCGGTAAAATACCTGCTCAATCATAACACAAGATAAGTAAACGATATACGACTCTAAATGGAGTCGTGGACAGATAACGTGTTAACAGAGTGTCGATAAGATTCTTTTCTGGGCGAGCTACTATGGCTCTAACACTTTTAGGTAAATGTAATTTTAACGGTTACTGCAATCCTTAAGTACAATATGTCCTACCTACAATGGGGCTGGAAAATTGTTAAATTTTTTATCATGGCACCTAGGACACGCGTCCTATCTACAAAGATAATTCGAGAAACGAAATTTCACAATAAGAGATTTGTTCGAGATCTAATTTATGTTGTCATAATGATGTTATGCAGATCACATGGCAGGGACATTATCGCCTCCAAATCACAGTCGTGAGAGGTTAGCAACGTCTAATCAAACCCACTAAATAGAATATATTACGCCATTATGATATAATAGGTTAGTTAGGGAACGCCTACCTTTAGTTGTAGTTATAGGTATCTGTTTATCACGATGTAATTTAAATGTAATAATATTCTGTAATTATTAACGTTGTCTACGTCGTAACGACAATGTGTTAGGAATACTTAGATAATAATTATTATGTTTATCGTCCGCGTGTCTAACAGTATCGGTAATTTCAAAATATTTTATCTGAAATGGTAAGGTATGTAACTTCGTTAACTCCGCTTTTAAGATAAAATAAACTGTAAAATGTGAAGGCATTACTATAGTATACTCTCCATCTAACGAGGTCACAAGCATGCTCGAACTGTATCGTACTGAATAAAATGACAATCCATAACGAAGAGAATAAGAAGACATCGTTATGTAGTAGCCTCAAGCATTAACATGTCACATAAAATATTGCTAGACCTAGTCCTAGAATAATGTTAGGGGCAAATAAAAAATTGTATTAAGTATCTTACTCGAAGCCACTTGATTTATTGAAGTTCTTTCCCGTTTCATTTCCTTACCGCAGGGTAGTAAATGGAATTTCTTCAATATATTTTTAAATGCGTGGGTAACGCGAGATTGCAATTCTCGATTCCATGTTCGAATAAAAATTACCCCTTGATATTTCACTGAAGGATGATTAGCGCTAAATTTGCATGCTAATCTACATATAATATGAGTATAATAGATAAGTAGGTAAGTATTAGTAGAACTTGTTAATTTGTATTGAGAGATTTTATCTGTAGAAATAGGTTTTTAATTTAAAAGCGACTACAGACGATTGATCATATCGGAAGAACTTATAAACTAATGTTGACAGTGCTATACAGCGTTATAGATAGTCCTGATTGAAGTTAGAAAGAAACTAATTAAGTTGAAATAGAAAAGTGGCAAGCTGAAAAGAAGTAAACATATTTTAATTAGTGTAATTGTAATAAAGGTGTTCTGTAATCATTACATTACTTACCTATAGTTTCAAAATTGTAAAATTGTAAATGTCGATATTTTATGAAACTCTGAATAAGATAGGAAAGATTTTTACCAATAGTCACAAATCTTAAAATATAAATTGCATTTTAAAATCTACTAATAGAATATAGTGATACAAAACAACGTTTGCTAAAAAAATACAGACAGTCAGAAATTACGAATAAAGTAAAGTTTAAATCCTTATAGAATCCTAAGGACCTGTCAGCGAGAATTCCAACTTAATCATTCATTTTATGGTGACAAAAACAGCACGGAAGTTAGTTCTGAACAGCGTTTATATCGGAAGGGTGATTACTTAATCGAGGGCTTCCAACTTCAATATTTCTGGGAATCTCGGAAGCTTAAATGATTTAGCGGGTTATCAATTCGTCTCAGTTTTTAGGCATTGATCTCTTCGTATTAACGAACTGAAAACGATTGAAGGTTTATATTAACTTAACTAAGTGACCACCATAAAATAAAGGAATGAAATAATCAATTCTTTACAAACGTTCAAATAAGGTTATCTTTACATACATCCGACAAAAGAACCAAGAGAGTAAGATGACAATTAATATCTTGATGCAAAATCTGCACTGCATAAATGCATTACTGATTTATCGATAATAATCAAATAATCTCCTTCACGTTTCACTGTAATGGTTTCGGACCATTAGATTGAATGAAAAATATTTTTTTTCCTTGATAAACCAAAAGAATTCTCCATTGTAAGATCGCACTACCAGCATTAAAATTCAGCCAATGCAAATTGAATTACGAACCAACAGACTGGCGTTGCATATAATTTAGTAGACAGATGAATGTCGGCGGATTGTTCGAATGTTTATACAGCGAAGTTCGGCAATTTAGTGGATACATAAAGCCAGAACGCCATTGAGTTAGAAACGCTATTGATCAATTCAATTGAGGTTCAGTTGAAATTGACAAAAACTCACATACTATTTTACACATACATACAATCGTTTTCATGTTGATTTTGCGCAAAAAAACGATCGCAGTATACGGGTGATGGAGCTTATAACGGCTCTATTTCACTCGCTTTATTCCGTACTTGTCAGCGAAATAAGGGTAGGAATTATTTTATTGGTTTCGGATAAATAAAAGATTAGCTTGTAGAATCGGAAAATAAATGTTTTATGCGCAGATGTTCCCTATAAAGATTGTTGGATAATTTGAGATGAGTAGGTAGATATTAGTTAGCTAGATATGGGTTTTATAAAAAGATTGGTAAAAATAGTTACTGAGTCTGCAAAAATATTAAAATTTATATTGTCATTTCATTACGATATGTTTAAATATAAATATTCCCCAATATAATAAACTCGTAAAAGTTCAGATCCTGGGCAATTAAAAAATAATGCTCATTTTAAAATACTATATTCCATACGTCGAAAAATTATCGTTCATCGACTTTTTAACTTTAAGGGGAGGCCCATATCCAACAGTGGACTACTATAGGCTGAAAGGAAGGAAGGAAGGAAGGACTTTTTAACATGCATGGAATTCACGAAAACAGTCACCTAACCACTCTGATGTTTCATTCTAAATATTTTAAGAGTTTCTGAAATCTTAAGGTAGTTTTGGAGAATACCTCAAACTGGTAAATTTAATTTTTTTAAGTTTTCTTTTTTCCCCTCCTCGTTCCATCATTCATTTAAAATTTCTGTATACTTTCATCAAGATACAATATTGTTACAGTATGTTTTATGCACATTAACATCTAATTTTCTTTCAAAATTACTTCATTTTCCAAATCTAGTTACAGTTGTTACACCTGTATAACAATATAACTATAACTTACAATTTCTTGAACACTTTTAAAGCAGCGCACTCTGCACAATTGTCACTATAATGCGCCACTTTTAGTTTTATTATACTTTCAGGCTGTTTTTTAAGGCGATAAGTGTGTTTAAGTCGCGAGCAAGACAGTTGGACGAACGCGATAATATTTAGTAGAGCCTTTTATTTTTACGGTAATGTTACTGGATATTTCTATTAGAAAACTTTTTATGTTACTTCCGGTGTTGTAATGTTTATAGTAAGGTATAGTATATTTTATGAAAGTATATAGAATGGCTATAGTTTCCCCAAAAAGATATAAACCCCCACGCCATTACACGGCTTTTGGAAACTGTTAACTGGAAAGATAGATAAGAGTAGACTATCTATGCCTAATCTGAGACTCTAGATTACTCTTTGAAGTTTTATCTTTACTTTCATTACTCATAATTCTTCAACGTACGAGTAAGTGTAGGATATATCGCATTGTGGAATAACAATATTATTGTTTACTTTTTTAATGCACGAGTATATATAATGCAATCAATACAAAATAAATGAGCAACTTATAACAGAAATAACAAGCAGAATTGTTTCCTTTAGAACACAATCACAGTTCGCGGTCGATTCATACAACAATTGTACGCCCATTTGTTATTCATACCTTTGTTTTAAGTTATGTAGCACAATATACGAGTAATACACGTTCTCTCATTAGAGCTTACATTTTAAAGCTTTTCATTTAGCGTTCATTTCAGTACTATTTACAAAAGCTATCAAATTGACTATTCATGTTATAAAGCATTGTTCAAACTGGAATCATTGATACTAAATTCAAAGCTTCAAATAGATACTTTAACTTTATCATTTGGTTTCCTTTATAATTAGTTCCATTAATACTGTAGGTAGGTGTACACTAGGAATTAAATTTTTTTTCAACCGAAAAACACTAATTCTAAACTTTCATACGTAGAAACTGTTTATATTTTCCCAAAGAGACAAATCGGATTCCTCAAAATGTTTTCTGGTGAAGCAAATATCAGAGAAGAGTTTTTGCTTAGTCAAAAAAATATAGAAAAACTCATATTAATGTAAGTAGGATTGGATTTTTCAAAATTTCTAAAGAATAGGCAATGAAGAAAATATATTTTCGTCCATTATAAAGTTACCGCTTTCTCCGAGTTAAAAATGGTAGCTAAGTTTGAAGTCTCTTCTTAAAAGTATTAGATAAGACTTTTGATTTAACAAGTAAGTCATTTTATACCTACATTTAGTATAATTATATGTATGATAAAATAATTAAGAGGATTATTAATTAGATTGAATACGCGCTGCAAAAAAATGAAATCCGTGAAATACTTAACTTATTTTAAACTAACTTGAACTAAAATATTAATGAAATCAGATATGTAAAAAATTTAAAACGGACCTCAAAGCGATGCTTACCATCAGTGCTAATTATTTTTCCTTTCATCTTCGACAAACTGGCGAGCCAAAGAGATTTTGACAAAAGCGGAGGTAGGTATAGCCTGAAAACAAAGGATCCAAAAGAAAATTGGGAGGGTCCAATGGCGATCGTTTCGGGTAATTTTCTTTGTTGTTCTAAGTATATTTGGCAACGTGATAAAAATAAGTTCCAATTAGAAATTTGAGCGCTTTAATTTACCTAATTATGAGACTACAGTAAAAATTATTTTAGAAACTAATTAACAAGATAAAGCTTTGTTATTATCTGGATAGTTATTATGGGTGTGTCATATGTAATTAACACATTAACTTACCTTTTGTTTTATTTTATAGTAATTGGGTCATTTCGTTTCTCCCAGTTAAAATCTACTTTAAAGGCTTATAGGCATATTATAATTCTTATAACGTTTAAATTTGTGTGTAATATTTAAAAAGAAATAAACATTTCGGCCGGAATTTAAAAATAATTTTAAAAAGCCGTGACGAAAGCCGTCAAAAATACTTACAGATCTATTAAAAAAAATCCCGCCGCAACACGTTTTGTTCCATCGTCAGTGCACTAAATCGAGAAGTACTTCAAACTT
Source organism: Erynnis tages (assembly GCA_905147235.1). Lineage (NCBI taxonomy): Eukaryota > Metazoa > Arthropoda > Insecta > Lepidoptera > Hesperiidae > Erynnis > Erynnis tages. The sequence goes on from LR990073.1 coordinate 6,167,843, forward strand.
CAAATTACTGAACTTAGGTAAGCTTTGAGGCACGTCGCGTAGCGTTGTAAATCATATCAAAAAAGTTCATGCCGAGTCGTTCGAAACTTTCGTAGTGGCGCTACGTTGCTACGGGGCTACAGCGTAGAGCGTCCGTCGCGATCCGCGGGGCGCGTCGCACTGAGCTACGACACAATCTTTGCCGTACAGAGGCCCTCAACAGATAACAACTTGTGAGCTTTCACGCGGATAACGGAACCTTTGTCTTCCGTCCGCTTTTTTAACAAACTCTTCAGTTACACAACAATTGAAAACGTTTTTGTCCTACTAATTTAGACGGTCCGTTCCTTAATTTGCCGTTTAATAAGGCCGGAATGTAATTGTTGCGCAAGTAACGCTACTTTGAGAGATTTAGAATTTGACGTTGACTACGTGCGTTATTTTCTTTGAGAAATTGCCAGGATTCTTAGTAATATGTCTTCGTTAGTTCTTAAATAAATTGTAAGGCATATAATGCTAATTTCCTTACAACATATTTTGTAATCTATGTAAATTTTTATAGTTCAAAATCTTAACTGAATTTTTATTTACGTATGAGATTTGTGACAGTCTCCTTACAGTAGACCTTCCACAAAATCTTTTTAAACATTTTCTGTTTTAATATTCCCAAACTTTACGTTAAGTTTTGTATTATCATTGCCTTTTTTATTTAAGTGTAAGTTACAATACAAAGGCTCAAAAAGTAGCGGAAAAGAGCTCTTTGAAACTGTAAGAAAGACATAAGAAAGCCTTAAGAGCTATTTTTTCTTTGCTGCAAGTAGATTAAAGATCAGTTCATTAATTGATTACTAACAAATAATATTATAGATCGTCTATTATAGAAAGTAGCCTCAAACGCGCTAACAAAGTTCTATAGAATCTCTGCATACATACAAACGGTCCGAAGTTAACATTCGGACTCCAAAACGTGAATGTCAATTCACATGCAATAAGCTCTGTCTGAGGTACTCGTAGTAATCGGGTACATTGATACTCATGGGTATGATATATCCGCCAACCATACCTCTCTAACTAAATTACAAGACCCTAAAAATATGCTGCTCAACGGCGGGCTATGTGGATCGAGGTTAAGTATTTCACACTACGAAACATAATTTATTCAAGGGGATTCATTTTTGTACCGTTCTTATAATAAATCAAAAGTGGTATATTACCTTAAATAACGCAGGCAGCATATCATAAAACATAGTGCATAACATAAGAAACTTTTTTGTAACAAGTTAGTTTACCTATAATGTCAACTTTAGATATTATTCTAGAAAGCAAACCAGCCATGAATGAAATATAAGCCGACAGTTTAACATAATGCGAACAAAAATACTGAAACCTTGCCAGCCCAAAATCATAATTAAACAAACTTTATATAGATTCACCCACAGCAATAAATTACTGCCTCGAAACATTTTCTCTACAACTTGTATCTGATCGTAGATTCAGTAAACGAGACTATACTCTCTAAATGAGAAACGAAGCTTGCAAAAACTTAAACAATTCGTTGTTCATGTTAAAGTTATAATGAAAAATCATAAACAAAATTATCTGTATGTATACTGTTCACTTAGTCAGCAAAAATTGCGATCATACCACAATATTCACTCAAACTTTGAGTTCAAAGGTTACGTCCTGAAATACGTTTATTTGCATGCATAAAAACTGGCGAATCACAAAACAAGATAACATTCGCTAGGTCTTCCGCGAGGGAATCTCATTTTCAATATGTTTTTATAACTTTCGGTGAGGAAATGAGGTGGCGCTCGCGGCGTTCGGCGCTAGCATTGTCATCATAAACCAACCGCCGTCTCCTTCATAAATCCGCTCCAAATGTACCTTTATACGCATTATGCCATAACACCGAGGATTTTTTTGCCCCACGATGCTTTTAAATCCAACAAATAAGTCGTGCTCGTATCTCTATCCGTTTATTGGGCTTTGGGTATCATGTTATTGCGCTGCTATTTTAAAATTCTTTTACCGCGAAGCTTTGTTACGGCCCATGGGCTGTTACGTTTCTGGAAACAATTTGTTTATATTCGTGTTGTACCTTTTTAGGGAAAATATTTACCTAATTACTTCTGAAGCGAATTAGACGTTAAAAGGGTTATTTTATACATGATAGGGCAATGACTCTGTAAGTGTAATTGCCATAAAGCGAGCTACAACACTCACTACACCATTATAACCTGCCGTAAAGCAGCATGTTCTTCACATGCTTAGATTAAATCAAAAAGGGAAGATACGGCACTAGCGTCTCATGAGTGCGCACCTAAAATTAGGTCCATGCACACAATTTCACTTTAGTCGCATTTTGGCTATCTATTGAACTACATGTGCGCTTAGAACAAAATAATCGCGGATTTTCTGTGTTTAAAAAGGTAAAACAATGCCTTCGTGTGCTTTTAAAAGGTGCACAAACAGCTCAAAAACGAAAAACAAATTCCACGGCTGAAGGAAAATGCAAGTGGACTGTAAACTATTGTAAATTAATAAAAGTTCGACAGGCGATATACACACGTTTATTGCTTGGAACATGGAAAATGGAAGAGAGAGAATTACAATGTCACTGTTAATACCAACCAGGCGTCCATCTTTGTTCTTAAGAGCAACACTCTTACATGCACCTCGGGACTTCTATTCTATATATTTTTAGTTACATGCATCTTATAGTATGTTAGCAGTGGTTGCTATGACCTCAGTTTCCACGTTTTGAATGCTATGCAATTACAATATATAACATTAACTTAAAGTTTAATAAACGAAATAGAAATGTAGCATATAGTTTCTTTAGTTTCCTTTATAGTTAGAATTTTAAATAATAAAATTAAAGTCGCGACATCCAGTGATATTAGTCTGCGATTTTTCGTCGAACAAATTGTTGGTGTTCTTTAAAGCGTTCGTTGGCACCGATGCCGTCTTTTCTTGTTCAATTTTCGCCAGTCTCAACATAATAACCGCTTGTTGACAGTGCTGTCCCTGCCCCGAGGACTCCACAAGCAATAAGACAGTAATAAATGTTCAGATCTAAAGGCAGGAATAAAAAGAAATAGGAGTATAATAAGTAGATTTTGTGGATCGGTTCTTGAAAAAGTCGATATTGAGTCTGTTTAATGGGACGCCGCAGACATCATCCTTTCAGTTTTACAGCTTTTTACTTGGATTTAATAGTGCGAGTGTAAAAAGTGATAAAGATTTCTTAGAGTGGCCGATTTTTTTTGTAAGAAAATATAAAAAATGTACCTATAATCTATATATTTACCAATAATAGAATTAAGTATTTGATTACAATATCTAACACCAAATTACTTTGAAGCTTCTGTGTTTAAATATATTTTTCCTTCCAGGCCTCCTGACGTCGCGAGAGAGAAACTCCAATAATTATAATGGTTCAAAAACACCATCGCCGTTTTTGTAGTTATCAACGTTATTTGCTTTCAACTTAATTTAGTATGAGGTACTAAAGTAAAAGTTATTTATATACGAACGAAGGGAAGAGTATTGACATGTACATATTTCGAAAATTTGTAGCTTATAAGTCGTAGCACTCTTCAAACGTACAACTTTACATACAATCCGCTACAGTTTTATGCCACCATTTTATGTAAGTTCAGTGTAAACGGTTCAGATATTGCAGTGTCCCTTACAAATCTTGGTAAAGCTTGTCGTTGACCCAGAAATTTGAGATTTTGCATACTTATGGTACGAGTCGGGATTTGTAATATTCCTTCCGGCGACTTTATTGCTTGTTCAGAACAACGGATACAAACAACCCGGGACATCAATAGGCAAACAGGGCACATTATTACAGTCACTAAACATTAAACATTTCGTGGTCACATGTGACTCATACGTATTTTTTAAACTATTGTGTCTATTTACTGGTCAGGCAAAGTGTTAAAATTTACGTTTGGTATATTTGTATTGTTGCAAATATATAACCGTGCGTTTTTAAACCATCACGATCAAACCAGAGAGCTGATTTTATTTTCAATTTTCCTAATGGAAAACTAAACTAGCTTTTGGTTTTTTTTATTTTACTTTTGATACTATGGGGTTGCAATACCGCTGCTACTCGTATGTTTAAGTATACAGTACAGAGGCATATATATCGTCGCGAAATCCTCTTGTTTTTCTAAATAAACAGTAGCTCATGTTAAGTAGGTAGGTAATTTCCACCCCAAAATATGAGTATTTCCGCAAAATCTCTGAATTATTTTGTTCTCACGAAAAACAAGGACAAAACACCCTCTCGTATCTTCGTTTTACGAAAAGTCAGATAACTTGCTTTTTTCTTACCTTTAACCTAATTTAAACTTTAAACTGAGCAATTAGAACTAAGCTTAAACCATAAAGGTAAATTTATAAATGTAAAATGTCAAGCTTGATCGAATAAGAAACTCAATTCGTTGAAAATTTAAAAATAGAAAAGCTTAGGTGATTAACGCGTTCTTCCACACGAAGAATATTTGTAAATATTTATTATTATCATTTAAAATAATGCCATCAAACTGCCGGTTTCAGTTACGAGGTGATCACAACCGAAAATATGATAATGAATACATAATATGCACGGGCTAAGCTCGAAGGCACAGTATAAAGATTATACAGTAATACGACTCAGCCCTGTACTTGTTAAATCTATATTGTAATTTTAATATCTTATATTATTTTTAAATTTGAATCTGAAAAATATTTGCTTATCGACTGATAGGTACGAAAAGCTTAACAGTTAAATTTTAAAATTTAAAATCCGTCCGTTGTAAAATCCTAACGTCACTGCGGTGCAATCGTGGCAGTTTGTGTACCGAGTGTATACCGAACGCAATACGCAATGACGCGCGTTCCGACCACTCGCGCTTGTATGAAGATACTCGTACATTACTATATAATATTTATACTGTGTCGGTTTCTACGAAGCTTCATTCCAAGCGGCGTGGATTATCCATATTACCCCAGAATCTCTGAACGCCAGCCAACAGAGTACAATGATCGTGGCTCATATAAAATGACTTCAATTTTAGATCGTTACTTTTTAATCCTTACTTTAATGTCGAATAATTACTTCCCGGGTTTTCTTTTCAACCGTTTCCATTGCTGCGCTTTATTAAAAATTTTCTTTTGGGTTAAACTTTTTCGTAATTTTATCCGACTGTTTAGCTAAATGACTTTCGCTTGATTTGAGTTGTTTGACGGTCAAGTTTCGTTACTCGGGTCAATTGTTTTTATTATTTCCTGCTATTAAGAAGATTGAATGTTATTTTTGTACCTTTAATTTTGTTTTATTGTTTTTGAAGTGCTGGGTTAAAATAAATCCCGAGCGATCAATAGGAAAGAGGGTTAACGCACAACCCGCACAGGTGAGCGTGGGTGTGCGTACTTGAAAGGACCTACATAGGTCTGACGTTTGTTTACCAGCAGCGTAGAAGTTTGAATGACTGCATCTGGTCTGGACGTGAGTGTTTTTGTTTTTTATGCAGATACAACGTCATAATATGTATGCTCCAGGGGAAACTCTGTTGCAGCAAGTACTATTCCACGCAGGAGCATACTTACTTACTATCTAGAAAACCTACCTACCTACTAGAAAACCGTAACCTCTAGGCTTTAACCATGAAAATTGAAAACGATTGGTTAGATGTCTCTTGATAAACTCAAAACGGGTATTTTTTCTGACCATATGAGGTCAGAAAACAATGAAGTTGAAAAGCCTACAGCAAAGACGCTTAGGTCATTCTGTCACGGTATATGCACGGTGTCGCTAATCCGATTGCACGTCGCACCGTCCGTTCGATCGGAATATCCGTACAAAGAACTTCCATTACCTACTGACAAAAAGTTCTAGAAACATTTTACCTTTACACCTTCTTTTTAAAACTCTACGTTTCGAATGGTTCCGACTGACTGAGACAGATATTTTAAATGTCTTGGAGACTGCTTTCAAAACATTGAAGATAATATTCAGTGTTACGAATTGATTATTGAAATAGAGGCTTAGATACAATAAACATAATTTTTATTATAAGAAAGAAGAAAGTTTATTCATTTGTAGTATATAGTAAAGATAGATCATGGTCAAAATCACGAGTAACTTAGTAATTACCACAGACTGGTTTATTTTCCTGACTATGACATATCTACCTTTACACTTTCTTCGGTATCTTATCCAAAAGTACATACCTACGTAAATAAATGTAAAACCAGCTTAATTCAAAGGCTTTTATTCATTATGACAATTTGTGCACATTTTAGTAACGCCATATATTTATAATACATTTATAAGACAAAGGTACTCGGATATTCTCCAACCAAACTGGATCTCTGTAATCGCCGTCCTCTGTAGTGGAGGCAGCGACACGTCAATCAATAAAGGTTTTTAAGGAAAATGCCATATTGGCGATCCTTGTATTATTAATTCAGCTAATATTTATAAGGAGCCGCACCGACCGTTCTACTCTGAGCCCCATGTTCGAGAGACCAATTCTCACTTCATTGGGTTAAAACCGGATTACGTGGTGAGCACTAAAACGCTCCTGCTGTTCTTATTTTAATTTAGTGGCGCCAGTAAATAGCCTTTTTATAGATCCCCTTTTGTTTTGAGTGCTATTTGTCATAATACATTTTGTGCAATGTTATAAAAAATCTAGCTGACCCCGCAAACGTTGTTTTGCCATATAAGTTATCGAGCGTTAAAAATCGACTATTAAAAATAGAGGTTGGTCATGGAAGGGTGAAAATTTAGGTTTGTATGTATTTTTTGATGCCACATTATTGAAAAATAAAAATAAAAAATTTGTCAAAATAATGAAACAAAAATGTTAGGTGTTGACAACCCTTATCACTTAGAGGTATGAAAAATAGACAGCAGTAGCCGATTCTCAGGCCTACTGAATATGCATATAAAATTTCACAAAAATCGGTCAAGCCATTTTGGAGGAGTATGGTAACTAAAACTGTGACATGAGAATTTTATATATAGGTAAGACAAACCCTTATAAACTGTAAAAAGATCTTTTATTTTAGCTGTTTTTTTTTTTCATATAATTTATGTTTGCTGACATAATATTTTTATATAAATATTATTGTTAAATCGTTTAGTCAATTCTAATCTTTTGCTATAAATAAGTTTAATGAAAATGTATACCTAGCACTAAGTATTAATTATACAATCTTGGAAAATTTGTGAATTAATTCACACAGTCACGTTAACGTAAAATGAAAAGATCCTAACCCGCCGTTTCGTTTTTCATTCAAAACGTGAAAGACCATAATGAACTAAATTAAGCCGCGAAGGCATGGCGCGCAGATGCTAAGAGGAATCCAACTAAGATGGATGACGTCATTTTCCCCTTCATTACCCCATCTACTCGCGCACGAGCCCCAATACTCCTGAAAGTCAACGCGGAATACATGATTCGCCAGAAATTCATCTCTGTTTTTTATATATTTAACGTAAATTCTGCGAGAATATGGTGAACATGATAAAATTTAGAAATTAATTATCATTTTGTTCGTAGCCTTAAGCCACAGGTTACTCGTATAAGCATACATACTTGAGTCAATTGTTAAGTCAGAATCGTTACATTGTTACCAACATAAATTTATTATTCATCGGCAAATTGAGACTGTAGTTTAATGAGTTTGTAATGTAAGAACAAATTTTTACATAATTTTAGTTATAATGTTGCTTTATATTTTTTAGGTGTTAAAATCATTGTAAGATACCTACATGAAAAACTATTGACGCATACATACTTACATACATACACATTGCTAGTGAACACTTTTTTATTACTATGCCTAGGTCTTTTAATTGGTACTTGAGGCATATATTTGACATACGTGTTTGGTTGTTCGTTATTGTGATAAATTCCTTCAAATAAAACTTCTTCGCTAGAAAAATAATTTATAAATTCCCACTGCTATAATATTTAAGAAAACACATAGTTCCTCAATTAGATGCATCATATATTTCTTAGTTACATTGTACCGCTTATGTACATGTATCGATGGTTTAGGGTAACAAGGGAGCGTTAAGAGGTCCTTTATACGTTAAAGAGCACTCACACGGTAAGAACTGTCCAGTTTGGGCACGAGTATGTTACATTACGCCAATCTTCGCCGTCTTCGAAGTTTATAGTACCTAATCGTTTGATACGTTAGAGGTTAGAGTTAGAGGGAAATACCTACTCAATATGTGACCAATTTAAGTTAATGTTTTAGGTTCGTTACGTAAAGAGTTCATTTGGTTTATTAATCTTATATTTTTCCCTATTAAAATGTAGTACCGGATTTCGTACCAAAATTAAACTTAGCATACCTATACGGCTTGAGAATCATATTATGTAAATAAGGGACAAGTGGTATTCCCTCGCGATGTTTGTAATAATGCCCCAAAAATATATATCTATTTCTTAAAATATATCTAAAAAAAATGGAAGGAACATTTGGAGTCTATTGTAAGTACAACTTAACTTTTGAAAATTGTAGCAGCCTCAGATAATTATGAGCGTTGCATTGAAGAGCACTTAGGATGAGGGTTGTCCGATTTGGGAAATTTTAATACAAGTGGAACCAGCATTCGAACTATGTGTTGTATTCGTGAGAAAAACTAGTAGCACTAAAAGATGATATTATAATATTGATGACTGTATATGTATATGAGAATCCAAGTAGCCTTTGAATATAGTGGCAGCTGTTGAAGAGCACTCAGCGATAGTTGTCCGCTTTGGGAAATCATGTTACAGACGGAGCGAGCGTCTATATACAGGAAAGGGTAAGCGAATCATGAACAGCTGAGATTAAATTGAGCTATTTTATACCAAAATCTTATTATAAGATGTACAGCAATTGAACTACACTCCGCATTCTTACGTAGCTTTATATCTTCTGTAGATATCTCATAGTTCAATCAATACTCCTCAAAACAATGGTAAAAAGATGTCCTTTATTTTATCTCATTGACGTTCATAAACATATTGAAAAAACTGGTGTAGTGGCACGACTACTTATTTGCAAGGCTTAGTCATAAATATTAAATTTTAAAATATTGCACTTAAAGTTTTAGATAATCATATCATTCGAATCCATAATTTGTTCTGTATTTTTGATTAAATCTTGATTGAAGAGCTTCATGAAAAAGAGAATTGTATTTTTACGCTACTGAATAACAATAAATTCATAACTGAGTCTTCAAATATATTATTATTCATTACTATATGTTAGCTGTGGGGCTATGTGCACTTGTTTCTACTTTCATAAAACTACCGATAAATGCATCGATCGTTCCATGTATCAATGGACCCTTTGAGTGCCGCCTTTACTCAGCGACCGTCAAAGAGCACTTAGATCAAGAGCTGTTCGGTTTTCGGAAATCATGTCACAGCTAAGCGGAGTACCCACTGGAATTGATTTATAAAAGTAATAGTAGAAATATGCTCATTGAAATGGATTAAATATTGATTAGTAGTAGAGAATAGAATTAGGTAATTTTATAATATTCTCTACTCTGCAGCAAATACTTCAAGGAATAAATATATAAATAAATATAAATATTGTGGGACAACTCACACATGGCTTTCTGATAAGCTGTGAGCTTGTGTTATGGTAACCAGATAGCTGATAAACATACATATATATTTTTAAATACATACTTATACATAGATAATTTACACACAAACACTTGTGCTCATCACACAAATATTTGTCCTGGGTAGGAATCGAACCCACGACCTCCGGCGTAGTAGTTAGGGTCGCTAACCACTAGACCAATAGGCTAGTCAGTCCAGTATAACCTGAAAATTAGCTAAACGAAGTCGGTATCGCTTCCCTAATATACCCTTACCCGCAACCGCAGGTCGGAGTAGCCCTGTAACTGGATTTCCCCAATCGGACAGCCCTCACCCAGCGAGCTCTTCACATAAGAGTGAAGACCGCCGTCCGCCATGATGCGCACTTACTAGGCCATTTTAGGCTGTTGACTAGTAATTAAAGGGTCTATTAGCTATCTTGATACTGACACTCAAACTGTGGTATTATTTGGGTATTATAGTACCTATATTGATTTTAATTAAATTATTTCTGTTGTAAGTACTTTTTAATAGACATTCGATTTTTTAAGTAATAATTGTTCGTTCCAATAAATTTAAATAATAGTTACAAGGTGCTGATATTGGTAAATGAAATAGTTTTAATAAATCTACATTTTTATCGTGAATTCCATTCACATAGATTGAAATTATTTTTAATGAATTTAGGAATTAAGTTTTGATAGCAGCCTTAAAAATAAGGCACTGAATATTATATTAAATCTATCTTCGTATTATTATGGGTTCCATACATCAAACATAATTGGTTTCATTTCTGCGAAAAACTATAACTTTTATAATTTCAGAAAGACGGCATTTAAATATAAATAAAATTTTTATGCTTATGTTTTCAGAAATAATACATGTATATAAATATTATGCCCTTTAAGCGTCAGGTGAAAGAAATTAGTTATTAGAAATTCTTATTCGAATTTATACTAACATTCAGCTAATGTACATCCTGTAGATAATATCTACATCGGTAATTGTTCTGAAACACATCAGAGATTCTGACAATGTATAACATTTAGCTCCGAGGCATTCTACACGCCTACATCCTCGCTTGCGTCAATATCAGGCGTAACATGCTTATGACTGACGGCCCCTTGAAGTGCACTTAACTTCGGGATGGCCGGCTGATGGATCATGATATTACGTAGCCCACTATAACCTTTCCTTACGATACTCTACTCCTTATATTTAACTACAAAGCCATTTAAACTACCATTTAACACGCCGCTCGCGAACATTAAACACCACTCAGGAAGATATGACGGTATAACGCTTTCCGCAAAGCTATTTCACCTTTTTACTCGTATTTCTCTAACACGGCTTTTACCGTAGGTCCTTCAAATAAAAATCCTATACCTACAAATCGCCGAATTCCGTTCAAATTCAAATTCTCCACACACCGTTACACATACGGACGTGACGCTCTCCCGTCGATATTATATTAAGATCCTTCCTTTGTTGGCGGAATACTTGTGGAGCATTAAGGTAATAGAGAACTAGCAAATCACGTTACGCCCCAAGCTATTACGGGCTCCTCGTCCCACGCCTAAGTGTATTACCGGCTATTTATCGTGACATTGAGATCTCAGGCTCATCAAAGGACACCAATGCCATCAACAAAATGACGGACGAGCCAGAATAGGACCTTACGACACCCTAGATAGATCTTTTTACACTTCCTCACTTGTAATGAATTACCGTTGACTGCACAAAGAAACCATAACAGTATATTACACGATAAGAAAGTTCTAGCTTGTTAAGAAATGAACAGCGAACGTAATTTATTATCATATTTCCTAGAGGACCGGGAGCTATTTATATTACGTTTTCCTACGTACTCTAGAATCAAAATATCGTAGATAAAGTGAGGGAATTTCGAAATAAATCGTCCGTGCAATGACAGGAATCATGGAACCGTTACGTCGGGCTGGGGGAGTGTTTACATACATGTGTCTATTGGAATGCATCTGACCATTACAGCGATACAGCGCCTACAATGTCGAGCTTTACTTGGGGGATTTCTGCGAGGATAGCTTTGCTGCAATGCGCTGAACTATGTTCGGTACATTAAGCTTAGAAAGCTTTCTGTTAATAGGTGCATTCTATTTATTTAATTCAATGTTAAGAAACAATTTACTTTACTTTAAACTTTATATTAAAATTAAAATTTATATTAAACTTTACACGACTTTCAATATCTAATACCTATAAACGATACATTGTTAAGAGTTTGATCTGATCAAAATCTCGATTTCGAACATCTTTCTTCGTGTGCCAATTTTTTACTTAGTTTTCATGTAATTACAAATTTCTGCAAGGGTAATCTTAAAGTGGTCTACACAACAATAGTTGACAAGTTTATACTGATCCTGTGGGTCAATATCTACTACTCAATATCAGAAACAATGTAAAACAAGGTAGCACAAAGCAAGTCGACCGGTATTAGCTCCAAAGTAGTTCAAAACTTTGCAAGGTGTATCGACCCGTGACTCCTGAACCGAGACCTATAAAAAGGAAGATCTGGAAGAAACGAACGTATTGCAACCTTTTTGTAAGAAAATCGGCTTAGTTCTTACTACATCATGTCTGTATCTACGTTGAGGTTCTAGATAGCAATAAACGACATTAATCTATATTTAGGAGCGCTATACTAAGGGGTGGGTTATCAAGTAAGACATCACAGTAATTTAATAAACTCACCATTTATAAATATTTGCTTTTACTCTTATAATCTTGTACTTACCTGTACCGACCGACAGACGTATCATTATGGTAACAAATGTAGTTGGTATAACTGAATAATTACTATTAAATCTTCCTTACATCTGAACCACACAAACAATCTCAAAAGACCAATAACTAAGCATAATATTAAAATCAAAATTTGTGAAATAAGGTCAATGGTATGTACCATCCGTATGCGATATAAGCAAAATTCGAGTTGCCTACTGCTTTCAATTCAAGACTTTCCAACCTGTGTAACCACTTATCTCTTTCAGATGTTTGTAAAAAGTAAGATACGCTCCGAAACAAACAAACGTATTGCAATGTCTTGGCAAGAAAATACGGCTTATGTACATTGGACGTTGATATATCGGGGATGTACCCGGATAATAAACGGTACAATGCGCTGAGCACAAGAAGTTATTGAGGATTTCGTTGACATTAATGTTTTTAATCAGTGTCAGTAGTAAAACACTTCAAACTTTACCGTATGCTTCGCTACTAATAAAGTAAAAAAGTTAGTGATTAATTTATTTTTGATCTTTAACATTTATTATTTATAGGTAAATATATTAATAGATATTAATAAAATACTTCGTAATTAAGTTACTTACTATTAAATTCATGCTTCTTGAATGCAACATGTACGAAGAATATCGAAATGACGATATTCTTGGCAGGAAAATGTCTTGGCAGGAAATACGGCTTATGTACAGCAGCACAAGAAGTACACGTAAGTATAGATTTTGTACCACTAATTAAGAATACCTACATTGAATATCGTTTATATCGTATGCCAATCATTAGCATGCAAATCATAATAATTTAGCCGCATTTTATTTTATTAGTCGCTTTAAGTGAAAGTATAATTAATACTTTTATTCCTCAACCAAAGTTGGCAAAAGTATTATCCTATTACCATACAAAATAAATTTATTTCCCCCGCAGGTTTTCCCAATTACAACCCAAGTAATTTATGTTCACGATATTTTTGCGTTATAAGCATTAAGACGGTCTAAGACAGATGTTATACTTACACTACGTAATGTAATTATTTTCGCACTAAATGGCAAGAGTAATTAAGGAAATTACTTCATATAAGGTTTATGAACTTAAAAGTTATAGCAGTACGGGCTCTCCATCATGTCGAGCTTTTAACAGGCTCCTTAATTTCTCTTTGTAAAGTAAATTAAGACATTAAATCGCTTCACAGAGGGTTCACGGCGATATATTATGAAACACGAATTCGTTTACGTGTACCAGAATAGGTACGTTGACGTTAAATGATGATTAATTAAGTGTGAGATGTAGCGGGTATGTCACTCTCAGATGCGTAGGTACATTCTACTCGTAAATAAGACAGAATTTGTTTTGAAACGCTTCTACTTAAGGAGATCCGGTATTGAATTTAGTACAAGAAAACTCATTTACAGTTGTAGTTTTATATAAACATCCTAAATATTTTCGTGATTTTATTTAAGACTGGTTATTAAGACTGTCATAACTATCAGGCAACACTATATGTAAAGAAAAGATCATTCATTCATGATTTACGAACAATTTTTTTTCAGAGTAGTATGTAGGCAATCGCTAACTATTCTAGACTTATCAAGACAGGACCAAATCTTTTTAATTGATTCTAGCGACAGATGTAAACGAGTGGAATTGCGATGTTCGTGGACAGACCGCGCGTCAGTCAGCCCGCTGACCTATCAGTGTCCGCGCTCTTTAGCTCGCGTTCAATTTACTCGGAGATGTGTTAAATAAAAACAAAATCGAGCGCAGGTTCTAATCTCTGATCTAACCGACAAATGTAGTTTAGACTTGACCTGTGATGTCCGTGCGTCCGATAGACAGATAGCGCGTCAGTCAGCGCGCCGTGCTGTCAATCTCTGCGCCTCGGTTCAATTTCCATGACGATTGCACCTACGTATGCTCCAAATATTATAGAGTAGACTTACATAAAGTCACTATAAAAAGTAGGCTTTATAATTCACATTTTACAGGAATACAATTTTTTTATTGATAAGGACTAAAACGATCACGATAGTTATCTGTTGGTTTATTTCGTTTATTAGTTCAGTTCTTTATTCTAACATAAAACCCTATTTTTACTATATAACATAAATATAATATAAAAAACAACAAGAAAAATATTCAGTAAAAATTCCAGGAATCTCTGGAGGTCTGAATTTTTTATTGAGTTAGGTTAAAATTTTCGGAATACGTTAATTGGGTAAACACTCGCTTTATATTTATACCTTGTAAATTGTACATTATGGGATTTAAAGCTATTAAATTTATTTAAAATAATAGTTTTTTTAAACCCACAGCTATTCTGAAGCAAATTTCTAAGTTACTTGTCATATGATACATAATTATGCGTATTTGGTGTTTCGATTGAAGAAGTGGTTGCATTACTTTTCATCATTTATTTCAGTTGACTGTAATAAAAAGTTTAACAAAAGGTTTTAACCTGGCTTAAATGAAACGAAAACCGAATCCTATAATATATATACCTATTGTAAGTATGTATAGGTATTGTTTGCCCGGCCTTTATATCCTTTGAGACTATTCTGCCATAAACATACATAACTTTATGTATAGTCATAAGTCACTAGCGTAGGTCGTAGGAAATACATTAAAAAACATAATATCCCAAATAAACACATTGCTAAATTGGCCAATAGAAACCTTATCCGGAAATATTACGGGCACTAATATCTAAATTCCAGCCAAACTCCTAGTTAAGCTTAAATTAGCGAAATAGTAAAATACAGTTATACGGAATTAAGGCAAGTTCACAATGAATATTTATCGGTTTAATACCTTCCAGCTGGACTGGTCCGCAGTTAGTGGTGGATACAATCGCTGCATGTGGGGAATGGCTACAATTTTTTATTTCAACAATAGAACTCTTTGCAATAGTTACCGCAACTTTATTATTTTTGGGACAACGCTCGATTTATGTACATGAAATACTCCAACATATGCTTATGTCGTTTTTGTCATGTTTTTATTTATAATTGAAATATGATAGAAATATAATTTTATTTAATGTTTGTACTTCTATTTTGTTTGTTGTTGTTCGATGTTTTCAGATTCCCGAATGAGTGAAACGCCCCATCAGAACGATTTTTTTATATATTTAGACCATAATTGTATATAACTATTATTCTATATAAAAAATAACACTGGATATTTTGAAATAGAAAACCAAAGAATCATACCTCTTCCTAACCGATCATTTAATTTTGTCTCAGTCGTTAAATTGTGATACGATTGATTCAAAAAATCAATATTTGGCAAGTTCTATTCACTAAGAGTGGAAGTGCTTAGTTGGACAAAATGTTCATTTTATTAAATCCGAAATGCTTCTTAAAACGGCTAACATTATTAAAGTTTATGCGACTGGGACTATTAGATCGATTATGCTCGACTGATTTTTGAATCATGGATTAGTTCCAAGTTCACCCATTGTTAGCACAAGAGCATTTTGCGCCATTTCTATGGCTTCTGCGTAAGTAATTATTCTCCTATTCATAATAGTTGGCCGAGATAGAACAAAATTGTATTGACTCATATTGAGGATTAGTAAAAATCAGAGCTTTCATTGGGAGGTTTCATAGATAAATTTGTAGTGCCTAATCATGTAAGTTCAGTAATAGGTATTGTTAACAATACAATTTATTCGAAATGGAACTTGAGCCTCACAATTTGAATAAAGATTTTTAACTGACACACTAACAAAACTGACAACGTCTATATGGTTTTTATTCTTCAAAAAGTGTCACAAATATCTTTAGATAAGCTCAAATTGTTATCATCATCTGAGTTGAGTGAGAGAAAATACTACCGTCCATTGGTATATTTGGACGCTAAAAAATACTTCACCTGCTCACTTAAAAAATAGTAGTAGTTAATAGTAGTAGTTATTACTAGATTATTGCTTAGGTAAGAGGCAGGCTTACTTAAGTAATAATCTAGTTGAGAGTTTTCACCTTGTCATGAACAAGATGCGATATATAAATTTTATAGGAATTAAATTTTTATATCAATAATTTAACTGTATTTTTTTTAGAATCGACATACGTGTATACCCGAACGAGTAAACCAACTTTGCTCCAGTCAGAAAGGTTACAGTTAACTACCAAAATACCGTAAGTTACAATAAACTTGGCCGGATTATTGAAAGTTCTTGATAGTTGGGGAATCTTTCGCAACTTTGATACGTGGCTTCCAACAAAGTTTTCTGCTTGTGTACGAAACTTCTTCATGATTCCTATTAGTGAATATATCAGTGTATCAGAACTTTGGGAAGCATAAAAATCATTTTACGTGGACAGCGCTTGTGTTTTATGAAAAAAACATAGTTTTTAGTATCTGCCATAAAAAATCCTTCCACCGGAGGTATTTTCATGGAACTAGGACATGGGGTTGTTCAAGTAAGGCGTCAAACGAGCACTCCTCCGAAGCCGGCAACTCCTTGTGTTGCCCGTGTCCGTATTTTGTTATAGAAAAAAGCTTAACATTATAATTATTGTGATTTTGGATTCGACATTGCGATTATTAGCATAAAATGTCGTTTCTTGTCTTACAGAGAAAGTCAATTGTGTTTTAATTGAACTGCCGCCCAAACCACCAAGGAAACACATCTTATAATTTTTCACTTCTGCCAGCACTCCCGGAGTGCAACCCGTTTTTCTTCATAAAAATCTTTTTTACGGTATATTTAATACTCGTAATATTTAAATACTCGTAAGTAAATGGGTACTCGTGTCTATTCTATAAATGAGTGGTTCGTCGTAATTCTCTATGTAACCGTTCACCTATACGTATTTAGAGCCTTTATATTTCAAAGCAGATTTCACTAAAAGTTTGAGTGATTAATAACAAAGGTTTCAATGATAATAATGATTGTATCCGGCAAATAATAATTAAATTAACCTTTTCATCGCGCTTGTAACAACACCAATTATAAAATTGGAAGGAGATGAAGCAGCCATGGATTTTGATAAACATTTTTCAGGAAGCGGAAAATTCATTAATTCATTTTAAATTTTGCTATGGACCTAAATCAATGAAAACTTCGAGCCTCTAGAGATTCACAGAATTTATGGTACACGTGTTAATTTACTGGCGATGAATAAACCGAGAGAATTATTTTATCATTTTCACCGTTCATTCAATACATTTTGGACGTAAAATATTTTAAAGGCGTTACATTAAATAAATTGAGTTACTGGATAAAGTTTGCACGAACATAATGTTCTCTAAGACACGGCTGTGAAAGTACATAACTTAAAGAAAAAAAAATCACACCGTGAAATCGAATGTTAGTTGTTGCTCAAGAAATTTTAACGTAGAAGCCAAATAAATAGATGCACTGCGTAATTGTAGCATTTGTAAGAGCATTTGATCGATTTACATGTCAGTCAGTGCACTGTCAGCAGTGGCATTCAATGGATGGCATTCAATTTGATACAGTACATTCGAGAGCCATTTGTACTTATAGACAAACACATGTATGGTCTGTTTATGTAATAATAATATGTAGATATCAAATATCAAATGAATTGAAGAAAACGTAAAACCGAGAAAAAACATTGAGTCGATTGACGAAAAAATTGATGAAAAAAGTCGTTGCAATTTTTCATATACGAGCAGCAAGTAAGTTTTAATGATAGAGCTAGTAGCATACCGCTCAATAGCCTGACATTCGATAGGGAAGAATTTTTTTTGTGATTACCGATAGTTACGATTTTTTTAATAAGGGCCAAGAAACTTAAAACCAGGCTTTATCGCTATAACTTTAATCAGGTCATAGGACCTGAGGACCTTAGAGCATTGATTAGAAAAGCCAGAAGGTAAACGTCCAGCAGTGGACTTTAAAGGGCTGAGTAAATATGGCTACATTCATACTAGTAGCTATCAAAAAATTAGTTGAATTATTCCATTTAGAAAAAAAGAGATAATCTAAAATAAAAATGAAAACGGAAATATTGCGGTAATTGAATCTAGTGGTCACATGTACTCGTAGTTACGAACGGATGGACTTCTTTGTGCGACATCGATGGACAGATAGCATGTCCGTCACTGTACACTGTCCTGTCAGTGTCCACGGTCGATCGTTCGTTCAATTTCCGTGACGACTGTACCTACGCGTACCGCACTTTCTATATTTTGAGTATGTCTGACTGAATTGAAACGGAATCACGCGACCGATATCACGATTGAAAATTTGGCAACCAATTCACAAATGGCGGTTAAATCTGTTGGTTATAAATTAGAAATTGAACATCACTAAAATATGGATAAAACAGAAAACCACTGCAACTTTCGCATTTATAATAGTAGTTAGTAGGATTTGTTGTTTTCACCAAATTTTATCGTTTATCCCTCGGTTGAAATGGTCGGGTCGTGGGCTAGAAATTTGTGCCGCCGATGTGACGACAAATGAAGTAGGTCTGTTTTGGACACTTCTGAAGTTGCCTTCTGCGAGCTGTAGACAAACCACCAGCTAGGTGGTCCGACGACATCGTAAGGACTGCAGGATTACGTGGAGGGGACGGAGAGACATAGCGGATGCGGATGGCAATGAAACACACGATATTGATACATTGATATTGATACACGATAGCTGCTCTGTTACGTGTGTTCCTTTATTGGGGCCAGTCAGACTGCACTAGAAAATAATTTATATTTACTTTTAAAAGAGTGTTATAGGAGTATTTTCCTCCGCTTTTTTTCTCCCAGTCTACGTTTTGCCTAAGGGTCGTGCAAAGCGGATGCAATTTTATAACTTTGAATACAATACGTATGACGTTCATTAAGTTTGTACAAAGTTTCATAATACGCCCAACCGTGGGGCCTTAACTTATCAGTCAGTGCTACTGAAGAAAAATAAAAAAATATTTCTATTTTTTTATTTTTCTTCAGTAATTAATTTTACTATAAAGTTTTTAATTTTACTATAAAGTTTATAAAAAAATATTCTTAGTACATTTAACAATGGCAATACCTAGAAATGGACTAAAAAGACAATTCAAATACGTTGAACAATGCTTAGGAAACGAAAGTCATAACTTTTAAACATTTATTCGAAATGCGACTCTGCGAGAGGAATACTTTTTAAAATTGAATCTTGGTGAAGGAATTCTGGCATTGTGAATGCATTTCTTTAGTCTTTTGCTTAAAGTGTTAGTCAAGAAAGGAATGAAAGAGTATCGTAAAACGAGTACGTTTACATTTATGAATTTGTCATAGTATCGTGTAAAATTAATAAATAGTTTAAAAAAATGCATGTTGCCAATAGATATTATCTTAAAAAGCATCCAACGCTGTTTTTACAATGCAACACATTTTTTTTTACTATTTTTAATTGAAATTTATTTATACCTATGTTTAAGTTTGGATTTTATAAAAGCGTGTTTTTTTTTAATTTTTTAACTAAGTATATTTAAAGACACGAAATAAGGTAATTTCTCTTTTTTTCTCTTGTATAGTATCATTCCGTCTTTAGAAATCTTTGCTTTAAATATAAGTGAGAACACCTTTTAAGTGCTTAATGCTGCGTAACACAAAAATATCGTAATCATAAATAACGCCGTAATTAGGCAGAGCTGAGGGAGAAATTAATTTATTTTCCATGTCTAAATTATTATTACCTTTCCTAAATGGTAAACTTATTAAAATTAGCAGCTCTAATGAGTCTTAGTGCAAATTAGTTTTACTTAAAATCGTGCCAATAAGTTTTATTTAAAATCATATTATATTTGATCATGTTTTATTTAAAATCATAATATTATACTGAAGGCAGTCTATAATCTGTCTGTCGCGTAGGGTAACCTATTAAAAACCATTTAAGAAGTAAAAATTAAATAACTTAAACGTACTAATTTAGTTTTCAAGTTTCTTCCTACTTGCCTAGTGTACTAGTTACTCTTCTAAATCAACTAGTCTAGTCGCTACTCGCAACATTTTAACGTATCGGGCCAACGCGTTCCACTAATGTTCGAATCCATTATTCAAAATTTAATTTCAGAATTATATTTTGGTAATTTCTAGTCCTCGTACACAATCCTCATGTAACAGCACTTGTGGGCACATGTTGTGTACAATGACGCGTACACATTCGAGTAGGCTCGGACACAAAGTGCAATGCTGGTTGAATATCAATTTGCCAATAGGAAAGTAATCTATTCGTTATTAGATCTGTAAGCTTATTATAGTTTGTAGGTATTTTAAGTTCGTAGAGCCAATAGACGACGAGATTTAGATAATCTTAAGGTCAACGTGTGAAAGTGGCATTCCATGTTTGCTTATTAAAGGTGAATATGATATGATTCGGATACGCTATAAATCCGTAAACAAGCCCATATTATACAAATATCTTAGTGATGATTATTGTTTTTGATTTAATAACTTAGGATGTGAAATAAAAGTTTTGTTGTTAAACATGAAATTTAATGAAAAAAATCAATTTTGAAATAAACTATTTTTAGCAGTTTCTCTGGTCTGATCTCAGGTTTGTCATCAATCATCAAAATAGTTTTGTTGTCTAAATTGATAAAAAACCGCAATAGTAGCATTATTACTAGGTATATTGGTACGCTACATGTCTCGTATATTCGAATGCAAGCTGGAGGATGCGTTGCTGGTTGAATATCAATTTGTGGATGCAAAAGCAATCCAAATATTGTTTGAGCTACCAAAGGAAGCGAAACCTTTAAAGTAACATTTGTTGCTGACAGAAACTCCGTGTTTATGTAGATACTACACGTATTCTGTGCAAACTTCAACATATTGCTGAAATATTTTTTATTGAAGTCGCAATTGGGAGACGGTTAATTATTTATTATTTATAAGCAATCAAACTGTACCTCGAACGGGCTGAAGTACTGCGGTTGGTTGAAAGTACTGTACTGCTACTTCTAAAGACGTTTGTACCATTTATTCATTATTATCTCTGATCTTTTTCTTATTCACTTACCATCTTTATGATAAAGCCAGTTTGAGGGTACCTTATAGTATGCAGTGATCGTCAGAGTAATCAATTCTAGTTCAACTCTATTTCTGTTCCATCTATTCTTCATAAGTTCTATTATCTATATTTCACATCCATTACATTTAATTAGATTGGACTTAATTTCATTGGACTTAATAGAATTAAATCTTAATTAATTTTCATTACATTTAATCATTGGATTAAAGGCGTTTGCCCATAATACCAGTTTTTAAAACCACCGTTACAGAGGCCTACAAGGTTTAAGGACTACTTTTTACTTTCTATTCTATCATCAAAAACAACCTGACTTATATTCCCTCTGAGGTAAAAAAACTGGCAATAATTTGCCACTTACCCATTCAAACATACCACTGGGATAAAAGGAAAGAAAGTAGTAGAAAGGAAAAATTACATACACAAAAACAGACGAATGAAGATTCATATAAACAGGACCTCGTTTAAGATCAGTAAGTTGTTACTTGAAATTAATAATGTGCTCGTATATTATGTGTTAGGTATCTGTTTGCATTACCACATAAACATAAGAATCGAAAAAATTTAATGATAAATTTTAAAGCAAACTTATTAAATGCAGCTTATGATTTGAATAAAAAGCAAACCTTATAAAGACCATGACCTAGAAATTGCAGTAGAGGATTTTGAGACGCGGCCATCAATAAAGCGGCGTCAGACGTTTCATATCGCCCGCTGAATACGAAGATTTGTTTGTTCAGCGTGCTCGGTGCTGACTGTTGGCGGCGAACCCATTCAGCCTCGTTACTTTCGCTTGCTTTTATAAATATTTAAGACTGAAACGATTCGAACTTCGACAATGAAATATAATTTACTAGTGAAAACGCGTGATAACGTTAGGTAAGATATAATTATCATAACACTGAAAATAAAAAAGTAATTCAAGTGCTGTCAATGCTGTTAGTTTATTATAACCATCAGACATTTCATATTGGCCGCTGAATTATTGATAATTCAACATGCTCAGCGCTATTGGCGGGTAGCCTATTCGGCTTTCATTATTCCCTTCCGTTTATAAAGATTTAAGACAAAAAAATACCTTATACGTACGTGAATTTTGGCACAACATTTCAAAATTTTTTTCTATGTTTCAATTATTTATAGATTGTCATGCTACAATTGAAGAAATAAATTGAAGCCTTTAGATATTTCATATTGTCTGCTGAATTTGTTTATTCAGCAATCGATATCCATCGCTGATTGCATAATATATTTATCTATGTTATAGAATCATCAATTTAGGCTCGTATCGTAAATACTCATAAATTAAGTGATCTACTATCTACTATCTACTGTTATCTACCATAGATAAAGCGTCTTGCATTATAAAAAATGTTCTTATTAATATCACAATAAAGATTATAAGAATATAATTATTATTTTATCACAAACGGCCATTAAATTTTATGTAGGCAAAACGAAGGAAATCCTGACAACAATGATTTCTTTTCCATCGAAATTAATACCAATTATTATAATAGAAATGGGACAAGTGGCGATGGCACATTTAACCCCTATTCTTCGCTGCCTTTCTGTTTTATTTCTTTGAGCTTTTGTTCGCGGGAAGATTTTCCTAGTGAGATCTCTTATCCAACATTAGCAATTAGAGAATTGGCAGCGGCTCCGCTCGTTTGCTCGTCTTTTAGAACTTTGGAGGTTTAAAGAAAACTGGGCAACCCAATTGAGGGGAATTTAATATCTAATGCGGTCATTACTTCGACTTTTGCAGATTTTTTGTTCGTTTATTTGAATGCGCTAACCTCAAGAACCTCAACGTCAGTAAATTGCAAGAGATAGCGCAGAACCGAGTCCAGTGGCGCTCTCTCACATCGGAGGCCAAGGCCCACTTTTGGTCTTCGAGCCACGGGAGTAAGTAAGTAAGTAACCTCAAGAACTGACAATCAGGTGCCATGAGAATAAACTATGCGTGAACACCATCTTCAAAGTGTTCGTGTAGTAAATGTCAATCATCAGCGTGTCATGTCAGTCTGTTTTGATAATATCTTCTTATACTAACAGCTCGATAAGATTAGTATACGAAACTACGACAGTTCTTGCTCGAGGAACCGAATATTTTTTTATTTATAATAATTATGAAGAACGTACCTACTACTTACTACTACAACACAAGTTACCCTTAGGTATCTTCATAACGCACCTTGAAAATCAAAACGTCACTAAACGAAAAACACAGTTTTTGAATACGAGGGTTTGAAATTCTCAAATCAAAATGACGGCAAAAAAATGGTTATTTAAGATGAAAGTATTCGTTTTTTTTGCTGACTTGGCAACTTGAATGCCCTAGCTTACTACCAAATACAGATTTTTTTGTCTTTTTTAAGTAATTACTTCATAACTTCACTTTGAAAAAAAATATAGTGTCATTTTTCGACTTATTCTCACTAAACGCCACTTTTCCACTATGTATCTACTCGTAATTTAGCTACTTTTGAAGTAATAGTGACACTGAGTTAGATCATTTTGAATAAAAAACTTATTATTTTAGTAAATAAATGCAAATAAAAGTAAATAAATAAAACCTATCATTTTAAAGAACATTTATTGTCTTATAGTTATACATATGAAAGAACAAATTACTCCAAATTATAAAAAATATCATAACTAAATTTAAGAAATAACTTGACAAAGAATAATGAACTTCTAGTCTCTATTGACTAAGAAATTATGAGTTTTTATCACAAAACGTACCAAAAACTTACAGTAAGCACGCATAAATTTCAATTAAAAGCTTTAAAACATAAAATTTTGCTTTTAATATAAATAGAGCAAGCAAACAGACAGACGGGCCACCTGACGGTAAGTGGTCACCGTTGCCTACTGAATCCAGATGATGAGGTTGGAATTTCAGTCTCCGGCGGGTGGTGTAGTGAAGAAAGGGCGATGTCGGCATCATCCCGTATAGCTCCGCGGATCACTCGACAAAGTAAAGTCGGTAGAACACACAGAGAGAGCCGACATCGTGGCGAAGGCTCAGTGGTTCTAACCTATCGGTCGATCTTGGGTCATTGACGATTCGGATAGCGCGTTTCTTGACGGAGTCAAATGGACTAAGCTGGTTTGTTGGTGCCCCCGCCCACAGGTGCGAGCAGTACTCCATGTGGGGTCTTACCTGTGCTTTATAAAGCGTAAGGAGTTGCCCCGCAGTGAAGTACCGCCTCGCTCTGTTGAGGACACCAAGCTTCTTAGAGGCCATTTTGGCCTTGATTTCCAGATGACTCCGAAACTGCACACCTCTCGCAATATTTTGTCAAATCACTGTCGGTAAACACTGCGACTTGACAATCATCTAACACTTGACATGCTGGACGCATGCATGCACGTTTGGACTTCCCGAAGTATCCTGAACTTGGTCGATTTCTTTAGCTGGAGATGTAGGAGAACAGTTTGCTGCCAACCTGTCTTCTTGCGAATAGTCAAACACCACTGAAGTGTCCATTTCGTTCTCATCGGAGGACGAAGAGCTAAACGACGAAGGGGTAAACAAGAGGTACCTAGCTGTTGCAACGAAACGACGCTACCACGCTGGGGGACAACTTATTTTGAAGAGAATTTACAATTTTGGTCTGTATGTTCGGCGTATTGAAACATTTTTGTTTTGTTGGTGTTGCAGCGGCCTCGTCCAAACAATCAGATTCTGAGCTTGAGCTGGATGAGTCGGATGAACTAGATGACGACGATGACGTTTAAGAGGAACTACTTGTACTGGATTTGGATGGCAAACGAGTTGTTTTCGGCTGTAGTTCGATTTTATTCAATACCCCTTTTTTAACGGCCAAATACTTTGCAACTACTTAGGTATTGATACCAAACATTAGGTATTTATTTTGATGAATGATAGATACATTATTCCCCACGAAAGTATTAACGAAAACAATCAAAACTGACTCTAAACGCAAAAAAACACCATTGTTTTAAGTTAAGAGTTCGTGAATTATAAATGAAAAGTGACACGTTAATTATAAATCATTATTCTACACAAAAATATTAGTGAGTGCTTAAGGAAAACTGACACTAAGCGAAAGAAAACACTATTGCTTTAAGTTAAGATCTCATTATGGTACTAGATCTTTCAAATCAAAACTGGCATATTTTTGATAGATACATTATTCCATAAAAAATAATCGTACTAACCGATAAATTTCATTGAAAAGTGTTCCTAAACGAAATATGACGGACTTCTTCATAGTGACCACTGCATTATGTTCGGCATCCCCGACACTAATGAAAATGTGTCGATGTTCCAATGCCGTACTCGTCGATTCCCGCCAATCGACAAAACGACATTAACGTTCTCTGTCGCTTCTAGTGGAATTAGAGTGACAGGTGTCTTTGCATCGCAAGCTTTACAATAAGGATGGGTAGATGGCGTTGATAACTCAAAATACCAAAATTTGGCATAGTGACGTTTTGATTTTCAAGGTGCGATAACTCCTTACTTGTGACATACACACATCACCCACAAAAAAGTATTAAAAAGACGTTCTTAATAATGAGGGATGCGACTATTACATTATACTTCCCTTAAATCTCAGAACGGTATTACATCTTCCCCTTTGTGCAATTTGCGAAGGCTGTCAGCGAGCTCCAGGTAAATTTCAATAAGTAATAGTTTGATTGCACTCCAGATCTTTTAACTCGTTTAGCGATCAAAGCTCATTTGCGGTGCATTGTCACACAAACACAATCAAATTTATACCACTATCCTGCTGTAATCTAGTGGTGAAGTTTGCGGTGTCTTACTCAAATTGCAGCTATCACACAATTAAATGTCACCCGCTGAATAACGGTGAAGGATTATGAATAATGCTGGCCGGAGAATTC
This sequence comes from Erynnis tages, assembly GCA_905147235.1. Classification (NCBI taxonomy): domain Eukaryota; kingdom Metazoa; phylum Arthropoda; class Insecta; order Lepidoptera; family Hesperiidae; genus Erynnis; species Erynnis tages. The sequence goes on from LR990073.1 coordinate 6,194,078, forward strand.
CATTCCATTCTCAAAGACATCTGAAGTTTCAGTATTGATGAGGTAGATACTTCTCTGATTGATTCTTGCTTAATTTATGCCAGGGACAGTATTTTCTGCTTTCATTTAATTCGGTTTCTGCTTTCATTTAATTCGGCAAAAGAACCGCAAGAAGTCGCAATAAATATTAAATGAATTCAAATTCTTAGTAAAAGCGTGTGTGCTGCACATAAATAATTATTTGCGGATGAGTCCGATAATCTGATTGAAACATCGTCGGCTGTGGCTGCGAGGCAAGATAATACTGAGTAAGGGACTGATGTCAACAAGGACTGCCATGGCCATTGAAGTGATAAAAATCTCCTTCCTTTTCCAATTCATGTATCTACTCATAATATTATGTTTAGGTCCAAATGTAGTTTGGAGCTCGTGAGCTGCTGCACTACGAATGTTAAAATGACAACTGTTATAGTTGTGAGGGACGAAGAGTTAAGAAGATTTATATGTTTTATTATTTCGTTTATCCAACACACAGAAAACGCATCTGCATGTACGCGCGTGGATGCGTTTTCTATACAAATGGACGCCCACCTCCGCACTGTGCTGCATGCTGCGGTGCAGAGTGATAATCGCCTTAGTGTTCAACTTTTTATTAATATATGACCAGCGGCTACAAGATACTTTCGGACATTACAGATAACACTAAATTTGGGAACGGTCAAAAGGCTAGCCATGGCCATTGTTAAAATTATAAAAATCTCTTTCCTCTTCGAGTTTATGTACTCCGTGTCGTATTCAACTCGTTTCGTAAAATTCAATTTTGGGAATTTGTTTCCTCCCAACGAATGCCGCTCGGAATACTGATGCGGAGAGAGATTTCTCCCGAAAGGACTTCTTCTACACGCTTTTTTTATTAAAAATAAATTTAAACAGCTATGGCTGGCGGCAATATACAGCTATATTTTATCAAAAGGAATAAACTGATACGGGTGTCGTAAAGGATTCTGTTTGATAAATAAAATATTTTAAAACAGAATCCTCTTTCTGTTTTTAGTTATAAAATATTTTCTGCGTAAATGCAGTCTTTCGTTTTTATGTTTGAAAGTGATACAGATATTTATCCTCAGCATATTTAGGTAAACAGTAGATTATTTTTAATTTCAACACATAGATTACGTGTTAATTTTACAAAATCAAATCGAAGCTTTGTTTTCTTTTTATGTGTTCGTTTTATATTCAAACTAATGCTAATTCTTTATGTTCATATACTAAAATTACATATTATTTGTTTAAACAAAGTGTAGATACTTCAAGATTACACTATAAACGACAACACTAGAACACAATGCACAATAAATAAAATTCGCGTACTTTTGTAAGAACCCGACATCTGGAACAAAGCCATTTAATAGGATTATATCTTGTAAAGAAATTCACTGCTCCATTCAACACTGACCCAATTTGGGCATTATTTATTACAATAACTACTCCGAACACAATTCAAACTCCCGAGTTTAATTTGATGAAGTTGCTTCACCAACGGTAAATGTACCGTCTAATTAATTACTAGCTTAAACGAGCTTTGGATCTAATGACAAGTAATTTGCAGTACATTAATGTACATTGTGTTGCGATATTATGGAGTTATCCTGAGCTTTGCGGCATAATAGATGGTCACTACAGGCCATCTGAGACCCGTATATTATGCAGCCAAATTAATACGAGCGTATTAACGGGTGCGAATGGAGCGTAAACGTTTGGTCCATTGAATGCGTCCGCACCAAGAAATATACTTGTAAGCTACCGCAGTCGTTGTTCATACTATTAGTGGTTTGTTTCACGGCTCTTGTGTAAATCATCGCTGTACCTACTTAAAAAGTCAGTTAATAGTGTTCTATTTAATTTATCAACGTTGATATCGAACATCTTATTATTATCACGTATACGCTACATATAAATTCACAGAAATACGATGATACCAATACAGATTAATTTCAATTAGACGATAATAACTAAAGGAACAGCAAGATGTTGTTTATATAATTGATGAATAACTGAGATAAGAAGAAACTGTACGTCACTAATTTCCGCGTTAAATTAACACGACTTCCTTATATGTAATTGATCAACCTACGAGTATTTAAGATACTTATATAATATATAAATATAAGGTTAGAATAGAATATTTCATGTGAACAGTTGTTGTTAGACATAAGTTATATGTTTTCGCCCTTTAAGAGGTCAAAGAGATCAAGCTACTCTATTACTGACAATGTTATTATAAAACCTCCCCTTTTTGTATATTTGTGTATGTACCTATATGTCCATAAAAAGGTTCTCTTTTAGCGGTGTATATGAGTACCTACTTATAATTTTGATTCTAATTCAGCATCTACCAGATATAAAGGCTTCTTTAAGCATGCTTGGAAAAAGCAAAAGGTACTTTGTAATGGACCTTAATAATAATAATGAATAAAAAATTAATGCTCATAATTATTTTGTAGGTATAGTAAAAGACCACCAACCCGCAGTAGGCCAGCCTGGTGGACGGCGACCTACATCCCTCTCATTGTGAGAGGAGACCCGACCCTGTAGTGGGTCATTAATAGGTTACTGGTATAGTAAAATACTCTTATGACTTCATCTTTAGCTTCTGAGTGCATGAACATAATGTTCAACTCGCATAAACTTTATCAAGCAAACGGGAGAGCTCTCTCGGGTATTGAGTTTAGGTCAACTTCCTTGTTAGTTTGATCTTACCGAGACTTAAAAGATAATTTCATAGTTTTCTTGATTTTAGTCGATTCTGTGTAATAGGCCAAAAGAAGATTGTATTATAAATGTGAAAGTTTGTGATGATAGATGGGTTTTTGTTACTCTTTCACGCAAAAAGGCTAAACAGATTTGGATGAAATTTGCTATACAGGTAGATTAACCTGGATACTATACTACTATTTCAGGTTTACGTATTTTAGGTTATTCAGGTTTACGCAGACAAAGTCGTAGAAGGAAACTAGTTCTTTATGAAATCTACCATACTGCACACGACACACAGAAAATAAAACTATACAAATTACAGAGCAACTCATTTAAATAATATAAATAATGTTCCAGCATGCCTTTCTCTCATTCAGCAATGCCATCTGTGGAAAAAAATATACAATTAGGGTAAATCAGAGTGTGATTTTTACACTGAGAGTGGGCAGACAGAAAGTGGGCAATAGTTTACCCAACTTAAATGCAAAAAACTTGGACAGTTCTATTAGCTTTCGCATTTAATTTTGTAACATTTTTAACCCCCGATGCAAAAGAAGGGGTGTTATAAGTTTGACGTGTCTGTCTGTCTGTCTGTCTGTCTGCATTGTCTGTGGCACCGTAGCTCGCGAACAGATGAAGCGATTTCAATTTAGTTTTTTTTATGAAAGGTGAGTTACGGGCGAGTGTTCTTAGACATGTTTGATGAAAATCAGTTGAGTCGTTTAAAAGTTGTGGGGGGTGAAAGTGGGGAAGAATAACCGAATGTCTGCAAATAGCATAAGCGAGTGGGGTCTCAAATGAAAGCACATCACGTGCACATTTCAAAATAATATGTTCAATGAAAATTGTTGTTATTGTGTCGGGTTTTTTTTTATTTTCAATTTAATTTTATGTGGACCATTACATTACATCGTCCATCATTAATTTAAGGCTTGAAAGACTAATGAGGTAATCAAATAGGTACAAATAGAAAAGTATAAAGATAGTGAGGGATTCTAGTAAAACTTGCAATAACACTAACATAGGGTGGTAACAACGTTTTATTATCTGTCTCCTCACTGAATTCTGTACTTACTATTGTAAAAGTTCCGAAGCGTCCGTAGTATCTAGGGTTGCAAGTAGCTCAATATATTATCATCGATACCTTCGGATATCGATAATTATGTATTAAAGCTTGAAAACATCGATATTATTAAAAACTAACGAATGGGAATTTAAAAAAGTAAAGAGAAATATAAGAGATTTATTAGCTACTTCACACAAATGGTTTAATATGCAACAATTCGCACATGCTGACGTATAGAGTATTCTTTCCTCTTACCTAAAGGAATTATCATAGAACACCATACTTATTAACAGCAAACTGTCACAATGACATGTTTCGTCAGAGACAGAGCATCATCACGCGATATGGACTGACGATCACGACCAGGATGAAATCTGTTCATAAAATCTGTTGCCGAGCCGTAAAATGATATATGAAATATTTTTATAAATAGGTACCTACATAAATCAAAATTTTCCATTTTCGACACTATAAGATCATATCGATCATAGTTGAGTACCTACCTATCGATATTTAAGGGTCCATATTATCGAATTTTCGACACATCGTCGCATGCCTAGTAATATCGTGGTGCGCGAGACGTTACGTTATTGCGTTATATAAAACTATAAGCTGAAGCGAAGTGCACTCGGAATAGTTCGGTTTAACTTGTGAACGATCCACAAATATGAATCGCGACTGTCCTCTATTGTATAACTTCGTCCTCCGACACAATACTTGAAAACGTACGAGATACTCAGAACTAGTATTGCTTTACGACTCAATGATACCAAACACGTAGGTACGAGTGGAATGACTCTATAAGCTTTAAAGTAATAAGTACGTTGTGAAACAAATCCTTTATCTATGTTTTCTTCATTTTATTAGGTTTTACATAAATTTTACGCTGGGTTCGATTATTGTCTGGGACCCATATGTTAACTTATAGAGCAGGTTTGGTAATCCTAAACATATTTTCCATGCAAGCCCTGCACAAATAAGGAAAATACTATTAGTTCCTATTAAAATAGATACATATTTCAAATTTTATGCGAAGCTATTTCGCTGAGAGTTCATTTACATCACTTAAAATGGTGCGTCAATTAAAAATAGGCCGTATCAAAGGACCCTTTAAGAAAAAGTTTTTTGCGGGCGTCGATAAACTTTTCCTTTAAAAAACTTCCAAAACTTATGCCTTTCTGGACACGGACTTTTTCTTTCCTGGACGCCATGGAGTAAGTTCAGTTGTCTTTGAGCTCTTTGGGATGGGGAGTTATTACGTACTTTCGGACCGTAAAAGCACTACTTTACAATAGGGACCCCGACCATAACAGAAAACAACTACCAGCATGGAGGATTTTGACATTTATGATTTTTTACGCCTCTTTTATTTCAAACAGTAATGGGCATAAGCGTTGCAATTTTGAAGACACTTAGTGAAACGGATACAGTAAATAATTAAATTATTAATGTGATTATGTCGTATTTTACGTTTATTCTGTAAAATTAATTCTTTCTTTAAAATTTTGCCAATATGTACCAATATTAATTTAACGTTGAAGATAATTATGAGATGTACACAGAAGAAATCGAAGTAATGCCGGGTTACAGTTATATTGTAACTTAATATTTTTTTCCCCATACTAGCACTTGCTAATACTAAATTAGGAATAATTTATTCATTAAATGGAAGTATTATTGTAGCTAAATGTATGAAAATTGATGCAAACTTCCCAATCGTACTCTTCTTGTTTTCTTTGGCTAGTATTATGTATTCTGTGATTTTTATATTAAAGTTACAGTAAGAACTTGACAAATTATTATTTTATTTCCAACATTTTTTAATTTCTAGCATTAACTGTTGGAATTAGATACAATTTCTTACACAAGCAGACAAATTTAGCTTTTTTTATACATTTTGTTGGTACTGTAAGTAAATCAGTTAATTAAAATTATTCAAGATTAGTTTATATCTAGTAACTAAAATACCTATTATATTTTTATAACTATTATAGTTGTAGGTATATTAGTGTATAATATATTGTAAATAGACTTATATATACTAGTAACTACTGAAGTAAAATTTAGTTCCAGCGCATATAGTATAAAGTAAAATATTTTAATCTCAAATCTAACCCTTTATTAACAAGTCAAAAATCGCAGTACACAAAGGCCTGATAAACCTATTTTCGGCTTGTCTCGACGAATTATTCACGTGCAGAGCGGGCTAAACGAATTTCCCTATTACAGTTTGGAGCGTAGAGGGATTTGTGTACAATGGAATTACATATAAGCTGCACTCAAATTAATAATTTTTTACCTCGTAGTCATTAAAGGTATCACGATTCTCATTTAAACCACAATATATATAAACACAGAGCAGGTGATAGAGCAATTGTAGCTCATCCGCGAGGTACTGTACCTTAAACTTGAAGGTTACTTCAATATATGGAAGAAATAAATATATGTCTAATATTTGAAAATAAAAAACAAGACGAGCCTTTGACAAGTTGAACAGAAAGCGATACGCACAGATCGTACCGCAGACCGTCTGCAAAGTTTGCTTTGAAAAAGTTCCGAACCACGCACCTGTCTGCACATCAATAGGGCTTGCAAAGGAGCCGCCAATCTAAGACCGACTTCAGAGAGCAGCGGAATATAGACTAGAGCGGTTAGTCGCTAAAAGTAGGAGGATTTATAACAGTTTCAACGCTGTAAATCTAATTAAATCGAATAAAGAATACTTAGTATATTATATATTGTTATATATTATAGAATACTTAGTATAGTATAGTATATAGTATATCACTCTTTCAAACGAATTCGAGATGACGTGAATTAAGTAACACATCGAATCAGATTGCGCTACACGTAGATGTATGGAAAATCATTATCGTTATTCGATATTTAACAGCGGTTAGATGATAGAAAATCAGATGAACGGATATTTCCACTCCATTCTCCTCAAACATAGTGATTAGTAATGTAGATTCTGAAAATGGTATAAGTGCAAACTTTCAATATTGAAATGCGATTCTAAAATAATTACTTAATTATTTCAGCTTAAAAAAGTTCGACCATTATTATATAACTTTATTATTTTCCGCTGCACCACGTACTCCGCCTTTCCATAAACAAGGCCTTATTTTTCAGAAACGAAACAAATTAAACTCAGAAATGTATTGTTCTACACCAAAATTAAAAGCGATAAACTTCAGCACTATTCGTTCTGAATCTGCTTCAAGTTGTATCTTTGCATTAAAGCGCTCTAACATAAGTACCATGAAATTAAATAAAAGTCAGAAAATGTCGATAACGACTGTTGAGGATGTCTGCATACAAAATTTTTGTTGACCTACAATCAACAAAAGGATTATCAAATAATTTAAATTTAGATAAAGTTAAATAATATTTTTATTAATGGATCAGGTTAAGATGTCAGTTTTAATAATAATTAAGAATTGGTAGAAGCTGAAAAAGCGATAAAGACAAAGAAAAAAACGTTTGTCAGTAACCCATTAATGACCTCTACAGGGTCGAGTCTCCTGTCACGATGAGAGGAATAGGCCTTAGTCCTCGACGACTAAAACGTATTTTTTTACCGTATAAAGGTTAGTTAAGCAAAGTTAAAGCATTTGATTAATCCATATTTAGGTACATTCATACGTACCTAGGCAATTTTTTACAAATGAGAGAGAGTAAGAAATTTTAATATCAGCACAAGTTATAAAACAATGTCTAAGAAAGATTCACGCTATAATGATGATTACAGGACCACAGCGCATGAAATCTTAAATATGAATGTCTTAATGACTAATTACAAAATAATTATAGTATTCAAAAAAATCCGTTTCTGTTTACAGCAACAGGATAAATCATTAAACCATTTTTAGAAAAATAATCACAATGTTTGTTTCTTTTTATTAGTTTTATTCGTCTAGACTATCTTGTAATTACAAGCCGTAAAACCTACAAACACTGTAAACAGAAAGCAATTATAATGAAACTACTAAATAAGTTGTCGACGTTAACATCTTGGGAAATACCAATTCGTGTGTTTTTCTAATACCAGTCAATTTATTACTTGGTTAGTTTCCAATATTGTCGTACAATTCTTACCTATTCATAATCATCACTTTTTTTGTCTTGGATAATCTTAATATAATGATCATGAGGATGGAGTGGTGATGAGAAATGGTTGCCAAAAGAAATATTATAAAAATACAACATTTACTTGAAAAATCATAAACTTAAGAATAAATAATTATATTTAATTTATAATATTTAATAAAAATTAACACCAGAAATCGCCATCAAAGTACAGATTCTTCTGTCTAAATGATTTCAACACCAATTAAGGCAGGTACTCCTCAACTTTGTTGAAATACATTGACAAAGTATGACTCGGCACCTGAAAGCCCAAACTTCTGCACGTCTCAAAATAATTCATATTTAACTTGTTATGAACTGTATGCTCGTAACACGCGAAGATAATGTAAAGTCGCTATAAATCTCGAAAGCGGAGACAGAGAAATGGAAGGAATTACAGCAGTGTGTCTCACTGTAACAATTAGGTTCTAAAATATATGAGTGAGTTCATTTTTGTGGAAAAATATAAAAGGAATGCTGACCTACCTTATTCTGCCCCTTATAAAAGTGGTCTGGATTTTAATCCTAGCGGCAGCACCAATGACTTTCCAAAGTTATGTAACATAAAATATTATAATTTGTTTTATGGTATGATTATGGTATGGTATGGTATGGTATAGTATGATGATGATGGTTTTATGGCAATATGTCAGCGTAACAGCGTAGGCGACCAATCTGCGAGTGTAACATATCCACTTCCAAACATCACTCCTACTTCAATTGTTGACATTTTTACTTGGTTCTTTGTTGTGTATGCATCAAGGTGACCTAGCAGCGTCTCCATTATTTATATTAAGCAGTTTAATTTGGGCAATCAAGTAAATCTACATCGCCGAGCGGCTTGAGAATAACACATGGTGCCGCAGAACGCTTAACAGGGAATTCGAATCGCCTAACGCCCAGTAATCCTAACGTGTGCGGTAGGAACACCAAGCGTGCATTCGGCAGGCCTGTGTGGAACTTGCATAATATATGTAGCGGTAAACATGATCATGTACGATCACACACGACAGGTTAATTTTGAGAGTTTTTAATTCATTGAAATACTTGGAGCCACTTGAGCTTCAGCTAGCCTGCCTAACTTCGATTTTATTCAGTTAATGCCACCTAAGACTGACCGCAACGCACACGGCAAGTCCCTGTGTTGTTGCAGACGGTGACAGATTATAAATCTACATGCGCATCTCTCTAAAACAGCATAATGTTTCTTCAAGCACGAACATTGTGCGAAAAATGAACTCGCTTATTAAGTGAGTTGACTGCTATTTTAAGTCACTTCAAATTAAGCTCAACCACTAACTGACTTTAGCAGAACTCATGGCGCCGCAGAGATCTTAGCGCGGTTCGATTCAGCTAATGCCGCCTAATCCTGACCGGTGGCGCACGAACAGCGAGCGTGCATTCGGCAAGCCCGTGTGTAATTGCAGTCGGTGATTGATGATAATCCCACATGCGCAGTACAAAACAATACACTTGCATTCTCTCTCAAACTGTGCCATTTCTCTGAACATCAATCGTCACTATCAGTTTTTCCTCGCGCTTTTGTTTCTAACATTGTTTTCGATGGAAATATTTTGCAGTACATATTTGAACGCTCTTTTCTAAAGCTTTTGTGTAACAACGGATGAACTTTTTTTTACGAATGGCATCAGGCTGATACCAAATTAGAAGTTTTTCCATTTTTTTTACTAACCTCGACAATAAAGACATTAATATCTGCAGAATATAACCATATAAGTACAAGCATTAAATACTACCATACACTTAATCATATTTATATGTAAAAGAATGAAAAAACTTTTGGAACTCCTAATTTCTTTTCTTTTTCTTTTTTATTTTGATATATGGTTATGTGATTTTTATTTTAAGGTTAAGTAATAAACATCAACTATTTCAGATATTATCTGATTAAAATTAACACAAGGTTGTTAAGTACTAGGTACAGAACGTTTGTAATAAAATACACGAGCACAATCTTTTCCGAATATATCTCCACCGATTCCGGAGTGCAGGGCGGGGAACGGAGGCTGCGGAAGCAGGATGGTGTAAGATAAAGAGAACGTTTCCTGCGACCCGTCTTGTAAAGATTAGCAACAATTTGAAAGAAAATATACTGTTAGGTATTTATACCTAACAATATATTGTCTAGGATTTTTTTAAGTATTCTAAAAAAATCCTAGACAAATAAAACTGACAATAATTATATGCTTTTTCTATCGGACAAATTACTAGAAGTCGTTTCGGAATTATACAAATTTTTATGACACTTTCATCTTAAGCGATTGAATTTTGGACACACATGTAGAAAATGCTATTTTATTGCAGGCCACGAAGGCTGGCAGTAGAGTTCTCTAAAACATAAAATATTTCCAGTACAATATTTCTAAATCCTCAGCGATTCGAGAGAGCAGGGCGGAAAGCTGAGGGCCCGCGGAAGTACGATGATTTAAGATAAGAGAACATTTCCTGCGACACGTCTTGTAAAGATTACAGCATTTTGAGTGATAGCTTTAGTTAGCGTGCGAGTTGAATGCCCAGCGAAATATAGTGTGCATGTACTGTAACCTAATTTTTGCTAGTCATATCGATTAAATACGCAAACACAAGCGGATAATAAATGTATAAAAAATAAACTTAACTGATATAGATGCAGAAAAATAGTACTGTAAAATATAATAAAATGAAATAAACAGAATGAATTGTTTATTCCATTTTATTAATTTAATATTATTAATTTAATGAATATTTTCTCTGTAATGCATAGCGATGAATGAACACAGAAAATGAAGAACTCGTAAGTACCAACATTAAATTAAATAAAAATATCGAGGCACATCTTTTTATTTGGTCAAAAATCCTAATTTCTTCATGATGAACATAATTTAAACATCGTTCTGCAGTATCTTTGCTCAAAACGGAAGGCTGTTGGGAATCCGGATCTAGTAAGATAAAGGAAACACTTCCTACCGTCTTGGAAGATTTAGCTGCATTCCACGGCCTCCTTCTTTAAATGTGCCGCGCTAAGTAATTCACGGCTCCTTCGTGCTTATTTTTCGTTAACTTGCAAGTAGATACTTCATTTTGCAAATGACCTTTATAATTTATTATAAACTCGGAGGGGTTTGGGCCCCTTATTTAATGCAGCATAGTTTTGTGTTCTATTTGTGTTTTAAAACATTAATACTTTAATAATAAAATTTCAGAAGCGTACGTATATGAAGTTCTAGAAAAGACGCATTAAAACGTGTTTTTGGAACGAAGTTCCTTATCGCGCGTTGTGAAAGGGGGCTAGACGGAAAAAATTCTTACGAAAAGTTGTCACGACACTTTTTGCTGTCATGACGTAAGTAATGACGTAAATGACAATGACTGAAATTCATGACTACGTCAGTTACGTCATGAACTTCAGTTACGTCATGACAGCAAAAAGTGTCGTAAATGACATTGTCATTTACGTCATGAACTTCGTTCCTTCCGGGTGTCCCTTGACAACTCTCAAGTTTTTTATTCATATTGCGATTTTTATGGGATGGATAGATACATTTTTGTATCGTTATTCGTGGACACATAAGTACTATTTATCTCTCTGTGTTCCAAATATATCTGAAAAACGACCATTCGTGGTCGCGGCCATTTTCATTAATTCTAATAGGTAAGTAATACAAGCCTATGCCTATAAGAATTTTTAAAATAATATTGTAGGTGATTACAGCTACTGCAATTTGCGAGCATCTTAGGCCTCAAAAGTATACTCCTTTGTATTAGATAGGCTTTGTATGTATATTATTAGAGATAGTGGGTCGTTTAAGTAAAAAAAATGCCTTATATACGAGTACAAAACGACTTATGATAAAGTGTTTACCGTACACGTTCAAAATTAACTCTGAAAATGTTCTCGCGAAAGCAGAGTAAGTTAATTAGTTTATCATTAGCCGTAGCCGAAATTGAATTCGTTTTAATTTAAGTTGGTCGATTCGCGCTTCCTGTTCGAATCTTGTTAAGGATTTGCAAGGGCGTGCTCGGTGGTAGAGTAAGATTGTAGAGCCAAGGATTTAGAGAAAATTAAATGAATAAATGAAAATGAAGAATACCTGCGGTAATTTTTAATTTTTTGACCATAACTACTACATTTTTACATTTATGCAATAAATAAAACTATTGTCTTTCTATTAGCTCATTACTAATAGAAGCAATTAACTGATACATTAGATTAACTGTCTAGACTGTTTTAGGTTTTAATTATCTATATCATAGCAATAATACTACTTATTATCAATAATAAGAATAACTATTTACAATAAATACAAACCATCTAAAATATTATTTTATGGCATGGTGCCCAAAACGCTGGCAGCGTTGTCCCTTTGAATTCAAATATTAATTTTTTGAGTTAAAAAGCTGCCAGCCCTTTGGTCACCCGAAGCGAGGATAAGCTTCATTCTTTGTAAATTTTTTTCATATCAGCCGACTAAGCCCAAAGTCTCCACAGCAAGCGCCGCAACTTTTTGTTATAGTTGAATATTTGCGACGCTTGAGGAGCTGTGCCCAGTCGGCTGCGGCCCTCACTCGAACACAAAATTCATGTATACACGTTACATCCCACACCAAAGTGCGCCCCAATCGCCATGGCACAAGTGTCGCACCATCAGGTCTCTTGCCATCATCTCCACACAATCCATTGGATTCCAATGAGGATGGTACAGAGGCAGTGGCAAGAGATCTGCGGATCACATCGTTAACATTAACATATTATTATTAATCTTTAGATAGAAACAGTCAATAGGTCAAATCTTAGAAAATGCATAGTAATGTTATTGTAAGAACTTTAAATAACTGTAAAATTACAACGATTACAGTACACGCGACATAATAATCTAAAGTTGATAGCATCTTGACCTGCACGTGTCTTGTAATCAGTCACAATCATAATTAAATTTAGCATTATGCACTTATTACAATCGTAATAAGTGCATAATGCTACATGAGAATCGGGGATCATAATTAACTGGCATAATACTCTAATCTCTTTTTAAAAGCACACTCACACATAGCTACGCGCGCCAAGATGAGTTAAGCATTTTATACTTACCATACATAAGTAATGTACCAAAATTGAACCTAGTCGTCTCTACATAAAATCGATTCACACGTCGGTACGCCTAAATCTTTTAAAGTTTTAAACTAGGTATTTAACGGATTTTGATTAGATAGTTTCGTTTGGATAGTTTAAAGGTATAATGCAGGCATGTTGTATTTGTCTTAGTTATTTGATAACCTAAATAAAAACTAAATTAAATAAAATTTCATTTTTTGCCTTTAAAATATAAGGATGAAACAAATTCGTGAAACCAATTAATTCCACGGTATAGCCTAAATACATCCAGCACCACTTACTGCTTAGTTTATATCTAAATTTATTTTAACTGCTGCAAGTTATCTAAACTAAGAACGTTTGAATAAATTTCGTCCGAAGTTCAGAAACTATTCGGGCCTGGCAATGCAGAAGTGTAGAGAGCCAGCTTGGAGTAGCGTGCTTCTGTTACATTTATACGTAGACGTACGATTGCTTCTTGACTGTTTATAGTCGCCTGGTACATTGTTGTGTATGTAGACCTAGTGGTGAGATGCGAAGAAATAATGGGTTCACCATATTGAACAAATTTTCTTTCACTTAAAAAAGCAACGGATTGGTGTTAATCTATAATTGACTGAATAATGTCATAAGCTACTTCCTAATGGCATTGTTCAGATGGTTGACCGGCTGAAGAGTGTCATAAGCAATTAGCTTTTACCGTTTGTTTGCTTTAAAAGACTACAAAAAGTCAGCTGGTTACTAAGTAAAACATCAAGTTACCACAGTTTAATCAGCCTGTAGCAATTAATCCACGATGTTTTCAATATTTAAAACCACCCAGCTACCTAAGCCTAAGTTGTATATATATATAAATATTATCCTTAAACTTCTATTTGTCTTTAAGGCCGTCAGTACGTTGAATTTCATTACGTTTGATTAAAATTTCAAACGGTCTAAAAATAGGAATACATTTTCTTTGAATAACTTCCAGGCAATCTAAGAAAAGGATGAAATATTTTGTAGTAATAAAAGTGTTGGCCTCTACAATTTTTTTACGTATTAAACAGTTGGAGGGCTTTCCCTGGTCTCATTGTACCGGAGTTGATGTTTGAATACCTACTTGAATTATGAGGATGGTGGATTTATTTTTTGTATGTGCTACCTTATGCTCTACCTTAGTGCTTAAGACTTAATATTACAAGGCCTATTGAATTTCCTATTCTACTTTTATTATCGCTTGTTTATCAAATAATTTGCTAAAGCCAAAGCCGTATCTTCAACTTGCATGTAAACGTCTATCGAACACACCCTTGTTTCCGTTGTAAGACAACCCTTTCTTAGTTCCCCACACTCCACAACAACTTACACCCTCCTGGATCATAATTGTAAACTTACCTAACCTGCATGACTGAGAGTTCACAAAAAAAAATGTTCTCAAAGGTACGTGAAGTCCACTAACCCGCAGTAGGCCAGTGTGGTGGACTAAGGCCTACATCCCTCTCATTACGAGAAGGAGACCCGACCCTGTAGTGGGTCATTAATGGGTTACTGGCAATATTTAGTGTGCATTTAAAAAAAACGTGTAACTCAGAAACTTAATTTGTTATTGTAGAAAATTAATGAACTCTGAAACATCATCATAAAAAATTTAAATCAAAATCAGTATCTAATGCCTTTATTATTATATACCTACCTAAACCTAGCTTGTGTAATGTTAATTGTTACTAGATTAATGTTATTCAAATAGGTATTTCCAGAGTTATGTTACCCAAATAGGTACATAATACGTAATTTAAATGTAAGATGCAGATGTTACTAAACACACAGCCAATAAAACTCAATATACTGACGTAGTATCGATAAACTATCAGAAACAGCTGTTGGAAATTATGGTAACATGAATAAAGTTGTTATCATTTTGAGGATTCTTTTATATTAAAAATATTATAAGTTTTTCATGTTCTATAAGCAACAATTAGGCAAGCATACAAACCCCTGCAAGCTCTTCTTTTATTCGTAGGGACATCGTATGGATACCCGACACCGGACCAGCGTTAGTAGAGGTAACAAAGGTTAGTTTTTTTAATTTGGGGGACTTTATCCGTTATATATACCTGTGCTAGTCGTTTCTAGCAGCGAACTATGCCGGCTAACTTCTACCGGCTAAAACTCCACAGTGTTCCTCCTTACACCGGCTGTTGGGCCCACCTGACTCTCAACCTGTTTATCTTTTTGCAAGTAATAAATATTGCTAATGTGCATGTTTGGTTGTTAAGGAATCGATACTAAAATCATTACATGCAAAAATGTAGAAACATTTATCAAAATGATGGAATTGCGTAATATGTTGCTATCCATTACAAACCTTATTACTCCACAGATACAACGAAATCAGTCTTATCTATGATTAATTATGTATATTGTTTCTATGATTGTGTTTAAATATTATTACGAAATTTTACTACCTACATCAACAGTTAGGTATGTAGCTTAAAAACTACGAATACAAGCTCCGCTCGTCTTCAGTGAACATCAGACTAGACAGAGGACACCTTAAGTAGCCACCGTGTTAAAGTGCATGTTAACATTAATGCAACTAGTCTGTGAGTCTAAACACAGAGTTCTATTTATTTACCTTTTGCCTCCTAGGAAACATCTGATGAACTCAATCGTAAGCTATTGTGTAGTCATCGGTGCTTAATAGACATAGGTACAATTTTTTTATGTCTGACCAAATGAAGGACCTAAATTAAAACACGAAATAAATGTAAGTTGATACAGGTACTCGTAAAACGAATTAAATGTTTCATGATAGTTATTTGGGATTAGTTAAGCAATATCTTTATGCCTTTATTGCCTTCATAATTCTTATCTAGTGATGTTTTATACGGACCTATAAATTACAATCTATTATCCTTAATTCATAAAGGTCATGTAAATTCCTTTATTTTCTGAAGAGAAACAAACAACATCAAATCATTTCTCAATCTAATCTTCAAGTGCATAGATATATTTTGGCTTCAATCACCTTGGCTTCCAAAACTACAAGAAAACATTTAAAGTTTTTAATAACGAATTTGATAATAAACACAGATATTCGTTTGTTTTTCAGTGTGCCAATTAAAAAAAATGTTAAGTACATGTTTTTTTGATAATTTTTCTTTGCACTAAACTCTTACAAAGAAAAAAATAAATGCCGTTAGTTAAAATTGGAATCCAAATGAAATGTAAACGAACCATTATATCGACAAATATTACCGTTACAATATGTTAACAAGAAAGATGAATTTGTCCATACAAAAGTAATTGTAGCTCATTACCCACGAACCGTTACTTTTGCCATGCGGGTGACTCCTGTGCTTGTACTGATGCAATTTCGCCATAGTGATGCAATCGAAAAGTACGTATTATTTGTTATGGTAAACTAGCTTTCGCCCGCGACTTCGTCCACATTGACAAAAGAATTTGCTGTGAGATAAATACAAAGTATTCATTATGTTAATGCAGGTTATAATCTACCTGTGTACTAAATTTCATTCAAATCTGTTTAGCCGTTTTTTCGTGAAAAGGTAACAAATACTCATTCATCCATCCACTTCTCATAAATTTTCGCATGCAAGCCGGTTGATGTTAAGTGGTCGCTCCAACCCATGGCCACATACGACTAACTTCAAATAGGGTAGAAATCCTATCTGAGGTCGTAAATGGGTGCATTGTTACCGCCTGAGGACTAAAATATTTCTCCCGGTTAAAGTATTTCTTGCAACACCACGACACCAGTCATTCCCAATTGAAACACATCATGCTGCTTCTCGGAGAGGTTTTTACCTCTGAGTGGGCGTCACGTACGGAGCAGTGACTGTACCGACCTCTAAAAGCAAATTAAAACTGTATTTGGCTCGGTTTTTAATGCCTTCTTTTCAGTTTAGTAACTCGCACAGCAATTTTTAAATATTCAGATTATCTCTAGAAATGATGAATAGTGTAGTGTACCAAAGAATGGTACACTACGGTGCTTTTAGGTAACAGTTTCAGTAATTTAAAATTATAAAAGTCTCGAAAAAGTATTTTTTTAACCCATTAGGTATAAAGACCTGTGAAAAATTACAATTTTTGACATGAAGTTAACTGTAGCTCGGTATTGCTTTTTTATAAAAATTGGTGTCATGACGGTTTCATTTAGGATACGGGGAATCTGGGGGCACGGCAGTACCCCCGCCAAGTCGAGCAAAAAAGTGGCACGGCCGTACTACACTTTTCTCGAATCAACTCAGGCCATTTTCAACCCCAGTAACTCCACTGCGGAATTTTTAGTAGCCAGGCAGGTATTGTATAAACATGGTATATTTCAAATTTCATTCAATTTGAGCCAGTAGTTTAAGAATTATAACTAGTCAAAGTTTCATAATTTTGTCACTCACTCACCGATCATCAAAATTAAAAGTCACTTCTAGCAAACATTGAAACTTCAAATTAAAAATACAATTAGTGTTTAGTGTATAAGTCGAGGAAAAACTAAAAAAAATTGCAATTTCGGTCCAGTTTTTTTAGATACACCAAATACATATATAACTTTGTAAACCCATACAAATGTATAAGATTACAAAGTTACATTTGCAGTTAGATAGAGAAACACAAAAAGAAATGAGATACCATCAAAAACATGTACATCAAAATCTATGTATGTATCCATAGACGCAACACGCAATTAAGTCCGTACACGATCCACGAAGAAATATGGGGACCGTATTTCAAACTCAATCGCAATCCACAGTACCGTATTTGGATGTCATCTCTGTTATAATGACACTTACATACTGTAATATATACACGGTGATGTTTATTTCCAGGCTAGTTACAATGGCTCTATCACATACCTATTATAAGAATATTTTTATGGCGCTTATTAGGATCCTTCGCTGACGCACAACGTATACGCCATAGCGACGCAATTCCCAGTAATATTTCTCGCGTCTCGACTTGATGACGAATACATGCGTAATATCATTGTGAAATCTAATAATAATTACGTATTTACGGTACTTTTTATAGGTAAGGTGGTTTGAGTTTCGTAGTACTTCAATTTGAGTAGATATTTTGTGCCCGCAACCAATGAAACTGTGATTACTTACCTTATATTTGTATTCCATTTCCGTACTTTTCATATGTCTTTGTGCATCGATGAGTGCGCGTGCGATGGAGCAAACATGTTTATAATAATATAGATTTCGGTATAATTTTGAAGATTTAAAGATAATTGAATTTTACTTTTGTATTTTACCACTGTATATCATACGTAGATATATTATAATAACTCCATAGTAACATTTACATGTTAGCTATGTTAGAAGAATAATGTTAAGATCATTCCAACACAAATTCCAAACGGAATTTGAGTGACCATCACCTGACCGCGATACATTCTAAGTTCACTGCCCGACGATCTAACATTTTTTGTCTTAAACAGCAATTAGAAACGAGTAATTTTCAAAGTTTTATAACCAAGATATTACTACTTATAATTACTTATCAATTGAGTCACAAGTTCATGCCACAATGTTTTAACGTTACTCCGATAGCAACCGAGATCAGAGCAATAATGCATAATAATTTATTATGTATAATTTTAATGACCACACAGGAGCTATGCCTACTTATGTAATATCGTACGCAGCTGTAACAGTGATATCGATACGCTGTCAATCCTCATTGATGGTCGTGGAGTGTTGGCGGACGGTCGCATGTGGGACATAAAAGTAAACAGAAATGATTAAATAATACACATGGGATCGGTGTTACAAATTGTTGTGTAAAACTGAACCGTTATTTTGAAACTCCGGCCGTGACGAATATTAAAATTTGGTAAGAGTTGTAATTTTTTTCAAATCCTTCGTATCCCGAAATATGCAGAGAATTATTTTATTTCAGTTGTTTTAATGTTATTCAGATTAAACGGATGTAACCGTTTTTGAAAGTAAACAATATTATCCGTGTTATCACTGATAACGGTACTAAATGCGTGTGTAAATTCAAAGTTTGCTGACCAAAGTTCAATATAGGTTTTATTTTAAATAGCCTTACACTAATATTCCATTATTAGGTTACGAAATATTGCAATATATAGTACTAATGTTTTCCTTTGAGTAAGGCATGTCATTGACAAAGAGAACCACAAATATTATATTGCCTTTTTCATGAGCTACAACAAATTGAGTTTTATTCACCTGCTAAGTTGCCACTGCAATGACCACAAAACGATCAGATGGAGGTCAGATCAACTTTGCGGGTGTCAGAATTAGATTGTTCTCGTATAATATTGATTAAATTAATATATATTTTATTATTTAAAATATATTTTATAGAAATAGCAACAATAGCTACTTCATACTGAGTATAATATGGCCTGATTTAAACTTAAAAAGATTGCCGCTATAACGAATCAAGTATAATTAACATAACGTTTTTATTTCGGTATTCATACTTTATGACGCTCATGATGTATTATGGTTATGCGTACCTACAATGCATAATGGCAATGCTGTGTACCGCTAAAATCAGCCGGGCGGGGAATCCTCGCAACAAAGTCATTGCACCGCACATGGCCTTGGCGAAAATGATGAGAATTATGTAATGAATAGTTAGCTATTTACAGTTAGTAACTCCTTATGAATTATATCCAAAGATATTGAATTTGAAACAATTATTTCAAGTCAATGTGAAATATTTTGTTTAAAAAAACAAATACCTATCTTCAACATACCTTTTGCCAAACTTGACCATTTTCATACTGTAAAAATATTGATTTAAAAAAATAATGGGCCAAAGCTAATACTTAAAGAAATATTTAAAAATAAGGGAGCCATATTTTTTTACCGTTGGCTGCTATAATCAGGAGAAAGTATTTTTGATTTAGGTAATTGATTAAATATTCTAATGGTTTTTACTAAATTTAAAGCTGCGCAACATAATATATTTGCAAATATTAAAGGCTACGCGTGCGGTGCGTAACGCCCTTTAAAACGAGTCTAATCGTCCGATAACAGTGATAGTGATAAGTAATCTCCTCGTGGTAAAGCATATACTTGTACTTGATATTGGAAAAGTAATAATACTCCTACATTCGTCAGTTATGTGATCGCATATTGTTATTGAAAAATAAAATATATTCCTATTTTTGTAAGTTATAAAAATTGTGTTTTATATTTATATTTACTTTGTTTAATTCGCGCATTTTTATTATTATATAAAAAAACTCACTTTATATACACATAACACAAACATTATTTTATAAGTACCTTATATAGTGATTTAAGAGTTTAACTTATTCAATACGTATTTTGTTTACGTCACTTTTTAAATTTTTGTTTGTGTAGTATAATCTAAAGAGTATCATTTTAACTAATATCAGTAAATTTTTTAGTACACTAACAATTTGTATTCTTGTATTTTGATTGCGTATGAGTATTTTGATCAATGAAGGTCGTGACTTATTTTACTATCGCACTTCGTAAGTAAGATAATAAGTATATGATTTATTTAAACGAATATAATATTATTTGGAATATTCCCAGATAATAAATTATAGTTTCGTATCAATATTCTTAGGGTGGCATACCTACTTAGTTTTACGGGATTTTTTGCATAAAGTCTACAGTCTATTGGTCAAATAATATTCTTTAAGAAAAGTATTATTTTTAACCGACTTCAAAAAAGGAGGAGGTTCTCAATTCGTCTGTATGTTTATTTTTTTTAGTAATTTACTTTCGTAGTTAAATAATTGATAAAAGTGCAATAATTTTACGATTTCAGAAGTGTGCTGTCAGTAGTGTAGTATATGTTTTCATTTAGCTTAATTATAATATTCATCAATAATTAATAAACAGGAAAAAAAAATTACATAAAGAGATCTTTGAAATGTTCCATACTTAGATTATTTGTATTGAAAATTCAAGGAAAATCCTGTAGAATGACATCACCGATATACCTTCCGAGAAAAGACTATGAATCAGCTAACAATTAGTGTGAAGAATGAATGAAGTGATACCAAAGGTCGTCAGGATTATTTTTAAGTCCTATAGGTGTATGACTGACTCAAACAATGATTTTTAAGACATTTCTGTTTGTTTAATTGTTGTATTGTACAATTTAAGTATTGGATATCGCAACGCTTAATATGATGATCATTGAATGAAAGAATGGACAGTGCTATAAATACCTATTATGTTTAAATTTATTTTGTCTGGACAAATTTACGATATTACTTTAAAATTATAATAATTACATACCATTGAATTTAGTACCTAATTGAGATAAGGTTATGACTTTTAACAAGTAAGGACTAGATTTATTTCTATACTTAAATGGTAAGGCTTCACGACCTTGCGGACATTAAACATAAGCCAGTGTAATGAAAGCATACCAACATAATTACCTTATTAAGAAATAAGCATACAAATCCGACTTTCGTCTACTTGTCTCATGTATGTAATCGGCTTATAATTTACATGGAATATTAGTCACATTTTTGCTACATTTTATGTGGTAGTGCTATCGGAACTCATCCGGGGAAGTACTTTGGACTACCTATCCTTAACACTCTGTGAAGCATCATACTTTTCACTATGCTGCGCTTCCATTGGGGAGGCGTAGTTCCCAGAGATACTTTATGTGAGGCCGCAATCTCAACCCTGATGAGTAACATTGAATGCATATAAGACTCATAAAGCCTGAAAGCAGTATAAATATTTCTGTGTTTGAGGACTGATGTAATTAACCGAAGGTCGCTGTGTGCAAATTTAACGTCCTCGCTTGATACAACAAAAATCTGCATGCAATAATATTGTTTCTAATAATATACATTTTGTTTCTACACTTAATAATATTTTCATGTAAAATAATTATTCTTGAGGTATTTTTCTTTTCATTACATCATTAAGACTCACTCGTAATTCACGAAGTAGGACTCGGTCTGTGTTTGTGAGAGTCGTATCGATACAAACACTGCTAAAGAGGTCAGTTTATGATCTTAAATATCAACAATAGTATCAATCTTATTGCAACACACAAGTTCTTATAAATATGCCGTAGGTATCATTTGATAACAGTATAAAACATTACATCATCATCATCTTAACTAAAGTAAACTTACTGTCATTTGGAAAGTTGCTCAAGACCAGAGATATTTACAGCCATCTTAACCCTTATACAACGATCATAATTACGTTCTCGTATGATCGTTTAAATTAAGTAATTTAATATAAAAATCAAATACTAGAATGCAGGTCACCTGATGTTAGGTGTTTACTGTAACACATAACTAAGGTTATAAACTACTCAATTTTGAGTACAAAGGTTTTGAGTACAAATTTGTATAAAGATAAAATTTAATAGATAAATAATTTCATGTACTCGTATTTAGAGTGTAATACTTCGATTATTTTGTATAATTAACACTTTTTTGCTTGGGTTTCAGAATCAATAGACACAAAACCTTACCGAGGTACCTTATGTAGTGTAGATAATAAATAAAATTAAACTATGACGTCCAAAAGTTCGTTGGCTATTACCCAGAGAACAGAGAAAAGGATAAAGTTGGTGCCACCAGATGGAGGGTGGGGATGGATGGTGTTGTTTGGGACAGCTCTCTCAAATGTAAGTATTGACGTAATAGAAAAGTATTCTTCGTAAATATCTCTACTCTATAAACAATACAAATAAAAATATATTACTTATCATAATTACACATCATTTACAATTTATAAAATTCTTACTTGCCTACGAGTATGTTATAATGAAACAAGATTTTTTATAGTCGACTAGTAATTTTATACTGTTGTTAACTGTACCACTCTCAGCTTTATTCTAAAAATACTATTAAAATACAAACTGCCAGCTTAACATCAAAGTGAAACATATTTTCTTTAAAAATTTTATGCGTGGGCGTAAAAACCGATACAATATTTATTCACTTCGTCGACGTTTCCGTTCGTTTCGATTTATAATTATTATTAGTGAAAGAAATGTTTGATCGTGTAACTTGTTCTCGGGTTCCGTAGCATATGTGGCCTGTATTTTTTGGTAAAATAAGAAGGATTGTTACTAGGACCTTGATAAATATTGCACGGCATGTCCTTTTATGTCTAACACTTATGAAGCGGTCATAGCTCAGTGGCTAAGAACTCGAGGGGTTGATTCAAAGTGGCAAGCACCAATAACTTTTTCAAAAAAGTTATGTGCGTTTTATAAACGGTGAAGAAAAAAATTGTGAGGAAACCTGCATGCCTGAGAGTTCACAAAAAATGTTTTCAAACGCATGTGAAGTCTACCAAGCCGCATTAGATCAGCGTGGTGGACTAAGGCCTACATCATTCTCATTGTGAGAAGAAACCCGACCCTGCAGTGGGTCATTAATGGGTTACAGACAACACATAGCATATTCTTGAGACGATTATTTATTTCAGATATTCAATCAATCGATGCTGTCTCTGTTCAGCTTGCTATACGGAGATGCTTTGGAATCGATGGGTCATGGAACGCAGGGGGCTGCAATAGTCCTCAGTACTATGCTATTTGTTACTAACTTCGGAGGACCCATAGCGGGAGCAATAGTAAAACTAACGTCGCCAAGAGTTGTCGCCGTGGCCGGCGCGATCTCATGTACCGCTGGGATATTCCTGAGCGGATTTTCCACGAATATTATGCATTTAGTTATTACTTACGGAGTGTTATTAGGTAAGATGTGGATGTTACATGTAAATTATTTTGAAAATTATTTTATAGTTTTACAAATGGTAAATCTAAATCCCAAATTAAATTTTGTGGGAATTTTGAGGGTCCACCAACCCGCATTAAGGCCAGCGTGGTGGACTAAGGCCTACATCCCTCTCATTGTGAGAGGAAACCCGAACCTGTAGTGGGTCATTAATGGGATGTCGGAATTACTAGCCTAATATTATAAATATTTTGTTGTCAGTTTAGAAAAATTAGGTATAATTTTTCACTTTTGGTCTTGCTCAAAAAAAATGGATAGATTTCAACGCTCCTTAACAAAAATCTTGCTTTCGTAAATGATAATTTTCGGAAGCTATCTAAATAAATTTATAGTAGTTTTCCTTGTTTACACAAGTTATTATTTATATTAGCACTCATGGAAAGAATGTAAGATAGGAAGCCGTGCACGTTTATGATAGAGAATTTTAAAGAGACCATACCTAGCTCTGTTTTGGGTGTTAACAAACATCTATATAAATGTTTAAAATTTATTGCATTTCACAGGACTTGGCCTAGGCTTCATCCAAAACGCGACATTTGTTTCCATCAATAGCTACTTCACGTTACGAAAGAGCAGAGCAGTGGGCTTGGCCAATGTTGGAACTGGCGTTGGGCAAACTATGATGCCCCATGTGGTGCGTTACCTGCTAGAGGGATATGGCTTCCGAGGGGCATGTTTGCTTCTGTCATCGCTGAGCTTGCACGGGGTAAGTATCTCGAAATAGACTTTTCTTATATTTACCACCTCGGGGCTAGGGACGCTATAAATAATGAAAAAAAAACCATAACTTATAAATTGTTTATAATAGCATACTCGAATGTTAAATTTTCAACCATTTACATAGTTAAAGTTTTGCCTGAAACTATTAAATTTATAAATATCAATATTACTTATATTGTATATATAAACTACTTAAGAAAATCTACATTAGTTAAGTGGAAAATATCACGATTTGGCTAATACATGGATTTTTCAATTTAATAGCCTCTTTATATCTTATTGTAAGCGTCTATAGATAGTATTAATATAGTGCATATTAGCTTCAAATCTATATCCGTAAATCAAAGATTTTAATATATTTATTTAATTGCAATAATCTTCAGTTTTACTATGCATGCTCTTATCAAAAGTAAGTCTAGGAACTTAAATTGAAAATTTCGATATTTTAGATAGCGGGCACGATGTTAATACAACCTGTAGAAAAACATATGAAGAAAATAGAGGAAGAAGTAGTGATAGATGAAACGGCGCGCTTATTAGATGAGAAACACAAGGATATAGTAATAAATAAAGATTACAGTAACGGTAATAAAAATGGAAGGAGAGCAACAGAACCAACCATAGTAAATGGAAATGAAAAAGATAAAAATCTTACCAATAACGTGTCTCAAAGTCACAGGGATTTGCCAGTTCAGAAGAAAGGTTCCAATGAAAAATTAAAAGGTAAGAATCCTTTGATATGAAATCTCATAATAATAAAAATTAACTCTCTAAAAAATGTTAAAAAATATCTAGAGTGAGTACCAAGTTAATATCAATTTCACAAAACACGAATTTTAACAGAATTTTCTTCAAACTGTAAATTATTGGTCTATAACTGTAGAAGTTATGGCTTAAAACCACATAAGATTTTATTATCCCGTTATAAATTTCTCTAAACAACTTTAGAGACCGTATACCTACCCATGCATGCGGTTTTGGCAAAGGTTTCATGGAAATGAAATAATGCAATAGGATTTACAGACGATTACAACATACACGTTTTTCCATGATTAATTGCAGTTAACGGAAAACGTTTCAATTGTAATTATAATCTTTTGACCGATTATACAGTCTGTGGAACTTCTTCTTGATGGTGTTCACAAGAAATCTATAATAAAGGTTTCTGATTATTGCGGAAAATATATTTTAAAACAGCTTTCGCATTTTCAATAAGTAGATTGTAAATCTGCGAAAAAAGTACATTTTTGTTATTTCATTATTTATTACTTGTTATTTTTTATTTATTTCATAAACGCTACAGCTACTTTTGTTTTTTTTTTTAATTTTAGCTTTTATTTTACGTAATAAATATTTAAAAGTAAGAAAATAAATAAAAGAATAGAAGTTCTAAATATTTATACCAAAAATATCAATCGTTGACTGATAGATACTCGTATGTATCTAATATTTATAGTATTCTTATTTTGCTTGCTTTTAAAATATTGTTAATTTTGTCCAGAAAAGAAAGTTACTGATGAACCGGTGCAGAAAAAGACCATGCTGAGAAAAATATATGACTTGTTCGACATTTCACTGTTATCAAGTCCTCGCTTTTTGAACGTCATCATTGGAACGGCTCTGACAGTGACATCTATACAGAACTTCAGTATGCTGTATCCTTTCTTTTTACAGGTAGGTGGATTTTTGGTAATAATTGAATTTGGCAATACTATTTTTAAGTTCGAATTATAATTCTACTGTATAAGTTAACACAATTGTCATTCTGAGAAGAGAACCGAATCTGCTCAGCAATGGGTTACATGGAAACAAAAAAAATTTGTTTCTACGCAGAATAATAAAATGTTTCGTATAAGTATGGATCAAAATTTATTGATCGCTTTCATGATAAAGTGATTGTTTCAGAAAGTTGCAATGATGAATAAGCAGCAAACAGCTAATTGTATGTCAGCTGTTGCGATAGCAGATATTGCAGGAAGACTTATCTTGCCAACATTCCAAGACAAATACAAGATAAAAGCCCGGATGATGCTCATCATGACAAGTATCTGGTTGATCGTTGTCAGGCAGGGTAAGTAATAGTATTACAAAGTTAAAATAAAAGAACAACATAACAACAGTATTTTTAGCACTAAACAAGACTTGTTGTTACTTAATGTCATAGAAAATGCATAAATAAAAAAACGGAATATCAACTTCATACACATACCATTTGATCAGAATCATTAAGCTAGTATGAAGATGACTACTTTCATTAGGTAGCAAGTACCGATGCACTAATGAGTAGTCATTGCCATCGTCAAAACTCATCAAAAATTAATTGCCAAGTTTCATTCTGTAATTCTCTTTATTTCTCAAATGTATTGAAACCTTCATAATTATATTTTACGGTATTAAATATATTTAGCTCGTAAACTTACATTTTGAAAAAAAAAATATTTTGCATTCAAGATATCACTAAAGCCTTTGCAAAGGATTAAGGTTATCGCATCATTTGAAATTCGATCTTCCGATAAAAGATTATGGGCTGACTTTAAATTGAAAATTTCGTTTACAATAACAAAGTTTCCCGATAAAATTACAAAATTTACATTAAAATTCAAAACTGCACTTTGAAGCGATGCCATCCCATTTCGCCCAACCTTGTTTCCCATAAAACACGAACAAACACGAAAGTGTTAATGAATCCAAAAGTTTATCTAATTAAAAGGATTAAATATCTATTTCACGAATCACGGCATCGATTGCTAAGAATGTGTTTTCATTAGTAAATTTGTAGTAAATACATGGAAATAACTTTATTTTTTATTTCCTACAGTTTTGGCGTATCAGACAGACCAAACGGTGTTATGGTTTATGTCGTTCTTGTACGGATTTGGAAGAAGTATGGTGATCGTTGCAAGAAACATCGCCATATCGGAAAACTGCCGAATGGATCAAGTGCCCGCTGCCGTCGGTCTCGGTATGTTGAGTATGGGGATCATCGTACCACCGGCTGGTTACTTCCTTGGATGGATCAGAGACTACACTGGAAGCTATATAACCTGCATAACAGCACAGAACGCCCTGTTAGTACTGTTCCTTGCTATGTGGATACCTGACATGATACTGCTCTGGTACGAAGAAAAAAGAGAGAAAAAGAAAACCAAGGAGCAAATTCAGATGTCTTGAAGTAGGTACTCGTATATTATAAGGAATTGATCTAGTTTTTAAAGAAATGGAGGCGCAAAGTATGAATAGTGAAAGGCATGATAAATATTAAGTTGTTAAAAAAAATGTGATGATGTCGGATATTATTAGGTTCGAATTAAATTATGATAACCTGAATTCAATCACTTCATAATGATTCCAAAGAATAAATACTGCTTATAGGATTTACATTATTATAACATACTATTTTAATACCATGAATGATTAGGGCCAAAATGGCGATACTTATAAAGGTAAAAATACATCGAAAACAATGGAAAACTTAAATGAACTTATTTTTGATAAAATGTATAAAATATGTCACTTAAATTACTTGTATATTAGCTATTTTCTAATGAAAGTAGGTTTATAAACACTTTCGTGTAAGTACTTTGTTTGGAATATGAAGATTTATCAATATAAATTTCTACCCAATTAACTGTTTTAACACGGCTGTGAGTTGTTAACATGTACCAACGTAGGTTATCGTTAATTGTTCAGATTCTATGTGAAACTATTATATTAACTATTATATTTAATCTATTTGTAATGATATTTTAAAAATTGTATTTCTTTGCTCTTCTTGTGTTATATTAGGTGCATATTTATAGACTCAGCATACGTCAGTAGATATAGGTACAGTAGATATACAGTAGGTATAAAAATTCAGGTATAACCTAAGTAGGTAGGAAAAATCAGAATTTTGAAAGGCCTAACTATTCTCTTCTCACTCGTATATTTGTTGCATCGGACACGATGTTTCCTTTACCAACGTTTTAAATCGACATTGAATCGAATGAAGCAATCGTATATTTATTCATACTGCAATTTGTTTCTCTACAACTCTCAAAATAGTTAACTACATGGCGATATGTGTACATGTGTAAATGAATAGAAAATAACTATATACAGAAATAAATACAGATTAAGTCACTGTAAATACCTTTATGTTTCCTATGGTTGTTCTTTGTAAATAAAACTTGTAAATAAACTGTAATAAAAATGTATACTTAAACCCCAGAAAGCATTTATTGAATTGAGACTGAACCAGATAAGTGTTGTGTACCTACTTTACTGTAAAAATGTCATGAATGAATGTATTTATGTAATTAATCATTTAATTATCCCAATTATATAGGAAAATGAAAAATCTCTAGTCTAATAATAAATTAATTACTTTATTTAAGGCTTGTTTTCCTTTTACATTACGACAAATCTCCAAGATCATTATTTTCTCTTAAGTATGTAAATTTTTGGAATCAAATAAAATATTAAATAATCGATTTTCGTATATCAGAGCAATCTTTTAAGATTTTTTACTCGAATTACTGATGAATTAATTACGATTTTGAACGAAAACTTTAAAACAAAACATAAATATTTTAAAACATTATATTACAGGGAAAATTAACCTAAAACCAATCAAATTTCGGACGTTTAATAGGGTTTGCTTCTCACGTAGTCTCCATCACAACCAGATAGTCAGGCTTTCACAAGGCTAGCTGCTGTCTGTCTGTAAACTCGGGATGAATATTAATGTTAACTCGTATAGTATAATTTTGTCGTATTTTAATAGATTTCCAAAACAAAAAAGGTATACTAAATTAACTCTATGAGTATCAAATTACTAAGTAGGTGAAATGCAATTTTATTATGTGTACCAATACAAACCTATATTTTTATATTAGCCATAGCCATATTATTTTACAAAAATAAAAATAAGGAAAGAATCCTCTGGCTTCTTAGCAAAATTTGAACAACCGTCACATACAAGCCATCTAGCTCAGCTGCAATGCTATATTGCTTCGAGTCTTGAATATCAGCCAGTTTTCAGAAGAAAGCCAATAAAATCCACGGGCGGGTTCAAGCCGGAAGTCTAGTAAGTAGTTGTATTTAAAGCCTGCGCGTGGGGGAATGAACGTTAAATGTGGCGTATCGCCAGATTTATACTACCTTCGTCAATCGTCATGGTACAGAACGAAAGTAATATTATTATAACTAAGAATTGTTCGAATTTTCTGAACTTCATAGAAGAAAAAAAATTCACTTACTTTAAAAAGCAAATTGAAGATAAAGTGTACAAATTAACTTTTTAAATTTATGATTGAAAAATTAAGAAAATTTAAATTTAGAGAGGTAGGAAAAAAGGTAAGGTAGGTGAATTAAATATCTCTGTTGTGCATTATTTATTAAATAGGTACTTAGAAACTTTTAGGTAAATATCAAAATAATCAAAAGGTTTTCCTAAATAACTGTGTTTATTTCTATTTATATAATGTCTAATTAAATGAATATTGCAATAAAATTTGCCATTGAATTTAGCTAAAACATGGCGAATAAACTTAATACATAACAGCTGACAATGTCTTCAATATCTGTTTGAGAACAGATAACAGAAACGAACAAATTTAAATAACACCGATAGATTGTAAATAACAGACAGATAAGTATAAAAATAAAATTGTTAAATTGAGATAACGATTGATTCTACGTATCATGCATTTTTATATAAACTTTTTCAATTATAATCCATTAGTCAAAAGTTTATTTTAATATAGGATTGGGTTACTCATAAACTTTATTTTCCGAATTTATACCTTAAAGTCTATGTCTGAAACTCTGAAGTGAATAAACTATAAGTACATACCTACCAACGTAGATATGCCATTATTTGGATAGCCTGAAGACGTCGCTAATCCAGGGAGCAGTGTTATTTAATTTGATGTTGGCAATTTCACCCATGGAGTGTTCTGTCCAGATAAGATACTTGATTGGCGATTGTTGTTATCAACACAGCCCAGCGTTCTCAAAGGCATGCAGATTGCAAATAGTTCTAGGTAGTTGTTTATTCTGTGGATGTGGTATACTGTGTAAACGAATGTCGAATGCATGCTATGCTAGCATCTCGATAAAACAAACAATTTTTAATGTAGTGTAGTGCAGTGTTTTTCATATTGTTTGAACATTTTAACCAATTTTTTGCTGTCTATAAGTATCCAAATGAGATTAAATAACACCCGGTAACATTATATCTAAAAAAATTAAATTACTTAATAAAAATATATATTATAATAATGTGGCGACTTCCACTAATCGTTAAAAGATGGCGCCACGGGTATTCCTGAATCACGCTATCAAAGTTTTCATTATTATACTAAACACCCAAGGGAGATCTCCCTTTGCCAGAATAATAAGTTTTGTCCCAGGTCCCATAATACTTCGCAAAACATTCGACAAGGGATTTAGTATACACAAATCTAAACTTACTTACTTATTTTATTGATCCATTACCTACTGGACCAGTCACTATGTCTTTTTTATGTCCTACTAGTGGGACAAACACACTGTTTAAAGGCAAGGGATCCATATGTTTCTTTCCAACAACAATACATTAGGCTAGTAAAATTCACAAGCCGTTTCCACATTATGAAAATAAAAACCGAATTTGTATGCGAATAGTGCACAACGGCTCTAAGTACGTTTTGGAGTAACCCTTTGTAAAAGTATAAATATATTTGTGTTTAATTTCGCCGACGCTAAATAAATTCATTCCTACTGTGCAGTGGGTAGCGCGTAAATCTGGAGGGTCCTTTTCGTATTTCCGAGGGAGCCCAACCATAGAAAGACGGAGTAAATAGAACGGCAATAAATGACGGCAAAATCTGATTTTAATCCTCTTTATCATTTTCTCACTTTATTTACTACGTAAATATTTGTATATTATGGTATATTTAAGTAAGAATATTTTATAGGGTTACTTATTTGTTTATGCTTATTATTTAATGCTTTATTAACAAAATTAAAAATATTTCTTGTTATTGTTACATCGGTGTATTATTTTCTCTACATCCCTTGTTTTGTTATTATTTTAGTAAACGCACTTACATTCATCATCAACCAGGGCTGGCTAAAAAATGTCATTAGGCATTAATTTCGTCTTATGTGCCCCTGTAATTGTTTTTTATTGTGGTGCATAAAACATAATAATATTGTTCCAAATTCCGTATTTGTTCCAAATCTACTGTAGCTAACTCAGCCAGCGGCATTCAGGCTCCAAACTGATTCTGACACTCTCAATCATAGTCACGATGAGAGTGAAAGAATGAGTTTTGTTTGCGCTCAGCTAAGCAGAACAGAACAGCTATGGTATGCCTTTTCCACCCACACAACCGTTCTATCCACTTCCTATTTCTAGGAGTCTAACGGATTATGCTCCGCGTCCAGAATTTGTATATTTTGCTCTTTGTCGCCGTGGAATATTGTAGAGCGGACCATTGTGGAAAATAAAAAAACATTTTTCCAATATTCGTATGGCGTAAAATAAGTTATCATCGTAACTTTTCTTCTAGGATTTTCTGCTTGTTTGAGGCATGTTTGTGGCTGTCATTATGTAATGTTGAGAACATTCGGTGTAATATGTATTCGGTGTAATAATTCTTAAATTGCTTGATTGCCTGTATGACATGTATCTATTTACTCAATACAAGTGCGTCAATATATTTTATCTTTGTTCCCTAGCCACAGAGATAGATTATCTTACAAGTCTGAAGTACCGTCTGAGATTGTAACTGGATATGAAATTACTCGTTAGGATTTAGACTGCAAACACATTATACCAAGTGAAATACAAGCATTCACTAGATTCATATTCAGTTCTGAGGTGGCTACGATACATCTAGAATGCTTTAATATTATTGTATATGTGTTGTAAACGGTCATACAAGCCACCTGATTATATTCATTGCAATCCATGGTCACCCACAAAAAACCTCAAATAGAGAAAGTACTTAGAAAGTTTCGGTTGGACATGTATGATTTTTGGAAAAAAAGTTTGTCATCCATAGTTTACTTACATCAAGTAGGTAACCTACTCGCTTGTTGCTCGCTCATATTAAAAATCGCATTCCTTCATAAAACAGATTCAGTAAGTCCTCCGAATAAATGTCAGTATAGATACGCTTCCAATATGAATACGACATAGACATACATGTAAAGTAAAGACTTGCGACGCATTGTTAATGTTTGCCTCTGCGCTTTATTGTTTCTTAAGCTAACAGAGTCGCGAGGTCGTTCTTGTTCAATGTTTGAAAGCTTCGGGATATAGCTACAGACTTTTCTACTTTAGGCTAATCGATCCGATGACAGGCTAAAAATGTGTAGGCATTAAAATGTTCTAAAAACCTGTGTATCTCTTACTCTCAAATATTATTTTAAACGTGATAGTAAGTAAGTACCTACCTACTATTAAATAAGCGCAATTTTAAAAAATTAAAATGTTTTACCAAAACTACAGGCAACGAACGCCAATCAATACACTTGGAGATTATACTGGAAATTAGTAAAGTTTCTTCAGTTTGTCTGAAAACTGGAATTAAAAAAGATGAAAAAAATTACAGATTTTTACTACCTAATCTACACATTGATCCTTTATATTTTAGGTGTAAGTAATTTTTAATGTTGAAAAGGTATTGCAAAAAGGTGGGTACCAAAGTGTAATTGCGAATGTAAATGACCTAACATGCAAGAAGCAGTTGTACATATTCTAAATTATATAAATCAATATACAAATAAATTCGTGTTTAGTTACCTGGATAAACATTTATTTACATACTACACGTAGGTACAGACAATAAGGTATTTGTACTCCGACAAATCTGTTAATGTCTATTATACTATACTAATCCAGGCTTAACGTAAGCGCGGTGTATATTCAGGGTTTTATTGTTAGCTTATAACACAACGTGTATTATGTGGCGATTAATTTGAGATAATGCCATGAATTTGTCGTCAATATTAGGTTACTTATGAAGATTATAATGCATTTTGTAAAATGTTTACCTATCTGTTTGGTTGATATATAAATAAATGATTGATATAATTATTTATTTGGTTGAGATGATTTATTTTAGGCAACCATCACAGTGGCCGACATAGCTCTAAAGGCTAGCAAGCTGAAGTGGCAGTGGGCTGGCCACATCTGTCGTAGATCCGACGGACGTTGGAGCAAACGGCTGTTAGAGTGGAGACCGCGGCTCGGCAAACGTAGTGTGGGACGCCCTCCTGCTCGGTGGTGCGACGATCTGCGTCGGGCGGCGGGAAGCAACTGGATGAGGAGAGCCGAAGATCGGGCTCAGTGGCGCGCCTTGGGAGAGGCCTATGTCCAGCAGTGGACCAAAGTCGGCGGAAGAGAAGAAAGATAGAAGAGAACCATCACAGTCCCCATAGATGGCATAGGCACACATATAAAACGTCAGATGGGACTTCAATTAGAGGTAGGCTATGGGTAATCATGTTTGTAGACGACTTATTATTATTATCTAACATTTACTAAGGTAGATACTATAAACAATAAAAACGACCATCTTATTTTTCGAAGTACCTAGATGATAAGGGGAGTCAATCTTAAGAAAACTGAAGAATATATGAGATCTCCTTTCTTTGAATATGTAATGTCAGGTCATTGCTACTCGACAATAGTGACAGCAATGACTACTTACCTACAGTAAATTTAGTTACATCATATTGTTTGCTACTTTTCTATTATAAAATAATATCTTGACACCGGTCCTTCTCCGAGCACTGAGCATCGTTACGTAGCTCAGGAAAATAAAAGCTCAGTCAAAAAAACATCAAAATCTCATTAGTTCCCATTTCATGCCGAAACGACACTACGGACGCAGTATAACTAATGTACGGCAATAAACAGAGACGAGGAATGTCGTATTTCTTTTATAACTCCTCTGTTCCATCCATTTTCTGGTTTGAAAGGTATCTAGAGCGCTGGCGTGAAAATGGGTATCAGAATTACGAGGTATTGGCTGAGTTAGCACCGTATGTTAGGTGCTAGGATGAATAAACTTTAAGTAAAGCATTTGAAAAGGAATCTTACAAAACGTTTGTTACTGCATTCTTACTAGGTATACTGTTGACGGAAACTTCTAATCGTATTCATTTAGTTCCGAAGTTGTTATTAGACCATTCTTGTCAAATCAACTCAGATTTCAATCTTCAGGCACTTTATTTGAGACAACCATCTTATAGAAGTCCTTATAAGTAGCCATATTGACAGAACTACAAAATCAGGTAAGATTTTTTACCTTGGTTGGACGTTTGAATTGAATCCATAGGTTGCACAGAACACCTTCTGTAACATAGCCTGCATGCTGGTTTGCTAATCATTTATTTTAAAAAATACACTCATTTAAAATGGGCCTGCACATTCGTTTATTATTTCTGTATTCTGTATTTAAAGTCACGGGCTAAACTTGTTCTTCTTTCCAATTCTAGATCTTTCTTTTATAAGCCGTGAACATGTTTCCGTTTGCGCTGAGCCAAAGTAAGACTCAGACTTATCGGTTGCGGTCTGATAAATGGAACTCCCATGCTCGACGACGCACAAGCACTTTGTCTGTCTATTTAAATTTGCAACAACGGACAACGATTTGGTACCTATTTCCATACTGTCTTATTTCATCCGTATACATTTACTTAAAGATAAAAAAGCGAATAATTAAGGTTAGTGCCTAGTGCTAGTGATAGGTCTACGAATATTCTTGAACTCTACCTTTATTTTTTAATCCGAAGGGTTTTACTTGTAATCGACATCACTATCACAATACTCGTAAATGGTTACTTAAAAGGATCGTTTATAAAACATAAAAATGCATGTTTATTCCAGTTTTCAGTATAAAATGTCACTGATCAACGTCTTAATATTTTTCTGAAAAATTATGTACGACATCTACCATAATGAATAACCATTTCTTAGTGCACCTTAGTAGAGTTAACGAGTAAATTAGGAAGGCAAATTAATTTTGTTTTAAATACTCTGAGATTGTTAAAAAAGTACGATATGTACGCTATAAAAAGCTGGTCTCCGCTTGAGCCGAGCTAGACTCAGGCATTTCAGTCAGGTAAATGGAATTCCCATGCTTCGCGCGCAAGCATTTTGTCTGCCTATTTAAATTTGCACGGACACGGACGACACACAAAACTTTTCGCTCTTTTCGACATTAAATTTACCTAATTAGATCCGCTATATTCATAGATTTAAACCAACTTTTGCTCTGAATACGGATGTAAATTGTTGAAAGCGGAAATCCATAATTTCCTGCTGCAATATGGTTCAGACAGGCCTCCGAGGCAATAATTTCGTTTATTCTAAATCAAATGCGTATGGACATGAATTTTAAGAGAATGGCACTTTTAGTGAATGTATTACAATTCTAGTGAATGTTTTATTTTAAAAAAGATGCACAAATTTCATTTGTACGAAAAATGTAATAGAAGTTAGCATCTTGTTTATTAATTGTATATTTCTGGATATGGTAGGTAGGACGTGTTCTTATGCATTGAAATGGTTCAATGAGGTGTCATTGTGTCCTAATCGCTCGCAAAAGTTTCTCGTAGGTACGACATCGTTTTAGCGTACCTACCTACATTTTGTCGCATGTCAGTGCGTATTTCGATTGGGACAGGTCCATACCGTCTAAATACAATTCAAATTTGTCGTGAAGTTGGTCAGTCGGATATGTCAACCACGGCCTTATTCATAATTTTTATTATTTATTAAAAAAAAATTTTCGTACAAATTTACCTTACCTAACCTATCTCAGTCGAAGTTATAAATATAAAAATATAAGCATTCTACAAGTAAAATTTTGGAAATTTTGGACTATTCGTTGACAGTCGTTTAGAAAAGCGCTTTAGAGGTACCTACTGACTATGTTTTATAGGGTAATGTATTCGGCGGCAAAAGATTCCAATGCGATTAATTACCTGAAACGGCTTCGCAAGTCCTTTGTTTCAGAGAGGAACATTCCTCGGAAGAAGGCTTTCAAGATTTAATTGAAATGCTTTGATAGAATTTTTGCGGTAAGTCACTGGGATAATGAATAACGATTAGCTTAAAGGCAAGCCAAGGGTCTGAATTAATGGGTCGTCTCAAATTAATGTTCCAACATACTGTAGGTATAATAGTTGTGTTACATCTGTTGAAATCTTAATTATGAGATAGTTATAAGTTTACAGTCATCTTGTTATAAGAATTCATAGTATGTTTGCATACCTTTTATTTTAGTACATAGGTAGTTCACGCAAACGGAATAAATAAAATATAATCACACGGCAAAAAATAAAGTTACTGAGCTAAGAGTATCTACCTATTAAAGCACATTTTTTATGACAATTCGGGGCATAGACAAGCAATAGACGATAAAGTACGATTTGTATTATGAGTAGGTACTAACTTTACCTTTTCTCTATTTTATCCATTATGAAAAAAAAACAGTTTTAAACTCAACCTATAAATGAACCCAATTAAGCAAACACAGCTAAGAACAGCAACTGTTTTTCCAATTTCATTTCAGGTGTAGCATCACTGTAAGCAGCAGGAAAGAGCAAATCAAGGAACAATCTAGAATATTCTAGAGCTTGTTCAATACTCAGTTGATACTCGCAAAGCGGTTTGAAAGCGAGCAGCCGACGCCGGAACTGCCGTTTGGGTGAACTGAACAGATCCAATCGACCGCAAATTATTTTAAACAAACACAGGTTTAACTTTTCTTCAAAAATCCTTAGTAATATTTAACACTTTGTATGGATTTCCTCCTTGAAATATTTATCAGTAACAATAAATTCCCATAATCCGTATCTTCATAAATCCGTAATGGGGCAGCGTGGTGGAATATGTTCCAGAGGCCTTACACTGTATTGAGGAGTAACCAAGAGTTGGACATAAAAGGATCGAAGCGGTACCCAACCCCTGCCAAGTCATTTCCACCGCCTATTAAATTAGAGTTTAGTTGCTAAATATTACAAACGATTATAGCGGTTGGTACAGACAAGTGACTTAGGTAGGTCGGTTAGAACAAATCCCTTGTTAGAGACGAGTGTTTCAGCGAAGCGGAGCGAGAACGCGTCGCTCGAGGAGCAGTAATGGAATTCTCATGCTCGCGCCTCCAACGGTTTGCGGTGTTAGTAATACATACTTTAAATTTGCACCGGTAACGCTCAGCGCTCAAGGCGAAACTTCCCTCAACTTCTGAAGGGATTTAAATGGGCCTTATTTTAAACTTTATCTGTCTATAAAAAGAATAACGAAAAGTTTCGCTTCGCCTTAAGCGGCAGATTCTTATAGCTACTCTACAAACGTAAAGCTAAAAGTAGGGCGTTTTATGAACAAGTTACGTGCAGTAATTAAGGAATGTTTTGCTACGGGAAAATTGTTGCGAAGAAATTTTAAAATACACTCGGATATTTTGTCTGCGAACACTTGCTACATATGAAATTAAATTGCTTTATTTTGTTAATAGAATTTTAACACCTAGAATGATACATCATTAAAATTTGTGAATTTATTTTTGTTAGTCAAATCAGTTTTCTTTCGAATTCGATAAATAAAGTGATCATCGAATAGTCAATGAATATTGAATATCTAAGAAATTTTATAAAATCAAACATTTATAAAAATATTGATTTTTATAAATGCAGTCCCTCTTAATCATGCACTAAATACGAAATGTTGTATGAATAAAAACCGATGAATAAGAATCAATTTTCGTCTTAATATTTAATACTCATTTAGCTGAAACAAAAGGTCTTGCTTCTTTCATAATGAAAACGACAACAGTAAAAATTGTATTTCTCAAGACAACCTATAGATAATAATATCATATTATTAAAATAAATAAACCATAATAAGCCCAAGTTTACCTTAAAGTCGTGTTTACTCCCAATCTAAACACATCTTATTAGAAGACAGCACTAAACAAAACTAGATACGTAATTGGTTTTGTGTACAAACTGATGCGATGCACATTCGCCGTTCGCGTAGAACGACGTGGTGAACTCATAAAACCTTATCTGTCTTCGTTGAGGAGCGTTCTGACTGTTTTTCTTACTTGACTAAACTGCTATTTATGAGATACAGAAGAATGCAAGTAAAAATATTGAACTAACTGATATGTTATTCGACAAAATAAGACGAGAATTAAGTGCGAAATTTTCCGTGGTACTTCACGTTTCGAAATATTTGTTAAAATGCGAGATTAGCAAAATATAACGATAGTAAAGTAAACGCTTACAGATCTAATGTTAATGTATA
Source organism: Erynnis tages (assembly GCA_905147235.1). NCBI lineage: Eukaryota > Metazoa > Arthropoda > Insecta > Lepidoptera > Hesperiidae > Erynnis > Erynnis tages. The sequence goes on from LR990073.1 coordinate 6,232,866, forward strand.
AAATTATTTGAACCAGTTAGAAGGTATCACATGTCCTTTAATTGATGGATTGACTGTATATGTTTTTTGAAAAGTATTTTTAAACGATATGTAAACGAATTGTTAATAATTTTAGCTTGCAATAATGATAAATAAGTTTATATTATTAACATAAGCAATGCTGGTGAGCAACTCTAAGCATCTGAATTTATTATCAGATGTTTAGAATTCCTAATACAAGTCCCCAGTGTGATACATACCTACTATATTGCTTATAATTGTAGTGATAACGGTTGTGAAAATAATTTTTTTATGAACCTTTTTTTCTTTGCCCACATACTATATTTTATAGGGTAAAAGTTATGTATTAAATTTATTTTCATTTTTCATCATCGAGATAAATTTTAAAGTAATATTTAACTTATCAGAAAATTTATAACTGTGTGTTTGTAAAAACATAATATTATGTCTGATCGAAAAATATCTGTCACTGTAAACAACTTAATTTTACCTGGGCGTAACCAATTTATAGTTTAAAATATATAGTAAATAAATTTACAAAGCAATAAGTTCTTTCCACAAAAATCTCTAAACAAGTAATTTTGCCTTACCTATCGAACTAAATTCCTCTTAATACCACTCGCTCAAGCGCGCTCGCCTCCGTAAACGCTCCTCAGCGAGGGGTCCGGGATTGAAGTACCAGCAACAATGAGGGTCTTTGGCTTTTGTAATACTTTATTATGTGCCGGGAAAGATCCTCTGACAAAACTTTATTGGAACATCGAGTATGAACACTCGGCCGATATGAGACACTAGTTATAATAGAGTATCATTGTATCAGCGAAGCCTTATAATGAAACATCTATTCTAACCAGTGGCTCCTATTTTATGAGCAGCCTTCAGGTAGAAAGTAATTATTAATATTATGTTGTAGAGATTCATATTAACCGAAATTACTATGTAGGGTACAATGTCTAAAAGATGTACAGGCGCTTTCTCTTTGCTCTTGTACAAAATATCAACCAACGAGTATAAGTAGTAATCTATGTAGAAAGATTTACATAGTTATTTTGTCAGTAACCCATTAATGACCCACTACAGGGTCGGTTCTCCTTTCACAATGAGAGGGATGTAGGTCTTAGTCTACCACGCTGGCCTAATGCGGGTTGGTGGAGTTCTTTGAGCATATTTTTTTTGAACTCTCAGGCATGCAGATTTCCTCACGATGTTTTCCTTCACCGTAACAGCAGGTGATATTTAATTTTAAAGCACACATAACTTTTTTTTTACAAAGTCATATGTGCGTGCCACTGGGATTCGAACCCGGACCCCTCGATGGTCGAATTCTAAGCCACTGGGCTATCACCGCTAGGTATTTTAGATTTCAAAAACCCTAATTTTATTACTTTTTATGCTTTTAATATCCGGGAAGTTTTAAACCTTGTTTTAATAATGTAGATTATGTTTATTTATAAGTCTTGATTATAACAAAAAGACCGCTATGTAACGAGCCTTTGTAATATTCTGTAGATACATACCTAGATGAATTATACTTCACTACTAGACATCAATTTGCTACACAAATCATTGAATCATAATAACATACATTATGCTCTATCCATGTGTAAGTGATTATACATATACCTACACTGAAGTATTTTATAAGGAGTCGAGACAATGTGGCGTCGAAGAAACAACCACTCAATGAAGTTCACTACGTCCGTTTCACACAGATTGCTTTTAAAGCAAGGGTTTAGCCGTATTTTTATAGTTTCTGTTTAATACTTTCTATGTATTTCTAAGCGTGAAAGTTCTATTTGTATGAGATTGATGGTATAAACGAATGTTTACTTTATGTTTCTCTTGTGCGGTGGTAAAAACCACAAACCAACCGACCACAAACGTTATTTAAATAAGATTTTAGGGTAATTATGTGCACGATCATTGTAATACTTAATATTGTATGCACGCTTCGGAAATTCTGGAGAATCCTGGGTTTGATTTCCAATAGAGCAGAAATTTGATGTTTGTTTATGTATTTTTTATCTTATGTGTGTCCGCGCCACCCACACAGGCAACCCTAGTGTTTGACTAGACTAGGAGTCCGAAGCGTTCTACTTTTTTATTGCTATACGAAATAAACAATTATTATCGGATCCTTGCTGAAGATCCTTTAGGCAGATTTGGAGTTCTATTTTTATAGGAGAATCCCGTGCCTAGAAAAGCAATAAAATTATTGCAGCCGGTAATGCGTTAGCGATACGTAACTTCCTCGATTATCGTAATTGAAATCCGCCTGAAGGCCACAAGGTTAAACAATGCTATCTTTTGATAACTCTTTCACGTGCCCTTCTAATTTCATGTCATAAAGAAAGTGTATATATTTAAACATATAAATTTTAACGTTGTAACAATATCTTTGCCTTTTACAGATCACTACAGCGGTAAAATCTTTATTTTAGTCAATTTCTTTAAAAATCATTTTTCCTAGTAAAATGCAAACGCATACAGTGTTGGTGCAGTCAACTTTCTTAAACTACATACCTATGCAAATGTATAGGATATCAATGTCAAAAACCCCATAGTGAGTTCGACTCCTTGTATTTGCTGAACCTTAACTAACAGGTCAAAATGGGGATAGGTACACTCGAGTACACACGAATATCGAATGCTTCCGACAAAATACACTATGACAGTGAGTAATCTTCTCGACGCACTCTCTTTTTCTCTTCTTTTATTCAACGCTGACTAATAAAAAAGATGTTCCATTCACTATATCGATGTTTTCACAAATTGTTTATTATGTCTAGACTTAAGGCTACAAATTGCTGCGACCGCGAGCGAACGGATTTTTTGTGCGTTTATTAGCGTTGGGTCAAGTTGGGTGGTTTCAAGTTAGTATTGTAAGTACGCGTAGACTAAGACACATTTACCTATGTTACGTATTCATATTCTGGTGATCAATTTTTCAATTCTTATAAGCGATCGAAAAAGTTAAGCAACATTGGGCGCGGGTGTTTCGGAAGGCAAGTTGCCGTCGCGTCGGTCCTTATTCTCCCCACCAATAACTATTAGAGCAGTGAGCATACTCTCTGTATGTTATAAAATATAGAGTCCTACCGATAAAGAAAACTTAATATCCAATAGTGAGACAAACCAAGGGATACAGGTACGTATCCTTGCCCATTCAGCCTTGGTTCAGAAAATAATACGTTTAAACTATTAGTTCTAATTGATAAATGCACTCTACATAAGCCGCCAAGATTTATCCTTAAAAATGATGAAACACAAAAGCAAAACGGCTAAATTAGTAAAAATGGGAGCAAATGGACTGATATGTGCTGAGTTTTACAGCAGTAATAACTCATAACTCAGAGACGTAATGTGCGTGAAATAGATTCGAGCGCCCTCTCGCGGTTTCTAGAAGAAATATTTAAACTCTACGGGTCGAGCACGAGGTGTACGCGAAACGAAAAGATGTGGAGTATCGATATGTTTTCGTTTGAATTACAAATAATTTTTCAAGAGCGACTGTATCAGAGTTTTCTTTTCTTCGTCAAGATTCAAGGGTTTCCACGTAAAGTCTAATAGAATTCAGAGTTTTTGACTTATTGTATATATGTAAAAATATTTTGTTCGGTCAATGTGCTCGTCCCTAGAAAGTGGGAAACTTAAATCTTTTTTATATCATACGTTTATATGGAATATTATTTACTGATTCATTACAAGGAGGAACATACTTCGACAAAGAAATCCACTGACAATTTTATGTTTCAAATATTTTTTTTTTAGAACTTGCCTCGGTTACCTAGTTCCGGTAGTAGTTAGATTTTTAAATAGCTGTATAAAAATATATGGTGTGGCAGCTTAAAATTATTAATAATTAAATTAAATATTTAACTGATTACTTAATAAAATGGCAGTATAACTGACAAATTTAAGGCAAATTTATATGCTCGATTTTAGTAAGGTCTGCATTTTCGACAACGTTACAAATGGAAATTCTTTACGCTTTCGACAGGGATCATACTAGTCTTAAAGCTGCCGTAGTTCACTGGTTCGGAACGTTAAATTAGCCCGCCATTCTGGATCGTGGTGTTTGAAATATTACGCGAAATGATATGAATATTAGCGACGCATATTTTATCCGAGAACAAAATTACGGTATGTAGCAGTGCGATTGCAGTTACAAGATAGTGATTTTATTTTGTTTTATTTAAATTAATTTCTACGTTTTAAGATCACCTGCCACAGTGTTATACACCTACTTAGTTATTTTACTTGGATGGGGTTGAGTCTTTTCAGATTATAACTGTCCTAAGTAACAGATCTATATGAATTTATGAATGAGATACAGTAACTTACTCGTAGTATGCCCTGTAAGTGCGTTTGGTACTTTTAAATACCAGCAAAAGTTTGTAAGGTAACATGCTTCTGAAAAGAAAATTAAAAACTTTAAAAGGAATTAAAAAGTATTTGAAAGTCCGTAAAAGTGAAAAATAGGCATAAAGTGATAAGGAGGCGATGAAGCGAGCTCGAGCCGCCATGAATAATCCCGCCGTCACCGCCACGCTAACTCGCCCAATTAAAAGCAGTCTTAACCGATTTTCGCTACAAAATTTATTATTTAGGAATACAAAATTTACTATCTAAGTTTTTTCGATCAGATAATTATGTAATTATAATTATGTCATTATATATCAACGATTGCAATTTGTTAGTAAATAAAAAATAAATAATACAATTATGTTACACCTACCCGTATTGGAGTTAGACTGTTAGGAACGTATTTAAAAAGTTAGAACATCCTACAAGTGTAAAAGCCAATAATAAACGATTTCTTTTCTTTTTCTTTCTTCTTGTTCTTCTTCTAATGCCTTATCATAATTGGCTGACATAACCAACTGTGCAACCCACACGACAAAATTTAAACAAAATTTGTGAAGAGAACTTATAATAATGATAAATAAATAAATACCGCTTCGAACCCACAGCCCCACACTAGACTTCCTTGTGTCGTGGGAGCCATGAACCCACACAAGACAATTACACACAGACACCCAGACCAGAACCAGAGATTCAAATTCATCATTCAAATTTCTGCTCTGCTCTGTTAAACTTAATTCAAATATTCAATAACATTAAATTGCTTCAATGTATTAAACTTAACTTAAAATCTATAAAACGCCTTAATATCTACTAATAAATGCACTAAAAGACCGTCGCGAGCTGGCTTTAAAGCTATGAATAACCAGCCGTCAGGAGCACGAACCGGCTGCCCAATTAAAAGCGTACTCTTTCCACGATTTTTAGCTTAGAATATTGTATAATAAGCCAATAAAATACCCCTCTTAACGCCTGTGAGGCCCTCCGCTATGAAATATGCACTTCTCACGCTCATTACGGCCCGCGACTAAATGAAATGCATATAAAGCTCTATTCATAACTACAGTCGTTCAGCGAGGCAGTGTCGTAGTAGTGGCGTGGCAGGCAATTTTTTTTACCTTAGAATATTGTATAATAAGCCAATTAAATATCCCTTAACGCCTGCGAGGCCCGCCGCTATTAATGACATGCATATAAATCTCTATGTACATTTACAGTCATTGAGCTTGTCAGACACGTGGCGTGGCAAATAAAAAGGTATTCATTCATAAAATTTATGAGTGTTCGCATTTGTCTGTAACCAATTAATGATCTGCATTACACTGCAGGGTCGGGTCTCTCACACAATGAGAAGGAATTTTCAGCAAGCAATTTTAAAGAAATATATTGGTGCGTGCACTGGGTTTCCGGACTCCTCGAGCAGAGGCCGATTTTATCAACGCTTCGTTTACATTAACCGTACACGAATTGAGCGTGTCAGCGCAGACACGAGTTGGCTTCAGTTTTGTGTATGCCCAAAGTCTTGTCAGTGCAATGTCGGCAACGTGCTGGACACGCTCCGTGCTAGTAGGTATGTATAGACCTTAAGCCCGCCCGCCTTCGCAGTACCGAGCGAAATTGATCTGATTTTACGCTAGAATTTATGTATAATGAGATCGAGTAATTAATTTCGGGGAAATTGTATGTGCACAGGGCGTGTGTGTTGCGTTGCTCTTAGTTTCAGAATTTGTTAAAATATTATACGAATTTACCAATGAAATTCCAGCTCTCCAAGATTTCAAAGTAACTATCAACCAAAAGTTACTTAATTAATACCTCGTAATGTTTTGTTGTGTAATGGTGATAGTGGTATAAAATTTCGTTTAAACGAGAGGTCCGGGTTTGAAAATTAAATCATCATCTCCCTCTATAAAATTCGCGATGAAACCTTAAGAGAGAACCAGAAGAGCGTTATCCATACCTATGTAATTATTCTCAAAGGCATCTGAAGGTGCACCAAGCCGTGGACAAAGGTGTAGGTATATCCTTCTCTTTCATCATTTTCTTGCGTGGCTATGTATGTATGTTGGAATACATATTTTCTTGCTACTACAAAATCAAAACCTCCAAACGTAAGCCTTTGAATTCTCTTTAATCAGCATCACTACATACTTTACTTTACTTTACTCTTTATGTCGTACCATGTACGGTCAAATTTTCCACTTTATAACTCGTATTGCGATAAGCGGTCTCTCTATTTCAGCAATTGATGTGAGTAAGTGGCCATTTTCACCGTGAACCGGGTAAAGAGCTTCCGTCGACCTTTTTACGATTGCTGAAGTGAAATAAGTATTCCTTTTTTAAGATGGCCTAACTACGGTTCTTTTAAAATGGCAGGTATGAATTATTGTCAACAATAAAATGTTGACAACTTCTGTTTTACTTAAGATCACCTGACAGTTGCGTGTGTGCGTGACCTTCAATGTTTAATTAACAACAATTTGTAGTAGAACCATTGTAGGCATACATAATATATCATTGTAAAGCAATGTGAGTGCACAGTCAGATCCTCTGTAAACATTGTAAGGAAACCTGCTTACCTGAGAGTTCTCCATAATGTTTTCAAAGTATGCGTAGTCCACCAACCTACACCCCTCTCATTGTAAGAGGTCTGAACCTGCAGACTAATTTAAGGGCTTAAGAAAAGATAGAAATATAATTTAAGTCACAAAACACCGTGTTGTTACTTGTCTGTAACGCATTAAAGACCAACTACAGGGTCGGGTCTCCTCTCACAATGAGAGCGATGTAGGCCTTAGTCCACCAAGCTGGCCTAGTGCGTGTAGGTGGACCTTGCAGGTTTCCTCACGATGTTTTCCTTCACCGTAATAGCAGGTGATATTTAGTTTTATAAAGCAAACATAACCTTTTGACGAAGTCATTGGTGCGTGCGATTGGAATTCGAACTCGGACCCCCGATTAAGAGTTCGAATTTTAAGCCACTGGGCCATCACAGCTTTTGTTCGTGTACTTAATTAATTAATTTCTAAAATTGTAGCCAAATCAAACTACATTTCCGGGTAGTGATGTCGGCAATGCATGCAGAAACATCACTCTCGAACCAGAGTCAATATTTGCCTTCCACAAACACTTGTGCCGCGTCGCTCTTAACTTTGAAGGGTATACCTGTAAGCCAGTTGAGGTTTAACATGACAATTTACTTGAAAATTAAAACATACTTAGTCGTAGTCATTTTAATTAAATAATTATGTCATAAATGGTCAATGATACAGCAACGTGCGGCTTCACGGCGGGTTATGATGGCGACGGCCTCATCGAATGAGCCTTAAGATAGACTTTAATTTTATTAAAAAAATTCTGTGATTTAAAAATACTATCATTCCAAAATAGTATGAATAACCTGTTCAACACTTGAATTGTATCAATTATTTTATTATTAGGATTAATTTCGTGCAAGAATTTTACGCGTCTATCGATTGGTACTACAATAATAATCGCGGCACAGTAGGTACAGTCAAGGCGGTAAATTTGATTGTCCTTAATCTGAAAATTAAAACAAATTACCATACTGCGCCCAAATTCCGATCTAACGGCTATTCTTTGCATATTGTTTTTGTTCAAAGATAAACAAAAAATCCCATTGTTTGCTTTATAAGTTTTGTTACCGCTCAACAAGTGGTGGAAGATAAACAAAGCCAGATAACCATATTTGTGTAAAGTGTAAACAGTGGGACGCACACGTTGTGATCTTCAGACCGTTAGGTGTCTATGAGAATGCTTTATGATGAGGTCTTCCACGTTTTTCTGTGATTTATTAAAGTGAATAAGATGTTGATATGTTTTTATGGGCCGATATCCGGCTGCTAGTAGGTTTTATTATTGAATAGGATTTTTTTGTAGAATTGATAATGCAAACATATAATTGATAAAAGGTAAGTTATTATTTTAAAACATCTTTATTTATATTATTCTTTACATGTAATCCTTTTTATAGCAAACTTATAATTTATTATTTCAACCCACACCGGACAAAGGTAAAAATAATCTCAAGGTATTCGTAATATTGTTTAAAAATGATTTAATAAAAAAGATTATTATGACTGTACTTTGCTAAATTAAACAGAATATAAAAAGGAATTAATATGAATGATAACTAATTAAAATGATTAATGTATGTTACCTACATATGTACGTTCGTCTTAATGTAACTTTTATAATTTTTATGTTTTCAATTATTGTATAATATTTCAACGCATTTTCAAATTTTATTGTATTTAGTGTAAACCGTAAGCATATTATTCAAATAAACAAATAAGTAAATGCATTGAAATCGTATATACTTAACCTTGTGGTAAAACGGTATTGTTACCGTTTTAAAAACGAGACAATTTCTTTAAAAGGCTCTAATATCTTTTTAAGAGTTCTTATCGCGGAAGGGCTACTAAACAAGGCTTACCAGGAACATTATTTAGAAAAAAGAAACCCCAGAAGTTTACTTGTTTCGAAAAACAGGCATCAGATACCGCGGATTTGCGGCCACTCCATTAACAAATTACCATTACCTTGCATACTTTGGGAATTCTTAAAATAATTATTTTAGAGTCCCTAATTTAGTGAATATGTTATAGAAGTTGAGAAATTTTTATTTAATTCAATTTTAATATATTATTTCTGTGAATTGGATAGGAGATAATTATGTGAGATTCTTACATAAGGAGAGCCAGTGGCAAATTACATTGGAGTTTCCATGATTGAGATGTTGAGGTGAGCTTTTTATTTGATAATATTATTGGCCATTTCTGGTATTACCCTTAGTCCTAACTGCTAATTGCCATAGAAATCGCTCGTACAACATTTGTTGTACGTCAGTTAGGACAGAGCCCTGTGTTTAAATTTCGAGGTGTGTTTAAATGTTGGGCGGTGGCCATGGCCAAGGACATAGCCTTAGTCAAATATCATAGTCAGCCTCAAGTCAAAAACAAAACATTATGAACAACTAGCTGACTCCGCAAACGCTGTTTTGCGATATAAGTTATCGAGCGTTAAAATACGACTATTAAAACATAGGGGTTGTTGATAGAAGGGAGAAAATTTAGAGTTGTACATAATTTATGTATTTTTTGATGCCATATTATTGAAAAATATATTTTTTTATTTTTAACATCAAGTACTTTATAATTTACTTCTATTATTACAAAGTTAGCTACAGCCATAGGCAATACAACACGTGAGTGCTCTAACCACATTTACGTCGGAGTCAACCGCACATTGTCGTTCCAACATTTCCCGGTTGTAGGCTTCAGAAATGTTAGATGTGGACAACCCTTATCACTTAGGGGTATGAAAAATAGACGTTAGCCGATTCTCAGACCTACTGAATATGCATATAAAATTTCATAAAAATCGGTCAAGCCGTTTTGGAGGAGTATGGTAAATAAAACTGTGACATGAGAATTTTATATATAACACCCCTTATTTTGCATCGGGGGTTAGTAAGATAATGAACAGCAAATGAACAGCAGAGACGAACATTTTTAGTTTAATGACCATAAGATTCAATCATAAATCAACAATGTTACGCCTCTAAGTACAAAAATATGAAACAATTTCTAGCTAACGAAATACCACGTTTAACCTAAGCTCCCACATTTAGTGCTTTGTAATAATTAATTAATTATTCTTGCGAGGTATGTGGTTACATAGCGTTTTTGGATACTCCTACGAAATCCGACGTTTGTAATATAAATCTTATTTCTTACAGGATTGCTACTGGAATATGTTTGTACATGAAGATCACAGAGAATAAAAAACAAAGGGTTGCACTCCGGGAGTGCCGGAAGATTTAAGATTATAAAAAGTGTTTTCTGGGTGATTTGGACGACAATTCAATTAAAACACAATTGAGTTTCTCTGCAAGAAAATAAATGACATTTAATAATAATCTCAATGTCGAATCCAAAATCACAATAATTATAATATTTAGCTTTTTCCTGTAACAAAATACACTTTGTTTATGAATGTTTCCTTTTGACATATTCCATAGTTACCAATCTTACCCTACGCATTTTCGCTTACGATCAGGGTCACGTATCCTGTCGCGAGTTTAACAATTTTTACCAATAACCCATACCAAAAAGTGCTCAGCGCCGCTAAAGAAGTTTTCACTTGAAAAATGGACATTTAACATTGTTTCCTTTTTTAATGGCGCTTGTAGTAATTTTTCTCCGTTGTCATGTCAATTCGTCCCTCATACATATTTTTATATTTTTTTAATTACTGGTTTGAGATAGTTTTAAATAAGTGAGTTTTAATAACTTTTTTGTTTTTGGAGAAGTTTGAGCAACAGTCATTGATACTAAGAAATAATCATTTCGTTTATATTATTGAGCTTCCATTTTATCTTCTCTCTTCTAATTCTCACTCCTTTAATTCCGATAATAATTCTTTTCATGAATTAGTAATAATAATTCTATTCGGTAAAAGTAGGGACAAAAGCTAGTAAATTAAAAGCGCGGCTAAATTCCCGACCCGCAACCGGAAAGAAAGATTTACCCAACTTGAGCCTAACTCTCTCCTATTCATTTTAATGCGTATGAATATTTGAAGCGACTGTTTTAGAGCGCGGCTTTCTCTTACGAAGGTTTGTCTTTTATACTTGTACTGTACGTACCTGTAAAAGATACTAACCTGTTGCTTATTTATTACGGAAATGATGAAGAACTATATATATACCTAAGTAGCACTGTGTCTTCTTATTGGTAACAACGTGATTATTTTGAAATTTAATAATAACTCTGCTGAAATTTAAGAATAACTAAAGTTTTGAGAAACATAATTAAGGTAAAATTAGATTAATTCTTTTCTTTTTATGTATACGTAGGTACCACAATTTTCTCCAGTAGCAAGAATTGACTGCAAGAGAATACCATTGATGTAAAAACTTACAATAAACGGTAAAATAAATAAGAAAACAAAATCTTTTCTTAATCAAATAATAATAATAGAGCATATTTTCGATAGACAAAATTATCCTCCTAAGACTACTTTATAAAGCAGTAATAACAATAAGAATTTAAAACAATAAAGCAAAAAAACAAAGAAGATAGTTTATGATTAAGGTCCATGACTAGGACTTTATGCACTTGATACAGTACTTCCCGCCTCCGCTGCAGATTGTGCGCCCTCTCCCGCAACTTCCGCATCCGGTGGCGCCACTGCGCTGTGCCACTCAGATTATGACATAACACTCTGTTACAATATGAATAAGTTAGTGCATAGGAGTACAAATTACGGATTTAAGCTTCTGATTTTTCGATTTTAAAACACAAAATATTAAAAACCTGTCGAAATCCAGTTTTCATAGATTTTATATTTTAAACGATAACTATTACGTCACAACCCTGTTAACAAAATAACTGCATCATTGCTATGAAACGATTTAAAAGCCACGTTTAAATAAATAAGCAATTATGAGTCTGTTGTATATTGTAGGCTTGTTAACATGCTTTCAAGAACATACTTCAAAACAGTATATCAAGGGAATGGCAATAAATGCTTTCAAGAACATAAACTAGGAATGCATGCACTTGATTCAGTACTTCCCGCCTCCGCTGCAGATTGTGCGCCCTCTCCCGCAACTTCCGCATCCGGTGGCGCCACTGCGCTGTGCCACTCAAATTCTGACATTACACTCTGTGACTACAGGAATAAGTTAGTGCATGGCGGTAAACATTACGGCTTTAGTTCTTATCATCATTATTTAAATTTAATATTTAGTTTCCGTTCCCACTAACAATTAAGCTTAGGACGTAGTACGTTAATTTAAGCTATAAACTACGTGCACACCAAATTTCATCTTAATATATTTATCCGTTTTTGCGAAAAAGAGTAACAAACATCCAAACTTTCATGTTTATAGTAAGTAGAAGGATAATTTTTTGTTCGAGCTTGTTGTGCCCACGGCGAAGCCTGCGTTAAATTTAGGATAAACGCATAAAGCGTTTTCGAACCATCAGACCATAGGCAAAGGATCCACGAGGAATTATGACTACGAGGAAAAACAAGGAGAAGGTAGTCGAATTTATCCCATCTAAGTGACGAGTAGTATTGTGGATAAACGCTAAGTAAAGATAGGTATGTCATAAACCAATGTTAGCGGGTCTGATAGAATTCCCGACGGAAAAATTGGCTACATTGATTTCATTTAAGATCAGATAGACTGCGCGCTTTGTTGTTTATCTGCTGAAATTATAATATATACTGAAAGCGCTAATTTATAATATACTTATAGTCCAGTCAATCCAAGGGTACAAACATTTTTATTTATGATTAAACATACCGTTTTGCTGAAAATCACGAAAATCCAGTTTTTGTGACTTTTGACCCCAAAGAATTTTTTCGAGGTATCGGATCGATGAAGTCTTTTTGGATTAGATTTAGATTATAATTTGAACTATCCTACTAATTTTCAACTGGTTGGGAATTTATTCACTCTTATTTTAAATTTGGTCTAATTTGACTATATGTATTTGTAAATTTTCTATTAGGTTTATTGCAAAAGTGTTGATTTAAAAATACTTTCTAATTTATTTAGAAAATCCTTTATCTCTTGCGACACCGATCGTGTCGCTCATCTCTACGGAACAGTTTCGGAAAGCAGGTTGTGCGAGGAACAAGGAACAAGGCTCTCGTTCTTCGCGAGCTTTCGAGCAAAAGTTCCGACATGTGTTCCGCAACTCTGCGTCCCACATAGGTAGGTACGTTATGTCGCAAGTTTCCATCTTTCTTTTACTATTTACGTATACAATTATATTTAAATTGTTGGAATTACCTTATTCGTTTTTTGGTTTTTATTTTAAGGTTCGCATGCAACCTATTTTATTTAATTTAATTTTTATAACAGGTAAATTTCTTTTCTTTTAGTTAAAAAACGATCCTCTCATCGATCGTAACCCATCATGAGTCAGGTGCCTCGTGATGCCCATTGCGACGTGATTCCAGCAAATATAAATAAAAAGTTTATTATGTGGCATTATTATATTTCACCAATTAGGTACAGTACGTGATTAAAGTTCCCAGTAAATTCCTAGCTGTTGTATTAATTATAAAAGTAGATTTACTCGTATGTACATGTATTAATATGCTTAAAAAGTTATATTTTTGTTTTGGATTTCGGGGCTTGTACTCCGTAGAGACAACAGTGCTTCGCTGATAAAAAGCTCTTAGGTTCCATTAAAAATTTACACGAAATTCCTACATGTTTCAAAAAATATTTTTTGTGTTACATGGTGTACTACAGAACTTATCCTAAAACTATAATTTATTTGTTTGACAGAACAAAGTGAAATTTTAACACTCATCTAAAACACAGTAACTACAGTATGGTTTAGTATCACAACCACCTAGTTAATTTAATAACTAATTCAAGTAGTTATTAATGGCAAAGTGACAAATACATTTTAAAAGTTTGCTTTCAATTTCAAAGACCAATATTATTGTAAGCTGCTCTAAGTACAACCTCGTTAATTTTCTAAGAAAATATTCTATACAAGGACACGGGGTCCTTGTATAGAATATTTTCTTTTCTTTTAGTAAATTTCTTTTCTTTTAGTTAAAAAACGATCCTCTCATCGATCGTAACCCATCATGAGTCAGGTGCCTCGTGATGCCCATTGCGACGTGATTCCAGCAAATATAAATAAAAAGTTTATTATGTGGCATTATTATATTTCACCAATTAGGTACAGTACGTGATTAAAGTTCCCAGTAAATTCCTAGCTGTTGTATTAATTATAAAAGTAGATTTACTCGTATGTACATGTATTAATATGCTTAAAAAGTTATATTTTTGTTTTGGATTTCGGGGCTTGTACTCCGTAGAGACAACAGTGCTTCGCTGATAAAAAGCTCTTAGGTTCCATTAAAAATTTACACGAAATTCCTACATGTTTCAAAAAATATTTTTTATGTTACATGGTGTACTACAGAACTTATCCTAAAACTATAATTTATTTGTTTGACAGAACAAAGTGAAATTTTAACACTCATCTAAAACACAGTAACTACAGTATGGTTTAGTATCACAACCACCTAGTTAATTTAATAACTAATTCAAGTAGTTATTAATGGCAAAGTGACAAATACATTTTAAAAGTTTGCTTTCAATTTCAAAGACCAATATTATTGTAAGCTGCTCTAAGTACAACCTCGTTAATTTTCTAAGAAAATATTCTATACAAGGACCCCGTTAGGTACTATTTAATACTACTCATAATTAACGATGAAACGTGAAAAACATTCTTTACACTATCCACTATTAGTACAAGACCGTCGTGTTGATCCAACCAGCGAGGATTTACTTAATTAACTCTTAACTCAGTCATTTTCTGTCCACTTTTCATTTTTAATTACTGTGGAGTCGGTGCTAGTTGGTATAAAGCTTTGACGTTGAATAGGTAGGTATTTAAGCGTGGCGTTTTTTGTTGAAACATCAGAGTAAACAAAATGTTAAGGGTTTTTAGTGGAGTCTTTGAAGAAAATACCGATACTAGTTTTTTATAATTTAAAGCTTTACGCTTTTCTAGTGTCCACTGCAGCTCGTAATTTGCTAACACAAAGTAAGAATTTTTTTGTATAATAATAATGTTTTGTATTTGTTGTCATGTGATGAAATGGTTGGATATGAATATCCATTTCATTATATTTGTTACTGGCCTTTTTATATTAAAACAAAAACTTCAACGTCAATATTACTGACACCTGAAGTCAAACAAATCAAACGTCTCACACAAACCAGTGAACATGAATAGATTATTCTCTACTCTTAAAGGAACCCTTTACTCAAACTGTAAGCGTTATCTTCGAACAAGTGTTATTCGCAATAATGAGGGAAAAGTTGAGGTCGGCAATCCTTTTCGTTTGGAGCCAATCGAAACTCAAAGTCATACGCTAAGAAGACATAATAACTGTAGAAGACAAACGGTTTACGAGTTCGGTTTGTACGTCGCTGCTTGTCTTCCGAAGTACGTCCAGAAGGTACAAATGCAACATTCTGATCAACTGGAGATCCTAGTCGCTCCTGAAGGGTTATATCCTGTACTGAGTTTCTTGTGTTACCACCAACACGCTTGCTTCGGACAGTGCTCGGGAGCTACAGCTATGGATGTGCCAAGCAGGGAATACAGGTTCGAAGTAACCTACTTCCTACTTAGTATGAGGTTCAGCGAACGGGTCAGAGTGAAAACGTATACCGATGAACTCACTCCACTGAGATCCGCTTGCAGTATTTGGCGCGGTTGCAATTGGTTTGAGAGAGAAATCTACGACATGTTTGGCGTCATATTCAGCCACCACCCTGACTTAAGGAGAATTTTGACGGATTACGGTTTTGACGGGCACCCTTTAAGGAAAGATTTTCCACTCGTAGGGTATATAGAGGTCAGGTACGACGATGAATTGAAGAAGTTGGTGTATGAGCCTGTTGAATTTCCGCAAGAGTTCAAACGCTTTCAACTGGAATCGCCCTGGAATTATATGAACAATTTCCACGAAGGCTACAACAACCCACTACCGAAGCCACAAAAGAAGACACAATAGAATTACCCAATATTTAATTACTGTCTGACCATTAATTAATTCACTTGCTTCGTAATAAAGTTAATTTTATTTCGGCTTTTGTTTGTCTGTGAAAATTAAATGTCTTGTTCTCCACTCTCTTTTCCTAATAGAAATATTCTTTTATGTGCTGTAGTTTTCAGATCATGTTTTAAGTTCGGAGTTTTTGTTATAATAATTATATCAAATGGCACTACCTAATTTATTTCCTACAAAATAATAATATTTCATTAACGAGGCAATATTCTTGTGAACAATAAATAAATAACCCAACCACGATACCAATTTTATCCGTCTTAATACAGGGGCGTACTGAGTACATTTTCACATACAATAATAGATCCATTCAACCCCTGGGCGGCCAGATGACGCTCCTTTCAAACGGTTCTCAATTAATAACTTTGGAAATTAGGGGGAAGTGGCTAATTATTCTATCTCCATTCTACGAGTAAGTTAGTTGTTTTATAAGTATCTGTGGCGGAGGTCAAGGAAATTGCGCTTCTATGTTCATTAGTGACCTTTTAACGCTGTTTTGACAGGTTATTATCTTTGAATATCTGTTTTAATACGATTAGTATACATATATTTTTTCAATTTATTATACTTTGATTGCAAATTAGGTGTTTCAACTTAAATAATTTTGAAATATAAATTTAAAATAATGATGTTTTTCTTGTCAAGACACGTTAGACAGACCCATGACTATTTTTTTAAATAAGGTGTAAAGTATTAGCTAATAATGGTTAGCTTCGATATTAGGGATTTTACTATCTAGCCACCCTCAAGACTACTAAACTTTCGAAAAAAAAAGAAGTACAATAGCTTTCATGCATATTTATGTACATAATAATATGTACCTATCCATATTTATTTATTTTATACGTGTTATGTGTGGGTAACACTAGGAACCTACGTTTAAAAAAATGAAGAGTCTAATTTTGGTTATAATGGTTAAGAAAGTACCGGGCGGTGACAAGAATAAGTCAAAAGTAATTATTACACACTTAAGTTACGGTTGAAGGTATCTAATTGCTCTGTTCCCGAACTAATACTTAATATTATTAGTCTAAATATTTGCATTTCGTTCCTAATGGTATTTAATAAACCGAAGAGGGAATTACAAACAGCTGAACATTTATTATGTTTACAGCAGAACTTCAGCTCACTTAAGCTTTCAAGCAATTAGAACTTGGTGGAAGTTTTACCGTGGTACCAGGCATTCATGCGGCGATAGGAGGTTATAGCTATAGCGTGTGTTCGAAAATTCTATCTGATTCATATCATACGGACATCTGCGTAAGAATAACGACAGAGTGGAGGACTGAATGAGCAATCGGCCGCAGTGTGTGGCGCGCCCTCGGATGGAGCACGCCGTCGCGCTCCGGGATCTGCCCAACTTGTCACGTGGACGCAAAACTTCGGGCGCGATGTCTGACAGATATTAGACTGCGAAAATAACCATAATTATTACGCAGCTTCAAGCTGTAAGGAGAGAAGGTGAGAAGAACCTTTATAGCTAGTTCTGGGTTGTTTTCCGTTTCTTTAGATCACTTTTTGGGTAGTTTTTACGTAGTTTCGGCAAATATTCATAATGGATAAACATTAATATTAATTATTTTTGAATTTTGAAATCGTTACTGGTAGTTGCATTAATTTATGAATTAGCAGTAGCATTTATAGTAGTTTTATTGCAAAAATGGATAATTCAAATAAAATAATAATTAGTTACCGGACTAAACTATCACACACTCAGTCACGTTAGTAAGTAGTAGGTAATTTCCCAAATGTCTGTAATTAAACGAAATTTTGGTGCGTTACCGAAAAAGGACTAAATTCGCTTAGTTAGGAAACTTTCTTTCTTGCGCATATTGGATCAGGTATATCGTGTTTCACTCTATGTTCATTTTTACTCGCACATTGACTTGATTTCTAGATGTTTAAAAATATTCGGTAGATGTTGAAGAGGACTTAGACCTAACGGATTGGCGTCGATTAAGGAAACAGGCCTGTGCACAAAATTTATTTCCAAAAGGCTAACGAATGCACGTATTAAATATTCACAGATTTTATCGTATGAGAGAATATGAACATTTTCAATTTGAAATCCAAACATAAACTGCATATGAAAATTATGCAGCGAGATGTTACAATTTCATATAACTGCTACACTAGCTAAACTTAGTTATAATGTCACTTAGTAACTACCTAACTAATTACTTCGTAACGTTTGTGTTCGAAATATCCACCGACATTTAATTGGTAAGTTTAATGTAAAAAATAGAGGATTTATTTCAGTTTTTTTAAATATTATTAATACCCGTGGGCAATCATAATGCAAAAAAATCAAAAAAATGTGGTGAAAGGTAACTATAACGTTAGAAGGGGTTGCAATCCAAAGCATGCCTAGATATAAGGTGGCAAATTTTGCGTTGCGTAAGAAATGTTATACCCATAGAAAACAGTTACTTATTCTGTTTTCTATGGTTATACCCATTCAAACATGGACATGTTAAAATTAATGTAAATCTGTGGTCTTATGATAGACGTTAACAGATATTTTTAATCGCTAGCGTTATCCTGAAGTCACGTGGCTATTCTTCTTATTACATAAATATCACCATAAAACAAGGAAGTTGTATTTACTTTACACGGACATTTAATTAACCACCAACGGGTAGTTTAGTTGACAGGGCGACAGACGGATGGTTGGGGTTGACGGTTGCCCAAATACAGCTTAGTCATTAATCTAAAGCCAAATAGAAAAAATAGAACAAAATCCCCCATATAAAAGTGTTACGGGACCAGAAATGTACTAACTTCTAAACTGCATACGTGATACGTATCGTATCTATGCCACCGCTGCGGTCCTCATAACAAGGTTATGTTCGTCTATATCAGTCTATATAGTGAACGAAATTATATACTGAGGTTGCTTTTAGCCGTATAAAAAATTACCGGATTCTTTTAAACAAAGGTTTTGTACTTTTCAACCATAGGAACTAATGACGTCATCTCGGATCAACAAATGCATGGGTGTCGCATGTACTCAATGTATCAATCATTAACATTGAAAAACTCATAGATGGAACTCTAAGTTACTAATAAAACTGAGTGGAAAATAGAAACGAATACACACTAAGTTTAAAAGCTAATAGAAGATCAAACATTAACTTCCGGGGAGTTAGTTAGCTAAAGTCAAATATTATCCGCGCTAATGACTAACTGTTAGAAAACAGGTGCCTTTTCAAAGCACCTAATTATCACTGGTTAAACAAAACACATTAACAAACTATTGCAGTAGACATAATACATAATATATAATTATGTAGTTTTAGGAGAATCTGAAATAATAAAACAAAATTATACTGTACAACTTGTTTTAATCTTTTGAAATTCACGTCCATTATAATTATGACATTTATTTTAAAAATCCGTGTTCTTCTTTTTATTCCTTTGCGCCAGTCAGACCAAGCCTTGTATTGACTGTGACCGCAGCTTCAGCCATCTGCAGCAACCGCTTACGAGCTCCAAAACTCCGTCGTACAGTAGTTACTTACCTTATTTAATAGGTAGTAGTCATCAGTGGCAAAGAATTTGGTCTCTTACTCGAATGATCCGGGTTCAAATCCCATCCATTTCCAAAAATGGTGAAAGAAACGTCGTGGAGTAACCTGCATGTCTGTGAGTTCTCCATAAAGTTCTCGAAAGCCATATGTAGTCCGATATTCCCCAATATAAGTAGTGGACTATCGCCTACATCCTTCTTATTATGAGGGTAAACCTGTCTCTTCACAATAATTATAATTCACAATAATAATCATTTAATATACAACATGTTCCTGTTGTTTCTCTCTCAAAGTGGTCGCCATGCGGTTAGCGTAATTCACAAAAACTGTTTTTTTTATCGAAGTTAAAACTTTTCTGTTCTTTGTTTTCGCATAGCCAAGTATAGAGGTACATATTTAGTATATTCAGGAATACGAAATAATATTTTAATGTGCAGAAGAATAAATAAATAATGTAGTTTTCACTCTAATCAATCCATTACAGAAAAGTTATAAATAAGGAATAACAATAAAAATATATACAAACCTGAATAAGGCCATCCACCAACCCGCATTAGGCCAGCGTGGTGGACTAAGGCTACACCTTTCTGAGAGGAGCAATGGATCATTAATGGGTTACAGAAAAAAATACAAATATATAAATCATTAAAATTGAAATATTTTGGGAGCTACGCGAAGCATATTACCGCTTTACGCTACAGTCTAAACTCCGTGTGGAACAAACTTGAGAAGAAAGAACTTTGAGAACAAAGCGCACCACAGAGCGCTCTCTACATTGAATGTGAATTGAAGTTTAAACGATTATAATACGAATGTATTGCTTTTGTTAACATAAATGAAACTATAGGTACATTGTCTTCGTATTAAAATTGAAGACCTAAAACAAGTATTTTCTTTGTAAATATAGAATTCTGTGTAATAATAAAATAAAGTATGATTTTAGTTATTGGTACTTTTTGCGTTTAATAAAACTTTTTAATAAATATCAAATACTACTATATTTTGGTTTTCACTAAACCTTTTCATGAAATTTTTAGGAGGAATGCTAAACAGCCGCTCGGTACTAAACTCCGTGTGAAACAAACTTGAGAAGAAAGATCTTTCAAAACTGAGCGTACCATAGAGCGCTCTCTACATTGAATATGAATTTAAGTTTGAAATTGTTCTAATAAGTATGTTTGTAGTGTTTTAATTAATATCACTTGTAATGTGTACATCTACTGAAAGGTGCCTGATATTCTTTGATACAAAGATAATTAATATGCTTTGTACCAATGTTCATATTTCGAACACCTAAGTAAATTTAAAGTTGTAATAAGTACTACATGTATGTTTGTTTATATATTATTAACTTCTGCTTTTAAGTAGAGCTCTCTAATTAATTAACCATTTTTTTTCAATGTACATCAAAAACCAACTCGTTTTCCTGTCGATACGGGCCATCAAAGGATCTACTTATTTCTTCCGATTTTTAAAATGTTAGTCATACGGAATACCTAGATGAGTTAAATTACTTCGTAGTTTCTTTATAGATTTTTTTACGTCGGGAATTTTATGTATTGTATGCTGTTACTTGTTACTACTTTCACTTGCCATACGTTTCACACACAGACAGTTGTTGCCTTACTAATTGGTTAACTAGCCATTCCCAACAATAAACCAGTATAATCGCAGTAATATTTCATTACGTAAAGCTTAGATCGTCCCAGAGCTTGTAAAGCTACTTAGACCAGTTGAGCATTCACAGCTGAGTTACGGTTAAGACGGTCCAACTATAGACATTACCTAAAGGATGTGCACGTATCGTGAAGAATCTATACGATACTCGTATCTTTAAATTACACATTCAACGAACCTTTCCCATACAATGTTAGTACCACGGTCGAGAATATCACAAGCTGATGTTCGCTGTGTAGTGCCTCGATTTTTTCTCAAGTCTATCGTGTTTTGGCGGAAAAGTAGTTACCGGCGTTCGATCGTATTCGCATTCATTTTCGATACCTTCAATCGACACTTCACCTCCATGAGACGACCTCGCAAACGAGGATGTTTTCATGAACATCACTCAGCCGTAGATACCATACAATATTAGAATTGCAAAAATATACACAACAAGCGAGAGATACTTGCAAGTATAATACGGGATTTATTCAACAACGGAAGTTTTGTGTGAAATCAAAAATAAGCATTTTGAAACGTGAATTAAGCCGCTTATGAGTTTCTATTTTCTAAACATAGCAACAGTGAAAATTGACTTCGATCGGAATACTTAGATAATCACTTGCTAATTTTATAATATTATCTAGGCTCTCTGTAGATCCAGGTATGGTTCTGAAAATTAATTTATGTATAAAACATTATAAAGCTTGAAAATACAATAACGAAGATACGAGTAGCTTATGCATAACAAGTTTAAATAATGATGATGGACGATAAGGCTTACTATCCTTTTCATAAAAGCAAAGCCTACGAAAAAGATGAGCCTTAATCCATGTCTAGCAAATAAATATTGCTTATTTTAAGTATCCCCGGGACAACATCTACACCTATGCTAGACACCTCGATACAAGACTATCATACCTACTTAATTATGCATACCCATATTGTACGTATTTTTTTAACTACATCGTAAATGCAGCGGTGATAGCCCAGTGGCTTAGAATTCGACCTCGAATCGAGGGATCCGGGTTCGAATCCCAGTGGCACGCACCAATGACTTTGTAATAAAAGTTATGTGCGATTTATGAAATTAAATATCACCTGCTGTTACGGTGAAGGAAAACATCGTGAGGAAACCTGCATGCCTGAGAGTTCACAAAAAAAAATGTTCTGCGAAGGCATGCGAAGTCCACCAACCCGCAGTAGGCCAGCGTGGTGGACTAAGGCCTACATCCTTCTCATTGTGAGAGGAGACCCGACCCTGTAGTGGGTCATTAATGGGTACTGACATGACATGACAAATGCATAATTATAAACAATAATTTTGAAATCATATAACATACATTGCTGTCTATACCTAATTATAGTGAATCGTTATCGACTGATGTAATCGCGTAAGGGAAATTACTTTCTATATTCATGTCGAACGCATGCACCACAGTAATTATGGCAACGTTCGCAAATACCAATGTGTATTTTAATGTTATGACAGTGTTTGTTTTGATACATTTAGTTCGTTGCAAGTTTGTATTTACCACCTGATAGCTCTGCATTGCTCAACAATGTTGTCTATAAACAGTGGTATGTAGAAAGCAGTAATGGGGAAACACTGCCTTTATATCCCATTAGTGTTGGTTAATCTCAAAAACTTAGAGGTATATGAATACTATTGGCAATTATCTTTCAACTTTTATGAAGTCATAGGCATTTCGTTTACAAAACCAATTTATATACCACACGGGTGAAGTTAACAGTAATTTCAACAAGAATACAGGGCTATAAGTGAATATTCTATAAAAGTTTTTTCAAAAGTGGTTTCTTGCAAATAAGCTCTAATGTTTATTTTACTTTTATTTGCAGCATCACATGGATATCCCGGGCTTTAGTGGGTGACGGCAACGCAGAGGATTTCGCGTGACGGGAAATATGCAGCAACCCTGGTGGTCGCTTTATTTGCTCGCTATTTTCATGCTGGGACTCGACTCCAAGATAGCTGGTAAGTGATATTTGTAGTGTGTTTAAATGTAGCCTTAAAAATGAACAATTTAATTACTGTAATCATATTCAGAATTTAATGTTAAACTCTTGCAAAGTCAAAGCTATCTGCACCAAAATTAAATATCAGTTGCTGTAACGGTGAAAGATAACATCACGAAAGATTGCATGCCTGAAAATTCGTAAGAAATATTCTCAAAAGCATGTGAAGTTCATCATTCTCATTGTGAGAGGACCCTGCAGTGGGGCATTAATGTCAAAATCAAAGTCAATGAGTTGCAGACAGGGAATTTCCCCAAAGTAGCAGCAGTATAGAAAAAGCTCAATGTTCTTGAAGATGATGAGCACGCAAAAAAACTTTAAAATATCTATCCAAATAACGTAGTAGTAGTAAGTGATCTCTACCACTTTAGTTCTTTACAGTCACTGTAAGCCTCACTTCCAGAAAAACTTTCTAATAAATCTATATTGATTACAGGGCAAGCCTTTCAGCCAGAATTTGCCGAGCCACTAACAAACCTGACTGTGCCTAAAGGTCGAGATGCAACGTTCAGATGCTTAGTTCATAATCTTGGAGGTTATAGGGTAAGTTCAAATATACAAGAAAATAATACAGTAGTTCTAAAAATTTGATGACATTTTAATTTATTCACATTTTACAGGTAGGGTGGGTAAAGGCTGATACAAAAGCCATACAAGCTATACATGTACACGTAGTCACTAATAACCATAGAGTAGCAGTATCACATAACGGACAGGCGGTATGGAATTTACACATCCGAAATGTCCAAGAGGAAGATCGAGGACAGTACATGTGCCAAATCAATACCGATCCAATGAAAAGCCAGGTGAGTACAGTGTTACAGCTCTTAACATAACAATGTGTTCATCAGTTAGACGTTAGCGCACTCCATTCTACATCCTCGCTTTGAAGCCCAGTCGATGACGTCACATCGCTTTCCTTATATTGAGATTGCGATTTCTTCTTACTATATCCCCGAATTCTCACTTGACGGTACAAAAATTCTCTAGTCATTATTTCAGGGACGAACATTTTCCGACTTCTATACAATACTATGTTAGTAGGACCCCAATTGGGAGTCGGAAAAAATAAATTCCGTAAATCATTATAGAAATAATAGTTTTTCAATTGAATCAACAGAGCAATAAAAATTATCAAAAAATATATGCTAATC
The DNA here is from genome assembly GCA_905147235.1 of Erynnis tages. NCBI lineage: Eukaryota > Metazoa > Arthropoda > Insecta > Lepidoptera > Hesperiidae > Erynnis > Erynnis tages. Next base: position 6,257,260 of record LR990073.1, read on the forward strand.
AAAATTTCAAGCAACAGCATATCGAGGCGCATTGAAATTGATTTTATGAAGTAAGAATTATCATACTCCCTTGTTAAGGTAACGCTCCATTTAAGTAACAAAATAACAAATGTTACAATGGGAATCAATACCCAAGTGATCTTCCAGTAAATGCTTGGTTTAACACCGATCATAAAAATAATGTCAACACTGTGATTTTTAAAGCCGTAAAACCAATAAACAGCAAAAGAAAAAAATAAAACATTCATAAGTTGCAGAATGTGGATTACATCATGCAGCACTGCAGCAAGATCACAGCAGTAAAAAGGAGCTGACAAACCACATATTATAACAATCAGTATAACAGAAGAAAATTTATTATATTTTTGAGTTATCACTACAGAATTGAACATACTTTCTTGGAAGAATAAATATAGTATCCACAAGTTCATAAAAAGGCAGAAAAATACTGCTGAGAGCCACATAAAAGTCCAAACGGGCTGTTGGTCAAAATACATTAATATTTCAGTTACAGATGCAAAAACAGTAAAGAATAATCCTTCGCCTATTTCAAGTACATTTTCCTCTTCGCCGTGGTAGTAAGACATAGTTTTTATACCACCAAAAAGAATAAGAGCTAATAATGTAGTGACTAATGTGGAGCACAAAGGAACTGTTACTGATGTCATTGTTGCAGGACTGCGAAATGAAACGTCACGAGATAAAAATGCAATCACACCTATACCAGCACCACAACTTACAATTCCTCGCGTAAAACTATTTACACTCTTTGCAGTTTCAAAAGTGTACCAATTATTTACTATTCTTCTTGCGTACCAAGTACCGGTTGAGGACAATGCAACCCAAAATAAAATTAAAACCACAATGCACACATAAATTGCGAGTAGCTTGACAATTGTTTGGATAAACTTTTCTCTTTTTATTGATAAAATAAATAGGATCAAGCCCGAGGTGCAGCTTGCAATAACAACTTTCCACAAATGAACACAGTTGGAGATTTTTGTATTGTTATTGCCGATTTCACGTTCATAAAAGCAGTTGCTGCTGGTTTATATGCCGCAGTCTATGTCAAATAAAGATTGAGCTTCGATACAATGTTGAAATACGGATACATTGGCACGTTTTATCATACATATGGTTCTGTTAAAATCGTCACACGTAAACCACGGAGGTGGATCCCGAGCTGAAAAGAAAGTGTATTCCAAATACCACGAAGTTAACACCATGGCGTACAAGGTTTTCAAAGCGATGAGGTAAAATGAACCGTAGCCAACACCTCGTAGAATAGGTAGGAAATTCCACATCGTAATAATACTGCAGTTAGTGTACTGTCCAATGCAAACCTCTGAATAAACAAGTGGTATTCCAACAAATATAACTGCTGCCAAATGTATGAACGTGTGGATGAAAAATCCATCATGGGATATATCGACCGGAGAGAATACAACGGAAGCTTCGTTCATCATCCAGGCCCACATGATCAGCTTGTAAGTGCTGTACGTTTTCCATCGGCCTTCCTCTTGATTACAGTCTTGGTTATCCATTTTGATTTTAGATTGGATTAATAAAATTTTGGCAAATGATGCAATGTCAAAAAGCCATCTAGATTATTTGACCACTGAATAAAATTATATAACCTAACTATTACACTATTATTTATTAAATTCTAATATAGAAGTGGTGAGTAGAGTTATGTGTAAATGATGGTAAGTCCAACCAAAAGTTTCCAACACCTATAAATTTGTCGTACAACCTGGTAAATTTATTGTAACAACATAATCACAATTGGTAATGTACTTAAATACACAGGATTAAACGGTTTGAAAATGAAAATACCTACAGCAGGAACAAAAACGTAAATGTAATTGCGATTACAATAAACGCTGGGGATATAAAGTGAATTAAAGTACGTCGGAAGCGAGGGAGCGACGCAGCGGGTAATGATTCGTATATGGTGGTCCTAAATTATTGCGCTCCAGCGTAATTTATACTCTGGTCTGATAACGGCATAAATTGTGAACGGCGACAGTGCAGCTGCAGGCTTCGACGACGCGACGCCCGCGCGGCGTGACGCCACTTCATGCAATGCTCCAAAAATTATTTTCAACCCCCAAAAAGTAGTTGATAGTGCTAATAACTAATAATTGATATTGCTTTTTCGTTAGGTACCTATTTGGTCGTTACCCAATATAATTACAGGACTTACAATGATTTGACCGTTTTGGATAGCAAAAATCGACTGGTTATACGATATTTCTGATGGGTCCATCTTTCTAATGGGCATATATCAAATAACCAAATACCACGAATCAATTTATGCAGGTTTTCAGAAAAATGATGGGATAAAATTTCCGTTTTTAGTAAAAATCGCCGTTAGTTTTTTCAATTCAATGCCTGCTTTATTTGTTTTTCTGCAGAATGTAAAAAATATTTATATCACAAGACCCAAATACCAATTATGACTTCTAAGAAAACTAAAGTAAAAATTTACTCAGAATTAGACGGGTAGGCCTTAGTCCACCACGCTGGCCGAATGTGGGTTGGTGGACTCTATTAACGGGTAATTCAATTGCGTCAAAGATATAGCACATTCATTCATCCGCATAAACCTTCCCAATAAAATAATAGTAAGATAACATATACTTACCTATTAGATATATATTTTTCACGTCACATTTTCCAAGCATACGACATTGCAGAGTTTTACAACATTTGGATCTGATTTTTCGTAGATGGGTTTCTTGGACGTGGTTATACCACCAGACTTCATCCCTGAAGAAACGTCGGGCGACATCATGATACCGGAAGGGGACACAGCCAAGGTTCAATGTCGGGCCACAGGGCAGCCTCCCCCCCGGATCATGTGGCGGAGGGAAGATGGATCTGACATTGTGATTAGGCACCCAAATGGCACCAAAACTAAAGGTTTGTATATTGTCAGTAACCTATTAATGACCTACTTCAGGGTCGGATCTCCTCTTGCAGTGAGAGGGATTTATTCCTTAGTCCACCACGCTGGCCTACTGCGGGTTGGTGGACTTCACATACCTTTGAGAAAAAATGTATTGTGAACACACAACATACAGCGGTGACAGCCCAGTGGCTTAAAATTTGATCTCGAATCGAGGAGTCCGGGTTCGAATCCCAGTGGCACGCACCAATGCCTACATCCCTCTCACTGTGAGAGGAGACTCGACCCTGTATCGGGTCATTAATGGGTTACTGACATGCAGTAGCGCAATTTATGCCTGCAACTGCAAGCAAATTGCGCGAATGTCCGAAATGAATGTGTAATTTTGTCTATAATAGACAAATAATTGTGTTGTTAAATTGTTTCATTGAAAACGTTTACATAAATAAGAACACATGTTTCACAATAAAGAAATTTATATTGAAGCAACCTATTGACATATTTTATAAAGGATATATCTGGATGGTGGAATGGAGGAATCTCTCCTTAATGTACTTACCAAATAACGCCATACAAGTACGTCCGTTTATAATTAAAAAAAAATGGAGACTAGCGTCTTTATCCTTAGAAGTGGCATCCACTTATAATTTTTGTATTTCACTTCTCAATAAAAGATACTCATATGAAGGGGTTCGTCAAGAATGTTGATTGCTCTGCATTTATATTTAATGCAGAGTTTATTCGGAAATTATTATACTGGTGAATCTTACTAAAGAATCTACAACCCTTCTTGTTAACAGTAACGGTGTACGAAGAGGATGCGCTAGTTCTCACGAAGATATCTCGGTCAGATATGGGGGCGTACTTATGCATTGCTAGTAACGGGGTCCCGCCCTCCGTCAGTAAACGGATCGTCATTAAAGTGCATTGTAAGTATTGTTCTCTAACAAATACCATTGGTGTCAGCCCCGGGGATACCATAACTGCGATTTAACTGTAATCCATTAATGACCCACTGCAGGGTAGGGTCTGAGAATCTTACAATGAGAAAGATGTAGGCCGTAGTCCACCACGCCGGCCTCCCGCATATGCAGGTTTCCTCACGATATTTTCCTTCACCGTTACAGCATGTGATATTAAATTTTATTAACCGCACAAACCCTTTTTAAGGTAGTTATTGGCAAATTACTTATTCTTAACCAATTACGTGTTCTTAACAAATTATTTATTGGTGTTCGCCTCGGGAGGCACTATTACTGTCATGATAGTGGTTGCCAATACATAAAAATTTCAGGTGCCATAATTCGTAATATATGTATACAGTGTTTTAGGTTGGATTTAAATAGGTAATAACAAAATTAATGAATTTTTTAACAAATTTTTAAAAACGGGTGAAAACTACTTTAAAATTATTAATTTGTTTTGTTTTAAAGAATATAGCTATTAATTGAATAATTTGGCAACTTATAACTAGTTATAAACACCTTAACGCTCTTATTCTCAAGGTGATAAATTCCATTTACCTGACGATATTTTTTATTCAAGGTACGGTTGAAAACTCATTTAGAGAACGAAAATTGGTCCTTGGCAAATTCGCTGTAATTGTTGTTTATCTCGACAACTTTCAGAGGTTTCTTCTAATAAATGGTGTTATTTAACGACAACGAGCGGTGTTTAATTATTTTAGCCGTTTAGCCTGTCTTTGACGATGTAGACATGCTTTTTATTTAAGAGAAATAGTTTACTATAATTTATTTTTGTTAACAGTGCTTGGGGTTCCTTTTTGAACTTATGAATTATGACTCACTTTTATATAAAAATTACTACGGAATTTTACGGAAAACGATATCGATATTGTGAAACAAATTACCGTGTTAGTTACTGAAGTTGGATCGTTGAAAAATTAAAGAACTTTTACCGTAATTAAATTTAACTTCTGTGAGATACAGTTTTTAAATGCCTTATAATAATAATTAATTTAAGTATGTCTTCTACAGTTCATCCAGTTATCCAAGTCCCCAACCAGCTGGTTGGAGCGCCCCTCGGCACTGACGTCACCCTGGAGTGCTACGTAGAATCATCGCCAAAGTCCATCAACTACTGGGTGAGAGATTCAAGTAAGTATACCTTAACACTAATACTTTTATAAATGAAAGGTTTAGAGGATGGATGTTTGCAACTATTTTACGCAAAAACGACTGAACAGTTTTATATGATTTGGTACACTTTTTATCATTCTCCTATTATTTATGTAGACACAGTTGCGGTCGGTAGGCTAGTTAATCAATATAGAATCGAATCAGATGTATAAGACAGTATTTTGACAGAAACTCTACCAAATATCCATAAATATCAAAATGACGATTACACTTTCGGCTACAGACTGCTGTATTTGCTGCTGACTGATCCACAACCACAACTGACTTTTAAGAATATGTCGTTAAACGTCTTGATTAAATCATAATATTGCAACAAGCACAGCTTGTTTTCCTTTGGAAGTTTTCCTTTCTACGTTATTAAAAAAATATCACCCTATAAATAAATCAGTGGAGCCATAAAATATGTGCGCTCCAAAAACGCAAGACGCTTAAACGATAAGCTATTTTTTATCACATCAAACGTTGCTAAGAAACCTCATCTTGCGTCCAGCCCCGTCGAGTCACGCAACCTTATTGTCCCTTAGGGAATATGTCAGTTCGTCGCTATGACAACGACCTTTATCACCACCAGGCCCTAGGTAATCGTATCTGGGAGAGTAATTAAGGATAGTACCTACTACTTAAGAGGGCTGGTTAAGTCAAAAACAATTTCGACAGAGGCTTTGCCTCCTTTAATGTTGGTGTAAAAGCTCCTTAAACGACATCTAGATATTTATAGAGAAATTAGGCTTCAGTGTAATCTAATTGTAGCATTACGAACGACACCTTTGAGCACACACCATCAGTACTGATAGCCCAAGAGCTGTCTGACATTTTTGGAGAAGTGTTTGAGGAATCATAAAAGCATGTTGAAAGCTTTCCAACATGCTTTTATGATTATATATGATTTGTTATATCCTAACACAAAAAATGCAGATCTGGCTGGTGGGTGATGAATTGAATGAATTTTGCCTGAATGAATGAATTTTGAATGAATTGATTGAATTATTTTTGGAAAAAATAGGGTTTGAGGCATTTCGAACTTTTAACAACATTTAGTTATGTATTAAGTACCTACCTAATAATAAAAAAAATGAAGCCAGAAGACTGAGTTGGGCTTTTAAGGTATCTCCAAAATTATTTTTAAAAATCGAGAAATGTGTTTGAGTCACGCTGAAATATTTGTGAATAAAAAATAGTTAAGTATTTTCATAAAAACAAGCCAGATCGGATTTTTTTTATTTGGATATTACAAATTAATTATCTATTCAACATGATTTCTATTATGATTCAAATACTTATCGAAACATGTCTGCCAGTTCTCCAGCTATATTTCGTTTGGAACATTTCCATTACAGGAGTGGACTAAAGTATTACCTAAAATAGAAACTGAAAAATTTCATTACATTCCCTAGTATTAAACACCTATCCAATAAACGTCTTGGGTCAAATGTACGAGTACGAGTAGTTCGCAGTCGCAATTACCATAACGATGCCGCGATTCGTGTAACTTACCTTTTAATATAAAAAATATAAAATATAATAGTATGTAATATCTATTACAATCGTTAGAATCGTTAGAATCGTTCATGTTATCGTAATTTATTTTCGTTCAGTATATACATATACATATAGGACAAGAGTAAATAATGTTTCAACGAGCCTTATAAAATGTAATACATTTCTAAATATATTCACAGTTCATTGAAAGTACCTAATAGATAATAATGAAGATCGTATTTATCTATTTAATATAAAGATTATGTATTAAAGTTAAGCTGTTTCTGAGATCAAAGAAAGCTTATATCCTTGTCTGTCGATAGCAAAGCGTTTTTTTATTAAAGCCTAATTTAGAAAATGGTTTTGAAGTAAAACGTGTAAATACCTATAACAAAAAAATATAGAGATATTATAATATATAACCCTATATTTAAGTGTAATTCTAACTGTTAAAAATATTTAAACTAAAACAAAAATAAATCAGAACGTGTAGGTACAGCCGTAAATTATGGCATATTTTTAATTAACACCATCAATCTCTACGGATCCAGCGGTCTGCTAGTAACTGGCGTAGTTTTTTGGCAAGCCGAATCGTGGGCGGGACGTCTCTGGCAAGTAATGAGATATTAAGATTAAATTTACGAGTACGTCGAGTTTAATTCTTAAGAAAAGTGACCTATTGTGGTAAAATAAGACAATGCTCGTTAGTTCCGCTCGAGTGGACATGGCGTTTACGACTTCAGAGGCGACGAAGGAGGACCGACAAAGCATTTATAATTTACGTCCTATGAATGTACGATATTGCCCCCATTATTTAATTCGGAACAATTCTCCTAAGGTTTCTTAAACTTTTAAGGGATCAAATCTAGGATCAGCGTGGAAGAAAATATATTTTATGTTAGTTTCAAACTTTAAAAATCTGCATTTTTACGTTTATTCCACTAACTAAATAGTACCTAACTGAGTACCTAACTACTTTGGTTAGAAATTGAAACATCTGATTCAGTTAAAGGTTCCGTGAAATTAGTCGCAATATTAAGGGAAATAAATGTTATGTGCGATTTATAAAATTAAATATCACCTGCTGTTACGGTGAAGGAAAACATCGTGAGGAAATCTGCACGCCTGAGAGTTCACAAAAAAATGTTCTCAAAGGCATGTGAAGTCCACCAACCCGCAGTAGGCCAAAAAATATTTTTCGATACAAATTTCATTTTAAATGAAAGCATGAATAATGTTCTTTGAATGAATTTTTTACTGGACGTTTTTACGTGAAAGAATAGATTCCCCCTTGCTTAAGAGGGCACCGAGCTTTTTATACGAAATTTGTGTTCGTTTGATGTCTTGCTGTGTCGTTATTACGAAAGCTATAGCTATGCATTTACTAGGTAAGAAACTTCAGGATGTACTCTATACATCATGTGTTTCAGAAACACGATTACTTGTAGTTTCCTCGATAGAAAAAAAATCCAAAGTAAGGTCTTAAAAGTTAAATAAAAGCATAATATGGCGTAAATACTTCACGGAAGGTTATCAGTTTTTGAATAATAACAAAACGATATGTTTTCTATAACTTATACGTTGTACATTTTCAAAATGTTTACTTGTTTGATAATAAGAAGGAAATACCTAAAATATCGCGCGTTCCGCCCATTCTACGCAGAGCTACCGCGCTCCCCCCGAACGCGCGATATTTTATTAAATAATATTATTTTATTTAACATATCGTTTTGTTATTATTCAAAAACTGATAACCTTCGGTGAAGTATTTACGCCATATTATGCTTTTATTTCACTTTTAAGACCTTACTTTGGATTTTTTTTCTATCGAGGAAACTACAAGTAATCGTGTTTCTGAAACACATGATGTATAGAGTACATCCTGAAGTTTCTTACCTAGTAAATGCATAGCTATAGCTTTCGTAATAACGACACAGCAAGACATCAAACGAACACAAATTTCCTATAAAAAGCTCGGTGCCCTCTTAAGAAGCCAGGTAAATTCTACTGTCAATTTTCGCTTCCAAAGCCAATATTTGAACTGGAGCCTGTCTTGGTTTTACTGCCTAAGTTCTGACGACAGCTTTTATCATTTCTATGTTATGGTTAAATTCATGCTAATATTTGAAATCGGTCTATAAATATTTGTAGTTTAGTTCTGGCCGCTAGTTCCGCCAAAGCAAACATTCCAGGAGGAACATCTCGACTGACTTTGATTTGCGAAGTTCCGCTACAGCAAACGGACTTCTAGAAGCCCTATAGACTGATAAGATGTTTCAGTTTCACGAAAGTTATACATAAGTAACTAAATATTTGTATCTAGGAAAATACGGCATGGAAAAGTAGTGATTTTCCGCGAAATGCGAGCTTCTGTATGGATTCAAAGAACATGGTAATTGAATACAAGAATCTTATCATTCGTTGTATTAGACTGAAGTCGTATTAGACAATCTGATTTGAGATTGACTATCATCTTGAGAGTTATTCCGTTCCGATTCACTAAAAATCAACCATTAGGGATTGGTTGAATTTTAATAGACTTTTATATATGAGCCACTCAATGAATTTTAATAAAAAATAATGAAACTTGCTTGGACGCTAACTTGAGGAGTCATTGCACATAATACTAGTCAGACAATACTGCCAATGTTATAAATCAATCAATCAATATTTTAATGTTAGAAATATGACATATTTTAGTGGAAGTCCTACTTTTTTGCATTTGTTATAATGATATTTTCCAGCATATCGGCAATGTACGGAGGTTTTATTCTAAATCCTATAAGTATATAGAACTATACAAATTCTAGATTATTTATTTAAAATCAGTGTATAAGCAAACCAGACTGGTTCTGGCAGCTAGTTCCGCGGCCACTGCTGACATTCTACGACCAACAACTCTGACTTTGATTTCCGAAGTTCCGCTACAATACTCAAACCCACAAATAACTTGTTTCTGTTCCAAATTCCTGAACGTAATTGTCTATTCTTATAAGTAGGTATGTATTAGGTAAACAAATGCACTGTTACTCTGTTACTAAACAGTACACATAATCTTACTGGCGTTTAAGTACCTATTCTCATCGTTAAAGAATCTTCATGTGGTCTTTATTAAAGTCTTCCTAGAGTCATTGAAATATAATCTTAATGATTTTGTATTTTTCTAAAATATGTATATTTTGTATTTTCTGGAATAAAATTCTCACATAATTTTTAATGAATGGTACCTACGACACGGAAGACGTGAGGCGGCAACGATATTGTAAGACAATCATTGAGTAGGTTATTACGGAGATTTTGTTTATTCTTTGTTTAATATTCTGCTTTGCCTTTATTTATTTGCTTATTTCTTTTATTTATTTATTTATATATTTATTTATTATTGCTGCTATCTTGCGGGTTTATCAAATAGGATGCAATAGGTATTTAATGTATGCAATTCATAAATGTACATAATTTGTAGCTGATACTAAATGAGCCTAAATTTTGCGCTTGTGCTGCTAAGATAAAGTCTGAATATTCTGTATAGTCTCTTAAAGTTCGGGAATCTCCTAATGGTTCAATAGTGGACGAGTCACGCAAACTTCACTTCATAACCCCAACTGCATAAAAGCGTCCAATAACTCTTGAAAGTGGTAACTGTGACGAAGGAGTAGACGTAATAAAAACCCCACGTTATATCCTCACTGAAATATCCATTAGCAGCTATTCGAGCGTAAAATAAACCAACTAAACTTGTGTAATAAAATAATACATTTTCCTTTTTTGGTCTCATAACAGCTTACACGTCAAGAAAATCTGTGCGCAAAACGTAGCGACCCCAAATCACGCCATTACGTATTCACAAAGAATGGAAATGTCTCAGATTGTATTGCATTCGGAAAATATTAGCGGAGTCATAATAAACAGGTCTATTCCATTGTCTGTCAATATGATTCGTATAGCGTATCTTACGCACAACTATTTACTTAGTATGCGTACCTACTGTACTTGAAACGCACCTAAATTAAAGCAGCAAGTAAATATTTACACGAATGTTTGATAACATTCAAAAGTTTTAAATGTGTACATATGAATAAAATATTTATGTTTTCTATCACCAAATAAAGTTTACCTACCTGATTATATTAAAAACTTTTTTCATCTAAATTTAATATTTAGTTCTAAATTTTATATGAGTAAGTTATTCAAGCTTAAACCGTTTGCAAACAGATTGACTTTGATAAAACTTGATCTTTAATGTAAACAATATCATAAAAATTTTGATTTGATTGAATAAAAACATTTTTATTTTTATTTTATTTTTTATAAATTACTTACCAAATGTTTACTAAATATTGTTTCGTTAAGATATTCTCTTTGTACTTTAGTCAACCACTATTAGCTCTATGTTGAAGATCTAACAGTAGCTGATGTACATATACAGAAAAGTAATATTAATTATTTTAAACGTACTAAGCTACTTTGCTAACTTTTAATAAAAGTACCCCGCATGCCCCGCAAAGCACTTAAAAGAGTAATGTGGATTTAAAAGCACTAGATACATTCTAAAACATTGAAAATTAACCCGTAAATTTAAGCGACAAGTGCTGAGTGGGGAACTTTGTGGAACCGCCGGAGGGCACAAGAAGAAATACGAAGTAACATGGTGTTACGCTAAGTTGAGCACATTATTGCTAGTTTTATCAGTGGAGCTGAATCGAATTGCTTAATTAAAGATTTCTGATTTATGGATTGAACGTGATAAGCCGTTTCTATTCTGTTTCTACGCCCTAGTTTCTAAGTCGACTTATTAATTAATTATTCATATACTATTTTATGGCTACCGTCGCAACTAAAGTTACTAACTTTAGTTGCGACGGTATTCTATAGCCCGTTTTTCACACCTTTTGGCCGCGTACGTGTAAACAAACGGGGAAAAAATTAGGTGTTTATTTATATCTGTTGAAAAAACAAGTAATTAATTTATTATCGTATTGATTTCCTTACTTCAGCTGTAAACTAAAATGGCGACAGTTTTAAAGGTTAGAACACAGTCAGTTCCCCAGGGCTCGTCTTCGGTCAACAATGACGCGTTACTTTAACGAGGAACAATTTGTACCGCGAGACGGGAAGAGGTTTTATACCAGGTACCTTTCGCCACCCTCGTAATCCGACAATAAGTATTAATATTTTTTGTTTCGGCTGATAAGGAGTAGTTGGAGGAACAAATCTTAAGGCTTTGAAGTAGCAATGCATCGCAAGTTTGGGATGGGACAGTGGTTGTACAATAAATGTGCTGCAATAAACTTAGCATGGAATAAATACCTGCTCAAATACTATTCTTTATTGTCATGAAGGCGAGATCTTTTTGATATCTAGTGTGCACATAATGCTTCTGTTAGCGTTAGCTCGCTTGCTTAGGGAGGTACGTACAAGAGCGGTGAAAAAAAATCTACGATATATTTCTATACAATGACTTCCACGGACGGAATTATTCTATGCTAGAGCAAAAATCAAAATAATGAAATTCAAGCCTTTTCAGCCTAACTGAATTGAAACACTATATTCTTTCAGGAGCATCGAAGAATCTATTTTGGAAATCCCAATTTTGCTCCCGCCAAAATAAAAGCATGTCCCATTTTTAATATCCTGACACTCCATCTTGACATACAAAAATCTTTGCTCAGGTGTCAGTTTTAAAGGTTAGAAGCACAGTTAGGTCTCCAGGGCTCGCCGGTCAAGTGCGACGCGTTATTTTAACGAGAAACAATTTGCTTTGGAGAAGGGGTTGATCCGCATTGTGGTTTTTTCGCCACTTTACTCCAACTCACCCTCCCACCTTTACTCCGTTTGACATTTTGTTTTTGGGGCGAATTGAAAAAGGCAGAGTTCAAAATATTGGCGATGTTCTTAATGATTTTTCGTTAGCACAATTTGCGCTGCGAAATAATTGTCAAAAACAAATTGGATTTTATCACATCTATGTAGTTAATACTTACCTGCTGTAAAATATAATAAAACCTAGCTTTAAGTAAATTTAAGTTTCGGAAATCTGTTAAAATCATTTATAAACATCCTTTTTGGGCGTAATCAGTGGTAAATTTAGTGTAAAATTTTTATTTATCGAGCATCTTTTACTATTTTATTATTTTATACCAATACAGAATAGGAGTATATGTACGAATATAAATACTGCGTAATACAGTTTAAATTATTCATGAAAGTAGTTCAGATTCTGATAATATAGTTCTCAGAGCACGAAGCTCAAACGTCATACATGACACATTTTCGTAGAACAATTCCCACACCCCCTTAGCTGTGAGATTGGCAGAGGGACGGAGTGTTAATTATTAAAATGCATTAAGGTTTCAAGTTGGCGACGATATGATCCGTACACAACGTCGATCAAGCCTTTGTTATGCCGAAGTGACTTGCGTTTTCGAAGGCCAAAGGGCACGGGAGCAACGACGTTCGTCATTCTCGTTTGTCATCAATCTATGTTAGGGCTTCTGACATGTAAGTGTTAATTAAGCAGGCCTTACTCGAGCGTAATTAAGAGTGTTACAGTGTTATTTTAGACATTAATTGAGATGAAATTTCTTGTTATAATGAAATGTGGCTCCAGCTTGTTAAGTAATTTTGTTCGAAGGTCATCGTTACCGCACGTTGCCTCACTCAGATGTAAACAAACCGAAGTTTCGATGGAAATTAAGATTAGGCAAAACATTCCTGCTGTTATCGCTTCCTTTAAAAGTTCTTTTTGAACGGTATCTTCTTCAAAAGTATGCTACAGTCTATAACTAACAATTATTTTTTATTTTTACATCCATATCATAGGGAACTGTTAGGAAAAAATAAAATAAAAATGTTAGGTGTGGACAACCCTTATCACTTAGGGGTATGAAAAATAGACAGTAGCCGATTCTCAGACCTACTGAATATGCATATAAAATTTCATAAAAATCGGTCAAGCCGTTTTGAAGGAGTGTCAGTAACCCATTAATGACCCACTACAGGGTCGGGTCTCCTCTCACAATGAGAAGGATGTAGGCCTCAGTCCACCACGCTGGCTTACTGCGTGTTGGTGGACACTGCGGGTTTGAAGGAGTATAGTAACTAAAACTGTGACATGATAATTTTATATATAAGAAACAAGATATAGTGATACATAAGTTTATGATTGAAAGACAACTCACCAAGATGTAAAACACGATAGGTATAGAAGTTAAACTGGTAATGGTATGTAAAGTATTGTAAGTGCAATTTTAGACCATTTTTTTTTCAAGTAAGTTAGAACTTTAAATCCTTTTAAAACAACTTTAAGTTCTAGTGCCGATTTCCAAGTCGAGTTGCGCATCGAAATTTACATAATTCTGGCATTATAATATTTTTATTGTGGATGGGAATAAAGTAGAAATGTTTAACGCAAGAATCCTTCCAGTTTATCAAACGCGGACAACGGCGCCACGAGCGGGTTTAACGTGGCTCGGACAAACACTGGGATATACTAAGCTTTGTTTCTGAAAATAGTTTCGCTCCATGTGTCGTGAAAAATAATGTTTTGTATGTACGTTTAAACTTTTCATCAAACGGCACTTTTTATCATACACTAAGCAAGGGTGCCTTAGAACAACAGCTAACCTGGAACTACCACGCTGCTTCAATGCATATTGGTGAAGATACGATCTAGCAGTGGGATATAGGGGGAAGTAATAGATTCCATAACCTTGTTTTTCAATGATTTTTCATTTTCATGATGTGCTCAGGTACTGAAAGAAATGTACTATGAAACTAAATATAGAAACGACTATCTTAATACGTGTACTTTATATTATCTCTCTATTCTCTAGGCTTGAATTAATTTTGAAAAGTAATATAGATTATAGACATAATAATTATCACTAGAAACCTTAGCCACAAAACAAAGATGCGTGTAATGCCTAGAAGTTTAATATTAAAAAAAAGACAAAAATACCGAGCATTGCTACCAAGAAAAATTTAAAAGAATTCTGTTTAAACGAAGTTATTGCGAAGAATTACGCCTCTATATTTTCCGCTGTCCTCTCGTAAACTTAGGTACTTTTCTCGCTAAGGTAAAGAGACTGTCGTTTTTTGTCCAATTTGTGAATGCGCTGCCCACACACTGTTTACGTAGGTAATGGAAGTGTTACGGTTATAGTCTGTTCAGCACTTCCTTGACTTGGAAGCAAATATGCGTGTTATATTTAAACATATTTATTCTTCATTTATATTTTATTGCTTTACTTACATCAATGTGTTTTTTTTTCATTACATTCTATTTTACATATTATTATTTCAAAATTTTTTTATTCCTTTTTATTTAAAAAATCCCAGGATAGATTAACTGCAAAATTAATAATATACTTTTATAAGATTTTGAAAACAATGCTTTATTTTCATGAATATCAAATTATTATCACTCACTCCCGCCGTTCTCAGTAATTTTTTAAATACTTATCTTTTCACCACATAGAACTTATGCTAAAAAAAAAATGTAGTTTATAGACCCCCTTCTTTTTTAGTGATTGTTGTATTCTCACAAACTTGGGTACTTTTCCTGCAAAGGTGAAGAGAATGTCGTTCTTTGTCCAATATTTGTAAATGCGCCGTCCACACCGCCATTTTTTAAAATTTAAGGCATCTACTGAATGCCTAATAGCGTTCTCTACAAATCAACCTAAATAGTTTAGGTAACCATGTAATAGCTAGGTAGGTGTATTTCTCTATTTATATTATGCTAGACCAATATGACGCGATAAAAGGTGTTTTTTCTTTAATTTTCTCATAGACTAATTGTATATTATGTTGGTGTAGTCATAAACAGAGTCCTTTTTATCAGATTCAAAGTAGTCAGATTTTTATTTTTGTGGTTAAATCATACTAGTCCTCACTTCTATATCTTTTTCTCAGATGAAATGGTGATATCATCGAGCAAGTATGAAGTCATTAACTCGGTGATCAGCTCGTTCGAGAGCCGCATGATACTGACGGTGCGACGGCTGACCGCAGCCGATGTTGGCGGCTACAGATGCATCGCGAAGAACTCCTTGGGTGAAGTCGATAGCATTATCAGACTATATGGTAAGACATTTATTGAAAACAGCCTTTGTTGTGACCGTGGGAGTAGCTTTTAGCAGAGACTAAAGCTCTATTCACATCGAACAACTCGTAGTGTGTCCAGTGCAGAACGTGGCCGTCACCGCACAAAGTACGCAATACGCAACACCATCTTGCTGAATCAGTTGTCGCTAGGAAAACTAAACAGTCGAGCCAAACAAAAATTGTAACGCGAAGTATTATTATACATAATTTGTTATACGTCTTTTCTGTTTGTATTGTTTTATTGTTGCTGTAATTGTTTGGATGTCCGAACCTGTGCGAGATGGTAGGGACGCCGCCCGCTGGTAGCGCGCCTGCGCTTGTTAAAAGTCAGTGTAATAAAAGTCTTCAATCTGCGAACACTATTATTTTTTGTATTGTCACCGCGTTATAAAATGAGTCTTTAACTCACCGGTACAGTCTTTACCGGTATCGGTGTGTGTCTGCGCGGACACGTTCCGATCGCGAACGTTAGATGTTAATAGAGCTTATGATTCAATATTATCAATGGGCTGCTCATGCGTTTTTGTCGTTTATAAATCGCAGCTTTATGGGCAGTTCAATTGCATATGACACGTTTCTTAGTCTCTGAAGCAACGTGGCGTTAAGTAAAGTAACTTTTAAAATTGACTAAAGACGAGAGGTTTAATCATAATTGGACCATACATTAATTAATTTGAACATAATATTAATTTAAAGCATTTCATCATTCACATTTGAATAGCCCTAAGTTCCGATACAGCTAATTCTAATGGTATGTGAACTGATCTAAATAAACAATTACAGTAGGCAGGAGTCTAAAAATGGAAACAATTTTTTTACAATATATAACAAGGTACCTGTAACTTTCACCCAAATCTGTCTAATTTCAACTGAATAATCTTAATTTAGGCAGCGTTATACGTTAATTTTAATTACAACCATGTATCCGGTATAAAGGTTATTTCATTTTTTTAATAATACTTAAAAAATTATAACACCATAATCTCTTCTAGAAATACCTGGACCAACAGTCAGAAACACGAGTCCCGCTACAAAAAAGGAAGAATACAGATTTTCCACACCAATCGAAGGCCCCGACGATCAGTTTGGGTCTGCTGAAAGACCTGACGATGAAGATGAAAGAGACTCAGTTACAGACACTTTGGAAGATTCCGAGAGGGCTCCAACCATACATGACAATGCTACGTACAAAAATAAAACTGTGCATTACGTTGAGGATAAACAAAATCTGAGTAATAAAATTCGAAAAATAATAAATAAACTTGAAATAGAAGAAGAAAAAATGGAAAGTAATAGAGGTTTAAAATTGCATTCGTTTGTTTGTACGTTTTTGACAGCAGCTGTCATTTTAAAGTTACTGAATTTCATTTGTACGTAAAATCTGTGGTTTTTTGTTTATTTAGTTGTATTTGATTTGCTAACTATAGGTGGTAGAAGCATATTAACTGAAAAAGTTTAACTTGCAATGAAGAGCCTAACAAACCCTGAATCAAACTCTAAAATAACAAATTATGGTCGAATAATTATTACTAATAATTTAATGACTTAAAAGTTCATTAAAAGCTAAGATAAGATAAGACCTTTTAACTAATTTTGAATAAAAACTTGATATCTGGTTTTATAAAAATAATTAAGAACAACACTTATCTTTGCGATAAAGTGATTGAAATTTGTTGGTAGATAGGTGTGGCAAATTGATATTGATGTGAAGTTTCCGACGTTTCTGTATGCTATAAAAGTGTTCTTAAATAAAATAATACTTATTCATCCCGATAAACCTATCTAGACACTGCCTGGGCTTACGATGTATAAGAAGCAGAAAGACACCATTATAGTTAGACATCATTTATATTTATCAAAAAATCATACAATTAAAGGATCTACGAAGGAAAAATATTTGATTATTTTAAAAACCTCACTGACGTTAATGCTCTTTGCATTAACGTCAGTGATCTTTGCAGTATCACAAATACTTATGGCAAAATTTCTATCGATTGATACTCGTATACTCTCTTATTCCTCTAGAATATAAATCATCAATCCGCTTTATCTCTATCTCTCTTCATAGCTCTAAAGAAAAGAAACAAATAAAATATAATGTGCTATAAATGTAAATCAGATAAATATTTTTTGCTATAAACCATACTTAGATGTAAAGTCGACTCTTGATAAGTACAAATCAAATCTCTCCATAGTTCGAAGTACTTACTAATACTAATACTTTGACTTCTTTAAAAACTCACCTGTCTCTAAAATATGTGTGTGATAGTAGTTTTTCAATAGAAATACTATATCGATACATACATGAATATATTATAAAGATAAAATTCTGTATTTCGAACTTTTTATTTATTCTTCTTGGTGTTAAAACCCTCTTATCAAACTCATACTAATTCGATATATTTTCCTTTCAACTTCAGACTATCAAGAGTCGAGTGTATCAGAATATTCAATTGTTGATTATGTAAAATTTATCTTCGGTAATAAATATTATCTACCCTTAAATATGTAAAAGCCTAAATTTGTGTGAATACAAATGTACCTATTAGTTCTAAGTATAATTGTATAAACTCGTATAATATAAGAATCAACGACAAAATAATAAAATTGTAAACTTTTAAAAATAACAACTCTATTAAAATTAGGTGTTACAATTCATTATCGAAAATGTGTTTGATTAAAGTACAAAGCTCTCTATAGAGACATTGTAGTCAATATAATGTTCTTAAATATTCTTATATAACTTTTATCGATCTTGTACATAGGTTAAAGAAAATTAATAAAATATTATATTTATGTGTATATTTGCTTGTAATAAGTAACGATTTTTACGTTGTAAATATAATTACGTCATAGCAATAAATTGATTGTTGGATCTTTTCTTTACAAAATGTTTGACGTCATAAAGTGCAGGTTTTGTACGTGTATAATATAATTAATACTTAACAAACACACTTTTTACTACAGTTTATAAATGCAAAAAGAATGTATTTTTATTGATATTTCTTTAACAATATGTTATTATTTCCATAATGATTGCAACGTGTTTTTGATTTTTCTTACCATTTAAGGTAAGGTTAAAAATGTTTACAATATACCTTAATAACATGGACTGTAAAATGTTCGCCTGCTCTCAATCCTCAGTTGTATTACCGGAAAAACTAATTAAATAAAAAAAATGTTATAATAATAATTATCTCCAAATTCATATCCTATAGGTAGATAGCTACTGTTAAGAATTTAATGTATCCGTTAATAATAAATCAATAATAATACTTAGGTAAATTCGGAAACGATTAAAAACTCCTTTAAACCTTGTAAAATAAATACAATAACAAGATAAATAAAATCATTTAAAATTATCATTTTACTTATAAATTGAGAAATGCTTGCAAGAATGAAATATATTCAGTTTTGGTTACATCTTAACGCAATCTTCCAATATCAGGCATAGTATATTGCCATTTTCAATACAATTTCACTCCATACCACATTTACACCAACTATGTGAGTATACTCGGCAAAATAGGACGAGCGTGATTTATCGTCTCATATTGCCTCGAAGTGGTTAAAATAGAGACAAGACGTCCTTTCTTCAACCAACTGAATGGTAAATGGCAAAAATATGTTTATTTTAATATGTACCTACCTATAAGTTAGAGGTTTAAAGATCTATATGGTGATATCTACTCGGAAATCGACTTTTAGACTTCATATCCTCCTCATCACCCTACATTTACTGTAAATGCAAAAGTTGTATATTTGTTACTCTTTCACGCAAAAACGGCTGGATTAACCTACGTATGTACCTATATAGAACATTATTTTCACTTTTCTGAGTCAAATTCTTATACCCCACACGGACGAAGTCGCGGGCACAAGCTAGTAAGTAAAATGTTTTTGTTGATAATAAAACTTTTTGTGCCGGTAGTTAAAATATGGAACTTTAGACAACAATTCGATTCGATTTACTCGTTAGCCAGACTATATTAAGTGAATATAATTTTATTATACGTTAAAGTTTTAAGCTATTTTAAACTTTTGTAAAAGGACTGTAATTGCAAACAATGTAATCAAGAGTATTTTAATAAACATCGTGTAAATGGCCATTGTAATATAATATCATGTAAATGAAAGCTGTTGGTCTTATAAAATAATTATATTAAATTAAGACTACAAACATATAATTTAAGCCGTTGTTGTCAATTAAAAAATATTAAATGGATATTTGAATGTAACGCTTTGAATTTTATTTACCTACTTATGTATTCCTATATTACCTATGTACCTAGACATTATAATTATGATATTATATTATTATTAAACTTTAATAAGGCATATAGGCAAATATGGGCAGTATAAAAATTAATCACTGCAATATATAATTATGATTATTTAATTATGAATACGTACTCGTATATTCACTACGTGATGAAATCCCTGTGATGTGATGAAGACGTGACGTGATGAAGACCTACTCACACATAACCTAGACTGGGCTACTGTTTAAGACAAGCCAATCATCCATCTTACTCTACTTGTTGTAATGTTTCAGCTGTAAGGCTTCATCGTCCTATCAATTAGAATGAAAATTTCGATAGTTTTATTTATAGCTTTCAGAAAATAATGTTGCTTGAAATTGCTATCCGTACTTAGTTATTCATAATGGTCGTTTCAGAGTGACCAAACTAATAACAAACTAAAATTGAAGAGCTACCTTTTCAATTTGAGATTTGAAATCAACAAAAACCGATATGCGAGTGTTAATTGAAATATCAAAACCGATTGTTCGGAATGTAAATTAACTTTCAATTGCATACCAGTTTTGTTATGTAACCACAGAATACAACAACCGCGAAATAGTTCATTTTTTACATGTTATACGAAGCTGACAGCTTTCCGCCTAATCTAAGTTACCTAGTTGTAATTTTTTTAATTCAAACGATAGGTATCTATGCAATTAACTGTAATTTAAAAAAACATTAACATTTACACATTTTTCGGCAACTGGTATAAGCTAGTTGGCAGTCAGCAGGTCTGTTCACGTCAATTTTCAACGCAAATTAACCAAAATTTCGCACGCGGTAACTTCACTATTCCATGCCTACTCTTAGCGCCTTTTCTTCGCAAACAAATACAAATTCTTACTCACTCTGGATACTTACTCTGGATCATTTTTAATCGTTTTGCTAAGAAAAATTAATAGGATTTTAAGATTGTATTTATACTAGCTAAACTAAAGTACTCAAAGAATTAAAAATAATACAATAAAATAATAGTCTTTAAACTACGAGTACATAAAAACATTTTGCTAGGGTAGCGGACCCAGTAGTCAGCCAGACACCAGTACTCAGCCTTTTTTAACTTTAAACCTATAGAAATAACAATACGATTTATTTTAACCAATCAAGTTGTGCTTTATCGCTTTGACGACTCCTAAGTGGTGGATTCCAAACGTACGAGTTACTGTGAGTAGTCAAAATTACGAGCAATTTTAGTCCATTCAGGTGTTGTCCGCCGACAAGCTAGCGCTAGTGGCGATCGCTATTTTTTTGTTAGTGGCAGGTGATTGCAAAATAGGTAAGATAATCAATATTATTTTCATGTATTGTATATATTAAATGAATTATATGATATCTTTGGAAATTAAGTACTTTATTTTAATAATATTTCATTGTAAAATTACGCATTTACTTAAATATTAGGGTGGCCGACTACAGGGTTGTTATGTTTTAGCATTTTCCGGTAGTCAGCCACCCCTGGCTGACTACTGATTTTAAGCAAAAAATTTTGTTTCAAGTGTTGCTGGTATCAATTTATAGCTCTTTTTTAACCCTTTATTTTGAAGTAAACATGTCATACATTATTTTGACAAAAAACCAGTAGTCAGCCACCTAAACATTCGCGATGTTATGCTGGCCGAGCACTAGTTGTGATTGATCCAGTAGTCAGCCTCAAAATATATATGAATTTAAATAGATATTTAGTTATCATTTTAAAATTTAAACCTCGTTCTTTTTACAATTTCATTTTATTTTTACAATTTCTTCTATTTACATAGTTTCAGATTCCAATCATGACTTTATCGAGGCCGATTCTACAAAATCCTGAGGATAAACTAGTACAAGCTATAGACCCCATAAGAAACGGTATGAAAATTAAAGAAACCAGCAGATTTTATGATGTTCCTCGAGGTACTTTTCAAGACAAGCTGCATCTTCGGGTTCCTGGAGGTCCCAGAAAGATGGGTCCTGATTCTATCCTCTCTAAAAATGAAGAATCAGAGATTGCAAACTGGCTGATTGCTCTTGCATCTTGCGGATTTCCACTGAAACCTGACAATCTATTGAATATGGATCAAAACATTATGATCGAAGATGGCAGGCCTAACCCTTTCGTAAATGGAAGACCATGTAAGAAGTGACCTTTTTATGCCTCTTGGTGATATACTACATTTATTAACAATAATGTATTGGACAACGAAATTAATCTTCCTGCTTTTGAAGTTAGTGAAGCTTCTATTTTAGTATCGCCAATAAAGAAGTCATGTATTGTATCAGGCGTTACTTTGCGTAAATCCATTGTTATTTAAGTTGTATTTATATTTCTTTGCAACAATCCGCACACGTGGAACTTGTTTTGGTATGGACCCACCCCCCTCCCTTATCTCTCTGAGTAGGTGTATACCATAACAACTTATTCCAATAGTACACGACACGTGTTTCGCCCCAAAACGGAGCATCATCAGGTGATGTGGACTCTACAACGGCAACAGCAACCAACCGTTGTAGAGTCCACGTATCGTGTACTATTGGAATAAGTTGTTATGGTATACACCTACTCAGAGAGATAAGGGAGGGTGGTGGGTCCATACCAAAACAAGTTCCACGTGTGCGGATTGTTGCAAAGAAATATAAATACAACTTAAATAATAAAGAAGTCTTCAACGCCTAGACACATGAATAGAATTGGAGCAATTTCTTCCTTAGAATGGAGACTGTTTAAAAAAGAAAAAAAGAAAAAAGCAATCCAAGAAAGAAACTTATAAAGGCAAAGAATTAAGAAAGAAAAAGAGAAGTTAAAAGTTACTTACTAAGAAGATGGAATAGCAGAAAAAAATAAAACTGAAACATCCCAGAAGAGAAATGATGGTTCGGACGGACGAAGAATTTAAAATTACAAGTGCAAAAAAAGAAATCTGAAATATAAAAATTACAATGAAAATGTGGCGATAGAAAATAAAACAAATAAATGTGATACAACAGAAAAAAACGTCTAAAATAAAAATTCTTTCAGTACAAACCAGCTTCACAGAACAAAAGAAATATCCAACTATTAAGAGAGAAAAATTGCAAAAGAAAATGAATAATAAATGTTGATCCGAAAACAATTTATTTATTTGTAAACAATTCTTTTAGAAATGTGTAAGAACTTGCTAATATTCTGAACAATAATATGACTGATTATTAAAACTACAGATAGACAAATAAGTTATAAATAATTGAAGCATACTCTTTTTGACTGAATTTAATGTTCCTGAGCAGATTAAGTTAAATATTAATTATTTATCTCCTATAATTAAGCAAAGGCCGACTATTGGTAACAGGATGGCTGACAAGTGGATTTTAGAGGCTGACTACTGGTGAAATATGACTTATTTACTTTGAACTGATTTTTTGTTGCATTAAACAATATAATTAACTTTGATATTAATTTTATTATAAATTTTAATAAATAAGGAACCTAAAAATATATGACACCTTTAATTTATTCCTCTGCATGTTAATTTCCCGTGACAATGAACTTGAAACTTCAGTTAAAAGGCTGACTACTGGGTCCGCTACCCTACTCTTTTTGACTGAATTTAATGTTCCTGAGCAGATTAAGTTAAATATTAATTATTTATCTCCTATAATTAAGCAAAGGCCGACTATTGGTAACAGGATGGCTGACAAGTGGATTTTAGAGGCTGACTACTGGTGAAATATGACTTATTTACTTTGAACTGATTTTTTGTTGCATTAAACAATATAATTAACTTTGATATTAATTTTATTATAAATTTTAATAAATAAGGAACCTAAAAATATATGACACCTTTAATTTATTCCTCTGCATGTTAATTTCCCGTGACAATGAACTTGAAACTTCAGTTAAAAGGCTGACTACTGGGTCCGCTACCCTACATTTATTTTAGATTTTTTTTTAATTATATGAGGGATAAGGAGATAGACAAATTTAACTTTAGTTTCCTCATCGCGAAACAGCTTAACTATACGAGAACAAAACTACTAGTCTAGAAATTCATAGCCTTGTTTCTATAAAATATATTCATTAAGGAAGGACGGAATAAGATTATTATACTTATTTAATAGAAGTAGTAACAAAAAGCCGCAAGTCAGTCGATCGCAGTTCGCGCTAAGTTTCCAGCGCGGATTAACCAATATCTCTTACCTTCATTGTACACCAACTTTGTTGCATATAGAGACCTATTTTTCACGCCTCCGATGTATGCAAATACGCCAAGCTTATTTCACTTAAGTTTGTTTCGTGATTTCTAATTTTCTAAAATAAAAACTGTTTTTCTTAATTTATTACTTTTAAGAAAGACAAAAATGAACTAGTCTAAGAAATAGAAAGCTAAAGAAATAGAAACAAAACCCCTCCGTATTATTGGCGACGTCAAACGCCATAATTCTGCTTTACATTTTGGTTATTACTAAAATAACCACAAATACATAGCAATTGAATATTTTTCTTCCGCCCTTCACCTGTAGGTAATTTCTTCTAGTTGTAAAAAATTAGGAAAGGCGCGATTCGCGCTAACTCCTCAGCGCAAATTATGCAACAACACACTCCTACATTAAACCCAACTTCTATGGCGGCCTACTCTTCACGCCTCCGATGTATGCAAATACGCCGCGCTTACTTTGCAAACAAACACAAAACTTTGGCTACATTTAATTTATGTTGTGTAATTTCTAAATCGTTTAAGATATGGAAATTATTATAAACTCTGGCTAATGTTAGGATGGGAAAGAAAAATAAAGTTTATGAATTTTTCTTCGTAATCCATGTTTAGGCATCCAAATCCAAGACTGAATGGAATTGCATCGTTTAAGAGAAGACTTAAAAATCATAAACTGAAAAATTTTAAACAAATCAAATACCCAAAATTTATCTTCCTGCATTGGTAGGCGACCATTCAGGAGACAAACAAACTGCGTTCTGAATATAATTGGTTCCTCAAATTATCGAGCTCAATCAGATTTAATGAGGCCGAAAATGAAATTTTGATGCTTGCACACATTGCTAGCATTTGCTGGTTACGTGTATAACAGAAAAATACAATTTTCATGTTCAAAACACTAGTTTCATTTTAATTCATTTAGGTCTATCTTTATACCAGCGACCACACTTCTTTCAGTCTGGGCCCTTGCAATAATACAAAATGTTACTCCCTATCCTCTTAAGGAACACCGGGTTCTTTTTGAGGACCTTTCTTCCTCATCAGTTATCGGTCCTTCGAATGAACGTCACTGGTGTAACAACGGTTAAACCCTTTGTTCGTATCCAAGGTATCTACCTACTTTCGACTGCAGCCTTTGACGACACTTCGTTGTTTTCCGAACTCATCTTAGCCAAATTGGATACTACTAGTACTATTACCTCTCTCTCAGAATCTCTTAGAAGCCCATAAGAATCATTATTTTCAGGTAAATGTCTACAACTTTGAGAGCACTGCCATCGACACCAACCGGTATGAGTAGGTTGAGTAGGTATGACATGGTGTTAGGCATAGCCTGTCATCAGTTACTTAGATAATCTATTCTACTAAACTTATAAATAAGAATAAACTTATAAAATCTAATAAATAACATTACGAAAACCCTAAATGCCCTAAAATATGCTTGGAAAATAAATTTGCTATTCGAGATTTTAGACGATAACTTTACTTATCTACGAATGAAAATCATTTGAATTATTTTCTATCGAAAAATATATTAAGTAATTAGCTGAGCCGGCACACTTCATTCAGCCGAATATGGAAGTTATGATTAGATTCTCTTACCGTATTTCTCACCGTTAAAACCTTGCTTGGACTTACATGAACATTTCGGTATATAAATGAGTAAAATCGGTCCAGCCGTTCCCGAGTTTTAGCGAGACTTACAAACAAAGATTCCCTTTTTATATGTACGATATGTAAAAATAGATAAACGCAAACTTTAGAAAACAGGCCTCTCAGCCGATCTCTGGCTCGATCTACCTTCAATGAAATTAAACGACGTCTTAGATTTATTGAAAAATTAAACAAAGTGAACGTATGTTTCCCTTTCAGCGACCGTCTTGTAGATTAAACCTTTTAATAAGGTTCCCGCCCGCGCACCAAATTGTTTTAGTGTATAACGGACGGCCAATCCGAACAACTTTGGCCTCATTTTCGTACGCATAAAGAGAAATTAGGTAATTTGTTTCATGTCGTTATTATGGAAACCTTTGTGCGAATATTTACTGAACATTAGTTCTGGAGTAGAATAATTATGTACTATGCAATCTTTATTGGAATCATTGCGCTCTGCATTGTGTGTGAATTGGATTATTCTCCCAATGTGATTGGATGGGAAGATTAAATGTACGTCTGTTATAATAATATTATGAACATATTATCATAAAGCACAATGGTAATGAATTTTCTTTGATAAGATTAATATTTCTTTGGGGTAACTAATTTAGAATAATAAAAGATGTATGTGGTAATCAGTAGAAAATAACATTTATAACACCTAATAGATTATTATTTATTAAGAATAATAAATTGTAAATAAATTTCAAAAAAGATTGCAAAAAATAGTTAAATTAACTTTTTTAAAGATTTTAGTGACCAATCGGTTTTAGGAGATAGAATTCGTTTGTTATTTTTATTATCCAGTAAAAAGCCATTAAAAATGTTATATTCAGTATGTCACATAGTAATAGGTACTCATGAGCATAATTTTTAAAAATTGATAAATCTCAACACATAAACTATTAATAACATATTATATTATTTTTATTTATTTATTAACTGTTATAAAAAAACACAATACATAGACACATAGACATACTTCATAATTTATTTAGTGCTTTGAACGAAATATTAAATTATTTACTAATCCTACCTACTAAACTAAAACCAGAGATAGTAAAAGTTTCGGAAAGCTTTGCCCTCGTCAATTTCAGTTGAAATAAACGCCGAAAATATTCATACAATACAAAAGATCAGAACGTGTTAAGTGCGAACTTTCAAAAACCTTACCGGTGCTTGTAACTATGTCGAGAGAGAGTGAGAGAGAGATACCTAGGCGCTTTAAACATGTACCTAATTGAGTAAATGTGTCCCGCCGTATGACACCTACGAAATTAGACGAGATGAGACTTTGAAAAGTGATCGCACTCGAACATTCGAGAACGTACTCGAATCTTGTTACTGTTTAGCGATTAAAAATTTATCGATTAATATTTACGTAGATATAAATATTATTTTACAACTTTCTCGCAATAATAATTTGGATTTTAAAAAATAATAAAAACTTATCAAGCTCTATATGAAATAAATTTTTTTAATCGGTGTTAGCTGTATTACGTAGTCAATAGGCTAGGGGACTTCACATGAACTTTTTAAAACGATCATAGTTTATCGCCGTTCTGGTTTAATATCACAATCACATTACTTAGAATCGAACCATCAACACAACAGAACTCTATAAATTAAATAATACTATTCAATTCTTATGATATAAAAGAATGAGTAACTGTCCCCTTTGATTTGTCGTATCATTTTATCATCGGAATTTCCATTTAAGATAAGCTTAAAATAATACTATTTTAAGAGATGGTTGTTGGATTCCTTCCTTCCTCCCTTTCAGCCCTTGGTAGTCCACTGCTAGACATGGGCCTCTCCTAATCAACGCCACTCCACCCGGTCCTGGGCCCTCTGAGTCTGAATCCAACGGTTTCCCGCCGTCTTCTTCAGGTCGTCAGTCCATCTGGCAGGAGGACGGCCTGTGCTCCTTTTACCTAAGCGTGGTCGCCATTCAAGGGTTTTTGTTGTTGTTGGTTGCATCCCAGGACACACATATAACGCAACATTGTCAAATGATCCAGCTGCAACGTATCGGTGCATCAGAACTGCACACTGCTGCGCTTCGCTATTTTCATTTTCGATTACCGCGTCTAAGATAGCACATTGGCTAGTAATTGAAGCATGGACGTCTTTGATACATCGCTTCTTTTATAGGATTGGACGGACGCAATAACAGACCGTTGATTGCTTCCAAGTGGACGCGGGAGATTGATTATTTTCTCGTTACTACCCCCGTGTCTGGCGACATTGTTTTCTTTCCTACATTGTCTTCCAATATTCATTTGAACGTTATACCTGATAAGAGAGAATGAGTCGATTCTTTGTATTGTTGTTTTGGACGGAGGCTGCGTGCCTTTTTGACTACATATGACTGAATAACGCTTGAAAGGCATCTTAATTCACCTAACATCAACCCATTACTGCGTCTCTGTTAACGACTGCATGCTTGAGTAGAATATTCTCGAATGTACCTTTGTGAAGTCCATCAACTCGAAATCAGCAAATTTTAAGATCTAACCTTCTATTAAGGGTAAAAAAGCCAATCTGCAATCACAACATAAGAGAGCAAGTCATAAGGACGGTAGTACGAACCGCCACTGGCAAACAAGATGGTTTCCCGATCCATGAAAATACATTCATATTCGTACCCTGAAAGTAGCTAATCACCTCTTCATTACAAACAAAATAAAATGTCGAAAGAGGCTTTAGGTGTTATTATTTTATTTCCAATAGGACATTGGTAAAACCGTGGACATTTTAATGCGAAAATATTGTTGGTCGACCGGACCGTCAGTCCGCTAGCAAAGCTCATAAATAAACACAGAACTGGACGCTCTGTCGAAAAGTTCCGTAAAAACTCGCCTACGTAAAATTTATAACCGTAGATTCAGACGCATTTTAATTAACGAAACATAACGTTGCTTAAAATATACCGAAATGCGTACACATTTATCATTTTCGTTCGTCAATCCTACTGAATACTTAGTTCATTAATTCATTTTAATTAATAAAATACATAAATAACAAATAAATATGCTATGCCTGAATTTTCTTGGTCATAGATACTGAATGAAAAATTTATAAACTACTTAATAATTTTAAGAAATGGGCTGGGAAATGATGACTTTAATTGATGAATAATCGTGTTATACACGTAGTTACGAGTAAATCGATTCGTAAGCTGTTAATTAACCCTTTACACTCTATGACAAAATCGTGCCTGCAATGAACACACAAGGCAAGACCACGTATCTAACACACAGTCGCACAAATTTCTGCTGATTGACTTATGTATTTACCACTGTGCCATGACTTTAATGGCATGCACTCGATTTTCTACATACAACTAAAAACTTTGTTGCGAGAAATTGTACCTAAATTCTAAGTGAAGTCGATTCGACTAGCGCTAGAACATTTTGAATTAGACACAGCTGTCAGGTTGAGTAAACAGTGCTGAAGCTCGTTTGGGCCGAACTGGAGCCGCTCTATTTCTCGCATTAGTTCAAACTCGATGAATTCCGTACACTTGCCTCACAAGTCGACAATGTTAATACGAATAACTTTATAAGACGACTAGTTAATGCTTGGCCCACTATATAGCTGTTTGATTAAGTGCTAAAAATGCTAAACTTAGGAGTTCTCCTCATTAACCCTTCTATAAAGCTCAAATTTGTGCAGCGCATCTACCTACTCAAATATTAGAATTTTATTTTGAATGGTTTCAATAATGTGAAACGCACGTATTAATTGTTTACGCCACGGTGATTTTCAGAAACAATTTGGCTTGTATGGTTGCATCCAACTAAAATTTGTGTGCAGAAATTTTGCCTAAGTTCAAAAATTTGGCCGAAGACGAATAAAGCATTCTTATGCTTTATGAGAGCATTGAATCTTTTCGATGCTCACATAAAATATTTCTATCCCTCCTTTCTTTCTATTATGTATAAAATATTGATATATGTACCTATTATTATTTTGACGTTACCTTTAAAGCATGTTCGTTTACCTCCAACAATCACTTCTCTAAGCTAAATTCCATTCAAATTAATCCGTGACAGTACCAGAATGCATAAGTTAGGAAACAGTTTTGAGCTCATATTGTAACTGTAACTCGATTGTATTCGGGCTAGGAAACGTGCCAAAAAGCCAAAGAGAGGGCATCCATCGCCCACCATCTCTACTGTTTCACTTGACAATATTTTATACAGCTGTGAAAATTGCAACCGAGTTTTCAACTCTAACAATCCACCCGCCTTTGCATAAGTTACGCTATACATAACAACGATAATAAACCCAATTGCAAGGTACTAAAGATCAATATCGATGTTCAAGTCCCTGCTGGCTGCAGTGAAAATATTTTGTGTTTTTGCCGAAAAAACAAATAACGCTGAAGTATGCGTCTGGTGCACCGTATGATATGGAGTCGTAAAACATTTGAGTCGTTGTCAAGTCGAACTCCTAATAAATCCGAGTTAGGTGTGGTTTACGGAGCAGACCTTGTTTACGAACTAAACTTTTTCAGTTTTTGCTGTTGTAATTTATGACGTACGAATTAGACACCCTATGAATTTATTGTTTTTGTAATGCAAGTGAAGTATGCGCGCTTCACTGCTTGATTAGATCGAAAACGATCGAAAAAGTTAAGCGAGCGTCGGGCGTGGTCTGTACTGCTGAGATGGATAGATGGGTGACTGCTAGTGGCGAATTAAATGCGCGCTTCAGTGCTTCGAAGGGCTCGTTATGCCGTCAGACCTGGTTGTTATCGGTAAGTTCAGTTGTTAAGCCTTGTCAGCTGCATTCTGGTTTATGAACACGTGACTCATTTCAGCGTGGCTGAGTGTTCTCCAGACAGGCGACTTGATATGGCGGATGGCCAAATGACCAAAAAATATAATACAACTTCAATTCTACACAAAATAATGGTTCCACTTCAATATTCACCTAATGTTAATGAAATCCACAAGAGAGTCTCCAACAAAAGGGTTAAATCCGATAAAAATATTTAATCTACGTCCATTCGCGCAAACGAGTGGACGTATTTCTCTTATCCCGGTAATCCAGCGCTGTCACTCCTCACGTATCTACATTATTAGCATGTGGCGAAACAAATCCAATCTGCCAAACACGCGGGTAACAAGACCGGATGGTGTTAGGAGACTGTCACGTATACTGCACGAAACACACGTTCTTTATGCGACAGGTGAACTGCAGTGAAATTTACTATATTTGAGGTACGAGTAATCATCCTGGTCCTCAAGTGTAACAACGGCCCCATATCCGACATCAGCTGGGATATTTATCTTATTTTAGATTAGACGTGTAGTCGTGTACGATATGTCCATAGGTTGCAGCAACTATAAATTAAAATTTGCTAATTATAGGCGTCCAATTTTTAAAAGTTTGACACTACATCTTAATAAAAAAAATCACTGTCGAATTAAAGTTCGTAATCTGCCACACTGACTTCCGACAAGTATCATGCAAACGACAAACGTGAATCACTTGTGCAATGCATTGCTCACTACTCAGTCGATGTAGTTGTCGCCACTTCAATTTTGTTCGCGCCGGAAATATCGCTAAAGTTTGTCTAGTAGGTACGCTTTCCCTCTACGCTCGCGCTGTTTCGTTTCCACCCCTATTTTCTAACACTTGCTGTTTCGTAATTAGAAGTGTAGTGTCTAATTTAAGGCTTAAATCTGTTTTTAGCTTTGTTCTAAGCATAAGTATCTCAAATGCTCAATATTAAAACATCGTCCAAATTATTATTTTGTTTTCCTTTTTTAGTGTCTATTTTATTCCAGTGTGACCCTGCACCATTAAATTTAAAAACCGAACCGTTCTTTAACGCTATATCTTACTCGGAAAATTTCCTAAGACTAGTTAAATTTCATTACCAGAGTTCTATACTTGGGTACTAATAAAGAAACACCCTAATGAGGAAACAGACTTTCTGTTAAATAAATCCATTCTAGCAAGCCCTGTAAATGATATTGGTGAAAAATAACTTCCTTCTATAAAAATGTCAGCAAGTGGTGAAACCCTCCCTTCATAATTTCTAAGAAAGTTTAATTTAAAACATTGTCATGTTCAGTTAATCGCAAATTAGAAACGGAATAAAATGTTTATTTCTGTGTTGCCCGTAGACGTGAGGTGAGCGTCTGTCGCAGACGGTGTGTCTTGCATGTTCCTGACAAGCTCTACGTCGACGTTACGAATATTTCAAAAAAGATTATTTTCCTTAGCCAATGTCTTTGCCCGAGTTTCATTCTTGTTTACATTCTTTCATTAAGTGTGCACAAATTGTACCTAATAATGAATAAAAGCTTTTGAGTTTGAGTTTGAGTTTGAGTTTATTTTTTTTACATGTAAATTTTTTACAGTTTTTCATTGATGGATAATATTATTTCTTGCCTCAAATATGGACTTTTAAATGGATGTATCTTTTGGTAAAAAAACACGATGGTAGAACGACACTATTAGTAGTAAGTAATTTATAAAATTAAACGTGCTGTAATTGTACTTATAGAAAATCTTGAAGTTCAGTAATCTGCATACCTGTGAGAATACGTATTCACCAACCCGCGTTAGGTCAGCGTGGTGGAGTAAAGCCTGCATCTTCTCATTGTAAGAGGAGACAAGAGTATGCAGTAGGTAAGACTCAGTTAGTGACTAACAGAGGACACAATTAACTTCTTTCGTGGGAAAACCAATATAGAGAGGAAAACCTATAAAAGGTTCCGCTTAAGCCACTAATTGTCAGGGCTTTTGTAACGTTACATACTTATTTAAAAGTACGTACCTAATTATGTACGTACCTTTTTGTATTATGACTTAACTGTAATATGATTTGAACAAATATTGAATGTTGATACGTGAGAACTATGAAAAATTATAGTCATTTTACGCGCGTTCCTTCTCCTTCTACCCAATATACCACAACAATGTTCTCAATACTTTGAATTAATCAACCATATAAAAAATAATGAAGCCTACCATCTCTCGGAATCTTACTAAACCAATTTAAGTTTGTGCTAAGTTAAGGTGAGTTAGGCATGTTTAGCGCCATCTCTGTTGCATACTCAATACTTAACAAAATAAACGCCATCTATTAGAAAACTTTGTTACCTCGACCATTCTGACATTAGGTACTCTCGGGGTATATTTTGGAAATACTAAAAAGTAATTTAAGTTACTTTCCTGTTATATCAACAGATGGCACTCTCACTTAGAATAAAGTTTTAGGTTGAAACTGGGTACTTTAATGAAGGTAAGGTAATGTTTTTTATTTTTAACCCCCGACACAAAAGTTTGACGTGTCTGTCTGTTTGTCTGTCTGTCTGTCTTTCGTGGCATCGTACTCGTAGCTCGCGAAAGGATGAAGCGATTTCAATTTAGTTTTTTTTGTATAAAAGGTGAGTTGCGGCTGAGTGTTTTTAGAGATGTTTGATGAAAATCGGTTGAGACGTTTAAAAGTTGTGGGGGGTGAAAGTGGTGAAGAATAACCGAATGTCTGCAAATATAATCGAGTGGGGCTCAAATGAAAGCGCATCACGTGCACATTACAAAATAATATTAATAATAATTATTATGTTCAATGAAAATTGTTATTGTGTTATTGTGTCGGGGGTTTTTTAATTTTCAATTTAATTTACAGGGAATTATGAAGTAATTTCTCTCGTTTTATTTCGCCTTTTGATTGAACCTTATATGGCTTTGCAATTTCAATTTTATATTAGTTTTTCAAAGTGACTATTTTGCAGTTTTTAAGATACTTTCATTTGCCCATATTTCCGTATTTGATAACCATTTCATTTAAATTTATTCCTGAAGGGGTCACAATCCCTAATTAATCCACTTTTTTTTCTATTTTAAGTCGGACGCGAATTGGCCTGTTTGCACTTTTGCTACTATAAAAAAAGTCTTGACCACCTATTTATAGGTATTCTGTTAGTTTTAGTAAACTACGTACTTACATGTAGCTCTGTAGGTAGGTATGCAAATAAGCAAGCATTTATAGCTCAGCGAATTGTAATTCCCTCGAATACATATTATATTACAATCAGCTTCCATTTTGCTCTCATTCGTCTCATAATTTTATTTGCCGGCAGTAAAATTACGTTTTGTAACCTTTTTATCCGTGAATGTGTTGAAGATGTACCAACTTGTAGCGGCTGTAATTTTTCAAGCGAAACGATATAAAAATGTTACCTGTATTTTTAATTTTACATTTTCGGGTAGATTCCTATAAACCTATACTTTTTTTTATAGAAATACCTCGTTAATTTTCATGTCTCCATTTTTAGAAACGTAAACCATATTAATTTACTAGTACCTAGCTCCTGATGATGCATGTGGGTGCTTCTTTAAAGCATTATATTGATCGTCACAAACTCGTCTCAAAGGCAAGAAAGGTTGAAATCGAAAATTTGAAATTATTTGACAGCTGGATAGCAACTCCAAAATTCTTAGGTTCTTAGGTGTGCTATTTTAGGTACTAAGATCGCACTGCGTTGCGTAAGATGACATAAATCACGCTAATATTACAGTATTTATAAAGATCACAGCGAGAAATAAGCGGAAATTTTGACCTTTCTTAGCATCGAAAAAATGTATTTTATTTAAAAATAATAATGGATAGTAAATTAGCACTCCTCTTTAATCAACTAAATTTAATTAAATATGTGATTTGTTTTTAAATTGATTAAGTACCTACTACGATTCGATCAATAATAACATCTGCTTCATTTCTGCTTAAAACATTTAGTTACAAGTTTCCGGCAGTAGGTACCTAAATTCTGAATTTTCGGGACCGTCTAAAAAGTCCAAATTAGATGTTGGAATCGATATTGTTTGCGCTTTTTGTTAAAACTTTGGCGCTTGAGTTATTTAAAGTTTTAATCACGATTCTGCTTACTGAAGCGAAAGCCAATTCTCCTTTTCGTTTCATTGACTTCGTCAGTGGTTAAATTATTGTGTGCCTAAAAAGAACTTTTGTTTTTCATTGTAAAGTTTGTGCGCAGATTGGCAAAAACTTTTCTGAGAATAGGTTAAAAGCCTCAACTAACTAACAAATCAATAGGTTTTTATATAAACAAAAAGCAAACCGGTTTAGAACGATTTTCTCCTCTGTTGAAAATTGATTTTCCTTATTTTGTGTTGTCTGGTACCACAACAGGACATCTAGTTGTTGCTTATGGTGTCAGCCACCCTGGGCCGCGAGGCTGCCAGTGTTTTACAGTTAACCTGTATAATTACTATCGATGTAACATTGATTAAAAACATAATTATGGTCAAACTTTGATAATTGGGTGGAAAATATTGAAAGAAATATTAGTAAACATCTGCTAGTGATACCTTCACGCTTAAACGGATAAGGATAAAATGTCACATCAAAACAGTAGAACACCAAGGAGGGTATTTTTTATTTTTTATTTGATTTTAATGGGCCTGGGCGCATGTCTGCCATGAGCACTTCAGCCTAGAGCTCCCCATCTAATCCTGTTGCCTTGAGGAAGGTTAGGATTTTATTGATGGGCAGCTCTTTGGCTTCATCAATGTGTAGCACGTGTTTGCCCAGATGAATACTCCTTTTGTGCACAAGTGCTGCACACTGGAGTAAGTAATAAATGCAGGGGCGTTTCCTTTTCCTCCTTGCAGCATTTACAATCAAGTAGGTATCTGAGGTGCTTAGGCCCATATTGGACATCTGCTTCGCAAACTTGCAATGACCAGTTAGGGCCCTCGTCAAGGAAGGTAATACTACCCACGGAACTGCAGCATTAAGTATGAAAGCTCAGATGGCAGCCTAATTGACTTCTGTAAAGCGGCCATGCCACTCTCATTTAATTTTAACGTATGAACTCTATTAAAACCAAAGTTTTATAATTTCTCTAAGATTATAATCTAATTTAAAACTTGATACGTTTCCGCCTCTCATGTCAAGTTATAGGCAGATTTTAAATAAAACTTTGAGTACCTATATACATGTCTTACCTAGTCTATCCAAAGCAGTAGGTACTCGAGGGCTGCTGGTTCATACGAGGAGGTGCTCCGTCGCAATTAACTTGATTTATTCGAGGCATTTACTTATTCAGCTCTACGGTTACTACGCCACGGAACACGCAACCTTCTTGCATCTAAAAATATAGGTTCTAACTCCATTTGAATGCCATTCAATTTTATCCCCTAAAGCCTCTAACGTTAGGTCGAGAGTTCGTTTTTGCAAAATGTTCTTAAAACAAACAGTTGGGAGTCAAAAAGCTAGTAAACTATCCCAATAGATAGCCTATGGAGCATCTTTACACATTCAACCACCTTTTGTTAAATATTTTAGTATGACCACGAGTTTATTTTTCTTTATGGGCATTCTCAATTGTCCTCTGTGTGTTCAGACTTCCTATGTAAAGTGATTGTCATCCACCTCGCTTGAAAAGTGAGTGAGAAAATGACACACATTGGAGATAAAAGAATTTTGTTTGTTGTTGTTTTTTAGTAGTGAATTTTAATTTAAAAAAACGCAATATATTTACAAATTTAAACACAACCCAAAACCCAAGAGACTATTAACGTATCTCAATAGGTTACGTTTTAGTCACGATGCATTTAATATTTGTTTAATTTTAATTATAATTTTATTATTAATTTAATTCATTAAGTAGGATTTTATAAAATTACATGACATATGAATTCTCGAACAAATCTTATAAATCAGTGCAAATCCTAGTTAAGAAAATTGTTAATGTTCGAACAAATTCCAGTAATTCTGTTTAACGAATTAAGGTTTCCGCGTAAATAAGTATTAACTACCAGACTTGAGAAACGAGTGAAAAGAGAAGAGAGCCTACTGAATCCGGAAAGTAACGCAATAAAACGCTTGCAAATTTAATATCGCAATCATGAGGCGGATTTGTTGTCGCGACTCGAATTCACCGTGTCCTCCTTTTCTGGACTGTTCCACCACAAACTGTGCGCTGCTCATATTATTATATTATATTGTAGGTCAATTTTCTTACACTTACTTGTCCTATTTGGTAAACAATCTTAGACTGTCCTTTCATTTAAATTTGCTATTAAAAATAACGCCGCCACATAATTATAAATATTTATAATCAATCGTCATTTAATGCTGATACGTTGTTCTGGTCACTATAATTCATTTTTAAAATGCTATTTTAAACCTTTTTTAAATAAAAAGTAGAGCCAAGATTGTTTACCAAATCGGAGAAGAGTGAAAAAGGACAGTAAATACTCACTCCTTTGGCGCAGCGATTCGAAGTTAATCTTGGCTTTGAATTAAAATCTGACTTCTTCTGATTTGTGCAGTCAGTAGCTCGAAACATTTGATAGTTTGAAATCGCGTAGGTTTGCTTTCTCCAATGATGTTTTGGACCCCATCCTGGGCCATGTTGATTCAAAAATCCTTTGTCTCAATATTGCCACAACGCTTCACGATCCTCTTCTCATACACTAAACATGGGTGAACCAACACAGACATTGGGCTTTTATCATTGGAATATATTCAACTCGGCTACTAGATCTTCTATCTAGTTTAGATCAAAAGATCTGGTTAAGATTTCGCCTTATCGTATCCACGACAGATAAGTTGTTCCTCTTTTTGTTTCTCTCGCTATTCGCTTATAGGCAGCAGTACAGTCAGTCTTAAAGTCCCCTCATTTAACAATCTGTTGCGGAGACCGAATTCAGATAAATGACACTTTTAACTTCTTCAGATTGGAATAAACATTCATTGTTTATGTATTTCTGGTACCAATAGCTGAAAATTGAACCAAGTGTTAAGGTAAGGTTTTTTTCAGATTATTGTTTTATTTGTTCAATAGGCATGATGACTAATTTTCAAAAACTCTTCTATGATATTCAGAAGTTTCTATTATGTCTAAAATATATCATATTTTTGTAGAAAGTTAAGGTTTTTGTGCAATAAAAGTACATTTAAATTTTAAGTTTCAAATTCATTCCAAAACGCTCGCCCGTGTCATGCCAGATCGCGTATAATATGCTTACGAAAAAAATGACGTTTACTAAGACGTGACGTAAATTGACGTAATTCGATCTGATGGGTGTTTAGGCTATCATGGCGGATAGGTAGCGGACCCAGTAGTCAGCCTTTTAACTGAAGTTTCAAGTTCATTGTCACGGGAAATTAACATGCAGAGGAATAAATTAAAGGTGTCATATATTTTTAGGCTCCTTATTTATTAAAATTTACAATAAAATTAATATCAAAGTTAATTATATTGTTTAATGCAACAAAAAATCAGTTCAAAGTAAATAAGTCACATTTCACCAGTAGTCAGCCTCTAAAATCCACTTGTCAGCCATCCTGTTACCAATAGTCGGCCTTTGCTTAATTATGGGAGATAAATAATTAATATTTAACTTAATCTGCTCAGGAACATTAAATTCAGTCAAAAAGAGTATGCTTCAATTATTTATAACTTATTTGTCTATCTGTAGTTTTAATAATCAGTCATATTATTGTTCAGAATATCAGCAAGTTCTTACACATTTCTAAAAGAATTGTTTACAAATAAATAAATTGTTTTCGGATCAACATATTATTCATTTTCTTTTGCAACTTTTCTTTCTTAATAGTTGGATATTTCTTTTGTTCTGTGAAGCTGGTTTGTACTGAAAGAATCTTTATTTTAGACGTTTTTTTCTGTTGTATCACATTTATTTGTTTTATTTTCTATCGCCACATTTTCATTGTAATTTTTATATTTCAGATTACTTTTTTTGCACTTGTAATTTTAAATTCTTCATCCGTCCGAACCATCATTTTTTTCTGGGATGTTTCAGTTTTATTTTTTCTGCTATTCCATCTTCTTAGTAAGTAACTTTTAACTTCTCTTTTTCTTTCTTAATTCTTTGCCTTTATAACTTTCTTTCTTGGATTGCTTTTTTCTTTTTTTCTTTTTTAAACAGTCTCCATTCTAAGGAAGAAATTGCTCCAATTCTATTCATGTGTCTAGGCGTTGAAGACTTCTTTATTATTTAAGTTGTATTTATATTTCTTTGCAACAATCCGCACACGTGGAACTTGTTTTGGTATGGACCCACCACCCTCCCTTATCTCTCTGAGTAGGTGTATACCATAACAACTTATTCCAATAGTACACGACACGTGTTTCGCCCCAAAAACGGATCATCAGGTGATGTGGACTCTACAACGGCAACAGCAACCAACTGTTGTCATCATCAGGTGATGTGGACTCTACAACGGCAACAGCAACCAAATGATGCTCCATTTTGGGGCGAAACACATGTCGTGTACTATTGGAATAAGTTGTTATGATATACACCTACTCAGAGAGATAAGGGAGGATGGTGGGTCCATACCAAAACAAGTTCCACGTGTGCGGATTGTTGCAAAGAAATATAAATACATCTTAAATAACAATGGATTTCCGCAAAGTAACGCCTGATACAATATATGACTTCTTTATTGGCGATGGTATAACAAGATTTTTACGTATGATGGGTGATATCCCATGAGTTTCTTTTTAAATCATAGTATCAGATATATTTTCAATACCAAGAGATCGTATGATCGTATTTTCTTCCTTGTTTTCGCTTGATACTAAAATAGAAGCTTCACTAACTTCAAAAGCAGGAAGATTAATTTCGTTGTCCAATATATTATTGTTAATAAATGTAGTATATCACCAAGAGGCATAAAAAGGTCACTTCTTACATGGTCTTTCATTTACGAAAGAGTTAGGCCTGCCATCTTCGATCATAATGTTTTGATCCATATTCAATAGATTGTCAGGTTTCAGTGGAAATCCGCAAGATGCAAGAGCAATCAGCCAGTTTGCAATCTCTGATTCTTCATTTTTAGAGAGGATAGAATCAGGACCCATCTTTCTGGGACCTCCAGGAACCCGAAGATGCAGCTTGTCTTGAAAAGTACCTCGAGGAACATCATAAAATCTGCTGGCTTCTTTAATTTTCATACCGTTTCTTATGGGGTCTATAGCTTGTACTAGTTTATCCTCAGGATTTTGTAGTATCGGCCTCGATAAAGTCATGATTGGAATCTGAAACTATGTAAATAGAAGAAATTGTAAAAATAAAATGAAATTGTAAAAAGAACGAGGTTTAAATTTTAAAATGATAACTAAATATCTATTTAAATTCATATATATTTTGAGGCTGACTACTGGATCAATCACAACTAGTGCTCGGCCAGCATAACATCGCGAATGTTTAGGTGGCTGACTACTGGTTTTTTGTCAAAATAATGTATGACATGTTTACTTCAAAATAAAGGGTTAAAAAAGAGCTATAAATTGATACCAGCAACACTTGAAACAAAAAGTTTTGCTTAAAATCAGTAGTCAGCCAGGGGTGGCTGACTACCGGAAAATACTAAAACATAACAACCCTGTAGTCGGCCACCCTAATATTTAAGTAAATGCGTAATTTTACAATGAAATATTATTAAAATAAAGTACTTAATTTCCAAATATATCATATAATTCATTTAATATATACAATACATGAAAATAATATTGATTATCTTACCTATTTTGCAATCACCTGCCACTAACAAAAAAATAGCGATCGCCACTAGCGCTAGCTTGTCGGCGGACAACACCTGAATGGACTAAAATTGCTCGTAATTTTGACTACTTACAGTAACTCGTACGTTTGGAATCCACCACTTAGGAGTCGTCAAACCGATAAAGCACAACTTGATCGGTTAAAATAAATCGTATTGTTATTTCTATAGGTTTAAAGTTAAAAAAGGCTGAGTACTGGTGTCTGGCTGACTACTGGGTCCACTACCCTAGTTGTATTTTGTAGATTTATTTTAACAAATAAATTATTAATCTCGACATTAATAAGAGAATAAATACATGTTTCAAAATCTTTTAAATCCTATTTCATTAGATCAGATAAATATTTTGGCGATACTTGATTACTGTCATCATGCCTATTACCCCGTGTACTAATTGCCATGTCGCACGCAAAAGTTGCTCGTACGACAATTTTATTTCGTACATTTTGTCGCATACCTGTGCGTTTTACTTCCGATGGATGGCATAAAATATCGTATTCTTGTTGATCTGTAACCTGTTAACGACCCATTGCAGGGTCTAGTCTCTCACAATGAGAGGGATGTAGGAACTAGTCCACCACGATGGCTTAGTGTAAGTTGGTGTTTAATCCACCTCAAATATAAACAAAATTTTACCGCAGATAGTGATCATCCAAAATCAATGAAGTAGATAGGTAGCACAGTCGATGGGATCCTAACAAGTAAAGTTAAAGCAAAGTAGGTATTAAAATTCACAATGCATCCGACCAAATGAACCAAGTTTTTACAAACCTTCGATTTCGAAATTCATGGAGTAGACATTACCTAAATTATTATCAGAAATTTATCTGATGACTGAATGGGGTCATGAGTTTCTAGAATTACACAACGCACGTATTGTTTAAAAATCTTTTAATACTTATTTGATTTGTGTGCTTGTTAGTTTTTTTTTAGTCATTGAGTACCATGCAGTCCATGGACTCCCGCATCCAACCTAAATAGGAGAAAACCCTATCTGAGGTTGTAGACGGGTGCTATGCTAGATAGCAAAGCACATCACGAGGCGAATATGCTAACATCTTTGTCCTTTTACTCATTAGGACGAAGATGTTCGCCTAAAATAAAGTATCCAGGGCAACCATACTTCCTCAGCCACGACACAACCCATACCAGTTTGTGACTGAATGACATGAAAAACATGCTGTTTTACGACTTAATATGGCTCCATCACTGAAAAAAAAGCGGCTCATATACATTGTTTAACTATTATGTCTACTTACTGGACTGGAAAATTTGATTTCATTTATTTGAAAAACGAAAAAACTGATTTAAATTTATATATTTTTTTCATTAATATATTCTCTACCGGACCTCTGTTTTCACAGTACAATACGCGCTGCGGAAAGACTATCTCAACTTACCTACTTCTGATTAAGTTTGTTTTTCACGTTACACTTCGTATTTTTAAATAACATTGCATGTTTTCACGGCGTGTACATTATTTTAACATGAATTTCTTTTTCATGTTGTAGAAGTAGCACGTGTGC
Source organism: Erynnis tages (assembly GCA_905147235.1). Lineage (NCBI taxonomy): Eukaryota > Metazoa > Arthropoda > Insecta > Lepidoptera > Hesperiidae > Erynnis > Erynnis tages. The sequence goes on from LR990073.1 coordinate 6,299,150, forward strand.
AGTCTACCTCGTGTTAAATTGTGATTACATTGTATATATGGACGATTGATAACTCAATATTAATTAACTACTTGATTAACTATGACAATTATTATTGATTTTAGACCGAGTTACGTACGTTCGCGCACGAACAATACCTTAGAAGTAGGTACTATGAGAGTGCTCACATTCTGCGAATAAGTCGTACCTACGTCGTGAGCGGTCGTAATGAAATGTCGAATATGTACGAAAAGTCGTCCAAACTGCCACTTTAAAGCCAGAAACACCGATGCGTTTCACCAGTGTGTCACCTGATGTTGCTCAGCGTCTCATGTCCGTATACGATGTCACCATCGTATTTACCATTAAGCCTCCAGCCTACTTCTTTGAAGGTCTTTTTATAAAATAAGGAGTTATTTTTTATCTTATTTGGCCATGACGACCTGAATGGCGCAATGGTTATGACATCGGTGCGCTGCGTGGAGGGTCCTAGATTCTATTTCCAGGAGAGCAGAGATTTGAATGATGAATTTCAATTTTTGTTTCTGGTGTGGGTCCAATTCCATGGCACCCACGACACAGGGAGTCCTAGTGGGGCAACGAGTGTGTAGCGTTATTTATTTATATATGAAACCTTCAATTTCAAAATCATGTTACTACGGAATTTACACGTTATTTATTACAGATGACAAGGCGTGATCTATGGAGCCAATTCATTTGTTCTAAGCGTCGAGCGTTGACAGTTTCAGATATCACAAGCCAATGTAGTTCAACAGCGAATACTGACAGAGTTTCATTCAATTTCAATTGCAATATAATAAAAAGATTTGATGGTTACTTAGTTCGTGGTAACCTAGGCATAATTACTAAAAAATTACATTGAGTAGGTACTTTTATAAAACAGATTTGTTTGAAAACAGTTTTTTAAATAACTAATATACATACTATTTTACTACTGAAAAATTCGTGATTACGTTTAACATTATCCGCCGAGGCCTAGCTGAAACACGAACTCATGATTAAGGACTTCGGATAGCTCAAAAACTAGTCGGAAACATATAATATACGATATAAGTAACGAGGATCATCACACAACTTTTTATATACGATCTTGAAACAAGCCAAAAGGCGTTCGCTTGGCAGCTATTAATCAATGGGCTAAGCGAAACGCTCAAGCTCAACCCTGAATGGGTCGTAAATTTCAATATCGCCGCCTCCGCTAACAGTCTCATAGTTCATGACTGTAGTGTCTGTGATTGTTGAGGCTGTATACTTTCAAAATGACCTTTGAAACTGCTAGTTAATAGAAGCCATAAGATAATTATCATCCTCAGCCAAGCAGATTAGAAATTATATTCGAGGTCGTATGCGAAGACTTTAATATTATACTGCTACCCGGTACTTTAGTAATATTTTTGTAAGTATAAACTTTTGTTTCTTAATATTTTTTCCTTTGTAAATGTGGTGTACGATTAAAGAATCATTTTACTGTACAAGAGTTAATGAAAAGATGCAAATGCCAAATCAAGTAAACAAACCTCAATTTTACGTTTACATACCTACACGAGTATGAGTACCTACTGCGTGCGAATAGCTTTATCGCCTCGCGGGACCGTCTAGTCCATAACCTATTTTTGCTGCCAACAAGCTGTGTGCATGCAATGCAAATTTCTGGTTTATAATTTCACTTTAAATCAACAAACATATTTTAAGATAAGAATTGTTTTATTTCAAAATTAGAAAATTTGTTTATAGAGCTTTAGATTTATTATTTTTAGTGTGTTAGTTTTAGAGGGGAATCTGAAATAATAAAATCGAATAATAAAACTTGTAAATCGTCTATATTTTCTTTCAGAAGCATTTTTTATTTTCGATACCTATCCAATATCTCTCCTCTTTTCCTAAATGCCAGTCCTAGCTCTTGCACTGATGCATGACACCCATTGTCTTTTCAAATTACAGAATAGGGATATTTCATTTAGAAATAATTTAAATTTGATCAATTCAGAAAATAACAAAAAAAATTTAAGAAAATAGTTGATATTTTTGAAAAGGGGTTTACAATCATGGGGTTATATATTTAAAGTATAGGAACGAAACAAAGTAAGCTAGAATTCGCTTTGAATAAAATTAAGCCCCTAACATTAGATTTAAAATTAAGTACGTGAAACTACGCAAACACAATTTCGCTGTAAAGCCAATAATGATTGGGTTTCACGTGTTAATGTGCTAAACGCAATTATCTAGCTTCAGTTGGGAAAAATCAAATCATCGTCGGGACGGCTGATAGAACTGAATTAATATTTTAATGCATGCAAGATAATTAGCGCAAATCAAACCCGCCGACATTAATTATCGCAAAATGGCAAACAATCGTTTAATTACCTACTGGCATGGAAACCACCAAATTAAGCGGCAACAAACTCCCGTATCGTTAATATTGTTCATTTTAAAGTCAATTTTACCAATAAATTGTAGACTTTCGAAGTTTTCATGAATTTTATATCCACAGTTCTGCTCTTGTTAATCCAAATTTGTTTAGAAAAAATGGCAGTATAGAGAAGGATGATATGAAAATTGAGGTAGACTATACATTAACAATAAAAAAATTATTTATTTATTTTCTAAGCAGAGATAAATGATATAAAAGTTTATGGTTAGTCTTGAATAAATTGTATGATTAGTAAGAAATAAAAACTGAGTTGCTTTTCTTATTCTTCAATAAAACACATAATAAAGAAGCATACATGACCTATATATTCTATCATCTTGCTAAAATCGCTGTTATTTTTCAATGTATTGCTTTTTAAAAGAAATCATATAAAAATTATAAAATTTACGCCAACTTTGCTTATTAAACGACGACAGATCGTATTAACTCACAGCAGAACTATATACAGAATATATACATATACAGTGTCTGCGAAGTTCATTAAAGTAAATTCCTTCTCATGTATTAAGTTTCATAGTTGCATCGCTAGAAGTCACTGCGTTACACTGCAATAGTAATGTTGATGTATGGGTTGTTCTGGAAATCTTTGTATAAGGATGGTTCCATTTATTTTCTACAAAACAAGTCTGTTCGTCTGAAGAAATTTGTATAACTGACACTAGAGTCACTTAACAAAGTAAACACCGATGTTTCTAAGTATACGAATGTCACCTCAAGTGTACGATACTTACAAGTAAACACTCATTCTTGTACGTAATCCTGATTCCCTGTACATGCAAAACTGTTAATCAAAACAGTTATCGAAAAAAATCATAAATATGAACAAAAATGTAATATTTGCTTACATACTCGTAGATTTACTCAGCTTCATTTCAATTTGATACACACGATCAAATTCAATATACGTAAACTTTCTGTTATAAAAACAGGAAAATGCGATAAAGTGGAAAAAGCCGCTTCACCTGAACGGAAAAGTTATTTTGTTTCTTTCAAAATATTTCCTCCTTCACTTACCTATATCGATACAAAACTTAGCCTATTATTTCAAGCTGTATATGATTACATAAACACCTGAAATTACAATATAATAATACAATAAATTACAATTAAAATAGGTTCAAATCAAGAAAAAAATTGCATTACTGCATTCGTTAACTCACTAAATGGAAATGAAAATTCAATGCACTTATTTTCAATGAAGTAACAATACATGATGATACATGCCCATTGTCCTATGCTTCGCTCGAAAAAGAGAAAAGGTGGCAAGGCTATATCTAGTTTGATTTTCTATACAGCAATATCCAAAGTTTTGTTATAATAATATTAGAGCAATATTTCAAACTCACGTATATCACACTACCACACAAACAACAACTCATCGAATTGGTATTTATTGCTCCGACATCCATTCCCAGGTGAAAACTAAAAATTACTGGCGAACGCAACATTCTCGTAAATCCCGCTTGAGTCGACTTAATCATAAGAACGGGCGCGAAAATCGCTCCGACTGAAACGAGACCCAAGAGACAAGACGCGATCGGTTTCCCCTTTCTTTCTTTAATCTGAACCCGGTGGTATTCAACAGGATTACAATTATTTACAATCAAAATTAATAAATGTAAACATAACGCTGCCAGAAAGCATGAACCTGTTGTAGCTGAAAGGTTAAGAGAAATAAGTCGTTGCATAAACCTTAATATTCTGTACTCCCTTACACAAGGATATTAGAATACAGGTAAATGTAACTAATCGAATAGGTATTTATTGTTCCGACATCCATTCCCAGGTGAAAACTAAAAATTACTGGCGCGCGCAACAACCTCATGAATCCCGATAGAGTCGACTTAATCATAAGAACGGGCGCGAAAATCGCTCCGACTGAAACGAGTCCCAAGAGACAAGACGCGATCGGCCTCTTTTTTTTCTTCAACCTGAACTCGGTGGGATTCAACCGGATTACTGCTACTTATAATTAAATTTAATAAAGCGTTGCCGTATAGGTGAAGCGAGGCGTAGGAGTAAACTACCAGCCACATGTTTCAACAACATCGGGAAGACTGCTTTGTCATCACTGTTTTAGCACCAAAGAGTCGCACCAATCGTTGTGGAGTGGCCTTTGAGAAACATGAACCTAAAGGAGGGCCTCCCAATAGTAGGTACCTATTGAAGATGAAGAGAGGAATAAGTTGACGTAAAGCAATGAACTTTCTTAAGTTTAGGCTGCAAAGATTAGGTAACAAGAATTGGTTGTTGCAGTTTCCCTAACATTCTATACTCACTTTCAAAGAAATATAATGAGACAAATACTCATTTAATTGCCATTTTACTGGTATGTAATTAATATTCGAAATAAAATGCTTGTTTAAATAAAAATTCCCAAGTGAAAACTACAAATTACTGCCAAGGGCATCAACCTCAGCCCCGAATCCCGTTAGAGTCGACTTAATCATAAGAACGGGCGCGAAAATCGCTCCGTCTGAAACGAGTCCCCGGAGGCAAACTGCTTTCTTTAACTTACAGCCAGGGCTTAGGCACTTAGTACTGGGTTATCTTATTTACATTTTAGGCGAGTTTTAGACGATTTAGAATTTAATTTTCTTTCTATAATTTTTGTTCATATTGTATAGGTTTATGTACCTCACTCAGTTCTTACTATGCACCGTAGTTAATGGTACACTGCTATACATTGAAACCTATATTCAAGACAATCTGTTTTCTTTCGTCTCTTGCTTCGAATCTAAAAATTACTGGCTCTGAATGCAACTTAATCATAAGAAACGACATGTTTTATGAGAAACTTTGCATACATATTTTACATATTTAATTTTGCAATTATTTTTTAAGTGGTAGAGCCTGATTGGCCTGAGTAGCATTCGCCTCATCGCCATCATAAACAATGAAGTTATCTCATGGTGCCGGGAAACTGTTTTTCACATGTTATTATATTTCGGATAGGAAGATGTGTTTGATTTCGTAAGTACCTCCATCTTATTTGAGGTGCAACGTGAGTGTCAATGGGCTACAGTGACAAACTGACCATTTAACATCAATAAAGTTCTTCATAGGTCGTAGCCTCTTTACCTTTGAGATCTGCCGTAAAATACACAAGTCGTTGTAGTTTAGTTTTTGAGAAGGCCGGGTTTAACACCGTTTCGATTCAAACGAGCCCTCAGAGACAATCCGCGATCGCTTCCTCTGGCTTTCTTTAACCCGGCTTTGGCTAAGCTTTTCACTTTTGCCGCTTATATTTCCGGATTTCATACCGGAGAATAGTATTTGTTATGATCATATTTTATGAATCTTAAGGTTAAAGGAATAGATAAAGTAAGAGAAATAATATTATGATTTTTCCCTTGAGGAATTGTTTGATTTAAATAAAAAAAATATTTGAGGGCACAAGATTTGCAATATCTTTTAAATGCCTTCGATAACGATATATACCTACCTAGTTACCTGCATTATACATATTACGAGTATGTTTTGGCAAAAGGAGATCTTCCACAAGGCTAGGTGTTGTATTTCGATGAGATTTAGATGCCCGTGGAACTCTTGAAGACTTTACCACAATGTTACCTTGCAAAGATTCACAAACAAAACCATGACAAAAGTCTATTACCTATGTTTTTACAGACTATTTTTATAGGCTCGGTCTATTTTTATAGACCAAGCACCAGGCTGCTAACTTAAAATACTTCACTGGCTATTAAACTTTTAAACAAAATTAACTTAAACATGAGAATAGACGTAAAAACTGCTCAAAGTGAAACGAGCCCGCTGGGAATAGCGCGATCGCCTTCCTCCTGCTTTCTTTTACTCTGAACTGAGCTTACCTGCCAACTTACCTGTACTTAAAGGATTTGTAATTCATTGCCTTGTTTTTAGGTCATGCAATCTGTTATATTTGTTTGTATCTAGATTAGAAAAGTAATACAACTTTTATAGTAATCAATACCAGCATCAAGACGAATCTCATCTTTAGTATCTTCTATAATAATATTTCCGTTATAACAACTATATTTACAATCGCTTCAATACAAACAAGTCTTAGCCTCTAAATCAGAGTCGAGAGTTGGGCTTAAAATTTTAAATACATTAGATCACAGCCAGGATTAAGGAATTGTCAAGGCTGTTTATGAAACCATAGCTATATGTGAAGTTCAAGACTTGCTTCTACAATCTCTAAAATCTCTCATAGTATACTTACTAATACACTAATAGTGTAGGTTGCTCTTGTATTGTAAAAATAATGTTATCCCAGATTACAGTGGACTTACCCTCTTCAGGTATTTGAAAACTTTGCCTCTTTAAGTTTTCTTGCCCTTTTTTCGTACTATAAAGCGTTAGCTTATAGAGCTGAGTTAGTTGCCAACAATCCAGCGCTTACCTTTTTGCTTGATGCGAAGTCGGGTTCTTAGCATCGTTCGTTTAAATCTGAAATAGTTGCAGGAAATCCAGATCTCTTATATTTATAAGAGACCTGGAAGAACTCATATTAAAAAGTATTTAATAGTTCAAAGGTATTTTGAGTTTAAGACAAATTCTTCCTTCTCCTTCCTTTCAACCCTTCGTAGTCCACTGCTGGACACGGACCCCCTAATCGACTCCCGGCACTGGGCCCTTTAAATCGTTAATAATATACTACTTTGACACTAATTTGTCAAAATTTAGCTTCCTTAGAAGTCAAAAATATAAAAACTAGCTGACTCGGCACGCTTTGTTCTGCCAAAATATATCAAAACTAAAATGAGCTAAAAAGATCTAGCCGTTCTCGAGTTTTAGCGAGTGAGACTGACGAATAGCGATTCATTTTTTCGATTGTTTGACACAGAGCTAAATATCTAAGCCAGTAGTTTCAAATTTCTCTAGAGTGGCTTAATCATAAGATCCAGCCGCGAGTCCCTCCAAGTGTAACGAGTCCCTGGGGAAGAGTCACGATCCTCTGCCTGCCTTCTTTAACCCCGAGCCGATGTAAGCTGTCAACTTGCCGGATTGCAATGGACTTACGCTCTTACGGTATTTGAAAACCTCAGCTTAAAGTTTTTCCTGCTTTTTCCGTACTTTAAAATATTAGCTTATAGAACTGAGCTAGTTGCGAACAGTGCTTACCTTTTTGATGTAAGAAGTAGAAATAAAACGTAAATATGAAACGATTTATTTATAATTTTTATACATAAAGTATTTATAAAAATGGTGAGCGTATAAGCTGTCTGAAAAGTAAGTGGCTGCTGAAGAATATCATATACCATTGAATAACCTAACCTATTATCATCATTATTATTTGGGAAAAATGGCTCAAGGCCTACAGTATAATTGCACCATTCTGTCGCCTTAACACAGGTGAATGAATGTCGTCGTTTGCGCTTTCAGATACCACAGTAGAGTAATAGATACATGAAACTTAACCTAACCTAAGAACCAGCTTCCGTGGCGTAATATTATGACATCAGCAACAACTTCCTAGATGAACTGATGGTTCTACTATTTCTCACAAACTCTCCCCACAAAATGTATTTAAACTGACTCGCACCTTTTGATTGCAATGTTCAAGGCTATTTTTGTCGAAACAAAACATTACGTCACGTAATTTATAGATGTCAGTCGTCATTAAGATCCTGTTACATACGACACTAAACAAATAGGCGCACACTTAATAATCATTAAACCACCTCATCGAGTCGTAAAAGCCAGTATCGAGTTGCACCAACATTGAGCTTTATGCGCAAAGATTCATGGCTTTAAATCCCGTGAGGAAATTTTCAAAATTTGACACGGTGAAATAGGTGTCTGGAGGGCGTAAGGGTATTACGTTGGCTTATGGCACTGTATTAATTTTGAACCGTAGTAACTTTGGCGGTGACAGAACTAAGACACCGACGCATAATTCACTATGTAACGCAAATGAAACTAGCGTTTAATTTACTGTTATAATTTAGTGAATTCCTTTACAGTCTATGCCTTGTTCTCTGAAGTAAGCGTGGCCACAACTTGCGGGTTTTTGGGTAGGATTTATCGGTACTATGTTATGTATATCCTACATAAATAATAACAGTTTCCAGAGTTCTGGAACTGTTACAACTAGTAATAACTTCTGCTCTCACATCACTACACTGTATATACAAATAGAAGTAATTAGTGGCTTAAGGTAGAAAAGGTAGGCTACGATTTCAAATCGATGTGGCTACTTAAATTTTTCCTATTTTAGAAGCTCTATCGAGTTCCCGAATTATTATTACCATACAGCTAGATATGAGCAGCAGTACGTGGAATTGGTATAAAGGAGAGGAGAAAATCATGAGGAGCGTAAGAGTGCCACGGCCGCCTGTTCGCGAACTACATTACACTTTACATAAAAAAACATTGTGTTGAACGACAACGGGCATCAAGTTTCCCAGCGAAGACATAAGCGAAATTGAATTACACGTATTGAAAAAGAAATGTGTAGCTCCTTAGTAGGCGTGGTTTGGGCGAAGACTCCTCCTACCAGATGATCCGCGCATGGATCGTCGCGGCGTCGTCCGATAGTCGCTCGGTCGCAGCGCGAGTCGCCGACATAAAGTCAGTGCCAAGCGAGACGTGCGATGGGTCTGTGTCACCCCTACACGCAACTTTACAAATCGAATACGAACTTCCTTACCGTTTGTTTTACTTCAAATACGTACAGTGTTTGACTTTACCAAAATTTTAAACGACTCGTTCGCATCAACTCCTAAGTGAAAACGATCGGGGGATGCAATCAAATATTTTGTTAATTAAACCCGGTGGTTTTAAGTGAAAACCTCGTTCGATATACGTGAAGAGGATAATTGAAACGCCAAAACTTTGCAATTATCATGTAGTACCTATAAGTTCAGGATGCTTACTTTTAATGGTGGAAAAGGTAAAGTTTCAATGTTATTGTGCAGTTACTTTATTTTACTTTGAAACAGTTGATAATTGTATTTTTATAACTTTGATTTTTTATTTATTTATTTATTTAAATACGGATATAAATGATATAAATTATTAGGTTAATTGGTTTTAAAATGTATTTTTTTCAATTGCCTACAATTTTGTAATGAGTTACATGACATACATTTAAACCTAGCAATACCTAGCTTGATATTATTATGTTGTCTGTCTGAAACCCATGAGTGACCCTCTACAAGGTCGGGTCGCCTATCACATGGAGAAGGATGTAGACCACCACGCTGGCCTACTGCGGGTTGGTGGACTTTGCATGCCTCTTAGAAATTCAGTAGATGATCAATTACAATTTAGGAAATATTGTAATGTTTCGTATAGCGTATTAATTTGCTCTGTAGAGCACTTGCTATTTCTTCCTGTACATTAATAGATATTCGTATTTTTGCAACATTTTTGCTAATAGGTACTAGCTCTTCACTTAAACTTTCGTGAGGGTTTGTAAACATTTTAAACATAAAATAACGACTAGCCCGACTCATTTCAAACCTATCCGAGGGTCTTCCTCATGAGCTCCCATCGATATCGAGGTCTTGACAGAGACGGATTCTCTTCATCAACCTGCGAACCTCTATCGACTATTGGGTGGTAGGTTTCCCCATGCCGCCACAGGAGATCCCCTACGTATCTACCCTCTACCCCCAATTAACCTCTGAAGGTTATCTGTAAAACAAAAAGTTAGAAAAGTTCAAATAAAATTAGGAGTAGGTACCTATAAAGGAGTAAAATTAAATGTTTTAATATAGAAGAAAATCTTCCAAATTAATTATCCAATTTCAAACATTGATAATTTCGTTAACACCAACCCGAAAGGCTTAAAATAGTCTTAAAATAAACTTTCAGGTTAAATTATTTTTAAACTCGTACATAAATTAATGAAATATGTACCTATCATAATAAGAGATGAGCTAGCGAGCCCCTCGCTGAAACCAGAGTGCCAATAACAGGGTAATTAATACTTATAACATTACTTTTGACAGGTTACAAATTATGTTAATTAATCGTCATAATTTTATCAAGATCGGACCTTGATCTACACTCGATGGAAATTAATTTGGCTTCAAAACTTTCTGGTTCAAATATCGGAGTAACCAATATCGTTAGGAAGGTTACTTCCAGCTTAACTTGAGATTTTACTCCAATATATATTCCAATGGTAACAGTTTCCTTCCATTGGAGCATCGTGGCAGCTCTCCTTAGCCTATACCTTCCACATATTTTTTGTAACTGGATGAAAAACCTTCTTATGGTTACTGTTGGGTTTTATCATTTATCTTTTCTGATAAACCACCGATACAATGATAATTAGAAAAAATAAAACCCACAGATACGAGTAACTACTAATTTTTATGGATTTTGATTGTTGACAATTGATCATAAATTTTATCTGATTATGGTCTCTACGTAATCCAATTTGATGAAATTGCAAAGTGTAGATTTCATTTTTTTTTCTTTCATTGAGATAAGAAAACATGCCCCATCCTTATTTTATCAGATATGTAATCCTATAACTCCTTCCCGATGGGTGTTTCAACAGCGACGGTGTTGCCTCCCTAGGTGAAGTAATATATTTTTTATCTATTGATTAAATTATTATAACATATAGACTGATAGCTATTACCATGATAACATTTATCAATATCATCAATAAAGTTAGAGAATAAGCTTAACATAGTAAGTTACCCAAGTAGTTGATTTTCCGATTGTTAGATAATAATTATATGCAATTTATTTATTAAATTCGGTTACATAAATAACAAATTGACGAAGAGTGTTTACTTGTTCTTTTGTACAAAATAAAAATAAGTAGGTATCCAACTCTTTTTCTCTTTTTCTGGTTGGCATCAATATTTACATAGGATGAATCAGATCCTACTGAAATATACTGTAAAAAGATTTTTTTCTTTAGTATTACTTCGCTGTACGAATTTATCTTAAATTCATTCCAAAATGATAACTGTCTTACGCCTGATATTAATAACCGATCTTGAGATATAAATTGAGATAGGTAGGTACCTACGAGTAGATACGCTTCGTCGTCACTGGAATTACTTCACAGAAATACTTAAACCATTTACAACAAATCTGACATGAAAACAATTTTTAATCGAATTTTAGATAACTTACAAACGTCTGAACATTTCATAAAAAGCCCATCTTTTATCCTTTAGTAGGCACTAATGCCCTCTTTAACAAGCATGGCTTCCCAATATTAAAATTGACGGCAAATTATAACGTAAAGTTACAAGCTCCGGCTGAAATTTCTCTTCCATTCGACTTGTTTAACGAACACAAAAAAGGAAAAAGACCCATTCACTGATTAAGTCAGTTATTAATTACGAGGAAATGTAAAGAACTAACTCAGAAGCTTCGGGTTTTTGTTCAGGTCAATACGGACGCGAGTGAACCTGTAAAATATTATAATGAAATAATTTTCAACAGAAAAAAATTCTTGAAATGAACCTAGTTTCCTTTTCCAACGTTGCCACCGGATAAATGCTTTAGATATCAAATAATGAGCCTATTTTTGAGTGTATTACGGTGTACCATTATTGCAAATGTCTAGGTGGTCTATGACCCCATAATGATCTTTTTTTTCTGAAAAACCCATGTGTCTTCGAAAGTCTCTAATTAAATTGCTATAGGATTTAATTAGGAATTGGATTAGGTCATAAAATTGCCATTAGTCAGTACTCGTAGCCTACCTACTCTGCATATCTACCACTGCTAGCTGATATGCAAGTTAACCCTCTAAAAGGATATATTATACTATATTATACTATATATTATACTAACTCTAGGACTAAGTGGTACTTTCAACTTTAAATGGTAACAAAAAGTGCCGTATGACTTATCACAACGATTGTACCACCTATAGTACTAATAATTTGCATTTTAAAATGGTAGTTCGGTTTTTCAGACCTTTTCACTTTCATCATAATGTGCGTCAGTTAGAGCCATGAGCCACATGCAAGCAAAAGTCGGTTAGTAGTTTAAAACATCTACTACTGTACCGCTGCAAAATACGCCAGTGTTTTACTCTATTTTTTAATACCCAGCTTCATTATATTCATAACTAGAATAATAATACAATTTATTTCCCCTCATCTTTTTAGATTCAAGATTTACCATTCAGACCAAATTTTGCACTTCCTTTTTTTCATACCCTCAGTTCCATATATATATATATATATTAAGGCTTTTTTTATAACGATAACCATCTTATTTTCATCTAATGATTTATGTTATTACTAGAGAAGGGTATTTGTAAAGTGAAAATTCTTGTCCACATTTAAAATTGATTCGCTTTGCAAAACTCAGTTTCTAGATCCGAAAGGTCTAGGTTTCCAGGTCCGTCTTATAATTTTATATACAGAGATTATTTTTAACAAGAGCTGCAAAATTTACCATTGAACTTCACTATAAAACAAGCGACTTTGTTGTCTCCCGCTGTCTGTCCTCATATGCTTAGATTTTTAAAACTACCCAACGGATTTTGATGCACGCTTTTTTAATTGATAGAAGAGGAATGTTTATATCTATATAACATGCATAATATTGTAGAGAAACACTGATCATTTTAGAGGTTTCTAATGTGATGTCGTAAATAAACACAGTTATATTTCAAAATAATTGGCAGTGCGAAGACTGCCGGGTCAGCTAGTGTAATGCTAATGAACGTGTATTAAACATTCCATTTCATATAGAGTCGATAGATTTTTTGTAAATTGTTCATTAACTTAAAAGCTCCTTGAAAGCCTTACAAGGAGTTTCGTCAGTTTTATATAAAATGAGGACCAACATAATTTAATATTCCATTCACTTTCTGTATGAATTTCTGTGTACGAAAATTTTAAGAGCTTCGGAGAAACAGGTCAAGTACGAGTCGCCTTCGCACAAGAAATATTCCGTATTATTGTAGAGTTTGTAATCGTAGTTATAATGACCATATTTGTTGTTTAAAAAGCCCTTTATACTCGTAAGTTTCAAGTACTACAACGACAAAAATACTGTTTTTTTAAATATTTTAAACATAATCTATATTACTACATCATAAGCAAACTATACTAACGACTATATCATGAGCAAATTACTTGCCTCAGTCTATTATGGTCTTAATCTATCACGCTGCTTAATAAAACGCATTTTTGTTTAGGAACATTATTAAATTTTGTATTGTTTGTCACAAACCATGGTAAATTATATTTTATGTTGGTCTTTAACAGATTAATATCCGACAGACAGTGGTCAGGTAAGGTGGAGCCTTAGTAAAAATCTATCTTCCACGTTTTGGTTACGGAACCCTAAAAATTGTATGCCGATTTATTACGTTTAGCTTTTTATTTAATTTTCCTCTTTTGTTAAGCTTAATGGGATTACTATTAAATCAGTCTTGTTTTATTACCTTGTGCATTGGTTAAGAGATAACCTTTGAGGAAAAATATTCTGTGCTAAAAAACCATTTGATTGTTTATTCAACACTGTTTAATTTCCTCCCACTCTTTACCTTCACTGACCGTTGAATATCACTATGTATTTCTTACTCTAAGGTACAATGTGTGTACATATAAAACATTCATCGGTTATTATTTAATTTATTTACACGTCCGTCATAATTATATATTTCTATACGTACTTACCTATACTTACACCCAAGATTACCGAACTAATGTATACAAATTAGATCCTAAAGCGGGTACAACAAATATTTTGTATCCAAGATAAAACATTCTTAATATACCTGCCTCGATTCAAAATCTGATATCAGGCCCAATAATTTTTAGCCTGACAAGTTCAGGATGTAACGAAAATCAGTTACACCTCCTTACGATAAGAGCCGTTTTATTCGGTTACCTTATCTTAATAGTTCGAGGAACAGCTAAGTAGATTTGTAGTCAAGGGTGAAGTCGGTTTCCTGACCCGTTAGTAATTTAAAGACGTAACTCCTGATAATTCTAAAATGGGCTTGAAATTTGCATTCGATCATAAGGTTTTCGTGTATGATGTCAATATAGGTTCATTTTAAGTCATAAGTTGTTCGAAAAGACAAGAAAATCTATAGATACTTGTAACGGAATTTTGTTTTTGCATAACTTGATCGCATGTTTTTATAATTTAATATTTATATTTTTATATACCATATTAAAACTAAATTAAGCTAACAGCCCAATAAAAACCCGGAAAGATCTCCTTGCCTGATATGATATTTAATTTTAAATTTTAAAATGGTCAAATCCGTGACTTGTTGATTTATCAATATTTAATATTGTAATAGTATTTGCCAATACTTGATTTAAATCTCTTATCTAAATAGTTAGGAAACACAGCAAACTGGGTTTGCAGGCAGAAGTGAGGTCGCTTCCTGACTAGTGAGTAATTTAAAGACGGTTACTGCTGATATCTGAGGCGCATCCATTACCGCACAACGGGTTAGAAGTGTGCCGTAAATTACGAGAGGAATGCTCGTGCAATGATTTATACTCGACACTGATCATCTCTGGGTTCTCCATATAATATGATACTACTACAATTATGGTTTCTTTCTAAGATCCTCTGTATCATGTGCCATACAGACAGGTCAAGACCAGACCATAAATTGAACTTTAAACTACAATTACTGCTTTGCTGGAAATCAAAACTTTACCACGTAATGAATTTAGTTTTTACTCAACTTGCTGATGTTCATCAAGATCTTATTTTAAGAATTATAAAAATTTATGAATAAACAAACAAACTGAAATCATTATTATATTAATTATAGTGAATTGATAGCTGACTAAAAAATCATTTTTTTTACTTGGAGGACTTTCGAAATATTCATTTATTATGTATAGATTGTTTCTTCTCTATTCAATTATTAATCACCAATATTTTATTCAAATCTGTTATCTTAATAGTGAGGAAACACAGCAAAGTGGATTTGCAGGCAGGAGTGAGGTCGCTTCCTGACTGTGAGTAATTTAAAGACGGTTACCGCTGATATCTGAGGCGCATCCATTACCGCACAACGGGTTAGAAGCGTGCCGTAAATTACGAGAGGAATACTGATTCAATGATTTATACTGAGCTGTAAATTCCCAATTCCATATTACACTGTTGCGTGTTCAATAAATAGGTGTTAATAGTTTTAGGGCCTTGATTTAAATACCTTTACTTGTAGTTCTTAAGGTCGTTAA
The DNA here is from genome assembly GCA_905147235.1 of Erynnis tages. NCBI lineage: Eukaryota > Metazoa > Arthropoda > Insecta > Lepidoptera > Hesperiidae > Erynnis > Erynnis tages. The sequence continues at coordinate 6,314,717 of LR990073.1, forward strand.
ACCTCTTAATTTGGATACTACTGGAACTAATATTTTATATCTTATTTAGTTTTATTAATAAGCATTAATAAGTATATTATTATGCAATATACATAGTAATAAGTTCATTGACTTACGTGTTAAGTATCAACTAGTAAACCGTGGTTGAAACCACACACTTGAATTTGACTCCTGACCACTATAGAATTAACTCGAAACTCTAACACTTACTATACCTCATAGGTAAATAAATATAAATACGAGTAAACATCTTGCAGCATTATCTTACAAAGATGATAACAGGCAGTGGTAAAAGGTAGTTCCCTTGAAGTAGTAGGTTTTTCTAGGTAATATTTTATCCTGTAAAATCTTTTATTTTTAAATTATGACTACATGATAAAATTTGCTTAAATTTAAAAAAAAAATTACTAACACTATTCATCAACAATAACTCCAATTCATCTTAAAATTGAATGCAGCTGCTTAAAAAAGATATCTGTCTGGAACATACCTGCTTGACAAAGAAACAGCCCACCTAACATGCAATTTATTGACACGTTCTCATTTTACTGATCGGAACGGAATGAAACAACACAAAAATCAATAAAGCGTTGCACACTAAAAAATAAAAAATAATCACCCAAAACGCTTACTAACAACACAATACAAAAGCAATACACGCATGAACTAAATCCTCCATCTGTTCTAAAACACGCGGGGTTGTTCCGCCAATTCGACAATGTTCAGATTTTCCATCGACGATATTGTCTGATCATCCGTAACGAAAATACTCTATGCCCGTGGATGTGCCATAGGTTTTATGTGGAACAGAAATGTATATTTATATGTCTATTATATATGTTATGAGCTCCGAAATCTCCAGTACTTTTTGTCACAATATCTTTGAAAGACTGGTGAAATACTGAATAGGCGTGAAGTTGTTTCTCTGCTATTTGTAATGCCTATGATTCTATGCCTATCATGCACTCACATATTGATCGTCCTGCTTTAAACCGCTAGTTGGACCATACGAACCATTATTTTACACGACATCGAATTCTATTTTTGTGTGCATATTTCTATAATATTATTATAAAGCCATTCTAAATAAAGGTTTCGAGATGAAATACAATGAGGGAAAATCTAGTTAATCTAATAAGTTATAATTATACGTTTAAACACACACCCCTACCTCATTAATTTTAATGTTGTTTAGTGGTACAAATTTCAAAAATTAAAACGCATTCGTATCCCATATGTCATAGTGATTGGAAGCTGGAGTTATCATCGATTAGTGCTCGTAGTTGTATATAATGACAGTTCAATGAAGCTAATTATGGCCTTGATTTGCATCATCACAGCGCGTATAGTTTTCGAGTTGTGTCCAGTCTATTAACTAATGGTATTTTACAGTTGGTTTTCCAGTTGAGTAGTGAACAGTTACTCATTAGTCTTATAATTGCCTGGATGGTAATGCCAGTAAATTATTTAGGCCTTTATTTAGGTATTGCTTTGGAAAAAAATCTGGTTTTACGATACGTTTATATATCACTTAATTTCAATCTTTCCTTAATTTTTTTTATTTACTTCAATTTACATTTATTCCCCTGGCCTTATTTAAGTACTGGTATTACTTATTTTTTCGTCAAAGCTGCATGATAATATAATTATCATGTAGTAATAGTCAAAAAGATTGTGTTAGAGTATGTATCATCATTTCAGTTTTTTTCTTTCTACTGCTCAATTATCACTTGCTTCACTAAAGAAACACTATTGTACGTACATAAAATTAATACTAAAAGTGTCAGTTATAGCTAATAAAAAGTACCTACAGATGTGTCAGTTATTGTTAAAAATCGATTTACCCTTTCAATTTGACATCTGCAGTCCGCTCTCGACAAGCCATCCCTCGACACCCTCGTGTCGTGTGTCGCGCCAGTTTTTGTGACGTCAAACTCGCCATCAGTTATGGCTACGCTGCACGCTGTCCTTGTGGCAGACAGGACACAGGGTTGTCACCGATTAATGAATTTGTGCTGAATTATGTAATAATTGTAATAGATTACAGCTAATACATACATGAAATTTTAAAATTAGATCAGATGTTTAGTTGTTCAGATTTTCTATTATTTGATATATAGTATTACTTAAGTTATAAAACTATAAATTCTTTTAACTCAAACTATCCTTTCATTTCGTAATTTGCAGTTTCGCTCTCGACAGGCCATCCCTCGATATCTTTTATTCGTGTGTCGAGCAAGTTTTTGTGACGTCAAACTTGCCATCAGTTATTGGTCTTTGCGCCTAGGCACAGGGTTTTGACCATTATTTATTGATGAACATTTGTGTTGTATCATAAAATCATTGCAATAGATAACAGCCAACACATAAATGAGTTGTTAAAATACTACAGGTTTGTTTATGATTATTTGACTGCTTCACTGTCATATTTCTGATTCTCCCTTGATTAATGATTACTGCTTCATTGTCAAATTAATGGAAAATTCATTGAGTAACCTGAAATTGTTCATTAGTTTCATTTTAGTGATATACTTATTAATTATTATGAACTCAAACTAGCCTTTCAATCCGTAATTTGCAGTTTCGCTTTCGATAAGCCGCCCTCAATACCCTCGTGTCATGTGTCGCGCCAGTTTTTGTGACATACCCGCCCACAGTTATGACTACGCTAACCGCAAGAATAACGTAACAAACATTTGTAATACAAAATAAAAGACGTTGGATAATCATTTATAACAGATAAACCTTTATATTATTTAGTAGTAAGTTCTTCGAGAAGATTTTTTTCTCATTTGTAATACAAACTTTTTAGATGATATACCACGAAACTATATTTATCTAACACTAGTCTGAATTATAAAGGATTTAACTGAAAATATTCCCGCAGTGATATAATATGAAATTCTAATGACAAAAACAGCCTTAACCTAAACATCAAATTCCCTTGTGTTACTCATGTGTTACTCTAGTTTTTGTCATGTCACCCGACATTGGTTGTGCCATGCTGTAGGTACGTACTTGTATTTATTATAGCTCTAAAGATTTGTAATACAAACCTACCGATGGTAACTCATAAAACCATGCCTCAAAACCAGCCCCGGATCTTCAATTTTTTTTAGGCGGGGCAAAAACTGAAATATGCCGCCCCCGCCCACATACATTTATTTTTACCTTTATCATCCATATAATTTCAGCTATCAGATGTCCACTAATTGATTGAAATTTGGACATAGCCTACATAGGCCTTCCGAAAATAATGCATTGATTGCTGTTATTTCTGTGTTAAGTTATTTCTGTATTAACCGACTTCAAAAAAAGGAGGAGGTTCTCAATTCGTTTGTATGTTTTTTTATTTTTTTTTAATATTTGTTACCGCCGCATTCCGTTATTTGTTGACTGATTTGATTTTTTTCTTATTGGTTTGGAAGGTGTTACTGTGAATTTGGTCCCATATTAAGTTGATGATAATCTGATGAAGAAGATTAAAAATAAATCTTATATGCGTGTTCGAAATGTACCCATGAGACAGAAAGATAAAAATCAATTGTATTTACCTAGAATAAAATGTAGAATTTATAAAAAAGTAGGTATATATCTGCCATACGCATATACAATCATTTGCCTCCAGAACTAAAAAAACTATCAATCAATAAATTTAAATGGTCTTTAAAACAGTAGCCGGTCAAAGGTTATTATACCGAAAAGGAATTCTTTAACGATAAAATTAAATAACAATCTCAGGAAGGACAGAGGCTACATTTACAGTCCTGTAAAGTGTTTATACCAGGGTATAATCAGAGAGAATGCACTATCACACAAAAATGCAAATAACGAACGGAATAATGAATGGATGGTTCGCAATTTCAATCTAAATTATGTTTATAGATAAACAATTACATAAAGGAATGTAGTAACGCGCGTATAAATAACTAAATTAATTATTTAAAACTGTGTCGAAAGTTTTTTCCTCCTGCTTTTTCTCTCTTTGCCCAGTAATGGGCACATTGCATAGCCGATAAGTTCGAATAGGTAAAATATTAAAATAAACAAATAATTTGGACTGCTGAACAAAATAATAAATAAATAAATATAATCTAGCAATGATTGCCAATGAAATATAAAATTAAGTTTTAGTTATATAAGACATAATTATTGTATCCCCGCATAGGGTAGACTGTTCTAAACTTATTATAAATTTTTGTAACATCTTTCTCATGTAACAGTCAACAATAATCGTATTCTTTCCTTAAAAAAGAAGAGTTTCGGAGATACACAATGAAACTCCTCAACCGATAAGAGTTAAGGAATTCGGTTAATAAATTATTGTTGTTGGTCACATTACCTTTGCAGAACTATATAGACTGATGATAGAGAGGAACTCGTTTTTTTTATATTTCTGGCCGCCGCATTCCGTCATTTGGTAACCGATTTGAATTGTTTTTTTTTTTGGTTTGGGAGCTGTTACTTTTAACTTGGTCCCATATTAAGTTGTTGATGATTTTATGAAGGGTTTCGGAGCTACAGAGTTGAGGAAATCCTCAACGGATAAGAGTTAAGGAACCTGGTTCTTTCCTTCCTTTCAGCCCTTAGTAGTCCACTGCTGGACATGGGCCTCCCCTAATCGACGCCACTCCGCCCGGTCCTGGGCCCTCTGAATCCAACGGTTTCCAACAATCAACGCTGTCTTTTTTAAGGTCATCAGTCCACCTGGTCGGAGGGCGGCCTCTGCTCCTTTTGCCTAAACGTGGTCGTCATTCGAGGACCTTTTTTTCCCCATCGGTTGTCAGTCCTGCGGACGCCAGCCCATTGCCACTTTAATTTGCAAACTTTGAGAGCTATGTCGGTCACCTTCGTTCTTCTACGGATTTCATCACTTCTGATTCTGTCTCGTAGAGAAATACCAAGCATAGCTCTCTCCATTGCCCTCTGGGCGACTCTGAGCTTTTGGATTAGGCTCACAGTAAAGGACCACGTCTCGGCACCGTAGGTCATCACTGGCAACATTGCTCGAAAACTTTCGACTTCAGGCACTGAGGTATATCGGACGAAGATACGTGTCGTAGATTCCCGAACGCTGCCCAGCCGAGTTGGATTTTTCGAGTGACCTCTCTCTCGAAGTTGGACTTACCCATTCGGATCGTTTGTCCTAGGTAAACGTATTCGTCTACAACTTCGAGAGCAGTGCCGTCAACAACCACCGGTACGGGTGTGACATGGACATTAGACACGATTTTCGTCTTGTCCATGTTCATCTTAAGACCCACCCGTTGTGAGGCACTATTGAGGTCGCTGAGCATAATGCTGAGTTCCTCCAGCGACTCCTCCAGGATCAGTATGTCATCGGCAAATCGGAGGTGTGAGAGGTGTTCGCCGTTGATGTTAATACCACGTCCTTTCCACTCCATCAGCTTGAACACATCTTCCAGTGCAGCGGTGAAAAGTTTTGGGGAGATGACATCCCCCTGTCGTACGCCGCGCTGCACGTGGATGGGGTTCGTACTGTTGTCGTGTACTCGGACTTTCATGGTGGCGGCATTGTATACACACTTCAACGCCTCGATGTACCGATAGTCGATCTGGCATCGCTGAAGAGACTCAAGCACCGCCCAGGTCTCGATAGAATCGAACGCCTTCTAATAGGAACCGGCTTAATAAATTATATTTTTGTGGGTCACATTGCTTTTGCAGAACCAAGTATATAAATTCCTTCGAAGTTCCTTCTAATTACTTCCTAAGTATATAAAATCGATTCCTTCCTGCGGGCGAGCAGGCGCGTATTTTGAACTATGCCTACGCGCCTCGCGAATAATAAATGTTCGTGCACTACGTCTTATTCCTCGCTCTGGGTATCGGTCGAGTTGATATGGCCATGAAATTACTGTACTTGTACTATTATTTATTTATTCGGTGGTCAAAGTTAAGTAAATGATGAGTTATCCATTCGTCTGTAAAATGTGAATTTGGCCGCCCTCTGAACTTGCCGCCCGGGGCATGGGCCCCGGCTTGCCCCCCCCTAGATCCGGCCCTGCTCAAAACACACGGATGGCAAATTTTTGTGACGACACACGCATCATTTATTAAGGTACGCTGTCAGTGTCCAGTCAACGTTAATTACAAGCCGCTCCTAACGAATGTCTACAATACAAAGCATGTTCCAGGCTTCTAGCTCGTTCTTTCTCATCAGGTTTTGCTCCGGTATAATATAATACTAATAGCACTTTGAAAGGTAGTATGCATTTTTAAGTTAACATTATTGTATTACGGTAAAATGTGTAGAAAAGTGATCAATGTCTGTAACTCATTAATGACCCATTACGAAGGATGTAGACTTTATAGACCTTATTAGTCCTTCACGTTGGCCTAATGCGGGTCGCTGAACTTCACGTGCCTTTGAGAACATTTTTTATTAACTCTTAGGCATGCAGTTTTCCTCATAATGTTTTTTTTCACTGTAACAGCTGGTGCATTCATTTTATAAACCGCACAATAATATTTTTTAAGGTCATTGGTGCGTGCCAATGGGATCCGAACGTGGCTCCCTCGCTTAAGAGGTCGAAATCTAAGCCACTGGGCTGTCAGCGCTTAAATATATAATCAATTACTACGTATTTGTTTTAATATTTACACTGTCTTTACGAAAAAACTCAAAAAAGTCCGTTCCTCATCACCCTTTTAGCCCTACGTTATGGCGACGTACTTTTGTCACACGCATCATTTTTTAAAGTACGCAGCCCGTGTCCGCTTTGATTACATTCTGCTTCTAACGAATCACTCCGATACCAAATCGTGTTTTACGTTTTCGTTTTACCGGCAAGTTTTTTAGCGGGTTCAATGAATATTTATGTAAGTGTTATATGAGATCTACAAATTATCTATTATAGGTATCTTCAAATTATAAAAATAATCGAAATATTATGCATTATGCCCCCGATTGTAGCGAGGGCATTATTAAAGTTTAAGTATTTAGTAAATAAATCCTTAAACTCGAAAAATAGGCGAAACGAATGAAATAAAGTGAAACATCAAACAGGTTAAACCTAAAAACTTTAATCTTTGGGTCTCTCGACAAATATTTCTTCTCTTAATGCGTTTGGAAAATCAATTTTAAAGAAAAAAAGCCTTGGGGGAAATAAAAGTTAACATTCATACTCGTCATTGCCAGCAAAGTTGCAAGAATAATCTAGTAACTGTGTATGTACAGAAGCTTATCTTCTACACTTAGCAACTGACAGTGCGAATTATCCGGGATCTGTCGCGAAAGGGATTATCGGTCTTGAGATTACAGTCATGTCAAATTACACCGACATCGAGACATTAAATAAGGATATGTATGTGTATTGAATAGTATTTGAATAACTAATGAGTTAAATGTAAGTATTTTTATTTAATTACCAAGGCTGTAAATTTTTCCAATAAAAAGTAGTGCCAAGATTGTTGACCAAATAGGACTAGAGTAAAAAAATGGATTCCAGTGTGCAGTTAATACCTACCTACCACCTTCAATTTTGAAATAGGATCTGCATCAAAAATCAAGGCTTTTACGTATAGCTGCTACGTCAATGCGTAGACACCGGCTAAAAGCTCGCTTTTCTGCCGTGGATACTCGTACTAATCACTTTATTCGAGTAGCACAGCAGATATCGTGAATTCTAACCTATAATCCGATTTTGCTAGACTTGTATTGTGCTTCTATAGGTCTTTATTACGCTTTTAGATGCACAGTTTATTCAATACCTTGAACTATTTTATAGACAAATAATATATTGTTTACGATTACCAGTTGAACTAAAAAAATATAGCAGAAGCGGAAGGTAAGTATGGAATAACAAAATGAAATCAAATATGACTACTAATCACTTTATTGCGCCGTCGAATCAGGACTCGCGACCACACTCGCGGCCGCAGCCTGATTACACTCCTGTATAATTGCTGCTCTTACAAATGAGTCGGAATTGACAACCGCCGATATCGAAAATGTTTTCATTAATTTGTGTGCATTGTGCCAATCCCAACATTTGTCTGATTAATGCTGCGCTCTGTATGTACGGTAGGTACGCGCCGAATTTAGATGTGCCGTTTCATTGTAATTAGTCGTTTGTATTTAATTACTTATGTGTTCCTATTGTTGTAAAAATAATTAATTTGTTGCGCACGTATTTTATAGCTAGTGTGGAATTGCACTAATTTGTTAACTGATGCGATAAAATGTTTATAATGAAACAACAACAATTTTAGTTACAATGAAATTTTCATATTTTAATCTGTTGCCCAAAATTATTGAGGAATTTTTATTTCATTTACGCATTTGACTAGAACTGACTAAGCCGTACCCCAAAGCTTTTGCTATCTATTGATAATTTATTTGCTAACAGTTTTAAAAACCTTATTTTTATAAACCTTATTTATCATCACATTGTCTAAATTAGGAACCTTAGCATAATATGAATCGCAACGTCTTATTCATTGATTAAATTTAGTTCTTGTATTATTAACATTTGCAGTCGCTTGCACTGGTGTTCAGATAGTTGTTATTAATTGTTTCCAACAAGACCGCGAATGAGTGCGCAAAATCTTAATCTTCTTTATGTGCGAGGGAACGCAGTCATGCGAAGCCGCCCTAAAAACTTTATTACTTGGAAACTATTTCCACAAGTCGCAAATTGAAATAATTCACCCTATCCACGCGCATAACTTTAAAGTAACTTATGAGTGGGCACAATCCCCTTTACAACGCGATAATGTACGTCGCACGCGGTTGGAAATGTGAATGTACAAAACACATGTACGTATGAACCTATGTAAAGATCATCAAAATATTCGCTAAAACTTTAATTTGTGCAAGTTTTTTACACGACTCAGGTTTTATATTGGAACAATTGCTGCAAATTTTATTGGTCGAATGAAGGATTTTTTTCTGACAATAAAAACACTAGGTTACCTAAAATTATTCACATTGTGATTTTTTGTAAAAATACAAATTGTTTTTTTTTTTAAGTAAGTCTCATACTGAGATTAGCGTTCTTTATGAGCATGTATAGTATGTGTGGGTTTGTTTGTCAAACAAACCCACGTTTTCGGTTAAGTATGGATTGGTGTAGGTATATCTGTAGTTTGACTGTGACATTAAGTCATGTGGATTGACTAAATATGATTACATTATTCTACTTAAACCAGTTGCATAACCAGCCTTATAATAATTTAATGGTGTCATAATACGATGATGATTATTGAGAGGGAAAAGAAGGCGGTACTGTTGATTATATTATCAATCAAAGACAAAGACAAAACGTTTATTTGCACAAATATGGGTAGGCATAGAGTTTTTACAATATAATTATAATAATGCTTCAATAATGTTTCTGGTTTCAAACGGCTGTACACAAAAACGTCAATTAATTTGGTAACATCGTTGAACAGGCTACTGATTTATTAATCGTGATACCGATATATCGTAATAGTATTTTATTTAGTACCAAACCAAAACCGAAACCATTTTAAACTAATCTACTCAGTACTTACTAATTCAAAGCCAAATGCATTCTGTATTACTTTATAATGCAAAATAAACATTGCTATTAAAATAAAACTGCTTGATTTAACAAGTTCCCCACGAACGACCTTAGATAGGACTTTTCTATTCTTTTCGACGTTAAAGTGTGTGACTATGTGTCCACGGGTAGCAGTGATCATCTAACACAAAGTGGTCTGCACTCTACTTTAGATTAAAAAAGAAGAACTTTAATATACGACTTCCTAGTAATGTAGGTAATTGTTTTCGAACAACATTATAATAATCTATGAATGGGCACAATGACGTTAAATATATGATTAGGGCACAACAATGTTCATTGCTCGCGACAGGAAAGGGAAGCGTATAATGTGGACGCGCATTAATTACTGTATCCGGCAGCCAGACCTGTTATAGTGTTTCAGATTATTCTGCCTTCTACAAAAATTTTTTATGATGAATACGATAGATTAACATTTAAGTATTTTCAAAAAAATCTCATGTATACCGCAGCAGATAATCTATTTAAATAACGTTGGAAAAATATACAATAAAAATCCGATTTATTGATAACAGAACAGCTTAATATTATAACCATGGAAGTAACAACCCTAATGAAATTTTCTTCAACTAACGTTGTTCCGTGAGGCAACAACAAAACCGACCCACAACTAACTCCATTTACAGTACGAACGAGAGAAAGATTATATTTTTGCTCACAAAACACAGAAAAGGAAAGTCGGGCCACAGGACGCGAACCAGCAAATAAAAAATATCCCATTAGTCAAAGGCAAAATGTAATATTCGTTTTAGTCCATAACAGAATTAGTAGCTAAAATATGCTCCGTCGTATAATTCCCGTTTTCCGCTTGCCGTTGAAGATTTGAAAAACTACTTCCTCTTTTAAACGTGCATTTTTAAAATTTAAATTGTTTGTAGTAAAATTTTACTCTTATTAGTCTAGTTTACATTTCGTTTATTCCGTGCTACTTCAACAGAAATCTGCGTCACATCTAGAAAATTACAATCTTTTGAACCAGAATTAATGCTGAAAATTATCATTTCATTGGTGGAAATTTCATTATTTTTGAAGTGAAAAGTTCTTTAGCGGCGCTGAGCACTCTTTGGTATGGGCCAAAATTGTTAAACTCGCGACAAGACACGTGACCCTGATCGTAAGGGAAAATGCGTAAGATGGTAACTATGGTAACTGTCAAAAAGGAAAATTCATAAACAAAGTGCGTCTAATTAGATGGAACTATAGAAACGGTCAAAAGGAAACATTCATAAGTGTTTTTGTTATAGAAAAAGGCTAAATATTATAATTATTGTGATTTTGGATTCGACGTTGCGATTATTAGCATAAAATGTCGTATCTTTTCTTACAGAGAAACTCAATTATGTTTTAACTGAACTGTCGTCCAAATCACCAAGAAAACATCTTATAAGTTTTCACTTCTGCTGGCACTCCCGGAGTGCAATCCGTTGTTTTTTTATTAGTTAATCGTCATTCTATTTTTTGTAAATTCGGTTAGAATCCTTGCATAACGTAATGATGGTAATTAGATCTTTTTAATGAATGTTTATAATATTGTTCATAACCGCTTTTTTATTATAATACCAAGAAAATGCGAAAGCCGTACTTACGAAGCAGCGAGCGTATCTTTGATATCAAATTCTTTTAGAGTAGACCGCACGTAACCACGCGCCCCCACATTCACTCATATTTCAGATAACGTTCGACTGTTTCTCTGCCTCGCACTCGGAATGTGAATAAAAATACGAATATTTTACCATTCTCGGGTATCGTGCGAAGATTCTGGAATTTTATGTGTTCATAATACGTTTAAAATACGGAAGTCAGACGCGTACACGTCGTACCGACCAATATGCGCAATCCGTTGCTCCATGAAAGCTCGCAGCGGAAAAATTAGATTTAGATTTTCCAATTTCACTAGTGTAGGTTTACCTTATTGGTTAAAATTTATGTTGCAACTGCACTTTTACCGTTTATTCAGGTCGCTACGTTTTTCCGGGGCAGCCGGGTAGAGTGGGATCATAAAGTAAATAAAATAGATTGTATTTATTTTTTGTTGCAGATTGGATTGGGTAGAATTGGTGATGTTCGGTGTTAGAAGGGTTGGTGTGGACAAGAGGATGGAAGGTTCGAGAGGAATGTTCAGATTGGAGCGCGGCAGATGGCTGCAGAGGCCGGTGACGCGCTGAGGCAAGATGGCGGCGGGCGCGCATACGCGAGGCGGCGGACCCCTCGCGCGACTTCTTCTACTGGCTATTTTGCATGTTAATTTTACAGGTAAGAAATATTTTCTTTACTTCTAATATGACATGTTAAGTATGAACAACTAAAAACGAGTCTATTACGAGTATATCGCCTAAAGCTTTTCAATTATTTCAGTTGTTTCATAAGTTAGTAACACTGCAACTAAGAAACGTGGTGCTGATGGTAATGGCTATTGTAACTTTTAAATTTTAACTCGCCGTGAACCCCTCGTGTTAGCCTAATCGCGTCTTTTTAACCCCTGACGCAAAAGAAGGGGTGTTAGAAGTTTGACGTGTCTGTCTGTCTGTTTGTCTGTCTGTCTGTCTGTCTGTGATTCGGTAGTGGCACCGTAGCTCGCGAACGGATGAAGCGATTTCAATTTAGTTTTTGTATGAAAGGTGAGTTACGGGCGAGTGTTCTTAGATATGTTTGATGAAAATCCGTCGAGTCGTTCAAAAGTTGTGAGGGGTGAAAACGGGGAATAATAACCGAATGTCTGCAAATATAATCGAGTGGGGTCTCAAATGAAAGTGCATCACGTGCACATTACAAAATAATATGTTCAATGAAAATTGTCGTTAGGTATTGTGTCGGTGGTTTTTTTTAATTTTCAATTTTATGTTATTCTTCTGTTGCGGTCTTACTTCATTTGCGGTTATCTTAGTGCAAATGAGTAGTACCTAACGCTGCCATTTCGAGGTTGAATAGTTCCCATTTCTAGGTTTCATAGGCTCCATTGATTTCATTTAACATCATGGGGCTTACATGCCAATTTGCTACAAGTTGACAATAAAACATTATTAACACAACTATACATTAATGACAAATAGGTACAACAGAGGGCGTGCAGTCACTGACGCATCATTGAACTAAATGAGTATGATTGGTAATTCGTTGATGTCGCGCTTTGTGAGCAGAATTAGACCGTTGCATGTCAATATTAAAATAGCACAGATACAGCAATGAATCACAATAGCCGTTTGTAGTCATCTAATCGTAAAATCATTAATGCTTTAATGATCGAACGAAGCGCTTTTATTTTGCCTAAAAATATTTTTAATTTTTTTTCGGAAGCGCGCATAGCTCCTCTGCTCGAGGAAATCGATCGATCAAGCGATCGAAAAAGTTAACCAACGTCGGGCCCAGTCCGTACCAGCAAATTAAAAGCGCGCTTCCGTGCTTTGTAGGGCACGTTGAGCCATCGGTAAGATAGTAGTCTAACCCGTGTCTCCGGCAATCCTCATTGGGGTAGCGTGGTGGAGCATGCTCCAGACCTCTCCGTGTTGTGTGGAGAGACCCATGACCAACAGTGAGCCATAAAAAGATTGCAGCCAGATAAGGCTATGCTAGTATGCTTTTAAGAATAAGTTAAAGCTTTTAAATCTGAATCTATTCGCATGCTAGCCGTGTAGCTCACGGAATGTACTAAAAGCCGAGCCCCGGAATACATGAATGAGTAAACAAACACTTTTACGATTTCGTCGTCTACGTTACATCTCCGAAATTTTTCGCGTGCGAGTTAGCAAATCTCCCGTCCACGGATTCTCCTCACGTTGCGAATGAGTGGCCGACAAAGGAAAAGGGCTTGCATACCTTATTACCACCTTTTGCAAATCCCCACTTATGTGAAACACGACAATCTCGTAATTTAAAACGACAATCTAGTACCTACTGTGTACGGAGGAAGCCAGAAGCGTGACAGAAAATCTTATTTTTGGGCGGTGGGTAATTTTTATTTAATTTACTTTTTGGTAATTGGTAAACCCATAGTATAGTATATTAAGTTATCTTTTCATTTAATCAGATACTAGTGAACTGACATTGATTTAAACACTCAAGACTTTAAAAAGTTAATTTAACTTTAAGAAATTACATGATATTATTATTTTTCTTACTCTGATATTTAGGTTTTTCGAGAATTTTACGGAAATACTTAACAGTATGACCACGTCTACATTGCCCTTTACGCGTTCACACTTGCTGAGACACGGTGTGGCTATACGTATAGGTGTATTTATTCAAAGTGCGGTTAAAATAATGCTTTCGCATTATTCCCGTCCTCGTTTATTATACCTAGTAACTGAAATTTGTATCGTTGCGAGGTTGGGGCGAGGTTGTACGGCCATCATTGTGCCGGCCGGCCGCGAGCGCTCACAATGCCGACGCTGTGACATTTTCGCTAATGGTTCTAGGGTAGGCACAATAAAACGACAATACGACGCGAGATAAGGTGGCAAGTGAAAATTTTACAACGAGATTAATTTAATTCCGCCGTTCGCGGTGTCTAGATACGCTTCGCTGAGCTAGGCTTTTGCGAGCCCCTTTGCGGGTACCTATCTCTGGTATTTTTGACCGTTGTACTCGCTTTGATCGTGTTATCATTTAAAATGGTGTATGCTGCATCATGCTGTTACGTAATTAGCCACTCAAAAATTAATTAAAATTGAATTTAAGCAAAAGATGATGTAGATTCAGTCAAGCTGATCTTCCCTAAGAAGTGACAATGCTCGTATTGGTTCCAGTTGGAGTTCAGACACTAGAAATCCCCGTTTACATGTTGCAAGGTATCAGTGAAGTCGTCATTTAAAAGTAGCGGAAAAGTCGTCAAAATATTTATTACAATTACAAATTCATTATTAAGTCTACTTTTGTCCGTTCTTTTGTCTGCGTCTAATATTCTTAACCTGAAAACTACGTTAACACTACGTTTAAGATTACTAATTTAACGTTACAAAAATATTATTAAACTATTTAATCTGACTGTTTCCGTTAAGTGCTTGTGCTAAACAAACAATTGTGTACGTTGTATTCGAACCTCTTGTTATATAGAGTACATGATGCGTGTTTGCGGAACGCTCTGACGTTTTGACCCGTGGACCGTTTTTCAATGAGGATCCAGAACACCGCTTTGAGCACTGAAAGGGTTTATCCGTGTTACTCTACGGGGCTTTTATATTTTATCATCGGCGAATGAATTGCTTCAAAAGTGACTACAAAAAATCCATTTGCAAATGTCTCGGCGGGCTACGGCTGCTCGGGGATAATGTACACGGTATTATGACTTAAAGTCAAATCCATGTTTAATCAGATAAAATATTTAAATGACTGTAGTTACTGAGCCCAGTCATGAAGTAGGATTAAATGTTATTAATTATGATATTTTTTACTAAATCTGTGTATAACAAAGTCACTATCACTTTAATATACCATTTCTTAGCTGGGACTTTAAACAACGTCTGGCCACTGGTCTCTCACGGCAATAATAATTTTCAAATGTACTTTAAATAACCCAAAAGTTATAAAGCTGTTTGTTTTCCTGGTTTATTTCTTCCGAAATACGCTATAGTACATTTTTATGCAGGTGGTTAGATTATCAGTTTATTTTATTTTAATCAGAATAGATAGGTACTGTGGTTAAATACATCTGAAATGCACTCACGAGTCACAACAGTCACAAATAAATATTTACGTTCAAATAAAAATATCCAACATTATAATAGGAGCCTTTTAAACAAGTGAAATACATTTCATCGTAGTTACTCCCGCTTAACAAAACAAAAGTTTTCGAGCAAAGTGTAGGCACATTTACAGCACTCTATAAAAACAGATGCTATGCTATAATATCTGCTAGCTCGAGTTTTTTTGTGAAAACAGTTTTTATAGGCGTGTAAACGAGTCGTGTATTGTCGTAAAGTAGAATTTCACGCAAACACCGTGAAAGCTTGCACTTTGTTAAATGAAACCGACTGCAAAACTCTGGACATGGACCGCACGAATGTCGTAAATGCAGTAACCATGTTGCTAGTACTGTAAGGACGTCCTTATTCATTTAAATTGTTAATACAGTCGGTATTAGATATAGAACCATTGAAGGGACACTCTAATCTGTTATGCCGATACTTAATGTTGCGGGTTGGTGGACTTCACATGCCTTTGAGAATTTTTTGATGAACTCTCAGGCATATATGTAAGTTTTCTCACGATGTTTTCCTTCACCGTTACGGCAAGTGATATTTGATTTTATAAACCGCACATAACTCTTTTTTTAAGTTATTGGCCACTGGGATTCGAACCCGGACCCTGTAAAGTTCTGTAATGTTCCGAGGCTCATCTTCTGCTTGTTTCGTTATATTTTTATAATCACTTTAAAAAACGGTGACAGTTTTAGTTTATATGCTCACTGTCAACAGTATGTCTATCGCACACTAAACGCTGAGTAGAGAGAGGGGGAAGCATCAGTCAGACGAGAGACAGAGTGGCGCTGTAACGCGTTACGTTACAAAGCGGTTTACCCTCACCGACACTTTTCTCTTCAATTACGATTGATACTGTCTTCTAAAATCTAAAGTCTCTTTTTTAGAAAAAATCTGGTAACACTAGTAGTGTATGAACGCCGCCGGTGCGTTGCGTTCGCATACAACCCACGCTTTGTCCTAGCCAAACAGATACTTAACCCAATTCCCGCCTAAACTATCGAGCTATCCTAATTTTAGCCTGCGATTCGAAACCTTTGCAATTCTGGGAATCTTCTTTATTATGTAGGTGTATATGTTTCTTTTGTACCTACAACAAAAAAGAGGTACTGATGTTCGTATGCCTTTGAGATCACTCTGGTTTGCAAATTTCCTTACGATGATTTCCTTCAGTGCTACCACGCGTAATAGTTAAATTAATTTTGTAAAAACTCATAACTCAGAAAGGTCACTGGGATTCCTCTCGGGCTTCTCGAGAAGAAGACCACACACGTAGCTACAAGGTTATCATTGTATTATATTAGCCACACATTAAAATATTATATTTCAACACATAAATGTACCTACGGATATTATCATTTTAATTATCCCTTTATTCATCAACTAAGCACAAAATAACATTAAAGTCTGTGTCAACGTAAATGCCGAATACATTACTGGCAAGGCTTTACTATTTTTCTTGCATATTTTTCTGCGTCTGAATGTCACTGCGGGTCTCCTTGCAATTAATCAGAAAGTCAATGAGCCGTTTTGTTTGGACATATCTGATGAACAATTCTTCCCTAGAGCTTCTTCCAGGAGCATTAAGTAGCGTAATCGAAAGGAACTTTCCTTCCATAAATATTGACATTTCTAAGCACTAGATAATTTAAAAAGTCAGAAGCGGACTAATAACTTTAGAAACCCTTCTTCTTCATTATTTCAAAGGTCAAGCCTAAATTTAACGTTTACATAATACTGAATAAAAATGAAATGATTTTTTATATTTCTTTCCAACGCTAAATTAAAACATCTTACTATCACATTACATATTTATATATTATGTGAAAGTTTGTGAGGATGGATGGATGTTTGTTACTCTTTTACACAAAACGGCTGAACAGATTTGGACGAAATTTGGTATGTACGTAGTTACCTGGATATACTCGTAAATGTAAGATAAGTATTTCCTGGATTTAAATGTTAGATACTTTTTATCCCTCTATGGGCCAAGTTCTAAAATTCAAGCGGATGAAGTCGCGGGCAAAGTGTAGTCTTTTTAATTTTGCTTACAAGAAAAGATCTATATTACATGAACTTTACAAGCAGAGAACCTGCCAGAAGATACGCTACATTAAATTTTCTAAAATATCTCTATAATTCAGAATGTAAAACTAAAATAAAAAAGTAAATAAAAATGAGATGAATAGTAAAGCCCAAAACCGTTAAGTTCATTGAACCCATAAAGTGTCTCAAACAAGGAAATGGAAACGAAGAGGAACGAAGAACAATGCTTGTATTTTATTGCTTTTATCTTATTTGCATGCAATTCAGTGTATTGCTGCCCCCACCGTGCACCATGACTCGTATTGCCTTCCGACTTGTTTATAGAATATTTACTCATAAACATGCAGATTGCGGATGGGACGCGTTTTTATGTAAAAAAGGGAAGGGGAGCTATTTTATTTATTACCCTCTTGACTTCAGCGCGTCACTGTGAGGGATTGCTTGCTGTGCATATCAGAATTAAGCCGATAAAGCCGCTGGCATATTTCATGCGATTTCGTTTTGTTGTAGCGTGCCTATTAGGGTTCCGTAACCAAAGAAAAATCTGAAACATAATTTGTCCTGTCTCTAAGCATACCCATATGGCTAGAACAAGAGACTGGACACCGTCCTAAATAATTGTCTGCCATAAAAATATTAGCGCTAGAAGTGAAGTTCTCCCGGTGAAACGCTTATCGACAATTTTAAAACTCACCTTAAAGCTTGTCTTATGTCACTGTGTCAACCTGCATAGTAATTAATAGAAATAAGTTTCATTAAAATCACGTCAAATTCGAAAACAATATTTATCGTCTAATTTGGGACCAGAAAACCGGGTTTTAGTTACTGTTGTCCTAAGAGAATTCTTCGGACACGTCTCCCGGGGTGAGAGTGACTCCATCGAGCGTCTTGTCGTGCAGGGCAGGGTGGAGGGCACCAGAGGGCGAGGAAGGTCACCCATGCGATGGACCGACCACATTAAGTCTGCTGTGGGTGGTCCTTTGCACGAGTGTACCAGGCTGTCAGCCAGCAGAGAGAAGTGGCGAATGCTCGTGAGGCATATAACATATGCCTTCAAAGACGTTGTTTCGTGATGGCCACGACCGCTCTGCCAAGAGTGATACGACGAAGAAGAAGTCATAAGAGATTTATTATTAATATAAATTTTTTAAAATGTTTTACCAGAACCAAAATGTCTACTCGTTTTGAATTTTTTTAATTATTATATATAGTTGAGATTAAAAATTATTATTTTACGACCGAATCAACCCATATTTGTCTCGACGGAATCTAATCGAACTTTACCACTTTCAATATTTTTACACGTGACGCGGTCACATATAACATTTCTTAGCGCAGTGGAAAATCTTGACATCGTCTGGAATAGAGGACAAGACAGCTAGGTCTATTTACAGCGATAAAGCGAATAGGGTTGCTCTCTTAACGTTATTGCTAAAACGCTTTGCGGATTAGTAGATTAGACTTATTACTTCAGATGCATTAAACTGTTATACTTAATACACTTGTAATTTTCATTACATGTTAAATGTAAAAGATAAGGCGCTAAGAAGTGGTCGCTTCTGAGACAAGATGTTACCGTTTATTATTTTTTCCGGTTCGTCGAACTGAAATAGACAGATTTAATTTTCTTCGGATAGCTTCTGTCAGTACTCAGTACAGCATTCTCGGATCTGAGGCAGAACACACTGGCATTATACTACTAATGTTTACGAACGTTTGTTTGTGACCACAGTATTGTAACAAAAGATTTTCCTCGTTTCCATTATGACCCGCTCATAACTGCCCCTCTTTTAAGATTAATAGCTCACTGTATAAAAGCAAATTTCTTTCTTTGCTCCTAAAAGCAAATTTCGTCTTCACTGAAGCGTATGATTTTTGCAAATCCTGAAAAATGAGATTTACTCGCCTTTTTCCCACCACTCGCATATACAAAACCAAAAGTAAAAGTGTAAACGTGGAAATAACCGTACGAGTAGCAACCGAGTTACCCTTGGAAAATGGATATTCATTTTACAGCTCCACGGTTGACTAAGTTTAGTTTGTCTTTTTTGATTTAACTTTCATGACCTCACTGCACAGGTTCGTTTGGGGGAAAATGAGCTGCTCAAATATTCATTTTGGTACGGAAAAGTATTATAGCGTAATTTGTAACAAGTATTATAGATTAGGTTTATAAAAGTAATTATATCATCACCAAAAAAGTAATTTAACAGAACTGTTATAAAAACTAAGCAATATGCCTTTTTGCATCTTACTTTTCAACGGCTCTACAAAGTCGTGGATAACAATCTGTGAAATACGAGTAGTTTGGCGCTTCAAGGGCTCAAAACAACACATTTTGCACCATGAATGAATTGGCTCGTTTAATAATTATTTTATGTTTATAGTAGTATTACTAACCTTAATATTTAGTCGATCGCATATCAGTTTTATTTTTCGATTTATGTTAATATATCTAAATAATTTAAAGGCCTACATCACTGCTAAATTGCAACAGTCTTGTGTTAAAATGCATACTAGTATGAAGGACACAATATTTTGTGCCGGGATGTTGTGTTAAATGCTGAAAATTCACTGAAAATTTCTTTTTCACTCAGTAGGAAGTCTATAAAACCGCTTCTTTTAATTTCCGAAAAGAACCGCTGTTTTAATACGTTTTATGGTTGGCTTATTTTGCATTGTAATCGGTTAAAAAACAATACATTTTCAATAACACTTAATTAACTACTAGTTAAGATAATTATTTTACCATAAAAAGTGTGATACGTGGTGGCTATAACTTTGTTAACGACAATTTTCAAAAACGACTCGGTATATTATCAGCAAGCATTCCTGATCGTTTTCTTCAAATTTGTACGAGAAGGTGCCAGAATCATTATGCGATTTCATTTAGCTCACGTAAACTCATTTGATGTTCCAAGAGTGTCTTCGCAGTCAGATTTCACGTAGTGATTCGAACGTCACTAGTGACACGTTACGGATGAGGCGGGGTAATTAAAAACGTGACCGTCGTCACTTGTCGCCCGAGCGCCCATAAGGGTTTTATCTACTCCGTAGCACTCGTAGCTAGTAGCCGTAGATCGCTACGAAGCTACGAGCTTTGTTTATTAAAAACAAACTTTTATGTTTGCTCTTCAATTTTGGACACTTCATACGCAATATTTTTATTCGCCCTATCACTTTTACAACGATAATAAACGGCGTAATGTGACAAGACAATTTATGCGAGCTGAAATTGTTATGGAAGATTTGATAACGAATAAGACAAGAAAACGAGTATACTTATATTATATGATTCATAATTATTCGAGTACAATGTAATAATATTTTGTTAACGACTTTTTCTTATTTTGTATGTTAACAATTTTTATAAATAAAACGTAATAGTGTACATTCTTAGACTATACTTCACATTTAGCATAGGTAAGGAACATTACCTGCCCAAAAGAAAAGTTTTTCCTACTTAGATCGCCAAAAAGCTCGTAAAAGTATACATGCACCTACTTATTTCATTTTGATATAGACATAATAATAATATATTGAAATATTTTACACTATTCTTGCTGTGACAGGATATGCAGTGGTTCATTAAAGCTATAGACAAAATTAAAATAATATTGTAAAGTTGCTGACATTTTGTTCAATTTTATGTTTTCTTAGGTATCAAATGTTCATAAACTTTTTCAAGTGCTCTTAACTAGATGGCTCCTAGTTGTAAATATAAAGTGATTCCCTTTAAAGTCTGCTTAAAGAGCTCAGTATCAAAATAAAGGTTAATAAAGCATTACATCGTCACCCCTTGAGGTAACTTCTCATAAAAACTGTATACCTATAGAATAGATTCAGTATGATTAAGTTATGTCAAAATTTACTATTACATAATAATATGTACTTACCATAATTTATTGAAGCATATTAGGAAACTTTTGAGGCTCTTTCTCATCTCTTATATTAAAATATTGATTTTCCAAGAACCTTTATTATTATATTGCTTAAACAATATTCCATGGAATTCATATCCAATATCATATCCAATGGAAAGGACACATTCTTGAAGTATTCAATCATAACTGACTTAACCGCACTGGTGAGGGCAAAAACGCCCGAGGCAGAATGTTGATAGCTTGTCGACGATCTAAATGAAACTTCTGTATCAAATCCCTATTGTTATGGAGTTTAACGTTGGAATTGTAATGGAAACTAAACCTGTTTTCTTGTCTTTACTTCCAGCTCCCTGCATCGATATTATTTTCGTTATAATATTTTTAATACTTAATAAATTAAAAATTGGAGAATTTGAGTATCTAAATTTTATTTCATCTATAAACATACAAAGGCTTAACTTGTCTAACATATTTTTAATATAATATATTAATAACAAAAAGCTTTTTAATCAAAAAAATGTTCCTATTTTCTTGTTACGGGTTGTGTACATGGTGTTTGTTTTTTATTTACCCCGGTAAGAGCGACAAATTGTAGGTATGTACCTAAGGGAACATTTACATACATAAAACCACGTAGGTTCATTAAATATGTCTTTATGATATTTCTTTAAATAAAGATGTATTTAATGTACCTACGTGGTTTTATGTGTGTAAATGTTCCCTTCCATTTAATTAATTTCAACTACAAAGTACAGCAATTACTTATAACTTAAGGCTCTCGTAAATATTTATTAAAGCTTTGTCTAAGTTGCTCCTATTTCACGCATCAAACTTTTCGTTGACGAAATTTATTCATAGCGTGATCCCTTGTAAATACATTTGAGAGTTTACTGTCGTAATGAATTTGATATGGCGTATGAAAACAGCCTTATCGTTCCTCATTTACTAGTTTAACTGGCTGTTTCATATGCCCTTATAATAATTATAAATGATTGTTCTGACGTGACTAATTATGCAATTTATTACATTGAAATTTTATCGTTGATTTTCAAATATGATTATTTTGATATATTACAAAATTTATAACTTAATTTACATGAAATATTCACTAATAATAATTTATTTAATTAGCTCAGTTTTGTTTTTGTTTTGATAACAATGATGAGAAAAAATAAAAATAGTTGATAAATACGGATATCTATCTACTACAGTTATAATATGAATACTAGACTTTCGTGCCGACACGTTCGCCATCAGTGACCACTAAAATTACTTCATGCACGAGAATTTTTAACTTCATATAATAATATATTTTAAAGATATTATTATATAATATATTGTATCAGGCGTTACTTTGCGGAAGTCCATTGTTATTTAAGTTGTATTTATATTTCTTTGCAACAATCCGCACACGTGGAACTTGTTTTGGTATGGACCCACCACCCTCCCTTATCTCTCTGAGTAGGTGTATACCATAAAAACTAAATACAACTTAAAGATATTATTATATTAAGTTTCATAGATTAATTTCAAGTTCTCAGTTTAATGGCTTTAAATTTAAGTCACATCGATTATAATATTTCACATTTATCTACAATACCATAAGTACGATACTAATAAAAATAAATACAAGTATACTATACTGCTATACTACACGATATAGATGAATATTAATTAAACTTTACCACTTAGGAGGTCAAATTTCAATAGTTACTCGAGGGGTGTATCTTCAAATATGGAAATGAGAAGTGAAGTATCGGCTCCGGCTTTGTCTCATGTATAACCAAAATGTTCATCTGAATCTTAATAAATCGTGAATAAGGACCTAACTCAATAAATGTTTTTTTTCTTAGAACCATTCAAACGCAAGTAGGTCAAAATTCGTCTTAACTAAAAAATATTTCTTTTTCTATAATAGTAGATATTTTATATTTTAGCAGTTTTATATAATTTCTCACAAAATATTTAAAAATCAACAAAATAAACATTACGTTACAAACGTCCGTATCGTGCTTCTTATTTTCATTGTTAGATAACCACAAACATAGGCATAGGCATCAAAAGCAACGTTATTGGTAGAACAATTTAAGCGTTTAACCACAAGACATCGTTCCAATATTTCCCTAAAAGCAATTTTCGGCCAAAATTTGCTCAAGGGAAAAATAAAATCTTGCGGAAGATTAAACAAGTGTTTCCGCAGCTAAAAATAATAAAGCTATCAGATTTTCACACCTAACAGGTGATCTTTTGTGCAAAATTGGCACGATAAATTGAATTTTAACCCATCTGGTGGCTTGTCTTCTCGACTTGTAGATCTCAGCCTCTCCTTCCGCGGCTGAATGCTGCGATCAAATTGAAAATTCCAAGTGGCTAGTGGAAGACATACGATTTAAACCCAATATACTTACTCGTAGAATATTTAACACACTGATTTTTTTCAATTAACCAAAATATCTTTGAATGAATATCCAAGTTATGTTGCTTTAAGTAAAGTTTTGATTGTATTACTGACAAGTAAATAAGCCACTGTTATTTATGTAATCTATAAATTCTGTTTTTAATAAAACCTTTCCTCGATGTTCTAAAGAAAAAGCAAAAAGCGAACGTACCAGCTCAAAAAGTTCAAAAAAATTGATCCATCAAAGCAACCTATGTTGTTCCGGCTTTCATTATTCCGGTATTAAATGAAACCGTTTAAAAATTTCTAATATGTTGGAGAGATTTATTCACGAAGAACATGTCCTATCAAAATATCTCGGGCCACACGTTATGTCGGCACATTCTTCTCCTAAATTGAAATTCTCGAACGCTCTGCCTTCGCAAGCGGGACGGGGTCAGAAGCCAAAAGACAAATAGAATGTTCGATTAATGCCGTCAAATATTTATTTTCTTTTTCCTTAAAGATAGTTTTGGAAAAAATGAACTAGACTCATTTAGATAGTGTTTGAAACATCCGAATTAGCAGAATAACGCAATAATTGACGCGATTTTCGGCATCTTGACTGTTAATCATTGGTTAAATAAGTAAACTATGTATAGTGAATCGTGTACCAAGTATCATATTCTTCTCCGCATAAATATTAATTGTGCCAAATTTCAATTGCTTCGTTCATATAGTGAGCTATTAATTGTACCCACAATTTTCGCTTCACGTATTAATATATAAGATCATTAATAATTATGAGATTTAAAATGTCTTTAGATAAATAAATTAATCTTTAAAGAGTATTCAAAACCGTAAGCACTTATTCGAACTAGGCCAGCTAAACGCTCCCCAACTTCAAAGGGTGCGTTCACACAAAACAAGCCATTTGATTCCACTCAGACTCTCTACTTACGGCAAACAGATAAACTTTGTTGATCTGTTTGCCGTAAGTAGGCACCATTCAAACTAAACTATATATTTATCTTATGAACTTAGACATAAAGTATAGGTAGTTATAATAAAGAATATGAATGCGTTATGTATGGTTATAATTGAGTAAGAACAATAATGTTCTTACTAAAATATTTCAAAAAAGAACTAAATTAAACTAATGAACTAATAGAACGAACTAGTTCGTCATTGGATTATGAACTAAATTGACCACTCTCTGTGATGACCGGTTAGGCCCAAGACTAGTTCCAACTTCTTTTATTTTGTTTTAATATTTCAATGATCTTGATCTCTTTGATATTATTTGATTTATTATTGTATTTATGTTAATTTTATTATTTCTTCTTTTCTATTAAATTTTTTATCGTGTTATTTGTATTCCTTTTTTATTATTTTTAGTTTAGTTTTACTACTTTACCGTAATATTTAGTATATTTAATCTATACTACCGTACTAATTAAATAAAAATAGTGAGAATGAAAGAAAAAACAAGGACAAATTCAATCTCTTAAAAGGACATATATTTAAAATCGATAGACATCGATAGCACTTATCAAAATGCGATTGGAAATGCTCAAACGCTCTTAGGCTTCAAAGGATGTAGCACACAAAACAAACCTTACGTTTCCACTCAGACGATGAACTGAGTTCTCGAGCCTCGAGCACTATTCAAACCGCCGTTTTTAGAGCGGAGGCAGCTACCGATGACAGTAGAAGAGTACTTAAGTACCAAGTCAATTGTGAATCAAGGGATATCAAAATGCAATGTCTATTGTAGTAGCTATAATAATCTTAGTTTATGACATCAAAATTTCATAAATCAAATATATTTCTTACATTTTGGTGGACTTTTACTGATTTAAGATTCATTTTTGGCAGTGTTATCAAAAGTGTCCATATTTAAAAGGACTCTTAATATACCTAACCATGCAATGCATGCAACCTATTTAAATCAATAGGACTATCAAGATGCGAGCTCTACCGCTCAAAGGCCATTGCTCGTGTTCAAAGGACGCGTGCACACAAACCAAGCCTCTTCTTCGTCTCCGAATACGTGGATAAATGTAATCCCTCTAACTTCTATGCACTATCTATCTTTCTTAAATCCGTTTGCTCCACATAATAGGTTCCATTATTTACAGTATCTATCCATTTCATAGGAATATGCTTAACCTATAATAGTTTAATCGAACTTAATTTGAGTTTTACATACTAGTATATAAAACGTAAGTAAGCAATAGCTAGATGGGAACATTTTTATGTCTTTCGTATTCATAAAATAATTGATTTGATTGATTTATAAAACGTGATAATAATACAATATTGGGCCTCAATAATCTTTAATATCTATTATTTTTATGAGTATTACTGAATGCATATAGGACATATAGGTGTCTAATCCTATATCACCATCGAGATGCGAGCTACACCGCTCAAAGGCCGCTCGTCGTATTCAAAGGACGCGTGCACACAAAACAAGCCGCGTGATCCCACTCAGACCGAATACACGGATGAAAGATATCCCCTTACCTCTGTTAAAACCTCTTTCTTTTCTAGTACCGTGGGAAATTTTTGCACGTCACTACATAATAAAGTGTTGAGAATTAGAAAACATCATGAATCGCGGTAAATATTCCGTAAATACTTATGCAAAGGAGGTTTGAGTGCGTTTACTAGTTTTGCTATTATACATCTTTTTATATGATATGAAAGTCTAAGTATGAGTTATACCCTACACCTGTTATGTACCTATCAACGCAAGAATTTTGTAAGTCAAATAATAAAGACGGTTTATTATTACGCCTGTGATCAAGTGAAAACCTTTAGTCTCCTACCCACATGGACGCCATAAAAATACATTGAATTTTTAAAGTTAGAATTATAATTAACTAAATAAAAGCCAATCGAATGCAATGAAGTACGAATATAATTTTTTTTATGCATTCGGAAAAAATTACAAGCGAATTCTGTGAAATACGAAACCTAACAGAAAATAAACAAAGTGTGAAAATAACTTTTTAATTAAATTTCTATCAGGCTGTTGTGTTCGTTTACACTGTGTTTAAAAATAACGGCAGCATAATGTGCATTTGTGGTATCATTAAATGAAAAGGAATACTAACTTACTTTTTTAACGTGATACCACAAAAATTGCGCGCGATATGTTAGCATCCCAAATGCATACTAAATTGAAAATGTGACCGGCGCGTGCTATACGAAAAACGCGCTGACGGTTGGTGTACGGTTGCACCGTACAATAATGTACAATGGAAAGAGAGATTTAATGTGCTTTAAAAATGCACATAACAAAACTGACCTCAAACTAAAAAGTAAGAAATAACTTTACAAACAGACTTCAATCCTTAATAAGATAATGTTTGGAGTATATGTAAAAATGAGGTTACTTGAGGTTAAACTGAGGATGAACTTGGGCACAGACTCCAAAAATACCTTATTATTGAAGTCTGTTTGTAAAGTTATTTCTTACTTTTTAGTTTGAAGTCGGTTCACATTTTTGTTTAAAATTATTTTATTGCTAAAACAAGCCACTTTTCACACAACTACAATTTTGTCCAAAATATTAGGAAATTCAGTATTCACCAGGGACTCCGAATCTCCTCCTTCCTAAAAGTTTTAGGGCGGGAGATTTGGTAACTACCGATTCCTAGGAGTCGAGTTTGGAAAACCCAAGAAAATCACTACTGTAGAATATAAAAGAGTATTACGCATTAATACAAAGAAATACAACATTCCAACCGTGTAAAAGCAGCGATATAAAAATAGTAAAAAAGTTCCAAGAAACATTTCACGAGAGTATTGTGACTGCTATAAAATGAAGTAGCAAAGTAAGATGAAGCAATTATTCAGCTAAGTCGTGCGTTGTATTTCCGCTCATTAGGTTATATTTATTAAATTTACAACGGCTGGGGGCCGACGATAAGCTGTGGGGCGTGCGCGCCTCAGACTTCGTCGACTGAATAGCAATGCATGCGAGCGTCTAAAATGTTGCTTTTCGACAAATTATTCAACAAATGTTCGACAAATTATTCAAAACCGTTAACCCCGACCCAGTATTTTCAACGTCTTTTGCAGCATTTTAGCTGTATTCTTCTATCTCTTTACCGCGACACAACCCTGACGTGTAATAGAATTACGCTAAAACGAAGTCACTAAGAAAAAGTAGCTCGTTGCAGACCGAGCAGAAAATGTACTAGAAAAGAGACAAGCTCAAGCTTATGCCGAGAAGTTGCAAACGTAATTTACTCCTTAATTCATAATGCACTTATATCTCCGGCGCTTGAAAAAGTAATTTACTCGTTTAACGCGGCTACTGAAAGTGAATGACTTGAAAAGTATTTATTACAAGCGCTTTCAAAGTGTTCATGATTTAACACTTATATTGTAAGTGAAAGAAAGAAGGTATGAAAGGTGATAAAAACTATCACAAAATATTTTTGTCATATTTTCGATGGAATCAAATCGCATGAATATAAAAAATCACAAATAAATTCAATAATTTCAAAACAATCTAACAACTAGCTCTTTGCCCCATTGTAAATAGCTCGCTGGTAAACGTCATAATTAGACATGCATAAAAATCCTTTTATTGGCATAACATAAAAATATAATTCAATAAATGCTATAAAATCTAGTTAATCTAGGTTTCTGCAACATTAAGTGACGTGAAGATAGCCATTGCCAATGTGATACTATATGAAGGAGCTAAGCTAAAAAAAACATTCAAAAAAGTTTGGCGCAAACGTTACAGAAATATGGAAATATAATAAGTATCTTTTCAATAAAGGTTATTAAAACCAGCTTTCCTGATTTCAATAATGTTGATTGGTGAAAATATAGGCATCGCGTATCTTATACATACATATTTGGGGAAAGGTCCATCACACATGTGGATCTGTAGCGCTCAGTTTTTCAATATTCCGCAGCTAATGGCGTCATATGGCGAGTTGGGCAAAGTGCCGCTATCAAACTGCGATAGGCCGCGGTTTCGTTGCTTATCGAACACTTTGCGACCCATCCTTACTATAACTTTATTTGTATGTAGGTACGTGAATTCTGCGTTGCATTTTGATTTAACTTAAGAAACTGATATTCGTACGAGACGTTCAAACCGGTTTTCTTTTCATGCCCCCAAAGAAGTTTGTGCAAATTACTGAATTGACTATGTCTTTAACACGAAATCTTTATTTGCATCTTGCAATCTAAAGATATAGGCATTTTTTAAATAGTATATTAGTTTTTAAAAATTAATATGAGTTAATTTTTGAAAATTTTAATTTTTTTCTGAAATTTGTTTTTAAGTGTCATGTCTGTTAATTTTGAATTAAGGTTGTGGCGGGAATGACTATTGATTAGCTTTTTGCCTAGTAATTTTCCGGGAGTTTGAAGTCAAAGTTGTAAGTCAGGAAAATAAGGCATTTCTATAATATAGATCTCTTTATTTACACGCATTATTTTTAAAACCAACCATTTTAATCTCATAAAACAACATAAAATTTGTTTTATCGTAAAGTCATCATAGCAAAGACTCTTACTCATAAATGTGTAATTACTCGTAAATTACATATTATTAGCGTACTTTACGTAGCTTATTACCAATAAATTTTCATTTTTCACCATAAAACCTGCAATATAACTGCAACAATTTTGTACCACTGTTTTTTAAATATTTTTTATATACAAGGAATGTAACAATACTTGTACGTAGGTACTGTATATTAAGGGAAGTCACGTAGTTGAAGTTTGGGTCGATCTCGTTCAAAAGTTTCCTGAAGAGAGATGAGATGTAGAAATAATTGTTAGTATCAATTATTTCTTCTTTTAAGTTATTTTAAATTGAAAAATAACATTTTAAAATTAATAATTTTAAGTGAAAGTTGTGAAAACTGTTATCAATGCAAAATTAAGTTCATTTGATATCCATATCATGGGAGTACATAAAAAATAAAAGCAATAAATACGAAGAAAAGTGGCTGATTTGAGATTTCGTGAGAGTAGAGCAACGCCGTCGCCCGGCGTGCAATACACGTACAAGTCTGCTTTATTGGGCTAGCCGACATACTCGTATTAGATTAAGAATGACGTCAATTAGATAAATAAATAATCATTCGAACTAAACGACTGACGAACTCTTTAAAATTGATTTGCAAGATTGACCCGAACATACAAACAAACACTACAAGTTAAGCTTGTTAACATCCAGTTAAGACAACTATATTTAATATATAACATATATATAACATAACTATTCTTCTATTTAATGCCATTAAGAACAAATCTATCGCCGGTCGTAATAAGGTTTTTGGATCACGTATCTAAGTTGCAAGACCCACTGCCCGCTCCTGCACGTGCTCAACTACTAATAGCTAAGATTTGCTTTATAATATTTGTTATTTTGTTACAGCAAAATAGTAAACAATTTTCATCTATCGCTCAATAAATTGGTGAATGTGTGTTAACTGAAAACTTTGGGGGGACTTTCTTATGGTCGGCAATGTACATGTCGTACATACCTACATACGACTTCAGATAGGATTTCTATCCAATTTTTGGTTAGACGTGAGTTTTTACGGGTTGCATCGATCACTTAACATCTGGTGGCCTTCTTGCCTATTAATTTTAGGTCTCACAAAGATAGTACAATTTTTTAAGATTAAACCATCTGTAACTGTTTCATTTAAAATACAGTCACATTTAAAATTGAAAATAAACGAGCAATGTTCCGATTTATAATTGAATTTTTCCCCTGTTTAATGCATTTAAGCATAAAAAAGAAAGATGGGTTTAACTGAACACTCTTTGTTTTTCTAGAACGTTGATAAGAGAGCAGCTTAGAATATCGACGACGCTTTAACACTATCTCTTGACACATTCCTTTCCTTTTTTCTAAAAAATAATAGATATTTTTATTCTAGGTAACGAAATCTATTTACAAGTTATCTGACATAAAATAGTTCAATAGCTCTTGCACAACAAACATTGTATCCAATTGACCTGAAAACTATTTAGGGTTTTATATGCATGCTTGATGCCAGTAAGTGGTTGCTCAATTATTCATTGTCTTCATCATAATCTAGCAAACTGCAAGCGTAAATCACAGTAATACCAGTGAATCTATAGCTCAACTTGTGATTCAGTCAATCCATAACCGAACCCTATCCAGCCCGCTCATTGTGCTCATGACTTAACCGAGAATACAGTCATCCAATAGCTCAGATGATCCAGTTAACCCATAACGTCTTCGTTAAGCGTAGTCAAGAATATAGCAATTTTATTGTCTAGTAGCAATTTTATTGTGTAGTAATTACAATATACGAGTATCATAAGTGGTAAAAGTCATGTCTCAGTTCAGTATATTCTCAAATTTGCTATTTAATGAGACAAATTGGTTGATGAAACGAGCGGTTATGTCAAACTATGCCCACTTGTCACCAGATTTGCGAAAGAAAAATCACCAGAAATACTTTAAAATTATTTAAATGTCTGAAAAAAACTAAATAACAAGCAAACTCATATGGCTTTCCCGCAGCTTTCTTTAATTGTTATTCGGTTTATCCTCGAGTTGGAGTTTCTTTTGTTTACGTAGCGCAGGTAATTCGTTTACCCGTGAGAATAGTTTCAACACGTGCACGTCTAGACGAATGGACTGTAATGGACTTTGTGGCCGTACGAGTGTGGCGTCCCGTGTGTTTACCTAAAGGAGGTATTTGTTTTGTGGAACGGTTTGGTCGGAACACAGTTTATTATACTTAGCAGCTTGTTTTGCTGGCAATCGAAATATATTTTTATGTTTCTGTGTGGTATTGTTTTTTATTTAAAAGGTAACCTCTAAAAGTAAATGAGTTATTTTTAAGGTCTTTTGAACTAATGTTGGAAAAATTATGTTAGGTAGAGCCACTTGATGTGACGTGATCACTTTTTTATCAAATCTTTGGGATCCTACATCTCCAGAAGAACTAAAAAATATACTTAATAAGGAAATACAATTAGAAAAAACAAAATAAACCCTGATCGAAAATAGACGTACTTAGTTAAATATAACATTGAGTTAGTACAAAAGTAAAGAATTAAGAAGCATGCAAATTAATTGGTATACTCTCAAACAAAAGTTTCAGCAGCCCAAAACAATAGATCGAAAGCAAAAACGCCAAGTTTCCCGGCGAAGCTACGTAAAATCGAATTGTCCACATTTCAAAACTGAGTAGACGACGACCTCAGCAATTAAGTTGCTCGAAATATTTAATGAACAGTGCTAGTTCCGCGGCGGAAATGACACTTAATCGGCTTAACTTCGCCTCAAAACTTACCCGAAGCCACCCCCTACCCATCTATCCCTGCCCACCCCGCACCCTTCTCCCGCGGATACGCTGCATCAAAGAAGTTGGAGAATGTGCAATTATGAGATTGTTTTAATTTAGAAACAATGTTGCCGAAGAATTTCCTTACTTCGACTGAGCTCTGTAAGCCCAAACCAGAATTCTTGGTTTGTACAACATTGTTTCGTGGTTATTACTTGCCTTGCCAATCTAGCTATTTGTTTTTGTACACTCGTTCCTGGAATACTCTTCGCTTGTCGAAACTTTAACGGATTTACGGATTTTATTAAATCTGCAGATAAAAACCTTTTAAGCTCAACGGCGTAGGAACATAGGTAGATACCTACTTTGAAACATTTTTAGAACTTGTTTCACAAATTTAATTATTGTAATAGTCAGTAAACTTGTTACAAGTAATTAAAAAGAACCAATAATTTAAGGTAGCCTCCGGGAAATTGGCACAATTTCCTTTGACTACTGAAACTCATACTTCAAAAAAATCTTAATTAGGATGAAAAATTTCCAGCGAAATGTCTTTTATTTATTTATATTTATAATAAACATGTCAAGAAAATATTTTTATTGAAACGTAGACGTATACTTAGGTACATCGTCATAGATAGCTAAGTTTACGATTTTTTAATTTCTTCTTCTTAATTTGCATGAAATGTTAGTATTTCTTTAACCAATAGTGTCATGTTTTATTTATTTAATGCGTAACTTTAAAAAAATACATTGATTTACTGTATAGTGTCCTAATACTATTTGTATTTTAACTATCTCAATTTAGATAATAAAATCTGAATCAAATATTATGTTTAGGAATGGCATATAAAGTCTTGCACAGACTTAGTGTCTTGTTCGAACCCCCTTTGCTTCAAATTGAAGTCAACTGGAACAACAATAACAGGACTCGAACATCTCGTAAAGTTGAGAGTCTGAAATAAAGTTCCCGCCAACATTTAACTAGTGGTGGCAAACCCTCAAGTGAGGCTTCAATGCCCGTCCTTCTTTAGAACGAACGACCTCAAACAACTTTAAATGAGTATTATTTTCTTTATAATGTTCTTCAGGGCAACACTCATGAAACAACCTTTAAATAAAATTAGATTAATAGTTTGTGTATTGATTTAAATTTTTCAAAATATCTCAATAAATAAAATAATCGACAATGATGATATTTACCTCGAAATTGAGAGCTGTCAGTTTTCATAAAATAGCAATGCTTTATTTGATATCTAATAAAACTGGTCAGTTACTAGACAGTTACTCGTTAGTGCACTAGCCAGTTCCTAGTTTAAGTCTAGTTCAACTGGCAAGTTACTGGCCAGAAACTCGTTCCCAAAGGTATGTGAAGTCCACCAACCCGCAGTAGGCCAGCCCTCTCATTGTGAGAGGAGACCCGACCCTGTAGTGGGTCATTAATGGGTTACTGACAATCATTCGAGAGGAAGTGTTATAACATAACAAACTCAAATACTGAAATAATAGTAATTTGATATAGACGACGGTGACGCGGTGGTTGCCTCACTAGAGCAATGCTTTACAGTATTTTCGCCTTGGCTACAACCTTTTTATGACCAAGTGTCGGGCACGGGTCTCTCTCAACAATGTGGGGCCCCCGACTAGGTTAAACGTCTGCTATCCTATCGATTAACAGCGGTGATAGCCCAGTGGCTTAGAATTCGACCTCAAATCGAGGGGTCCGGGTTCGAATCCCAGTGG
Source organism: Erynnis tages (assembly GCA_905147235.1). NCBI lineage: Eukaryota > Metazoa > Arthropoda > Insecta > Lepidoptera > Hesperiidae > Erynnis > Erynnis tages. The sequence continues at coordinate 6,348,344 of LR990073.1, forward strand.
CACGCACCAATGACTTTGTAAAAAAGTTATGTGCGCTTTATAAAATTAAATATCACCTGCTGTTACGGTGAAGGAAAACATCGTTAGGAAACCTGGATGCCTGTGAGTTCACAAAAAAAATGTTCTCAAAGGCATGTGAAGTCCACCAACCCGCAGTAGGCCAGCGTGGTGGACGGCGGCCTACATCCCTCTCATTGTGAGAGGAGACCCGACCCTGTAGTGGGTCATTAATGGGTTACTGACATGACATCCTATCGATAACAACCAGGCGTGCCCTCCGAAGCACGGAAGTGCGCATTCAGTTCGCGGCTAGCGGTCATTCAGATAATGACCGCGACTTAGGTACACTATAATCTTTCACTCTGTATATAAAAAATATAAATTAATTTGTTATACTGTACTTTGATATAGAGAATATTTCGTTAATATGTAGAAACTAGAATTGAAATCGTATTCACAAGTAGTAAAAGTACTTGACCATCTCTTGAACTCGGAGAGAAGTTGTATGCGAGAAACATTTAACTAGTTGCGGTGAACAAATCTCGTGTGCGGTTCCAGTAACCAGCCCCAAACATACCATCTCAACTTAATTAATATACGTATAATATATAGGACTATTATACACCTGCGATTTTGCTTACTACGATAAAGGATTTTATAAAAAAGTAATTAAATAAATAAATAACTGGTGACTCCTCCGGTGCTGCTCGTATAAATAAGCGACGGTGACAACTAACCATCAATTGGCCACTCTGCCTTTTTGCTTTGACTTCTTATAAACTTCTTGCTTTGACTTCAATTTTTTTTTAGTTTTAAGTCTATATCTTGACAACTACTGAACCGATTTCGGTGATTTTATTATTCCCTTAAGTTGAAAAAAATGCTAACAAACAAAAAAAGAACAACCACAATCCGTTATTTAGTTTCGGAGATATGTAAGGACAATCTACGTAGTACATAACATACATACATACACTCATGAAATTTGGTATACTTGTTTGGAAGCCGTATTAGAACAACATAATTATGTTAATATTGTGCTGTTCCGTTAATATTACATACATACGAGTATATGTCGAATTGCGAACCTGCTTTTTTGAAGTCGGTAAAAATGTCCCCAACCCCTTAGTGGCTCACTGCAGCGACCGGTCTCGTCTCACAATGAGTAGGATATAAGCTTTAGTTTACCACGCGCATCTATTGAACATGGAAATCTTAAACACTCTCAAGGATTTTATTATCAAGAGTTACAGCTACAATCTAGCATCAATTTAAGTGGAATATTTTAAACCCAAAAAAAGAATGTTAGCAAACTAATGTTGACAGTGTAGTGTAATTTAAAATTCCAAAAACATAATACTTACTACCGATAATTTTTTTCATTTTTTAATAAGTTGCAGAAAATATGAAAGTGCTAAGTGCTCCTACTTGTTACATAACTGGCGTGCATCCAAAAAGGTTTTGCCAATGCAAAGGCGCCATAAATAAAGGCACATTAAAACAGCATGTTATTTATATCGTACCTAGATTTTATCTTTACCTATTCAGTCCCTATAATTATGGTAAATATAGCTATTTATAATTGTATAATTTAAAGCCATTAATAATCTCTTCTGCTCAATGTAAATCAGCATTGATTTCAATCAAATACGCCTTACTCTTTCGAGCATCTATTTCTCACAACGTTTACCAACCTATTAATAGCAATCAGAACCAAGGCTTGAAGATATAATAATATCTGAAACAGGGAATATAGCGGTGTCTTTCTTCAAACCTGACAGCGCCGGGAGTTGCTTCACTATTGCCATCTACAAGTAGCGAAAATAAGTATAAGAAGATAGTATTAGCATTATAATGCATTTGAGTAGGATTATTTATAAATTAGACCATCTAATCCAGTTATCCACACTATTTTTACATCAATATTTTACTATTTGAAACAAAACAATCTACCTGAATAGGTTCCGCGAAATATGTTGGGTGGAGTGCTGAAAATAGAAAAATATGTTTATTTTCCATTGCGTCCTCGGAAACTACGCAATGATATGCCGAACCCCATCGATTTCCACTGAAACTACAATAGGGCATAATTCACTCAGCTTTCCGCTTCTAAACGAGAGGCCTAACGGATGCACGGCCCGGATTTGAATGGAAGTGGTTTTAGGTGTAGCTGAAGTTGTAGCACTATTTCGGAATTATTTCTCAAATTTTTTTTTTATTTCATTAGGTATAAAAGATTTAATTCGCTCATTTAAAACAAACTTTTGTCCGCTAATTTGTTCGCGGTGTACGTTTGTCGAGTGCACAAAAGTTTTATCAAAGTTTGGAATGTTAATAAAACCTGCAATTCCAATAATAGCCACAAAAGAGACCGCGCATCCCCGATTCAGTACGTATTACAGTCAAATTATTATCTACGATCTAGGGATCATACTTACCCCTAAAGTACAGAATTAAGCGTCAATTTCGAATTCTTTACAAGCTATTTACATATTAGCAATTATTAAACATAATTATCGAGACAGTAGAAAGCCGTATTTTAGCACTTAGAGATTCACGTCGTTACAGGTGGTATTAGATTTAACTACAGTCGGAATTTAAATCAGTTTCTCCTATTCGCTTACAGACTACATCTAGCACCCGGACCTTCGGTTTGAATGTTGCTATTTACTCATGAATCTGCGATCATGTTACTCGGCGACGGTACGACATTTATGCAGTCTGCAAATTCCTTAAAGATGCATGTCACCGAGCACCAGCTGATCGATAGCTAAATCTACATTTTCAGACGGCATTGACAGTCGGATCGTGCTATACAAACGTTAGTCTATTTACCGCCTGGATGTTTGACCTGGACATTCACTATTCACCCAGGAGTCTAAAGTCATGCCTCTGAATGAAAACGTATACCTACATGGTACCTACGCAAAGTGACTTTAACGATCTAACGATTTGATTCAAAGGAAATTTACTTTTAGAGTCGCTGTCGCAAAGCAAGTCGCGAGTTCGAAAGTTATTTCGAAAGTTATATGTGTAAGATATTCAGGTCTTTGGTATTTTCAAATGCAACCGAAAATAGGGCCCGATGCAAGCTAAGAACAGTCGTAGAAATTTATTTGTTTTAAAAGTTATTTTTATTGTTTTTTTTTTACTTGGTTCACAGTTCTTAGCAATAATACAGGAGAAGGAAAATAATTAGTGTACCCCTCCCCACGATGCGATATTATGATGATAGCGTGAGAGTTTAAAGAAGCTTCATCTTGACGGCGATAATTCCTGCTGTATTTCCCCACACAAAAAATTAAAATATCTGTGCTACTAAATATTTAGTTGTAGTATAAAAAAACTTACTTCACTTTTGGGCCAAATTATTCCAAATACAGCGTACACTTGCCCGAATGTGTCGGGAAAATTAAAATTTCAAAGGCGGAATATTAACATGGCGGAAATAAACAGTGACATTTCGGACGCAATATAGAATACGATGGCGACTGATGGCGTACGTAGCGGCTAGGCTAGGTGAAAAAATATCGATATTTTTATCTCGATATGTCGATATTTTTAGCCGATATAATTTGATTCGATATATCGATACAAAATATTCAATATCGAAAATTGTATCAAAAACGAAATTAATTTTCATTTATGTTACTTAAGTAGCTAGAGACCAATACTGTACAATTTACTCGTCCGCTACTTTCACTCGTAACTTGTTTTTAAAGCTCTTTGTGATATTTTGTCCGAGTGATTTTAAACAAATTATGTTAATTTAGTAAAATTTTAATTAAATAAAATCTTTTTTACATAGATTTTTATCGTAAACGATTCATTCGGATCTCTAATCTTAAAAAAATTATAATGAATAATATCCATAAAAATTCTTTTGAAATTATTGAACTAGGCGGATTATTATTTTGAAACCGCTTTTTTTATTTGTCCGATAAGTTTATTGAAATAATCCTCAATATATAGACGTTGATATTGACATTTTATAAAAATCGATACATCGATATACCGATATTTTAATTCATTTCCGACATCCCTAGCCTAGTATCAGCGAAATTTTAGCGTGTCGACATTTGCTCTCGTGTTTCAATTGACCCATTTGGGTCGCCACACGGCGCCGTACAAGCGTCGAGGAGTATGGGCTTGTGTTTAGGCTTTTTACTCCATTTTGTTGGCTGACGCCGACTATTTCGAGGGGCTTGACATAGCAAACTCGATTGTCTATATAAAAGGTCTTTGCACTTAAAACATTTATGTGTTTGTCCTTTGTATTTTTATTTGAAACAGCAATATTTATTTTTATAATGTTAAAGCGAAGTTTTTTATTTCTAATGACGTGGAAAAGATTAAGGAATTTATCGTTTTTCATCCGTCCATACCGTGTCGATAGTGTCGCTTTTAAATCTTCAGATTAAATCAATACAAAATAAAATAATTGTGTGAAATAACCTCCTTTTTGAAGTCGGTAATAATTAGAGAATTTCCTGAATACATCACAAGGTATAATCATAGGTATAAATCTATTTTAACCTACGTACTACAATCTCTGTTTTAGGCACTGAACATGAAATTCTGATGCAATACATCAGATAGCCAGTACTAATGACCGGAAACGGATCAGAATAGCTTATTCTGAATTCATAGAGCAAATAATTCAATGAAGCGATTATTCGATCTCCAAGCATGTATAATTTGCCTCATATTAGATTACCGTATCACGTAACAAAAAGGCGTAAAGCGTCTATTCAATTTTTTTTTTTATTAAATACCTATGTTCGATTCCCAGCGGAGCAGAGATTTAAATGATTAATTTTTAATTTCTGTTTCTGGTCTCGGTGTGTGTGTGTTCGTGTCCTGTGTGTGTCCATGGCACGCATGACACAGAGAATCGTTATTTATTTATAATTTTAATATTTATTTATAGTCTTCCAATGAAATAATTAAGTTCTATTACTTGAATACTTTAGGATTGTCTTCCAATGCAGTACGTGTAAGTCCCATCTATGTATATAATTCACTGATTTCCATCGCTGTACTGTAAGCAAACTGATGGCCCGCGCTTCCGACGTGCGCTTCCGATGTCTAGCGACTCTCATACAATATTGACGCGTCTATATTCCGGCGAACAGGAAAAGTTGTTTATTTATAAATATTAGTAGATTTAATCATTTAAACGGTTACTTGTTTACCGACCTTTATAGGACTTTGTCGGAAACATTTGATTGATTTTATATCACTATTGGCCTTATAAAAATATGATAGAACGTGTGAGTCACAAAGAATAGTAAAACAAAATTCTTCATACTACGTTTTCGCAGGATGTAGCCGACCTTCGGTGAATTAACAGGGTCTATAAAGACGATCAATCGATAGATCTTATTATGACCCTTATAGTCTAGATTTCGGATAAAGAAAAGTTGAGAGCATAAAATAAGTATCCATAAATTCCCTTTGCTTTGCTTCTCTAATCTTGCTATATTTCGTTTCGTTTAAAATATAAAGCTTTTTTCTTAACACACAAATGACCCCACAATGTCGCGTCTTCGGTCTCGAAGCGACGCACGTAAAATATTGACGCCCCTAGCTATCTTTTGTGTACTGCCTACATTTTTGCATATAGTTGTCCATTGTTTATGACATGACATACGAATAAAGCAAATAAAACACGCTTGCAACTGGCGTTCCTAGTTCCTACAGGCTACAATGGATTTGATATTGTGTAGAGTGTCCCAAAATTTTTTTAACGGAATTGGACGCGAGTATGATGGATTTCACTGCAATTCTGATTTATAGCTTCAGCATACATAACTGGGGGTAAGGCAATCAACTAATAAAATTAAATGAAGGAAAGATCATAAAATATAACGTATTAACATCAAGAACACACTAGGTGCATAATAAATGTAGGTACCTAAGTATCAATGCACAACGCTTTCAAATTTTCAATGAAAATGCTATTAGTAGATTAGTAAGTAATAGAAATCTTCACACTATAGAAAAATAACCACCAGACCATAAATTATTACTCTTACAGCGTTAATTACTTACAGCAAATTATAATTAAACTTGTTTACGTGCTTCAAAAAATCATGACAATCAAGTACATCCCTTTTATTTTAAATGAAAGTGCGAACCCTTCTTCATTTTAGCATACTTAATAAACGATAACACAGCCCGATAAAAGAGCAATCAATTCGTAGACACGATACGAGTGTGGTCGGTCCGATTTACTTTAATGTAAAGATACTCCTATTAAACGCGGACACGAGCTGATTACACCGATTAAATTCATTGTTCATTAAATACAATATCATTGGGATTGTTTAAATTGGTCCTTGGATGTTTAATTTCATTTCAATTACATTGATTAATCATGTTATCAAGCACTTTTACAGATAAAAAGTACCATTTAAGTATTATGGAATTTCATGTTCAGAGGAATCTGCCTGTACCTACACAGATTTAGGATTAATGATAAATTTTGGATTTCAAACATTTAGGGTGATAAAACCATATTAAGTTTACTGAGAAAACCCCAAAGCTCCTTTCTGTCGAATCATCATGGAGTAAATAAGATAAAAAGAGGCTAATTGGAGGCGAGATGTTCCTTAGAAGTAGCGCGTGCGCATACAAATTTAAAGAGTATTAACTGCAGTCCTGTGTAAAGTTAAAGGTTGTTCGTAGGCTTATTGTTACCACTTAGTATCAGGTTCCCTGCATATTAAAACACTTCCCTGCGTAATGTGAAAAAAAAAGAAGATTTATAAAAAAAACTAATTTGTTTAATAAATAGATCAACTAATACCAACAACCAACAACTTTCCCTTCTGTTCGTTTCCCTCCTGTTTACCTAATGATTTCATTTGAATTGAAATCGCAGAGTAGGTAATTAAGATAAAAGCTACACAATATCATAGCGAAGCGCAAACTTTTACACAGACCATTTTTACAAAACTACTCTGAAAATGTTACTCTACTTATTTGTGTTTACAGCTTTGTGTTTCATCAACATTCTGATTCAACGCGTATTTTCTTTTCAGCTCTAGGTCTGGAACCGGACTTCCTGTACCCATTGGAGAACGTGACGATAGCGCAGGGCCGAGACGCCATGTTCACGTGCGTCGTCAATAACCTTGGCGGTTATAGGGTGAGTGGCGACTCCGCCACTGCCAGGGTGTGTATCAAACTTACACAATACAGCTAGCCGATTGAATAGAGGAGCACCCTCAGCACTTGGCACTGAGATCTATAATTGCACTTCTAATCACAAAGTCACCCCGACGGCTGAGAGATATTCAAATATCAAATTGATTCTCAACACCACTTCGCTTCGAAATCGCGCAGAATAACAATGAGCTCGATCGTAATACTTTAATGCGGTCTAATAATACACAGATCGCTTAGCGAAACTCCTGTCGAATTGGCTGAGTGCAATGTCTCGCAGTTTGACGTCGATTATGGATCTCAACTTATAGATCTCTGCACCCACTTTCACACTTCTTGCACACTCTATAGAACACGACCTTCAGTGCACTTCTTCACTCACTACTTTATAGAAACTGTCTCTATCTAGAATAGAGTAACACTATAACTTTTGCACAATAACCTGTAAGTTTTTCACAGAAGTAGACATAGTTAGAATACAGTACGCACTCCTGCACCGAACACATTCTACACCCTGCACTTAGAATAAAAACTCGAGAATACGGCCGGAACTTTTTTGATTTAAAATCATGACGCCGTTTCTTGTGTTTTGTTTTTACTTTGCACACTTTCTGTTTTGTTATGTCGGTGGAATAAAAGAATAAATTGAGCATGCTAATAAATGCACACCGTTACGTAAGTAAAAGGTCTGTTTTAATTTTATTTTCGTAAAAAAATGCACACTTAATAAAAACATTGATGTTAAAAAATTAAATGTAGACTACAAAATAACAAAATTTTCGCATACACATTGAATGTCGCGCGAAATTGAGATAGGCAATTTTATTTAAGAAGGTTACGCTGCAAAACAGTCACTTTACGAAATTAGAATCAAGTCAGGAGCCCCCTTAGTCCCCGTTCAATCATTTCAAGATGGAAAGCTCTTAAACTGTCTTCTAAGCTAATCTTCATCTAGTATGCTTTACGCAAACACTCCCTGAATGATTATGCAATGCTAATTATGTATTAAGAAATAATATACTAATTGACTTCAATAGATATACTAGTACATAATTATCTAGAAAACGTATGGAAGGGACCGTTTCTATGTTTATCTCCAGTATATATGGTGGTTATAACATAATGGCCAAATTAAATCATATCGTTGACCTTTGGATCATGGAAATGCCTTTGGAATTCTTCAGTCCACCCATCCGGTTACTGACTATAGCCGGTAGGGTAGGGTACGGTAGGGTTCAACGTTTTGGATGGCTTGCAATCCAGATATACGAGTAATTATTTAAAATTACTTTTTAAATTGTTCATTATTCAAACATCTTTATAGAGATTTTTTTAATTCTAAACAATCAATATTATTATATTATTTTAACTTTGATTAATAGAGCTTAAATTACATAGTTCAACTCCCTGTCGGGTATAGATAGAAATCGATTCCCTGACGATCTATCCTTAACCAATACATAGTTATTGGTTCACCTTGTGGTTATTGAAACTTACGGAGATATTGCCAAACTAGAGTTTCTCCTGCAACTTAGCTTATAAACAAGCAGCTACCTATATTTTGCATGATAGTAAATTTGACAAATAGTCAATCATTGAAATAGTTTTAAATTCATAAAGTAGGTACGTTATGAAAAAACTTACTACCAAGATTTAAGCACATTTTCAGAAGAAAAAATGTTAAACCACGTGAAACCCAAAAAATATGGATATCATAATGTTTAAATAAAAAAAATTAAAGAATATTTTTATCGTTGCATTGTATCTGATTCACATTTTCTTGTAAATGACTATCTACATAGATACCACTATGTAGATAACTATCCCATTTTACCTAATTGGTTCAAAAAATTCACGTTTCAAAATTTGTAGACGTCTTAAGAGGTTTCTTAAAATCTTCCTAATGTAAACCAAATTTCTTATTTAATATACAATACACACAATGCATAAATAAAACCACATAACTGAGCCGATATGCACCGCTGGTATGGATGAGTTCAGACAATGGTAACTATGAAAACTATTTCTATTAGAATAAATCCTATCGCTTGAAACGGTGCAATTTTCGCTCCAATATTTTCCACTATTGATACATGATGTCAAAGCTTAACGGTTTCACATTGTTTCCGATAGGTACCAATATTTACTCAAATAATAAAGCTGTCATAATATTTATTGAAAAGTACAGAAAACGTACGGATCACTCGTCTAATAACATATTCTTATACGAATCTTTTCCTAATGTAATGTAATCATAAATTGTTTATCTCATGTCTATCAATGGAAAATTGGACCGTTTCTTCACATTCCAAACACAAATATACATTTGGAATGTTAAAAAATCTCAATATACTTATTATGATTTTTATTATATTATTTTCCTTATATTTTTAACAATGTGTTTGCCTGTTCACTCGTTCTATTTATATCTAATGATAACCTGTATGTAGCTGAAACCTTCACTGTAGGCACCTGTGCACAAATTAGTGTTTGACGCACAAGCACTTCTTGCAAAGTATTAAAACTTGTAGTCTATACTGTCTCTTCTAGAAATTCTTCTGTAGAACACTGTTTTATGCACCACATAGGCAATTTTAACTATAATTTTATTAAATTTGTAAGAGTACTCGTGGGCTTAAAAGTTATCACGAAAATTGTTTAAGGTAACATAATTTCGAATTGAAATATTTCTGAATTTTACAATTTCAAAGACGGAATGCCGAGTTGAACAGCTAAACACGCGGGAGTCAAGTGGGTGTCTATTTATAAAGGCGCATCATTCGTATCTACTCGTATGGACGTTTAGAGCGCCGGCATATTATTGCGGGCATTTTATTCGTTTTTTGTTGCGCTGTGCAGGAAATTAGCTTCTATTGCGACGTCGACGCTTTTGGTAAGCGAGTGAAACGAGGACGTTTTCACAGTGCCCGCAGTACGGCTCATAGCGGCGACCAGACGAAAATGTAATTAAAAATTCCGTGAGCATTTTGCGCTCGCAACAAGATAGTGTTGCCGGCACTCGAGGGTCGTTGTCATGACTGCCTCTTGGGAAGTATTCGCTTGTAATTAGACTTCTAGGCTCTAAAAGTCTTCATCGCTTATATTTTTTACAACCGTACCGTTTCATCGTAATCCGAGTGCCCGAGATAGCGCGAAATGTTGAAGCCCATTTTCATTACTTTTCTGTTTATACATACTCGTAAGGCGCAGAACACAACTGTTAAAGTACGGTTTATTGATGAAGAACATTTTTCTAGCAGAGCCTAAAATATTAATAAAGTTTTACTTTTTACTGGTATCGTTAACATCAAAACATTTACGTGGTACGTTCGTATAGGCCGAACCAGATTCGATGGTGTTACGAATATTCTGGAACTACGCAACAAGGAGTGTGTGCTCTAAAACTTAGAACTAACTTTGACTCGATTGTTCTGCGCCTCGTGTCCGTTCCAATCAAGTAAGTCAACGTATGACGGATCGGTATTATCCCGGAGCAGGTAGCATGGATCAAGGCAGACACAAAGGCGATCCTGGCGATACACGAGCACGTGATCACTAACAATGCCCGGCTCAGTGTGACGCACAACGACTACAACACCTGGACGCTCAACATACGCGGCGTGAAGCGGGAGGACCGAGGCCAATACATGTGCCAAGTCAACACTGACCCGATGAAAATGCAGGTACGTGGAACTGTTTCATTTGCAACGCCAATACTCGATTGTCCGTCACCCAACGTCCATTGTAAAGTCCTTGAGAGTTGTCTATTTCTACACTTTGAATATATTTTCTGCAATCTGATTGCTAAGAATCTATCTTCTAATATTTTTCTAGGGTCAATTACGTTCTTTGAAATTTAATTTAAACAAACACACTCTGTGTATTTGTAGGAACTAAGACAACAATAAATTCTAATATAGACGTTTTATTCATGATATTTTAAAAAAGAAGATGTAGGTCACAGTTATGTGTACTTACTTTCTTTATATCATCTTAAGTCTACTTAAGGATTTAATAAGGAAAGTATTAACGATTCGCTATACAGTTAGTTCGTAAAATAATAATTTTCAGTTTATCGGTTCCCGTTAAACTATTATGCTCCAAATTAACACATACTCCAGTAATTAGGCCTTTCTATATTATTTGATCCCTTCAACTATTCATATTATTGAAGAGTAGTCGATGAAACTCCTTTAGATAATTTAAGACTTAAGTTAAAAAATATAAGCTGCCTTTTTTGGTTCATTATAAAGCTTAAATGTATCAACGAAAAATGCATTTTTAATAATTTAGACGTCTCTTGAGTCACATGTGACTCATACCGATTTATAAACTATTGTACTTACTAGATAGGCAACGCATTACGAAGTAAAACAAATAATTGTTACCTATTCAAGGAATACAATATTTCTGCAGACATATTTATAGAACTAATAACCAAATTTTTATTTCAGACAGCATTTTTAGAAGTAGTGATCCCTCCAGATATAATCTACGAAGAGACATCGGGAGATATGATGGTGCCCGAAGGAGGGTCTGCGAAGCTGGTCTGCAAAGCGAGAGGTTACCCACCCCCCAAAATTCTATGGAGGAGGGAAGATGGGGGCGACATCATCTCTAGAGGAGGACCACAAGGAAAGACTAAAGGTATGTATAATAGAATGAAAATGTAATTTACACACTGTCACCTGAGATGAAGGCAAACTGCGAGCTACCAGAGCGGAGACCGGTTTCAGACTAACATAGCATGGGTTGCTCAGAAAAAACCACAATTTATATCAATGTATATTTACTTTAACCAAGTTAACGACAAAACATAATATTAAACACGTATCACATAGGATAGCCTAATAGATGGGTTCTAGCTGAGAGCTCGTCTCGCTCGATTTGGTTCAGATCAAGAAAAAAATATCCTTTACGTGGCTATCTTAACAGTCATTAAACCGGGATTATCTCAAGCACTGTCTGATTCTCGATAATGAGCTAAAAGAAATCAAAGTCGACACGTTAAGATAGCTATTGAACCTGCCATCGTAATAAGCTTAATCCCGACCGATAGGAAGGAATGGAAGTTTTAACATAGCACTGTCATAACGCCAAGGAGATTATAAAAATAGAAAAATCTTATATGGCCTGCGAAAGGTTAGTGAGTAAAATATTCTTTTAATGCTGCATAAAGGTACGAGTTCCTTCAAATTAAAAAAAAAATATCAGTGCCGTAAACATGAACACTTTCGTCAAAGTCTTCGTGCTGTAAACAATAGTCATTAGTATGTCATAATTATGTCAGTGTCTCTATATTTTCCCATACTAATGTCATATTTAAAAAAAAGATAGGACATTAGTATGGGGAAAAATGTCATATCGATATTATTACTAAACGATACTGCGAACAACATCAGTTCATGCTTCGAGGCTGTGGTATTTATATTATACTAATAAACATCAAAATTGAATCACTGAATTTAGAAATCTAAAATACACAAACATAGAACCTTACAAAATGTTCTAAGATCTACATACTACTACTGGTATAATAATTAACATTCTTTATTCTGAGGCTTGTAACATGAAACCGAACATTTCGTTCATGTTTTCCTTATAAAGGACAGGGAAGTAAAAAAATCTAAATATCACAAAATAATGTGACACGACATGTGTGACCCGCCGTTTCGAGCAAAATAAATGTGAATCTTTTTACTCTCCCGAGGGTTGCGCTCTATTGAGTAAGAAGACATGGGACTGGTGGTAGAATAGTGAAATAAAGAAGGGATGAATATTTATTTGCATAACTTGGCATGTTTTTGCTGTTTTTAGTATGGAAGTTGAGTTTATTTTCAGATAGAGCCTTATAAAGGTTTAGTCAACCTGACTTCCGCTAGTTTACCCCGCGGTAAAGTCAAGTTTATCAGGTTATTAAATAATAATCATTATTATTATTAAATTGACAATATTAAAAAATAGGAAAAGCTCTTTAAATGTTCCAGATATCACTTCTAATGTTAATACGAACAAAACTTTAGGCCAGATGTGAAATAAATAGGTGGGAAAATATTTTACCTCTCTTGCTTGCTACCGCCAATTAAAATCAGCAATAAACAATTTGAATAAACCATAATTAATTTCAATTCAGCTTCATTCAACCCTAAAATAATACACATAAGCCACGTAATTTGATTTCACATTGTATTATTTAAACTCTACTCCAAAATTCATACGGAACGAGAGCTCATAAAACTTATGCGAGTTCTCCTGACCCTTCTCAAAGAGACGGGACATTACTCAGTAATCTGATACGAGTGTTGGTAATTTCTGGATAAACTGGTAATAATACATTTTTGTGGTCAAATTCTGAGGAAAAACTAAGAAAAACTTGAAGAAAGATCTCTAGGTTACATCACTTTTAACTTGTCGAGCATGTTCTTCGAGTCTATTGTGTCTGTTGGGGAGGTATGGTCGTCGGAGATATACTATTTATGTTGAATAATGGGAGTAACAAGGCACTATTTGTTCAAAAATGGATACCTACCATAAAACATGAACATTTAAGTAAGTTACAGTGTAAAAAAATGCGACAACTTTTTATAGAGTCTTCGAAACTTCGAACTTGTCTCTGAAACAAAACTTCGTTGGTTGAGACAGAACTTTAAAAATGGGACGTCGAATAAATCACGGCTTAAAATATTCACTATTGAATCTTAGCAGTAAATCAGACCACAGGCTCCCGGGGGAGCTCCCATTACCATTCACACCGCCCTTTCTAATCCCGTCGGATTACAACCTCTAGGCTGCCCGGGAATAATTACTTACCTACTCATCTCTTTACTCGACCAAATAAAAGCAGGATAAAGGGTTATCAGAGGATCGCCAAATTAAACAATGTATAAGTAATGATTCGATTCCATTATAATTTTATCGGTATCGGACAACGAATCGTCGATGTTTTACTCGCTTTGTATTAACTTATTCGTTTAATTTCGGTGTGTATTAGTAGGCACAAATTAAAATATTTAATTCATGGGAGTTCATATTAAATTATTTAAGTTTAATGCGCTGACGACGTACTTACGCTAAAATAATTTATATGACAATCTTGATGCAAGATATGGCTGATTTTGATTATATTACTTAACAACAACAGAGGACGGTGACCACTTACCATCAGGTGGCCATATTGCAGTCTACACAATTAATAGATATTGTTTAAAATATTTACTTACGTTCAAAGAAGGCCTCAAGCGAAAAGCCCCTCTATCGTATTTAAATATAGGTAGTAAGTATATAACATAACATGAGTTAAATATTTCATTAAACCCTAGCAATCATTAATAGTAGGTACCTGATATTTCGTTATGTAATGAAATATCGTATTAAAAAGTCTGCCATATTTTCAGTGTTCCCTGAATACTCGATCTGTACTTAAAATATCATTAGTAGAGACATCGCGTGGAATGTTTTATAACAGGACAGATTAAAATATCCATTTTATAAAAACAAGGAACCCCAATTATGGCTGCAGAGGGAATTCGTGACGAGTGGCAATTGGAAACTGTACTGACAGGGTGATTAATACGGGCCCTACTTAACCCCACTAACCACCACTGTTCAGACATTCTGCCATCAGTCAATTCATTAAGCTAACAAAGTACTATTCGTAACGACTCCACAGCATACCGAACGCCACGAAACTAAGGCACAAAACACACACCCTATATTTGGTACCAAATTACCACTTTTAGTCCCAACAATGGCTGCAAAGCATTAATTTTCCATCGAAACCGACTCGATTTACATAACTTCGTTGTTACCACTTCGGAACTTTTCAAATGTGGAAATTCGGAACTTACCCAATAATTGGTATAAAGGTGAAGCCGTCGAACAATTTTAAATTAAGTGACGTCTGTGGCAATCGTCAATTTGAGTGAAGAAGTCTAATTAAGGAACCCTTACAAGTTACCGCCATAAATCTGAGCAGGAAACAATACAGACTATCCATTACGTGGGGCAATGTTTCTTCGGAATATTCCAATAAGGGAAGTTCGAGGGGTGTCCGACACGACAAATATAGTTTTTCAATGACGCCGGGCACTTTCAAATTTGTTACACCGAACTCGCCGTGGAAGTTTCCTGACATAAATCAACTTTAAGTCGGTAGTATTAAATACATTATTTTGCTCATAAAGTTACATTCGACGCGGTGAAATAAATGGGTGTTCACTAACTGGTTTGCGAGGGCCGTTAATAAAACTAGGGATAAATTTGTAATATATCGGTGATGAGAACATCTTTGTTCACATATCACAAGAACTTGCTCGCTGTACGGAAGCAATAAGTGCCAAAGCGAATAATAATAAATTTCATCTACATTCGTCATGTAGGTCACTCGTAGGTAATTTAGTAACAAATTATCGGACCGACAAACAAAAACAGAAACATAGTATGTTACTTTTTTTTATCAGTCTACGTGTTATTTCAATCCCCCTTACTGAAAAATATTTACAGATATCTCCGCAACATTTTTAATTTATCTATAGGGAGACAATGCCTAGTTCTGCAAATGTCTTTAAATCATACACCTCTTAAATCCAAACAAAAAAATCCAAGAAACCCACACATTGTGTAGGTACGCAGAAAATTCATCCAATCCACTCAAACATAATGCTTGGTAATAATTGTAATTGTGACAAGCGCGGTGTGGGACAATGGGGTATTATTCAAAATTTGTCCTTTATTGTCGGACATAAAACATGTTCTCTGACAACGTTGCGTGCCTATTTGTTTCATGCTCTGCGCCAAATTATGTAGATAAGCGATGAATGGAACAAACTTAGTTGGAGACTGATGTAAATTAACTCCGCCATCCTTCCATTCGACGCCTTCCACTGAACAAAGTTTGAAACAGACACCATGAATACCTTACTACATTACGGACTTGCTAATCTTTGTAATGAATTCAAACAGCTAACAGCTATCATAAAAGTTAGCATTAATCAAATTAAATTATAATAATATCCTTTTTCTTCCAAGGGCGCTTACGACTCTTTAAAGGTCTTTATAATTATATAGTTGGTACGTCTGTTTATGAATATACAAATGATTTGATATAATTTAATCATAATTTGTTTTTATTAAAGTACGTACCTACTTATCATCAATAACTTTTTTTATTAAATTTATTTAAGTATGTAATTTAACTTTGTGAGAAATTGGTAGCGCTGTAACTCAATTTTGTTCATCGATTTCTGTATTAAAATTCCAAAATACAAAAATATATCGTTTTAGCTCCATAAAAATAGAAAAATTGGGTCTGGTTATATATTTTTCTGCGCAATTTCTTATATTGTTTTAATATAAAAAATGTCAATTTTAATGAAATAGAAAATAATAAAATACAACACATTTTGAGTTGTGATTAAAATTTAACTTTGATGGGAGGATCAATAGGTAAATGTTGCTTTTTCATTTTACTCGAAGATTTTCTTTAGGGAGTAACAACCTACGTAGTTTTGTTGACTTTGTGAATTTAAACTAAGCGTCAGAAACGTCTAACTTCAACATTTAAATTGTTTTAGAACACTTCGAAACGAAGTGTAGAAAAAGTAAAGGTCAAATATGTTTTTCGTATATGAAGTAACAAACATTTGTTGTTAAATATTTACCTTAAAAAAAAACCTTGTTTAATTTTAAAAATATTACGTTCATAATTCCATTTTTATAGTTTTATAAATATGCTATATGGCACACCGGGTTAGTTTTTTTTCATTTAATTTTATCTCAATCACGACATTCCCTGCAAGATTTTTTAACATCGCCTTATAAAAGTGTATTTTTACATGAAAACATTCTATTCACTTGACTTCAGTTTTTTTTACATTGCCTCGCTAGACTTTGTCTTCTTAAATCCAAAAAAGTATGCTCCTAGTCTCCAGCTGTGGTGAGGATATAATTGTCCCTACCAGCGAGAAACAAAACTTTTCTGTATTTCCTAAGGCCGTTTTCAGTTTGGACGCGATTTCGCACGAATTCAATTCATGCATATACATGCATTCACGCACGTATCCAAACTGAGCGCGGTCTTAATTAAATAACATATAAATAATCGCGTACTTATTTCTCATTAATAAGTAAAATATTGTCGTGTGTAAAGTTTCCTGGGTCTGTGGCGAAACCACTACAGTCCGAGGGGTCTGAGCGTCACTTGACTTATGACACATCGACAGGCCAAGTTTATTCAATGGCCCGTCTCACGACGCGGCAAGACAGCTCAACAAATCTATGGAGTGGTCACGATTTTCTCTCGTAAAAAACTAGAAAATCAAAAATTTATTCATATGTATTTTATAAATGTACTTTAATTGTTACAGTTGTTAAAGTGAACTAACTTTTTTCATTATTTGCTTGGTATGTTTTAGTAACTCCACATTTCGTTTATGTTTTGTTTAAAACCTAGAAAATTACATAAAAAATATGCAAATTGTTTGACATGACATGACCTGTGTATTATTTTCATTTTAATACCAAAGAGAGAGAAATCTTCAGCCGACTCATAGTTCATTAATGCATATAAAACTCAACCTAGACACGACACTGAGCCCTATATTCAACAAAACTATCCTCTTGAGATCGAAACTTTTTTATCAAAACCGCTCCACGGCACCGCTGTCCGCATTGTTTGCTAACGAAGCGTCGTGGTACCGGCCAACCGAGTGCTCTACACTTTAAATCATCAACTCCCTTCGGCTCCTTCGGAAAATATTACCCCTGCTTTTTATCCTCTTGTTTGAATAATGGCTGTAAACGTACTTGGACGCCATTTGAGCAAGGTGTCAGGAAAACAGCTCGAGTTGAAACCGCTAACGGGACTTGTTTATCGAAGCTTGTCTACTTTTGGCGTTGTGAAGTGTTTTTGGAGAGTTCTCGCTGAAATGTAAAGTAAGCACTACTCCCGATAGTGTGCAAACGTCTCTCGTCACTCTTGACGTCTCGTTGCGAGCGTTGAGTAAACGACAGTGTGTACCCAGCGTTAGTGCAGGTGAGAATTGAGAATGCTGTTTGGATACTTTTCGACAGTAACGAAATGTTTCAGTAAGGTTTATTTCAGAGGTTATGTCAGCGTTTACCTACACTTAATATCTCTCATCATGAAAACTCATCATGAAAGTACCTAATTAACTTGTCACGAAGTAATTAATGTCAACTAATATTTCTACGTGTAATTAAAAAAGAATTGGGTCAAAATTTGTTAGATTTATCGTCTTGTGATTGATAGGATTTTTAGGCATTTTTAATGAAATACATGTAAGATATTTCAGATAGTATCTATATGATTTTTCTTTCGATCATATGAAAAAGAGATCAATAATTTCAAAGGATCAGAGAATTTTGTTTGTAAAAATGTTTTGGAATGATTCTTAAAGAGATCAATGACTGAATATTAAAAAACAAACATATAATTTTAATCAATCGAGGTCATAAGGTCATAATGGTCCAAGGATAGTAATCAAAATTATGTTTGATATTAAATATAAAATCATCTTGTTCTTGTTCCGGTTACACTATTTTTATTTAAATTTTTAAACTCACTGTACATTTTATTGAACTGTAATTATTTGATAATGATAATGCTTTTTCTTTAATTGTTGACAGTGACATCACTGGAAGGGGAGATAGTGAACCTAACGAAGGTGACGCGCTCGGAGATGGGCGCGTATCTTTGCATCGCAGCGAACGGCGTGCCGCCGTCCGTCAGCAAGCGAATAATGTTGCACGTACACTGTAAGTATTCATTTCAACCTTCTTTACAATTTACTCATTGACCGGGTAAGCATATATTTATTTTGAATGTTTTCTACTAAAGTTGGTATATATAGATGAACACCACATTAAAATCACGTTATTAAAATCACCACGTTGCGTAGTGTGCAAGATGCGTCAAATGTTTAATAGCCACGCTAGGCTAGGATATCATTACAAACAGATCCAAAAAGGTACTGGAGATTAAGATAAACAATCTTCATGGTAATCGAAGCTATAATTCTTTTTAATTTAGCTGAAGTACCCAATTTAGCTAAAGCGAAAAAACATAGGTAGGTACGAATTTTAACGATGGACTGTAACGGCAAAGACATGAAAATAATTAATGTCACTTTCATTTCACTTAATTTATTTTATGAATAAAACGCACGGTGCTGCACCATGCGTGCAAGGGGACAACTTACAACCTATTCTAATAATACATCCTGTTATTCAACAAAAACGAGACGGCGAAGATCTGATAAAAGCTAGATTATATTTCGATGCTACTCCGCGTTAGCTGAAGCCAGATACATTACAAAGACATCGATCAAATGATCATACCAAAATAATTTCGCATTCACGGCATGAATCAATTTGCCGAAAGATAAAATTTACTCACCTGCGTGGATCCCCAATGAGCAAGAAGCTACGCAGGGGCTCACTTATCGAACGATCTCGTAGCTAATTTATAACGGGGACTCATTCAGCTTGCGAACATGAATGATTCCCGGCCTTTTGCTCCGACACGTAAGCAATTGGGGATTCTCGTGTTATCACGTATCATCTTCCATACGTGATGAGAATAATATTTGAAATCGAAGGTCGTTTTCAAAAATACGTAAGGATTGAAATTACTTACGAGTATTTGTCAGGAATTTTTAAGTGATAAGTAACTATAGTAAGTGTTTTCAAAAATTATATTAGACTTACACGATATAATCATAGGCAAAATTAAACGTTGACTGTACGTTAGACTTACCATTACCTAATAAAAGGAATTAAACACCTTTAATCATTTGAAATTTAAAAAATATCACGTAGAACACAAAGCATAATGTGAAGTGAATGCCCGGCGACATTTGATAATGCCAACGAAACTTCTTACAGGAAAATCAAGCCCACAAACTGGAAACCCGTTTCGTTTAACTCGCGTGCTAATTATGATTCAGTGTGCGATACGAAAAATATGTTTTCATTTATATCATTTTATCGAATAAAACAATATCGTTTAGACAAAAGGACTGAATTTCCATACAAACTCGCGGTAAACTCGAACAATATGGTGAACAAACACACTCTTTCTGATAACTGGGCACTCACATAAATTAATATGTTATCTGTAACCATGATCAACTGGTCTCATTCACGTGCAGATCGCAAAATCTGAACAGAACGTTCTGTTCAGAGCACGCATTTCCATTTACAGAGTCAGAGTAAATACAGTAGGGGATTGTTGGTGCAACATTTCATGAATGCGGGAAATTTGGTGACAATGTCCAACAGAAGCTACGAACTTCAAAGGTCAACATTAATGGATTGATGTCCTTAATCTGAGTACAAACGATAAGTTTATTTGAAGTTCTGTTCATGTCTCATATTACTAACATTGGTTATTTGTCTTAAATGAAATATTTTTTTCATTATGTGCTTAATGGACTATTATAAAGTCAGTGCGATGTTAACTAACGACGTCAAATCACTGATTAAAAGTCATAGACTCCGCAAAATATTTACATAACTATTGTAGTTATTTAAATTTTATTAGGATAAACATAATTTTATAAAGTTAGTTTTTTTATTATGATGGAAGTTTGCCCTACCAAAGCCTACCATAAATTTGTGTTTTTGAATAAATTACAAGCGACCATTTCATTTTTAAAAGCATATCAAATGCACTTACATTATGATGTTGATAAGAAATAAACATTGAATAAGAGTACTATGGCGATGCTCTCTCAGTACACGATCGCAGGACCTGACCAATCAGGCGGGTGTTTACATCGCAGCCGCCAATAACAGTAGGTGCGTACACATCCCGCGAATAAGCGTCCAAAAGTATAAAAAAAGTATTTTAACGAAACCTATAATGAATTTAATTAGGGTTTCTAAGGGTTTCTGTATAAATTTAATGTTCATTTGGATATATTCGTACAAAACATTGCGACGGGCGTAATTGCATGAATTGACGTTTCTTGCGCAACATCTTAAGCAATCTGCTGGATTATTAAGTAATGGAATACCTAAAAACCGGACTAACTTAACTAAGATTTACTTTGTTTGAAGTGCCATCAAATATAGGCAAGTTTAACAGGAGTTTGTTTACAAACAGCAGTTGCTTCTGTAACGTATAGTAAAGTTCCACGTAAAGTCCAATCAGTGATGTTTGCATCGGAGCTGCCAATAACAGAATGCAAACAGCTCGCAGCCCTAACGAAAATAATAAGGAATTAAAACTTTATATAGCGATCCTTTAATAAATAAAGTCTGAGTCAATCAAAGCATTGTATTTTAATTGATTTAATAAAAAAATTATATTATATTATCTAAAAAATATTTTACTCAACATCGTAAATCAGAATTTTAAAAGAAATTGGGGTCGAGAGTAGATATGTGTTCGACACTTAGGTAACATGCACTTATGTACCTACTCATTACATAATATACTCGAGAGGTCACCTTAAACTGGTTTATAGGTTCCTTCTAAGGGCGAGTCAGAACGATATCCTAATGATATTAACAGAAGACCTTATATCTTCAATGTGGAAAACCCTTGTATCGTACTAAGGTTGATTTAGTAGTTGGATATTGTGTATTTCTATATGATTTAAGAATTTGTCTACTAACATTAGATTTAAGTTTATTTAATTTAATGTTTGTAACAATATGGAAACTGGTTTGTGCAAATTAAATAAATAATACTTGTAATAATTTATCATTACTATAGCTGATGTTCTTTTAGCCCGTAGTTACATCGGAACTGCCAATAACAAAAAGCAAACACCCGGCGGATAACGCGCGAGCCTGAAAGCAAAAGCAACGAAAAACTTTACATATTGAACCGAACGCAATCAGCGAAAAACCAATCAGGAATTTAGAACTGTTAATTAATATAGGACAGTTTGTTTTTGAGATAAAATAATGATGAAAATAATAATTTAATGTGTAGTAGAGCCATTGAGAGAGAGCTCGGACGTGATACTCGTCCCTTACCGTAACCCTCACCCGCCAAGAAGCAACGTGTTTTCATTTTTGTGTTTTTGGGTTGGGGAGGTACGTATAGCCGTCGGTGATACTTTATTTCACTACCTAGTCCCAGTTTTTTAATCGCTTCCTAAAAATTTATAACAGACGAATAAATTCAATTAACATTTTCACCTGTTATTAACATGATGTAATTTAATATACAAGGGATGGAGGAAAAATATTAAGTGAAAATGAAAACAAACTCCTATAAATAACCGTGACTGCATGATTGAGAGGTATGAAAAATTAATAAATAATACATCTTTATATTCCACGTACATTGATGGATCGATGGATGAAAACTCTGTATTTCGGTAAGGTCGTATATTATATATGAGTTACATGATGAGAGAGACATTTTAAAAGCTCATTTTAGAGTTTTAAATTCTGATTGTTCATTCTGCTGGTAATTTTAAAAATAAATATGTTAACCTCGAACCAGGTTTCCTCGTGTTCCTACAAAATAAAAGTAATTTAAAAATATTAAACCGACCTCCAAAAAGTATGAAATAAAATTTATTACTTACTTTAGGCTTACTATTTTTTGAGGTTTAGTTTTTAGTCGCTATCACAAAACTACTGAACCGATTTTGATGAAACTTTGGCCATTCCCTAAGTTGAAAAAATGCAAACAAACAAAAAGAACGAACCCGATCCTTCAATTAGTTTTGGAGATATGCGACGACAAACATATTATTATCTACATACATACGTACGTACATATATACATACACCTATGAAATTTGGTATACTAGTTTCGAAGCAGTAATAGATCAACTTATGTAAATATTGTGCAGTTCCGTTAATATTACATACATACGTGTCGAATTGATAATCTCCTTTTTTGAAGTCGGTAATAAAAGAGAGTTTATTTTTACAGAGTAATCAAACATTAGATTAACAGAATAATTTAAAGGAGATCAATTCTTAGTTTCCTACAAACAGACATAATAATGAGTAGGAACTGTACAGGTAAAGTGTATAAAAACTATTCAGCAAACTAAAAAATAAATAATTTACATAACAGAAAACTTTCATGAAATTTCGTTGTAAAATAAATAAGTATAGACCCGTCACATTTAATCTCCGTCCAGAAGCTAAAACATTCCGGTTGACTAATTGCCTAAAACAGTTTCCATTAAGAAGTGTAAAACGGCAATGAACTCTAACGCTTAGAACGCTAGCGATAAATTGCGAAGACATTTACGTAAAGTTTTTCAATTCACACTTACATCTATGAAACAAACGGCAAGAGCGGAGCGGTGACAACTGAGAGAAATTTACTTCATAGGAAACGCAATTTCAGGCGAACAAACAAACTACTACCGCTCGGAACCCTTCCACTCAGTTTAATTACTTCACAAAGAATGCGTCGCTCTCGCTCGATGAGGAGACAAAATTAACGCTCTCAAATATTTAATTTAAATTTCCTTCCCCGAAAACGAATGATAACAGCCTATCGTGCTTGCGGTCGCCGTGGGCGGACATAAAAACATTTTGGACCAGTAGAAGTGAAGCAATTCATTTGTAACAGTAAGTGCTACGTAACGCCGTGAGTTTCTTTAGTTGATTCACAGGCGTCCGTTGAGACGCGAAATGAGTTTAGAGGAAAAATAAACTAGACAGCCGAGTGAACAAATCGCAATCAATTTGCATAAGGTGAAAACGGAGAGGAAAATGGCGTAGCGGTAGTTAAACTTTTTCCGTGTTTACTTTCTAATTATTTATCGTTTGAAATTAAACGCTTCTTATTAAAAGTGACATTGTTCAGGTTTAACAGGTTAATATTCTTTTGGCAAAACGTTTCCTTGCGGTCCTCTTTCAGGGATAGGTAATTTTATTTTTACACCAAAATATCGACAGGCTCCTTACCGTTAAAAGATGGCCTCATTTATCTTTGCACTCAGTTTTCCATTAATAAGCTGAAATTTTGATCACTTTTACTAAGTTCATAACTATTTTTAGCGATAAAGAAATATCGAAACTTAAAGATTTAAAAAGCTATGGGCTGAAGACGGATTATGGCCATATTCTTTAAGTAAGTTTTCCATTAGAACTCTTTCACGGTATGAATTTTTAACTTCAGATCAGTAAAGTAAAGCTCTTCCATGGAATACTTTTTTATCGCAGTGAACTATAACTGGCAGTACACAAGTAGTTGTTTACTTTCTTTTTAAAGTAAAGTTTTAAAGTAAATAGTAGGTAGGTACTATAAAAACAAATATTCGTTAAAATACCTCTGCAATGAAACAACAAAAATGTTGTGGTAAGAAGCAAACTTACGAAATTCCGATGCTACCCGAAGCAGGTAATAGCGGAGTAGGAGCCAAGAAATCCGAAAAACGGAGGGTGGCGTATGCGCCGCTCGGTTAATCAAACTGTCACTTGAAGAATTCCAAGCGGAATCCTTCCCGAGAAAACTCCCCGTAACTTTTGATTGCTGCCGAGAATTCCGATCTACTTATACATCTGGAAATTTCTTAATCAGCTCTTTAAAAACTTGTTTAACTTGACAATAAAAACAGCACGCCTCAGCTCCAACTTATCGAACTTAACAAACGGAAACTTGATCCATAATTTTAATTAGATTAACATCTCCCCGCTCATTATTCCAGTTTATTTTATAAGCAAAAGGCTATCCTCGTTGAGTCTTCGAGTTATTAATTAGAACAAAAATTCTGATCGTTCAGATTTTGTTCGGTAAATTGGCCACTCGAACTCGTGAAAGCAGTCTTAGGGATCTTAACGACGGTCAAAGAGAATAACCGCAAATAAGCTGCGATCTAAGGCCAATGAAGAAAATGCCGGTTTCCTTAATTTACTCTAAACAGGCTTTTGGGATGTTGGCAGAAATACTTACATTTCGACGGTAGGTAATCCCTTTCCGTCTTCGTTTTATAGTGCTTGATTTATCCTCATTCCTCATTCACTTGTTGATGAGCTTATCCTTTCTCATGTTTTCGAAATATTAAAAGAATTTTAACATTAACTACCTTATAATCATAATGCATTTCAAGGTATTTATGTTTCTTTTTGTTAAATGATTGCCTCTATTTAATGCGCTCTCACTAGTACTGATCCATCTGATCCGATGAATTAATTAGATCGAATACCATCGGGACGGATGATGGGAGTTTTATAATAACATGTATTAAAAGTTTTTATATTATATTTTTATAAAATGAAAATTACCTCTCCGTTCTCTTTAAATATTTTAAAAACTAGTTAGTAATTTCAAAGAAGAAATCGATATACAAACATAGGTAGGTTTAATTTAAATCCAGAAACCAGTATCACTTTGTATCATGGTGATAGGTACTTACTTCGAACAGTTCCTCAGCTTGCTTGTGCCTGGCGTGCCTTAGCAGCAATCACGATCGTGTTTCGAAACTTGGCAACAAGTGATCAAACTCTGCTCCTCTCGAACTGGTACACCAGTAGTTTTGGACGAAACATATTATGATATTTAGATTTGATAATTCAACTATTTTATTGAAACAATAAAAAACTCTTACTTACCGTGTATTGTAGGTATCAGATCGTTAGAAGACATATTTTAAGCATTATATGGCTGTCTTATTGGTTAATACATATCTGATTTCCCGGAAACCACATTCCAATGACTTAATAACTCGCTTCATAGCTTCTTTGTGGTGACTTACAATCCTTACTCATAGATTAGCAACGCTGTATATACAATCGATGACTCTGATCCGTATCAAGAAGCCTGATCATCAGCCATGAACTATGGTACCCCGTTCGTTAGTACCACAACTAGTTTTATTATAACGGTAATTGACAAATCTATAAATTTACTTAAGTTACAATCGGAGCACAACTTTGCTTTGTCTAACTGCGACAACACAAACACTAGTGCGGTTAGTTCCAAGATAACAAAACAAACACGTGTCTGTTCCAGAGAAACTTCTTAGAGAAGTGAAATCATAATTACATAGATTTCATGTAACGACGCAACTCCAAACAATATGAATGTTACTGCTTGCTGCTTGCTGCGTATTTGCCAGGTAGGTATAGTCACAAACAGTGTGCCAATAATAGTTTTAATTAAATGCCGTTCTGTAAAATGTCGACTAGAAAATATTCTTATCGATAACTTATGTGACCACAACACCTTACGAGTTCTTATAGGGTCGGTTTCAATAGCACACCGTAGGTAGGGTACTACAGTTTATAATTTATTTACTAAAGTTTGGTTGCAAAGCCCATTTAGTGCTTTAAAATAGCAGATAAAACCTAACCAAACTTTGTCGGTTAATGGTATGGTAAACGGTTAATGGTAAGGTAAGTAATCAAACTACACCCGAAGGTATACTGGCCTTTAAACATCAACAATTCAATGACAATTCATGGATTTGTTTGGCCTACTACCAACCTCAAAACCCACTTTGCAGCTATCAATTTTCTTCCTTTCGGTTGAAGGAAGCCGTGCCTCGAGCATGAACTTACGCAGTTGTTATGGTAATCGTATCGAGCTGTCATTAGTATGGCAAGATGTCAAGACACATTGACATAATTATTACATACTATGACCGACGTTTACTGTACGCATACTTTGACGATCTGCGTTCATGCTCACGGCACTGTATAATGTATTAAATACTTAATGTCAAGTGACTTACTCATTCCCTACTTAAACGTTAAAAAAACACGTTGAAAGGTTGCATCCCAGTACCTACTATAAACGGAGTTAGTGCAGATAATATTTAAAAGTATTTCAAAGTAAACACCTGGCAGTCGCATCGCTTACCGAAGTGGCGGGAAGCGCCTGCGAGCAAACACTTCACGAGTTACAAGATGTAGGACGAGCCAATTTTGTCTAGTGCACTGTTGCACCTGACTGCCAAAGACGAATTTAATTTTATTGCTATTTTTACGCCATGAATAAAAAACAATCAATCAGATCAGAGATCATATTATTAAGAGTTGAAGTTGAATCAGGTTTGTAGACTTGTTTATTTGTCGTAACTTATAATACTCCAATTTATATTACTGTGCCAAACGGAGCAACCGACATATTCATATTGGGCACCCAAATGAGGTAAAGAGCAAACTCACCTTAAGTTATAAGAGAAAATTAGTTAAGCGCAAGGTACACCAACTGTCAAACCCTAGATTTACCTATTTATCAAATTTTCGGTGTCCTGTCTTGTATCTAAGCATGCCCTAATCTACCTCACGGTGTTGCCTACTTCATCCATAAATGGGTTTAAAAGACTCAAATGTTCAAATTAACTACTTGCGTTTTTACGTCTTCATCTTGATCTTAACGTCATTAATCTTGAGTATCAAGAAAATCTTAATACCTACTCATAGAGCCATATAATATTCTGCTAAAATACAGTAAATTGCATGTTATGAGTCTGCGTCAAAACTATTTGTGAAATTTAATTTATTAGTAATTCTCAGCATATTTCGGTGACGAGTACCCAAACTTTAAGTATTTGCAATAGAAAGTTACGACTTTGGGATATCTTCAATATTACTTACAAAGTTATTTTATAGATTAAAATAACAATATAATGGGTTATTCCAAGCAAAAATATTTTTATGGTAACATATTCTTTCAATATAGATTTGAACCCCTTGTAGAGGGGCTTCATGGCCCTTGTATAGGGCTTAAAAATACTGTCTTAAAACTGTTCTGAAATACACGGCACCATCCATCTAGAAAATACTTACCTAATGGATTTACCGACATGTGAATATTATCGTGATATGTGAATATGATAATGAATAACAGACGTCGAATCCAGCTAGGAATTGGGAACAATGGTCATAATTTTGATCGATAAGTGATCAGTTAAGATTTGTATGTAAAAAATCGTATTTTATTTAAAACAAGCCCTATCCTTAAGTTTGCCGTATGTCATTACTTTCCAGAATTCGTTTCTTATTTGTGACACTATCGATGTGATATATTTTTTCAAATTTCCAACGATGCAGTTTTAGTTTTCATCAAAATCGGTCCCCTTTCAGCATTTTTGGGATCCCCATCCACGCACACTTAAAAAAATCACCTGTATATTTCAATAAAGTCCGATGGATTAACTTTATCATCTTAGAACACAGAAAAAATTAATCTTGTACAATGTATGTACACTGGTAGCTAACCAAATCATAACCATATGCAAACTTGTAACTTGATTAAATAGCCGCTGCAGCAATAATCGAATAACTTTATGTTTGCTTATTTAAGGCAAATAGCATTGCGCAATTATTATTGTCGCATTATAAGTATGCAACATTTATACATGAAAATATAAGGTTACATTAATGAATGTTTCATGCATAAATTGTGTCTCACGAAAAAGATGGGCCGGTGCTTTTTGGAAGTTCACAGCCTAACTTTTTATGGGGATAGACCCACCGAGAAAGTAGCTTACCGCCACCCTTTTAACTCGCCTGAAGCAATATGAACTAACGCTTGTGTCTCGTAGTGTTGTCCCCGTACGTACTCATTAGTAGTAACACTGTTCTATCCTATGCTTACAATAATTGTTTGTCTTATAAAAGTTGTTATACAATGATGTGCAACACTCAAAAGTTCTTACAGTGATCGCAACAATTATTTGTAACTAGTATACTCCCTTTCCTGTAATTAAAAACTATGTTTCTGTAATTAAAGTGTTGACTCATTTTCATTAACGCGTAGATACTGCATGCGGTGGGCGCATATGACATTAATTCAAACGGGGCGCGTAAACAAAAATGAGTCTAAACCACATGTAGTGTTTTGTGGAAGCCACGCGTCCGCATTCAATATTGTATTCCGTTTTTAATAACCGACAAACTCATGGTTGATGTTGGTGGTTATTTCGTCCAAATCAATATTAAAATTTCAGTTTTTGGTAATACGTACACAATTTGTGAAAAAAGTCATGACTGATGAATGAAGGTACGTTAATGTTTTTAGTGTGGGTAAACATATCCCACTAAACCAAGTAAAATTTGAATAACGTGGTTAAAGAAACTCAATTCTTTTTGCCATGCAAGGCAGGCAAAGATAATAAGACAATACCATCGTGGTCACCTCGAAATATTAATGTAAGGATTAAAAATTCGTTGATATTGATAAAACAATTTCTATTTCATCAATGTCAGCGATTTTTTCTTAGTATTCTTGACTGTTGAATGTTGTTTGTTGTTGTAATCACCTCGAATGTATTGTAATTTCGAACTGTGTAAGTAATAATTACAATTAACTAAAGCACACATCACGGGCATTGCAACAGAACATTTAACCCCTGAATCAGTAGCTTTAGGATTACGGAACATCGATTGCAGAGCTGTTGGCAAACCACATGGAATTCGATTGAGTCCCTCTGCGCCAGGCTTTAACTATTTAAAACTGCAAACAAACAGTATCCAGTCAGAGCAGAAGTATGTTTTACTACTAAATGTGAGAAAATAAATACTATGTAATGGTTGCTTTACTAGATTACATACGTATTTAAGTGCATCGATAAAGGTGATTCTCTGATTGATCTGATTCAGTGTCTAATAAATCACAGTACCATTACCATGCATTACCTAATATTTGGCAAAGGGAGATCTCCCACCAGGCTAGGTGATCATGCCTGGTGTGCGCCCTCGCAGCGATTACGTCATATCGAAGTTGTAGTGTATGAAGTATGAGTGTATAGTAGAGATGTAGAAAACTTGTATAGCGTGATACGCCGTAGTTGCTGTATAGTATAGTCGCCACATAACAATATGAGTAATCTTTACTTATTCTTTGCTACAAGGTTTTTTATCTAGACCACTTTCAACCACGTACTACATATACATATAGTCTCTTACC
Source organism: Erynnis tages (assembly GCA_905147235.1). Lineage (NCBI taxonomy): Eukaryota > Metazoa > Arthropoda > Insecta > Lepidoptera > Hesperiidae > Erynnis > Erynnis tages. Next base: position 6,378,375 of record LR990073.1, read on the forward strand.
GATCCAATTGGAACTCCATTAACTGCCTCTACGTCAAACATTAATTTTATTTATTTAATCTTCTAACAGAGGCTTAAATGTTTTTGGTACTTTTATCAGTACCTTAGACTTTGAAGTTAGCTTTCTTTGCATGCAATAGTTTACTTTCAATTATGTTAATAAGAAGTGAATAATAATAACATAATTGGGCACCACTGTATATTATAAAAATCTTGGTATGGCGTTAAATTTATGTTTACACTTACAGGACATCATTCCAACAGAACTGACGGTGACGAACAAAAATATGAAACATTGTACAACGGCTCTCTTTACCATATTTACTTTATTGAAAACCGTGTAAAAAAGTTTTCCCAAACATTCGAAATACAAATACGGAAATACTGAGCCTTTCATTTTATTTCCAGTCCATCCATTGGTGCAGGTGCCAAATCAACTCGTCGGCGCGCCAACGGGGACCGACGTCACGTTGCAGTGCCACGTCGAGGCATCGCCAAAAGCCATCAACTACTGGACTAGGGAAAATGGTAAGGAATTCTTTTTAATCTTACGTTTTACGCTTCCGTTATTGAGGAGACAGCGTGACTTTTCAGGACGATCCTTTGACAAGCAAACTTTATTTAAGAGTTATGGACAGCCAAATATGACTGTCATTATAAATTTCATTGTAAGACAACCTCAGACTCTATCCTTTTTGTTTTCTATTGTTTATACGCGCATAGCCCCGCTGCTTGAGTAGATCGCAAGCGATCGAAAACGTTCACAAACGTTGGGCGCGGTCATTATCTACATAATGTTAAGCCGTCGTTCCCAGTTGTTATCGATAAGATAGCAGTCGTTAAACCTTGTCGGAGGCCCTATGGCAGTTTGAAAATATCCGGCCACGGGTAGTCAGTGCGCGGTGGAGTATGTTCCAGAACTCCCCATCAGTATAACACAAGGGTTACTGAGCACAAATTATCCTCATAATGGAGATAAAACTAGAATTTCTCATAAGAGATCGCTAAAAGAAATTTCAAAATTATCTTTAACGTGTGATTTTGGCTGTAAGTCACGTACCCGAATCATGATCAGATTTCTAGTTACGTACTCGTAAATCCATTCCCATTCGCTTTGATTAATCTTACTTTCATAATCACTAACCCACGATAACTCATACTGGGTCAGATTTTAAAATTACATTATAAGAGAACGAATTGGATATAGAGTTATTTGTAGAGTTTATATTACAGTGTTCGTCCTACTCAAAAAACTGCGCACGTCCTATGTGAAACGTGGATTCTGTTTTTAAAACCGACAATCTAGCATTTCGGTGGCAGTGTGCCGTCGAGTACTTCAAATGGGGGTTTGTTCTGAATATATGATGAATGTAGATGAAATAAATATTTTTCTATTCCCATGGTAGGGTACGTCTGCTTGACGTGGCGGTCGTCTTCAGGGTTAGGCCCACTCTTGGGTCGTGGATTTAAATCCATGGGTAATGACTCTTAAGTATTAAAGCAATTTGTATTCGAACTCGACTTCAAGCCTACGTATTATTACGTATTTCATAAAAACCTATACTCTATTATTATCAGCTTTATAAAAATGAACCGTGTCCATTGCAAAAAATGTACATAATAAAAATTTACAATCTTTGATTACGGCAACAGAACGACTGGGGACGTTTAACGAGCGACTCATAACTCACAAAGCTTATTAAGTCCCAGGCACGAAACTGAAGAACGGAATAAGCAACTAATTTCATTATTCATAAAGCACATTGAAAGCGTTAAAGTAGTCATTAAACTCCTCGTAATTCATATCTACTATCCTCTTTGACAGGCCACCGGCTAGTAACTTGTAGCTATAAGCAACCTTGCTTACATTCTAAGGCGTTTTTATGGTCATTTAAAAGGCAGAAAACGCGTAAAATATGCGTCCATTCCATGTCCCGTTATTCATTCCATAACGATTTACCGTGACTTTGATTATATGGCTTCAATTCTCCCGCTTATTAACGGCCTAATAATTATACTGCGAATAGGCAAACGTGATATACGACTCAATGAAGATGAATTAAAAATAAGGGAATTTATTACTGCTGCATAACGTTTTCAATTTTCATTTCTTTTTTTATAATAAAGTTAAAGCAAAATGAAAAGTGTAAGTACCTACTATGAAACAGAATAGTCATATTCAGAAAGCTTTTTACAAGGAAATTGTTGCCTGTAAAATTCCTAAATTAAAGCAAAAATTTCTGAACTTCGTTTTAACTTTACTAAGTACTATTCCAAGGAATATTCAGACAGCTTTTGGGACTCCTAAACAAAATAAGAGGGAAAGCGAGTGAAAAGTAATGAGTGAACTGTATAAAAACACTTGCTAACTAATACAAATAAGGCTCTTAACCAAACAAAACGTCGGGTGAGGGGTCGGGAACGTCATTACTTCTCATTAAAGTGACACCCTAAGGATGAAAGTTGTTTATTTAGTGCCAGGTGACGGATGGACAAAGGCACTCGTCTGTGGTGAAATGAACTGCAGGTTTCATGTTTATTCAGCACAAAGAGTTAAATGCTATTGGCGGGCGGGCGAGTATTCAGTAATTCATTCGCAAGAGTCAAAGGCAACAAAAGGATGAAAGAACATGTGAAGCCAATTACTCGTTAATTTGTTCTCGCGTTTCAAATTAAGAAAAATGAACAGAACGTGTCACAATTATTAATACGTACTTAAGTGTTGCTATTGTTTCGATTCTGAATTTTTTAATTTCATTATGTAAATATTTATTTTCTAATTATTATTTAAAAAGTTCTGTTGTCAAGTTTTGTAACGTATGTAGTACTTCTGTAGTATGTGGATAGTTTCCTGCGCGTTAAAGTTGATGTACTCGTACTTTAAGGATCATTTTCAGAAATGTCTAGCACACATTCACACCTTAAAGATATATTTTCGTTACATAAAACAAGTGTTCTGTTCTTTCCAAACATCTTCGTACTCCAAAGTCGTAAAAACGTAAGAGACAAGAAATCAAACACGCATTACGAGTTTTTGCGTTTTTATGCAAAACATTGGAAATAAGAAATCCTAGCTGCATCCATGCGCAATACCTACACACAAAGCTCTTTAATGAGCCAATTCACTAGGAAATGGACAATCCTAAACGCAACTTATATAATGGCACATCGGAACATTTCAGCGGGAACGATATTCAGATGTAAAACGTTGAAACAGCTTCTAACTACTAGAGTCGAGTTAGGGATGGATTTACGGTGTTCGCTTGCACCGCGACATGCCGACCGACCAACTGGGCGCAGACAAAGTGAGCAGAAGTTTTTGCAATATTATGTAGCCGTAATGACACTGTTGGTTTATGCTTATGTTTAAAACACTTTTTCCAAAATATTTTGAAGGCTTTCTTCGTTAAATTGGCGTATTTATATTTACTATAATACGCCGATTTGGTGAAAAGTTAACTTAAAAAGTGGACAGCATACCAAGTTACTTACCTCCAATACAACAGTCACAAAATCTATTACTTAATTCTCTTTTGTCAGGTATAATGTTGTTTTAACAGTAGTAGTTAAAAAATCTGAATGCAACTTCTGTGGGAATTATATTCAGGCGTAAAACGTTGAAACAGCTTCTAACCACTAAAGTCGAGTTAGGAATTTATTTACGATGTTTGCTTGCACCGCGACATTCTGACCGACCAACTGGGCGCAGACAAAAAGAGAAAAAGTTCTTGTCGCCTACTAAAAAATTCAACATTACGCATGTGAGTCGTTTACTTTGCCGATTATTTTAAATAACAAGAAAATTAATGGTCTAAATAAAATATGTCTAGATTTGATTTTGTATTGTTGATCAAAAGAAAAACGACACAACGGAGACACAACGCTTGGCCCCTAAAGTCGAGTTAAATCCATTATTTACGTTATTCGGTTACAGTGTACACTCTGACACAATAACCTATAAAACAGACATAGACAAAACCACCAACCATTCAGAACTTTTTTTGGAAAACATAGCCAAACATTCAATCTAAACATTTATTCGCTGAACTCTTTCCCAGTGAGTGGGTATTATTTTAATTGAAGAAGTATTCAAAGAACTTATAAATCCTAAGATATTTACTGAAGACATTTTCAGTTATCCTGAAAATCTTTAAATGTGATAATAGAAGCATCTATAAGAAACAAAAATCTGCAAGGGATTTAGGGTTTCACGAACAGAATTAATGTTCACGCAAAATCACAGAGAAACATCCCGACTGGGAACAATATCCTTGCAACGAAGCCCCTGAAGACAAATGAGCATCGGATTTGCGGCGTTTGTTGCACCACCACGTATGTTGGAACACCTACATACCTATAGGCTACTGACAGAATGACAATTTTTAAAGGTAACGAGCGCTGCGTTCGCGGCTTACCCCGCGTCATAGTTGAGCTATGGAAATAGCTCTATTTTCAGAAATGAAGGATTTTGTACAAACTTTCAACCCCCTTTTTACAACCCTAGAAGAACCCTTTTTACAACAGGTAGAATTGCTAAAAATCCTTTCCCGGTTGTTCTTATTATTATTCACATATTTTTTCCATGTATTCCATGTATGCCGCAAAAATAATAGTTCATTCTGGATGGAATAGTGTAGTTGGCCACAAAACCTACTCGTACATAGAAACTAGAAACGGATTTAGGATACCAGCCCACCAGCCCCACCGCAACATGTGTGAACAGTCTGTACAGCCTTTGTACAGCTGACCGACAAATGGATTTAAGTTTTAACAACGCTGTTCTTAAACTATACATATTTCATCGATTTAATACAAATTTTAAATAGCTTTCTTTGAATTAAACTGATTTTATTTAAATTTTTATATAATTTTTTAAATAGTACAAAAGTTTTTTCCATCATTTACTATCGTTCTGAACTAAATTTCTGCATTGTACCTATTGAATAATTTCACCAATAAAAAATTAAAATGTCAAAAATTAAGAAACGTTAATAATATTATATTAAATTAATATTAAATTAATTCAAAGCAAAATAGTTTATTTAATTACAAATGGCAAGGCGACCATCCTTCGTTCTTTTCAACTCAATAACATAATTATGAAATTTTATTAAAATAAAAATGCATTTTTGCATGCACATTGAGAAAACGGCGCATCGTGGAGATGGACGACACTTAGCAAGATCAATTTTAAGGCCTATTTAAATACAAATATTCGCCAAAATCGTTTTAGCGCTTGCAAAGAAACCAATTTGATTATAACATATTACAAGAATTGCTCGTTTAAAGCATAGCATTTTAGGTATTTTTAATGCAACATTGTGAACAAAACGTTGCATGTATTGCATTCCGACGAAACGAACTAAAGTCGCGTTTTTAAACGATATATCACTAGTTTAATACAAAGTTTGCCAAGCTTATTACGTTCAAATGAATGTTTTTCTTCTTTAATTTCTTTACGAATGACCATAATATAGGTACCTACTCGTAAATCTCTGTTGGAGCAGTATGATAAAACATATCCCACCATAGGTATCTACTTCTTTAATGTATAGCGAGCCAAGACCTAGGCAAGAAATTTAAAACTCGAAGTAGGGGTAAATAAAAGTTTTTCGCAGTGCGGCGGCTAAGCTCTATATATCAGTAGTTTAATCGAAAGCTTAGATGGCTTAGCATACTCAACCGTTGCGCTTGTCGAGCTAGTTTTATGGGACAACTCCCAATTTAAATCCATGGTAACGAATATACGGAAGTTGTTTGTACGGTATAGATTTACGCTTTTGTTTCCTGTACAATAAGACAGGGATTGGGATGTTGTTTTTGGACTGTACGAGTAGATATCTTTTGTTTTTAAGCTATGCCAAAGAAATAATGTACATCCTTCTTTTAACTTAAATTAGAAGCAACCATTAATAATAAAGAATGCTTACAGCCCATCTATTCCTATTAAAATTTATTTGATAAAAACCTGCATTTTAACATTTAGGTTGGTACATTACATTTTTCCAGCAATTCTACTATTATTTTCTTAGGTGCATGATTATTAAACTAAAGGCTAAAAGTCCCTTGGCGGCGGTGACGTGTCATAGGTAATCAGATAACATAAATTTTTGCCTTTTTTACAAATGGCATAAAAATACAAAAGAGAACTGTCCTCTTCGTATTTGTCCTCTTCGAAAAAATTATAAAGTTCAAAATATTTCAAATTTTATAGGCTACGTTGTAACCGGTTGTAAACACTATTAATTTATTTAAGAGAGATTGTGTTTAAATAAAATTGAAGATCTAGAGCTGCAATAACGATTCCACATACCAAAACATTCCATTTTCAAATTACAAACATACGAGTGCAGCATTTCCTCGCGTATGTTTGGGCTTCCGCAAACGGCATGACCGAGATAATAAAATTGAAATCAGCGTGGAGATACAACAACTAACGTAATCGTATACCATAACCAAGCGGATACACAGTGCAGACAGATTTAGATGCTGTTACAAAGGCAACCGAGCACGCCATTACGCGGCTACACGGACCGACCGCGCAAAAAGCGGACCAAATTCTATTACCGCCGATATGCAACAAAGACCGCCGGACCGCCCGCTTCAAATTGCTTTAGGCTACAGTCACGATATTTACTCTCGCATACCGCAATATTCGTCGAAATAAAATTCAATTTTATACCCACTTTTCAATAACTGAAACCGTTCGAGGGCCGCTCCCGTTTGCGGCGTTTATGCGGCGTTGTCTGTAACACACGCATGCAAATATGGGTGACAAACAGGCGGACGGCTCTTCTGCAAGCCATAAATTGCGGGCAGTACAAATTAAATTAGGTAATACAGAGCCGTGACGAGAGGGGACAAGCGGGGTAGCCGCACCAGACATGGAATGGGTGTGTCCGGCTCGCAACGCCCGCTTGCACGCTGCCACCGACGAGTTTTTGCTGTCATTTTGATGGCCTAAAATTCTAATTAAAATTCCTCTCCCATCGATTTGCTTATAACGGGACGAGTCAAATTTATCGCTTGCAAAATTTTGTGACTGATGTCGAGTTGATAACAAATTTTTGTTTACACATTGCGTTATTCATTCCATTTTGTGATTGCAATGAGATGTTTAGAAATTTCATTAATATTATATTTAACCACTACATTAAATATATTATAATCAATTATAATTAACAATGACTTTGCAAACTATAGAAACGAAACAGGATGTTCAACTGAAATATTTATCAGCCAAATACTGTTTTTTTAAACAATCAGGTTTTGTAGTAGGTTAAATTACAAGACTTCCACAGTAAATATCGACAGATAATTAATAACTCACAAACAAACAAACGAGGGCGTGTCAATGGCGCCAACATCAAGGCGTCAGTTACATTCCGCCGCTGATTTGTGGTCAAGAGTCGAGGTCGAATCCATTCCGCTTGTCTTTGGCTTGACCCTTGATTAATGAACTCTTCACTGTTGCGAATATCTTAGATGCACTGCTCTGTTCTATGGTAGTTCCAGCTATTCGAGACGATTTAAAGTGAAGTTGTTACATTCTGATTCAAAATTTGTTGACGAGTAAACAAACAAGAACGTTTCAGTGTTACAAACATAACAATGTACCTAAATGCATACTAGTTAAACGTCTATCATGAAATGATAGATGTTTATATATTATGAAGCCATTGTAACTCGCCCAGCAAGGTGCTTTACCAACACCGTCTTAACTCATCATGAAGCAAGAAGTTCTTTATGTTTAGTGTTTCGATTAGTTGTGTTTGCCGAACGTACTTTACTCGGGGGCACTCAACTCAGTCTTCAAGACTAGCAACGACCTCCGATATACGTATGTAGGCACAACTTCAAATAGGATTTCAACTTTTCATGTTTAGACGTTTGTAGTCGCTCATATTATGTCGGTTGGATTCGAATTGGAACTATAAATATTAAAATATAAAAAATGTAAAAAATAGTAGAAAAATGTATCAAAGGCTTGAAGACTTCGGTTTCATTCCACCATTTCAACGTGGTTACATTTTGACGTTTAACCCATGCATTAGTGCTTACTCTTAAGTAATGCATGGAAAATATGTATGAAATATGTATGTAAAGATATCTTTCATGAATGGAACTTTATAAATGACCACGTCAATAAATTAACCAAAATCTTAACCGTGCGATGGCAAGCAGTGTCGGTACTCCAAGATTGACGTCAGTTACATCTAAGCCACAGATTTGTGGTCAAATAGGGTTAAGCTTGACTTAGCGATATTATGTATTAATAACAAGCCTTCAATACTCCTTTGTTGAATATTGTAGTACCACTTAACATAGCTGTTAGGTTAGTTATTAAGTTTAATTAAAATTTACATTCATAACCTTTACCATCGTCTTTAAATATAAAATAAAATTTAAAAAATCAAAGCAATTGCTTTAAATTTTACTAAATTAAGATTTGGTTACATTTCTATCAATTTTAATGCTTACTTAATCTTAGGTAGATTAAGTAAGCAGAAGTCCGGTCCAATACCTATACCTACCAAAGTACGTAACGATGGGTTACCAAGCTGGAAAGGGGAATTAATTGGTTCAATTGATCTTCACTCCAGTACAGCATCCGATCCGACATCGGCATGCACTAGGGTTAATCACGACTCGTAGAGTATCACCATTGATTTGCGTTCCTGTTACAGTAGCCTTCATTGAAGTCTCTGTTATTAGGTACTCTATACTTGGAACATGGAAAATTAAACCAATTTCAGAAAGTATGAAATAAAATTTGTTAATTATATATATTATAATTATATTATACTATTATTGTGGTTTAGAATTCGACCTAGAATCGAAGGGTCCGGGTTCGAATCCCAGTGGTAGTGGCACGCACCAATAACTTTGTAAAAAGTTATGTGCGCTTTATAAAATTAAACATCACCTGCTGTTACGGTGAAGGAAAACATCGTGAGGAAACCTGCATGCCTGAGGGTTCACAAAAAAATGTTCTCAAAGGGTATGTAAAGTCCACTAACCTGTAGTAGGCCAGCATGGTGGACTAAGGCCTACATCCCTCTCATTGTGAGAGGAGACCCGACCCTGTAGTGGGTCGATAAGCTTCGTCGCAGGTCATATGGAGCTTAACTTAAGCCATAAAATGGTCTATAGGTTGGCTTGTTTAGCCTCTAAATACGAGTAGATATGCAATCGCTAATCAGTAGCTGAACGTCACAATTGATTTGCGGTCGTTGTACGGGAACCCCACAATAAATAGCTCTTTGTGTACGCACTCTAATGATCGTAATGTGGGACCAAATTTAACTACAAACAATCTATGTGATAAACAGAAACGCCTGGATATATAATTTCTCGGAAATATATTATAAGCAAGTGTAAGTTTACAGACTAAATCGACACCGCGGTCAGGAAATGAATATAAAATCTGTGAATTCATCTCATAAGGAATCGATTACATAGAATATCTTAATTGAATAGGTAAGTCCAAGGTAAGGGGGTAGGTAGGGCCAAGTATAACTAAAATTATTTGATTTATATCCGCCACAAAAACCTTTGTAATAAATATTACTTTCAAACAAGCCAAATCTTATTCAGAAGCCGAAACCATCTTGAGTTACACCAGGAAAGTCACCAAGAATTCCGTAAGGAATGTAATACCTAACGTATACGTCTGCAAAAAATTTTAATTAAATAACTTTATAATAAAATACATCACGGTGGCTGAAAGATAATAAAAATAAAACTGCTCCCGCAAAAATAAGCGGAGCAAGAAGAATGCAAGCAATTTTTAATGTAGAGGGAGTAGAGTCGACCTCTACGGCTGTAATAATGGGGCTAACAACGTAAATTCAGACGGATCGACTTATTCTTTATACATTTTAAACGTTTTCGTACACAATGGTCTCAAAAAGCTCATATTAAAAATTTTCACGTTTATTTCACAAAACATTTTAATGCAACCTCACTTGTAGGTATATTATAATACCATGCATGGATATTCGTACAATGAAAATTCTCCTGAACTTGCAAAAATCGAGCAATGAACGTAATAACGTTGAACGGTTTTATTACTGATAATAAGAATTTGGTTTTAAAAATGTAGATAAGTGTATAAATTTATGCTTTCAAGAGAATTATATTCATAATAATGTAAATATAAGTTTTGAATTGGCATGGGAGCCTACGATTCCTATTCATACATAGGTACGAATATGTTCTTAGTACGATTAGATAGGATCCCTTTGTATAATTTAGTATAAAAATATAGCCGATGGTGTGGGGATATTAGAATCAGGAGGAAGATCCACGGTCAATATTCCCATACTAAATTAGCACCTACTCGTATTAACTAACCTAAGAAAGCGTGAGTACACAAAATGGTAATATTAAACCATTCGCATCATAGAGACTGATTGGTTTTCGAAAAATAAATAGCTTGTATCCTTCAGGGAAATAAATGTTTTCGTCGTGGAGTCATAATAAAATATTATCGATATTTCTTTTTCTAGCTAGACGAGACATTACTACACTTACTAGAACATTGAACGGTAATACTAGCGTACGATTATACGAATGAGCTACGTATATATAATTGAAGGTTTTAATATATTTACAATTTTCTTCTATGTGTTTGAGACTACTCGCGCGGTTACACTTGTTAATTTACATTTTAATTCAACATTTATTTCGATTCTTTGGAAATAAATATCATCATTTCACTGTTGACTCTGTAACGCGACGGAGCACGAATATAATTTCAAACAAACTGCAACAGAGTAATTCGATTCGGTATAGAGGCATAGTGAAAAGTACATATTGGCCACATACAATATTGTTCGGTGGGACATGTCGAAACAACATATTTCACTGCGATACCGCGCGGACAATGGTAGGAAGTGGCCGAATATAAATGATCGGAAAGCCATGCCTATCGAATAAAGGTTTGTGATAAATAACATTGTGAAAGCAGGCGCAAGTTAGTTTTGCTTTTAGAAGCGAAACTGTTTCTTTGTTTTAGGAAGTGTTTTACAACAAACTATGTATTTTGTTGTGAAGTTTATAATTTAATACCATTGTATGATTTCTGCATACAAATCATCACAAATACAAATATTATATTGTGCAGTATACTTAATATATTTTTTCTTTATGTGCCTAGTTTTTAACATTGTCAAATTGTGAAACCTGAGTTCAAGAAACAAGCCCAGCGCCGGACCAGTGACTAATTACAGCAGTAATAAAAATATTCAACGAATTTCATCAGAGAAAATTTTGCGATAGTCCAGTAATTTTGAGGAACTGTGAAAATTACACGGCAATACAGCTGTTTTACGGCTGAATTTACGTTAAAGTATAACGGCAGTACTAAACGAGTTGAGCTAAATCAGCGGAAAGGGTTCTAAAGGAAAACAAACAGGTTATAAAAATTATCAAAGCTCTAATGCCATTATATTTCATTTTTAAAGCTCCATGTTGACATTACAAATTTACGAGGTCACCTAAAATGCCACTTGGCTTTAAATGGCGTATAATATGAGTATTTCAGACATATATTTGTAGTTCTAAAATAATGTTATGACTATTTTCATTAATTGTTTTGGTCACGAAAGTAACCACTGAAATTTTATAAAATACTTATTAAATAGATTTATTTTGACGTGCTTTACAAAAGACTAAATCTAATCAGTCTGCTTTGTTCTTCTACTTTGTGAATGTATCATGATGATGGCGGATTATGATAGCGGTCACTTTTCCATATAACAGGGTCTTTACCTGTATTTCGTTTACACCAATTATATGATGTGCAACTCATTTTTTAACTTACTGCTGAAACTTACTCCAACACGCTTCTAGACGCGGATGTCGTATTCTAAACCATATTTTTTATTTTACTCAAACACGCTTCAGGGCGTGAATTGTCGTGTACTAATCGTAATTTGTTTTATTCCCTAGGTGAGATGATAATCACTAACGATAAGTACCAGATGAGTGAGATCAACAGCTCTGCGTACAGCGTCCAGATGCGACTCATTATCCGCAACATCCAGAAAAGCGACCTGGGAGGATATAAGTGCATCTCCAAGAACTCTATTGGAGACGCTGAGGGCAACATTAGGCTATACGGTGAGTCATATAAATAGTTAGTTACGAAGAGAAATATCTCGCGGATGTATCTTGTCTGTGATTTTTGTTAACCCCCGACGCAAAAGAAGGGGTGTTATAAGTTTGACGTTTCTGTCTGTCTGTCGGTCGTGGCACCGTAGCTCGCGAACGGATGAAGCGATTTCAATTTTTTTTTTTTTGTATCAAAGGTGAGTTACGGCCGAGTGTTCTTAGACATGTTTGATGAAAATCGGTGGAGTCGTTTAAAAGTTGTGGGGCGTGAAAGTGGGGAAGAATAACCGAATGTCTGCAAATTTAATTTAATCGAGTGGGGTCTCAAATGAAAGCGCATCACGTGCACATTACAAAATAATATGTTCAATGAAAATTGTCGTTATTGTGTCGGCGGTTTTTTTAAATTTTCAATTTAATGTTTTGATTATTATTACATCTCTCTCGAACAACAGTCAACAATAAACGTTTTCTTTTCTTATTTTTTTTTCAGACATAAACCTGAAGATTATTATATTTATGTTTTCTTAAGTTTGCAATAACTAGTCGGCAAGAGTTATGCGCACAGTCTTCATTGATCGGTTTGCCGTTGATTGGACTGTTGGTTTACGCGATTGGTTCGTCAGTGACTGCTATACATTGGCCGAAAAGTGTATACCCCTACCACCAAAAATCTGTGCTCACGACTGGTGACGGTTACTACACCTTGTTTGATAATATGTGACTGCTTTCTTTCTTAGTCAAACTAACCAACAGTGGCAGTGCAAAAAGTTACAGATGCAAATACCTCGCTTTCGTACATACTAAGCAATCTGCGCAATACCATATTACATTAGGGGAAAGTAAGGGATTTTTTACACGAAAAAAGTTATTTTTAAACTGTGCTGACCGAAATCTCACGTATTATGATCCCTTTGATATTCTAAACAGAAATGGAGCTGCCGTACCGTAAGACGCGAGTGGACGACGACCGGGACCCAGCCCTGGAGGAGACCAACGACGTCCGCTCCAGCCTTCAGGGTCCGCTGCGGGAAGGCAGCCGCGCTGAGGACGCGGGCTTCCTCGGCGGAGGCAGCCCGCCCCCCGCCGCCGCCCCTCGCACCCCATACACCACGACCACCTTTTTAATATCGGCCTTAGTCTACGCCGTATGCTAAACTTTGCCCCTAAGGCCGTGCCCGAGTTAAGGCTTCGCAACCGCATAATATATCACATATTTATTGTTCTTCAAAGTTTAAACATGATTTTCTCATCCTGAGACTTTGATATGGTCGGGTTCGAAATTATAAAGTGCGAAAACCGTTGTTTTATCGGATTACGTAACCGCAGAATGAAAACTTTATTCCTTGCTGAATCTAAACGTTTCCATAACATGACGAATACTTGTGCATTACAAACGAACATTGATTACCGATAAAACGTGTAATTATAGAATTTTGTATCAGCTGTGAACGATCGACAATTGTTTGGAAAGTGTGAGTGCAAAAACATAGTGAATAGAATATACGAGTATTTATCCAACTAGTTAGTGTTACTGTTGTAAATGCTATAAATGTAAACTATCTGTTTCCTAATCTAACAAATGACGATTTATCTACATCAATATCGTTCAGCTAGTAACTGTTAAAAATTAAATAAACTGATCATCTAATACATCATATTGAATTTTTCCAGTTGAAAATTAAAGGGAGAATACATCGGCGAACTCATGACAATTGTATAGGTAACTTGTCTACCAAGTGATGAAAGTAGAATGATGTATTGGACAGCATTCGTGAGCATAACATCTAATTTCACTTGTGAAACAATGTATTCCAACTACCAATTTCATTTCAATTTACATATTTGTTTGCTATCTTGCCAACTTGGCCAAAAACATTTTGATGTTCAGATTTAAACCCGAAAAGACTTGATTAAATTTACTTTAGGTACGGTCGAAAAAACTTGAATTTCGCCAACGTCAGACATTCTTCGAGCGACGCCGCCGTGCATGCATTGCATCGCAGATGTGATCTGCTTAAGGATTCTGTGAGCAAACCCACTAAAAATCATTTACCCTGAGAACAAGAGCTGTCGAGGCTTCCAGTGCTACGCTCCTATGTACCATTTCTCTGCCACTGATTTACGTCATTTACAATTACTATGGTTTGTTCCGAAAACGAAATTGCTTACGCTCATTGATTACGTACGTTTTCTAACGATGTGATAATGATGTTTCATTGCTACTGAATGCCAACTTATAATCTGCACGGATAAATAATTTTTGGCTATGAAAGGAATTCAATATTTCAATTATATGTTTTCGGTGGCATGTAATTCGATGAAACTATGAATTAATGTGTGTGTTTTGATAATATTGGAATCGGATTTTACCGAAAAATATTTTATTGTATATCTATTGAGCAAAAGAACAAAATATATTCCACTACTTAGAAATCTTCTCACTGAGATTTTAATTGCATTATAAATATTTATGAATGTTGTTAAATTTAACTCCAAAAGGAATAATAATTCCGTTAACTTGTTTTACCCATATATTTTATTTTGTGTTCTTCACTTAGTAAGCTTAAGAGATAATTGTAACATAAATAATACAATACATGTGGAATTTGCTTAGAGTTATAGGTATCAAAATTATATAAAATGTTAATCTTTATGTATATACGTAGCTAATTGTAAACAGTTGTATTGATAAAATATCTTAAATCGCTGGTGTTATGTAATCGGGTGCCATCGTAACTGTGTAATTTTGTATAATACTATATCGAATATGTAATTTCTAAAGAATTTATGTATTTTGCATATACCTATAGTTATGTACGTTTAAAGCTACATAGGTTATTGTAATTGTTATAAATATTGTTGAATTTATGAACGATCTTGTAAGCTATTAGAAAACTGACGTCTTCATATTAGGTACGTTTATAGAGCTGTATAAAACCCCATTGTCCAAAAATACCTTATTTTTATCCTTATAGTGTCATCTGCCAATGTTTTACTGCCTCATGGTAAATGTATAATATTGCCTGTGTACCAGTATAAATGACATAACCTATAACAGCTGTATTTTATTTAGTCCAGCCTTTGCCATATAATATTTACGTCACTAGAACCCGTAATTATAACCGCAGTAGATGGGAGAATTTAGAGAAACGCCTCCGACATTAATAAGTCACGGCATAATCGATACCACAATATCGAGGAGAAGTTACGCACTATCACAATTTATACCGGAGTAATTGAATGAGAGCGGATCCCTCGGAATATCCACACTATCCATGAGAGCTTTCCGCTTTAATTTAACACTTAGTCAAAATAGACGATTTCGTGGGAGGACTAACAATATTCTGCGACCCTCTTAATTGGTACCTTCGAGCGTGGGACGGTACGCACTCGTATACGAGTAAGTGCGATCTAGATAGGGTGTAACCACGTGCATTAGTGAAATTACCTGAGGCTTTATTATTTTCATTGCGACAACCCTAGCTAAGAGTTTCGACACAATAAAGGGAGCTCGGGAAACTCAATAGTGAGCGTTCCTACTCGTACGTTTAATACACTTGAAGATAAGATGATCGCTTCGTAAATGAAGGGTTAGTTGAGAAGCGTGCACGGGGAATATTCCATTTTGTACATGCTAAAAGAGCAATTCTTGGCAAGATTTCCAGTAACTTTTGAATTTATTGACATGTTTATTCGAATTTTACTTAGACTATGCCCTGGGGAGTTATTGCCCTTTTCAAAAGGCGACTTCTGCGACCCGCTAAAAACTTTTTGTGGTGTAAATAAAGTTATTTTAACACGCTTTTTTTTACTTTAAGAAGTAGTCACTTAAGTACAGACGACAATAAAATTTATCTTAGATCAAAAGCATCACTTATCAACTAAGATATTATAATGTATTTTTAAACCTTAATTTTCTACCATAAATTAAAGTATCATTAAAGAATAGTAACCTAGCGGGATAGACAAAATCGTATCCTAAATGCCCATTAGAAATGGAAACGAAGAGGTACCGACCAATGCAACAACGATTAGATAAGAAGACCGATCAGTACAGTAAGTCAATAGGCCACAAAGTAACATAATACTAGTGCTCCGGTTTAATCTTATAAGAAAATCCCTTGCTTGTCGGTTTCTTTTATAGTTTCCAAAGTACGGAATCAAAGTGGCAATGGACTGCCATGAAACGGAAAAATATCGTCTTGACAAAAGGCATACCAGGAGGTTTGCATCTCCCAGTACCTCCTGCCCTCCTATCAGGTTGACTGACGACTTAGTCTTAGCAGCATGGTCTGGATTATGAAAGGTAGTATCGTATATCAAGCATTAGACTAAGAGTAGACGCCTCATAAAAATCCCAAATCATTTAATGTGGGTAATGATTTAATCTAATATGACAGCCGCAAGCTATTGTGTTGTAAAGGCTTTAGCCACCTGATCTCAGGTAGCTACAACCTTTTTATGTCCCACTGTTAGGCACGACACTCTCCCAACAATAGGGGCAAGCCTGGAGCATACTTCACTAAGCTGCTCCGATGCGGATTGGTGTAGAGAATAAGCAGCGAATGAAAAGTTAAAATATTCCTCTTAGTGCCAATTAGAAGCGAAAGCTATTAAAGCCTGCCATGGCCACGGTACCGATAAGTCTATTGATCCATTATAACTCACAACAAGTGATTTAATTTAAAAGGGTAGGGATCGATTATATATCTAATAAAATAATTAAATAATGAGAAAGATTATAAGGAAAGTCAGAAAACTAACAAGTACTCTAATCAATTCATTTTCTGGTTGAGAAATGTAGTGTAGATAATATGAATCCATAAAAGCTACTTTTGACGAATTAATTTTTATTTATGTTGACGTTATTAAAAAATTGTACGAACCGATTTGTATCCCTTTTTTGTTTAAGTCATGGATCACCCTCGTATTGTAACATGCCCCGCGTTTGCACAAAGCGTTTCGTTTCATGCCGCTCGACAAAGATTGGAATTCCGTGCGAACCTCTACTTTTGACTTTTTAGACAAAAAATAATCGATCTAAATTTCGACATTGACAATTGTCTACTAAACTTTGTGTATACTGTTATTAATTTTCACACAAATAGAATTAAAGAAGGATATTAAGTGCTATACAAAACTACCATTTACTGCCCTGAGAGCTATCTTAATAAGATTAATAATGTATTCATGGAAAACTTATTGTGATGAATAGTTTCGCTGAATAGTGGTAAATTTTAGTTTTGACTAGTTATTTCTAGTTTTACAAAGGCATTTAGCAAAAACTGGTTTTAACTGTAACATGTACACTACTTAGGAATTATCAATTAATTACCAATTTAATAAGATAACTAATACATTATACGAGTATGTGACAACACGTAGAGTTGTTCATGAGCAGTGTATCGGCGCGAATGCCCCGAGCGCGGCGCGTCCGGCCGCAATCTGCATAACAATGCGCTCCGCAGCGGCCGCTCCGCAGATGGACGCACCGCCCTATTCATAATTCATGCCGTAATGAACTGGACAACGAGCTGACACTGTAAGATTGCAAACTAGAACCTATCAAGACACCAGCAGTACCTTAGCTCTTCTCATCTTAATTTAAAGAGGTTTTATTTTTTATTTTATCAATCATATAAGATTGCAAACTTGAACCTATCAAGATACTATGTAGCTCTACTTGCAGCTTCACCCAAGCAATTCTTTGATCGAGATTTTCGTGGTAGAATAGTAAATGACATTTAATAACGCTACTCATACGAGAGTTTAAAGTCTTTAAAAAAACTTTAAAAAAAACATTGAGTTTTATAATGCTAAGGTTGACTGAAAAAACTCTTTTATCTTTTCTTTTTTACTGTTTATTGTCAATATTTTCTTGAGTACCTATTATTAATACTGTAGGTAACAGATAGATAAAGATTTTCGTCTTATTTTTCCACAGTAACAGAAATTTTTCCCCTCTATTCCGTGCAGCGTCTATTAAGCAAAATTTTTGAGAATACATTCGCCCATTTCCATTCCTTTGAGAGAGGAATTTAAAGAACCCGTTTTTGCCTGTGAGGTGTACTGCGAGGTATTTTTAAACTTTGAAATATGAGTTAATACTTACTACGCTTTCTCAGTATCATTAGACTCTTATTTCCACAGACTTCTTTTAACATTATTTCATTTAATTCATATTTAAATATACACTGTGAACTTACTATTTAATTTACTAGTATTAGTATAAATTTACACCATGGCTTTTATTAAAAAAACTATAAAATTAGCAAAGTGATATTAACTGGATATTTTGATATTAGGGTAAAGTAATTAACATTACTTTAGCGAAAAAGCATTTATTAATCGTTAAAATACATCAAAATGTGAGTGTTGTTAAAGTAATGAAGGACTTACTCGTATACCGCCATATGAATATCAGCAATCAGTTTTGCATACACAGATAGAGCACTTGAGATGCAAACTATGCGTCCGAACCGTAACTCTCTTGAGACGGACAACGCAGCGCCGTATTGGATTATCGCGCTCCATCGATGCTCATGTTGCAGCTATTTGAGTAAACTTTAGCTTTAGCTTTAGATGAACTTACATAGGCATTGAGGCGATACGTTACGATGCGAATTTCATTGATGCGCTTTATTGCACTCATTAACGTTGAATTTTCCTTTACCATACTTTTACGTAGATCACTTTAGGTCAACAATGATTTACTTGATAAATCTGAAAAAAACACTAAAACATAATTAACATCGAGACAACAACTTCCTGACTAACTAGAAACGTTTATCATTTTAAAGGGATCTAACTATTGAAGGAATTTCCATATAATCTCCTTTAAGTTCCTATCGCCAATATTTAATACCTTCAGCTGGTTCCTACTTTACTTCCTCTGCGTATATAAATTGGAAACTCTTGCAAAAAGTGGTTTATTGTGTTCTTAAATAAAGTTATTCAGTTTACTTCGCAACACATTGTGTGGGCCTATTGTGAACAGCGTGCCTCAGGTGCGGCCCTTATCCATTCACCTACAATAACCCTATGAATGTCAAAAATACATTACTTTTATTTACCCTGTATTGTAACCGATAAAGTGGCTGAACAATTCCGAGAAAACCGGTCGGTTTCCGTTGAGAAATCTACGCAAAAGTATAGCGGAGACTCGTGTATATTTACTCAACTAAATTGAATAGCTACAAGTTTTATTATGTGCGTAGTATATTATCATTGTAGACACCTCCCTCAAAGCATAAATTAGTATAATTTTTTTTTATTCGTAGTACCTATGCTAGTTAGCCATCTCACTCACTTACCATTTTATAAAAAAGGTTTTTAATATATGTATTATAATATGAGTTGGTACATTACTAATTTACTACATACAGTAATTTCTTTTCACAATGTTTGAGTTGAAGGATTAAACGAAAATATTTTTTCAAGTAGGTAAGTTAATAAATATTGTTTAAATTAATGACAATTATTATGCATCGTGTTACTTAACCAAATTATTGACAACAGTGACCACGTAACATATCCACAAAATGGAAATCATAAACATTTTTTATGATTTCCATTTTCCATCTTGTTTTGTATCACTACACCGTATTGCAAGTTTAAAAGCAACTGTGAACGTTCTTTGCGAACAAAAACTTGACCATTGCTTATGCATATCAGCATTATTTTAATTCCACAATATATCATATGATGATAAATATTGTTAACATGAAATACCGTTAAATTAATTAGTAATTATCAAGTTCCGCATATCGTGTTGCATAACCGCATTATGCACAACCCTTTCAATGACCACGTCATATAATCCGTCGCCTATGGGAGTCATAATCGAATTTCGGGTATAGTGTAACATTGACCGCTCGTACTTTCAACATAATGCCACGCTTTAATGACTGATCAATTAAGTATCCGATCTGGCTTTAAAAGCATAATTATAACGTCACAACCGATTGACCACATCAATATAGTTAGTACATTGTACTTATTATATGCTGGTATAAAATTGTAATAGGAGATAAAATTATAATTGAAGTCATTTTTAATTGAAATTCATGATGTCTGAAGCATTTTTAATTCTTACTCATAAGAAAATTTTATATTTACATCATGAAACTATCATAAATATAACTAAGTTTTAAATATGATATTTTAAAAATATCAAAATTTGGGCTCAAAAAATTGATGTTTGTCTTATTGGTCAGCTCTTTAGAGGGGAAAACATTATAGGCGGTAGTCTATGAAGCAAATAAATATAACAGAATAACTAAAAAGCCTAAACTCCACATTATTATGAAAATAAATAAAGGCTTCATCGTCTGGGCTCAAATCACTTTTGAGAGCACTTTACACAAATGCAGTCTACAAGAAAACAATACACGGTACCTACCTGTAAACGTAAACAGTCATAATACCAGCTCTAAAACTGTATTCAGAGGTTCGCAAATGATCCAAAACCATTAAGTATTCGCATTAAGCGTTTCTAAATAGGAATGCGTTTTGTATAGACCCGCCGATTCTTTGTGGGAAGCGTGTTGTCTCCGGGTGTATCGCGTCGCGGTTCGTTCTTGTGGATTCGCTTGAAAAAAATCCATGCACTTAGCGTAGAAATAAGCGCGGCTTTCGACCGCATTCACTTTTAGCGATGTAGTTTTTCTCCTTTTACACCCTCCACACCCATTCTCCCAACTGAGATCTTCTGTCTCGCTCCAACAACCCATCTCGTCAGCTTTCTCCGATTCGCTTCAGCGTTCGTGACACAAAGCAATATGTGAGTTAACTTCAGTGTAACGGTTCTTGTTTGAGTTGCGATTTAATGCCTCCTTAAACTGAGATGGTTTACGGGTTAACCGGACTGAAAAGGCTGAAAGTGTTCGTAGCTACTTACTGTTTAGAAGCGCCGTAAAAACTTTAAGTGCAATTGCACTCTTTTAAGCACTAAGATATTTAATGTGATGCTTTATCCTTGAAGCTAAGAGTTTTGTGATGGAAAGTTAATTTGAATTCTTGTTGAACTGCATTTAAATTAACTAGATTTAAATTAAAATGTACGCATTAAATATACAAACATATTGTAACAAGTTTTTTAATATTCTTTTCCCCCGTATTAGGATATAATATTTCTTAACTTATCTTTACTATACAATATTTATTTACTTATCTTTTTTCATTGAATTCCTTATTTACTAATAAAATTACATTTATTTACAACTATTAAGGAGTCATAATCAAGTAATCCCGGCCTTGCTCCCTTGGGATCTCTGCCTCATTTAGAAACAATTTTGAAGTAAAAGCAGCGAGATTAAGAGCTAATCTATATTAACCAATGAAATAAGCATCGACTCCCAACTTGTCCAATTTACATGACGGAGGTGGCGAAATCGCAAAAGAAAGTTTTCGACAACTTTTATCGGATCCTCCCACTGCGGCTGATGAGTTGTACCAAACTTTATTCACTGAAACGATGATCCGATTCAATGGAGACGGAACGGGAAATTGGCTCGGATTTTAATATTTAAATTGACACCTTTATACTCCTGTGCGAAATTCAAGGAATTTTCTTTTAACTTTACAACGTTTGTACCTGACACGGATATAGCGAAAAGATGTAGGTAACATTATAGCATAATTGTTTTATGGAAGAAATTATAGCGTAATTTTTTTAATCGAATCAAAGATTTTAAATGGTTCAATTGCACCGCAATAATAAATTTAAAAATAAAAAAACTTAAAAATATTAAAAACAAAAGAGAGAAGTAAATACAGATAGCTGGACACATACCAAAATTGAAAAAAACTGGTTGAACCAAAAAAATAAAACGAAACTCGTTTTAAAAGTAAACCGGAATATTTTTAGTTCCAATTGCGCTGCATTTCGAAATAACTGCAATCTCATCGCGGTTAGTGCAAAGCGAATAAACAACCCCACTCCATATTTTACGGCCTCGCCTAGCCGCCAACCGTTTCTGAGGGACTAGGATTAGGCAATGCCTACAATCGATTACGTATTACGCGAAGAGATTTAAACTGAATTAACCGTTCGATCGGAAAATTGGAATGCCACACAGATAATTACCTGACACTCACAGAAAAGGAAGTCAGAAAGGAGATTCAAATAAGCGTACACGAAGGACCGAGTGAATCGTCTGGCGGTTCGGTTCGCGGCCTTTATCGAGAAAAAATATAACAGACTTGGTATCTGAGGGCGCGATCGAGTGGAACCGGCCACCAGCCAATCGGATTTGGGTCTCGTCGAGTGTTTAAGATCGAATTCAATTTCGATCTTAACTAACCAACTAATTCGATAACGTGGATTGAGCGAAACCACTTACAGGACGGGAAATGTGTTGTGTTTTATTCGAATTACGTCGTGTTTGAAGATTAGATTGAAATTGCCTCCTGTGCAGGTAATGCACGTGACATTAATGTTGTGCCTTGTTGTGATGAGCCTGCTAGGCGAAAGACATTTTGTAAAAAGTAAGAATATGAAAAAAAAATTCTTCAATATAAACAATTTCTCATTGGTGGTAGAATGAATTCATTTAATAATAGCTCTGTCCATTGAAAAGAATTATCTTCTAACTAAGATTATGATTAAGTAATAGTATTTGTTTAAATTTGGAATTGTCATTTATTGGCTACTATAAAACACTAAACATTGGAATACTATTCAACCTTGGTCTACCACTACTACACGATATTATGAAATAGTAATATTGTTATATTGCCAGCTCAGAAATTCAAAATGGGTTATATGTGGGCGCTCGCGTACAAAACATTCTACAGACTCCACGACCTGGCTACAGACTGGGATCAAGCCAGACAGATATGCGAAGCCGAAGGAACATCGTTACTGGTGCCAGGAGGCTTGGACGAAATTGAAAACCTGAAACTTCTGATCAGCAATATGAAGGCACATTACACCGCCATCTTTATTGGGATTCACGACCAGTTTTCTTATGGTGATTACGTGACGGTGAAAGGTTAGTATCTTTTAAAGACATTTTATATTAATATAAAACGACCCACGGGCAAGACAACCCTTTCCAACCCAAAACCCAAGCGAGTTAGAATCCTAGATTCTCTGCGATCTATAAATGAGATCGGTTCTCTCCTCACAAATAGTAAGATATAGGCCAGCACTCCGCTCGCCTATTGTGGGTTGCGGGCAACCCGGTGGTTGTTCTTTATATTTAACTTTCGGGCGCAGGGTTTCCTTGCGGTGTTTGCCTTCACCGTGTCATAAAGTGACATTTATCTTGTAAAGCGCACATAGTTTAAAAATCGCTTGGCTAGGTACCTAAAACAAGTTGTTACCCCTACTTTTAATATTTTACAGGTGAACCAATAAGTGGGACTGTTCTAGACCTGCTCTGGGCGGAAGGTCGACCTGACAATGTAAACGGGACAGAACACTGCGTCGTCATGACTCGAGAGGGGTTGTTCGATGACCGCCCCTGCAAAGAAATTTATCCCTTCGTCTGCAAAATCTTCAGCAACGAAACTAGTTATAATGAACAATGCAATAGTTATGATATGGGTGAGGATATAACAAATTTCATATCTTTACTTTCATTAATTCTAAAATTAAATAATTTGTTAAGACTCCGTCCTAGAACTTGCGAGTTCTTATTTCAAACGTTATGGTGGCGGCCGTCCGAAAACTAGCTTATTGATCAGTTTCGTCCACCACGCTGGCCTACTGCGGATTGGTGGACTTCACATACCTTTGAGAACATTTTTTTTTTGTGAACTCTCAGGCATGCAGGTTTCCTCACGATGTTTTCCTTCACCGTAACAGCAGGTGATATTTAATTTTATAAAGCGCACATAACTTTTTTACAAAGTCATTGGTGCGTGCCACTGGGATTCGAACCCTGACCCCTCGCTTCGAGGTCGAATTCTAAGCCACTGGGCTATCACCGCCGATTCGCATTTAATTTACCATAAATATTAATTTCCCCTACACCGACAAACGCCTCTCAAATAACAAAGCTATCAACCAAAGCAAATTTATTTTAAAACGCATTGACGCATGATAGTGTCGTTTTAAATATTCACTTAAAATATCGTTTCATTTTACGGCATAAAAAGGTAAAATGAAATTTTATATCTTAATTCAAATTTATCTATCTATGTCTACGCTTAAAATTGAATTAAAGATACATAATAAATATTACAGGATACGCTCCTCAAGCAAACGGAAAATGCTATAAGTTCCACGCAGAACCCCTCTCCTGGCATGACGCATTCCTGGTCTGCAGACTAGAAGAAGGGCGCCTTGCCATTATCAACTCCCCCAAAGAAGCTAGTCTGGTAGTCAGCTTTCTAGGAGAACATCTAAGCAGCAACACTCCAGACCCTAACATCCTGTATATAGGATTCAGTGACTTGATGTTTCCCTATCAGTATAGAACAATAACAGGTAAGAAGTATTCCATTTGTATGAAGTACGTATGGTCTCTAAACTAGAAGGTTAGAACCCAGAGAATCCTTTATTTGAGCTTTTTCACATAATACCCATATCTACAATGTATACGGATTGCTTTGGCTATTATTTATCATTAAAAATATAAGCAAGCCGCTGGGCCATAGAGTAGCAGCTCTTTATCCAAATATAATGAAATATTTTTTCACTCGAACTACTCTTCGCCCATAACAGCATAATTCAGAAAATGTATTTAAGTATCTAAACATTATAATCGTTGCAGGAGAAACACTCGAGCAGGCGGGATATTCGTCATGGAGTCCTCTGAAAGACGACGAAAGTAGAGAATCGAAGCGATGCGGTGCGATATCTAGGACCGGCTTCCTAGAAGTAACCTGGTGCGATCGGCCTGCTATGTTCCTGTGTGAGAAAATCATCAATAACAACTCGACTTAAAAACTGTTTGGTATTTGCTTTGTCTTTACTTTGTTTACCACCATTCATCGAATCTCGGACCACTGTGACGTTGACTGGTAGAGAATGCCCTTAGTGCATTAAGTCCTTTGTATTTTTCTGGTGCATAAAAATAAATGAATAAATATTTGTATGTGCGATAAATTAATTATTGTGCGTGTACTGTGTAGTTGTACGTTTTAGAGACTATAATAATGTAGGTAGGGAGTGTTCTATTCGCGATCGATCGTTAATCTGACGGTTAATCATTCATTTTTAAGATTGTAGACTATATTATTGTGTCTCTATAAATTAACAACTACGAGTAGCTTTTTTTCCGGACTTCATCTGCGTTGGCTTTAGATTTTTGCCCAATGAGAGAGATCTAAATTTTGTCATTTATGTAGATTAATCCATAGATTGGACCATTTGTAAATTCATTTTTTAAATATTAAAATTTGCATTTAATGCTTAAAAATTAAAAGAAAGTTTAATTTAATTGTATTAAGTGAGCTAAATATTTACTTGCGGTTTACATTTCATTTGTCTATTAAAAAAACCGATAGTGTTAAATTAAGGAGGCAAATCATAATTTTAAAAGGGTTTTTTATTGAACCCAAAATGAAGAAACGCGAACAAAGAGCGAATACCTTATTATAATCTTCATTGGGTTCATACATGAAAAGTTTTGATAACTTTGCGAGCATTAATTCCAACGCTCGACTCCTTAATACAACGAAGTTCCAATCAATACTACACCTACCTAATGCTGGCTTAGGTTATTTATGATGATTTAGGTGATGTAAGAAATCGGAAACTGTACCATAATAATTATCTGCTACATACCTTCTATGTTTTAAATTTTTGGTTTTGATGTTTTATAACATTGCTCGTTAAAGTGACAGTGTCCATTAAAAGATAAGGAACTCATTATTACTACTAGAGTTTATTTACACTCACAAGTTTTTTACTAATTCTTTATTTGCGTGATAGTAGCGTAGTATTCAAAGGCCAAAGTGCCTTATAATGATAGTGCTCAAACATCAGGATTTCTACACAGTCCTACCTAATATGAATAATAGCACCTCACTCAACACCGTGCCACCGACAGGAGCTGACATCTGATGATAATGCGTGCAATACACATTTAAAGCCAGTGGCGCGCGCGATGAATTGCGACTTTTGTCGATTACAGCCACCAATTCAACGTAGTTAATAGCCGTGAAATGTTTCTATTGTGCGAATGTACTTCGAATTTAGTATAAATGTCATAAATGTGTGCGTAAAATTTCAAACAAATTTCTGTACAACTAATTTAATTTATACGAATGTCGGCGTATGTTTCAGTAAGGTTCTGAGCTACATTTGGAATAAATGGGATCGTAATAGAAATATGACATCGTTGTACTCGTAGTTAGGCCGAGTCCTGCATTTAATCTTGCGCTAATTTATCAGATTCAAAAATATGTAATTAAAGTGACAAACAAATTTATAAACTAGATTGTAGCAAAATGGTGAAGAATGC
The DNA here is from genome assembly GCA_905147235.1 of Erynnis tages. Taxonomy (NCBI): domain Eukaryota; kingdom Metazoa; phylum Arthropoda; class Insecta; order Lepidoptera; family Hesperiidae; genus Erynnis; species Erynnis tages. The sequence goes on from LR990073.1 coordinate 6,404,911, forward strand.
TCATTTAGTAGTTCTCTCATCCCATTCCAATGTCTATATAGAAACGACTGTAGAAAGCAATCTTGTAGAGTGGACTGATCCCAAAATACACATTACAATATCAAAGAGAAATAATCAGCGTATGTGTGACGACTTAAACTAAAGTATTAAATTACACCTTAAAGTTGTGAAATAAATTGAAACAATTATGGAAGTTAGCGGATGGTTCATGATTAGAAGCATGTCCGCGGCCCTCGCTCGGGGCGGATTCCTAATATGTTCGGAATAAAGATACTTAATATTATGTATTCATCACTCATATTCCGAACACAATTTTAATTTATCCAAATAAACTTGCTTTCTTGTTCACTTATTTTATAATTTTTTATTGAAAATAGCGATCTAACAAGCGGTTTTACATTTAAGTAGAGAAGAGAAATTTTTAACATAATTATAACATGGTTTGTTCTTTAAAGTATAAAAAATAGTTTTGTTACAAATGGACATCTAAAAAAGAATCTACTAACGTCAGTTTTATTAAATAGTGGATACCAATATTATAAGGAAAGAATATCGTATCTGACCTTTACTTATACATGAAAATAAATATAACAACTTAACAGTAGGTTACAGTAGGTTTTAATACGTACGTCTTAAATCAGTCGCAGTTTTATCTTTCAAAATATATTAAAAATAATGATGATGAAGTGTTCCAAATGGAATTATTGAAGTTCTTTATTGAAACAGCTTGTGAAGGCTTAATGGGCGCTTTTCAGTTAAATTTCATTTGATTGCGACGCCCGCGTCACGTCGTCCAACTGATTGATGTATTGCCGCCGGCGCTGACAAAATATTACGTACGGCCGGACCGGCTGTACCTATGTGCTTATATTGAACAAACTTACAATGAAGAGTTCGATATATTTCTTGTTAATACTATATTTCTATATTAATTTCTAGTGCTCGATTGCTGCTCGATATTTCGACAAAATTGACAAACAAAAATTACCGTCGTGGTCCTGAAAATCTGATAAAAAAAAGTCGATTACAAAAAATTTGCGCCTCTGAGCAACAACTCTACTACTTGGTTATTTTCTTTCCACCTCCCCACCCAGATTATATTATTACTATTATTTTCTGATGGTGAAGTTATTAAATAGGGCGTGAAAACCGATGTATAAATAAATAATTAAACACAGAATCTTAGGCCGCATACGAATAAACTCGTTTAGATATAAAAGAAATGTCATGATTTCAACGTATTAATTGCTTAAAATAGCGTTACTCTTCAATAAATCTCCGTCATTGTAATATTAAGTATTACAGATAACACTAATGTAGTTAATGTCGTATGAAAGAAATTAATTATTTTTGTAGGTAGTGGGGCCAAGTGAGTACACGACATACCTATGTTAGTACATAATTATGTTCCATCTTAGAAGAAATTGCTTTGCTACACATGATGACTGATAAAATCACCTCACATACAGCACCTTTCGCTGGAACAACTGGTAAAAATTATGAAACACATGCTAATTTACAGCGATTTTTGAAAGGACTTTAGTAACTTTACTGTTACCATAGTGACCGCGTTTTTCTTATTTTAAAAAATTTCGTGTTATTGTATTTACTTATTACCTACCTGTCGCCTATCCTTGTATTAGTTAGTTAATTATACTGTGCTATCATTAGATTAAATACAGTTCCCAGCGTTGAGCCCGGCGGAGGAAATGAGTCCCTGTATCTTAGGATTCACACGCGAATGGGTCCGCGTGCAGATTGTCGCGAAATGTGGCGTCACTAATGTAGTTAATGTCGTATGAAAGCGCGCTATTGCTTTATCTGAATCGCGGCGTTTCGTGCCGGGGCCGAATTGAATTAATGCCGAGGCGATTCTTAAATCACCCTATTATTACGTGAAAATTCGATATTGCATTATTCAGTTTAAGAGTATGTTAACTGGTAATTCAATACATCCTTTTTGTAGGTGAAGATTTATTTTCATTTACTACTCACTGACAATAAAAATAAGAATTCGGAAAGGTTTCCCTAACCTAACCTGACGCGAAACAGCAAGCCTTTTACCTTGTGCTTCAATTCAAGAAATGGAGGCTGTAGAATCATACCTATTTGAAATGACTATTTTAGTCCTTAAAAAATGCAGCATATTCACTTACAACCTCTAAAAGCGCTATTTGAAGTTGAAAGTGTAAGTTTAAAAAATGTAAGGTGCCTTCAAAAGCTTTATTTATAATACATGAAATAACCTATTGTAATACACTGATTATACTGAAGCAATTTTCCATATGATACTACATCATTATTATTATAGAAACATACGAATACTTATAACATTAAACTTTCGTAACACTTTAAGTCGGGTCGGATACCGTAGGCGTAGTTACTTAACAAATCCACCAATTCCTCCGCAGCGCGTTCAAAAAGAATTTCCTTTGCAAATACTATATTATTTCTCTTTTCAAAATATCATCTTCTTCCGAGATTCTTCAAACAAAATATGTACAGCATCTCGGAATGCGGCCGTTAGTTGCACAGTAGGTAGATACGTTTGGCGAATTTTGAGAAAATTTCAATAGCAATAAAACTTCATAGCTTTACTTTGGCGGAGTGACAATAAAACTGCATCTCAATTCTGATCACACTCGTTTCGATATTCAGGCGCGGCCCAACCAACACCTGGGACAGCTCGCTTGAAAAATGCTTATTATATTGCCTCCTTGTAAATGAGGACACATTTTATTGCCTTTGCTTACACAAGCGTCCGGAACGATTCAGTTAACTGTTGCATATCTATTGGTGAAATATGTTCAAATTTTTTATAAAATGCGAGGTAATTCAAAGGAATGTTTTATTTTGAGAAAGCTATTCTTTAATTCGTTGTATATTTTAGAAGCAGCACATACATATTTGTTGAGTTTTGGCACGGTAAAATTTCTCAATATTGGTTTAAATAAGATAAAGAACAATTCGTCTTATATATTTTTTTGCTACCCGGTAACGTAATGATCTGATGACGTGGAACGTTTCATTATAAAATAAAACTTCATAGAATATATTTTCAAAGCAAAATCTCTCGTAAACCTCTACATAAAGTTCGTACCACACACTGTCTCACGTGTAACAAAAATGTTCTTTCACAATAGGACTAGAAACACGCGTGCAATTCTAAAAGCGACGACAAACGCCTGTACGATCGATATTCAAAGCATGCACTTAAAGTAATGGTATCCGAATTGGAGCGACTATGTCTGTACTCCATTTTTGGCGGTCCGTGGATTAAAAATTCATGAGATCAAATGTCCGGGACGACTTACGTGCGGTGCGCGGAGCCTTATATTAACGTTACTCTTGAACCGCTGCAGTCAATTTCAATTTGTCTTATCACGCGACGCTGGGACAAAAAGTTTGCCTTGTGTTCGGTCCTTGTCGGGAAACAGAAGTAAACAATTTTCGGGGGGTATTTTTATACTCGACCGAACATGGCTAGTGATATTTTAGAACATTTATGAATATCGGCATACGATTTGTAATAACATTTGGTAGCTCTAGAGCTCTTAATTTATGAATGAAAAAAATTATATACTTACTTAATAGATTTTTTTTTAAATATAATCACGAACCCTGATTAACTAAATTGTTGACACAATTGACTACAAATTGTTCGATTTAAGTGTTTAATGTTTGTGCTTCGTCATAATATTTTACTTTAGTAATAAGCAGAATGTTATCATGGGATAAAGTTTCCATTTATAATCATACGCTAAATGTGCACGCTCGTTTGCTACTTTTTAACAGGTTTTTGTTTTTAAAATTTTTAATTTACAACCTCTTTATGCTGGAGTAAGTAGAGACCATTTTTTATTTTATATTAAATTTGTTATATTGAATTAATTTTGTATTTTGTATAATTCTGCGCTAAGTTTTAAAGGAAGAAGATATCTTATAAGTACACAGTCATATTCTTCTGAACACCCAAGACCCAGAGCATTAAAAAAAGAATTGAGAATAAATTGTGACATTGACGAGTATCAAGCCGAGTACAAAGCTGGTATTGACAAGCCTCTGTAGTTTTTAATCTCCTTTATTATGCATTCCGCACACGCCTATTCCTCGTAGGGCCGGGGCTGCGTTCCACTCGACTCGGCCCGCGTAAGCTGAAAGCAAGCGAAACTTTCCACGCAAAACTAAGTTTCAGATTTTTATTGCTTTTAGAGAACGTGAGACGCAATAATATTAAAATTTTACTGGAACATACTCTCTGTTTACGATTATGGAAGCGAGACGTGAAGTGCAGAATGTAATCATGCAATCATACTAGACGCTCCGGCTCGAAATTCTTGAATTCGCCGGGAACTTCTCGAATTGGAAATGATAAAATACAAACTAGTGGAACAAATAAAACTATTAAGCCAGTAAAATTACTGTGGTTAAATTGAAAAGATTTAAGCTTACTTTTTACTTTATACCAGAAGTATTTTAAAGAATTGATTGTTTTTTATGCTAACCTGCATTTGGAAGCAGACATAGATACTCTCTCTGCTTTTGAAACTCGCAAAAGATCCGATCCTAGACAAAAGCACCACCTTTGATTGGAGAGACATGGATGAATGAATATGAATAATAATGTGATTGTTATAAAATTAACAAAATAATTAGTTTGAAGCAATTTTATAACAATCAGAATAAACGGATATTTTGATGATTTGGTACTTTATGGCCAAGCCTTCTTTTAAATTTTGCAATGCAACAAGAACCAAAGTAATCCTCAAGCCTTGCATCAAAAATCTACCACATCCAGGCTAAAATAAACGGAAACGTTTTATGATCGAAACCCGATGCGATAGACGGTCTCGACAGCAGACATCAAATAATACATTTTCACGAAGCTTCCATAAAAATTGCAATGTAAACAAGTGTAAATCACAAACAATGAAATTGAAAAGGAAAGCATTTCGCCACGACCGAGTTGAACGGTGAATATTTACATGAACAAAGCCTATTGTGTACGAAGCTTTTGAAATAATCATCTTTCTGCTATAATCGGCATGGTCTTCTTGGCGACGGAAGTCGCTTTATAAGCCATTTTCCTCTTCAAATGTACACGGATTGGTTAAATTGCGAACACAAGTTTTATATTTCAATTGCGGAGAATGGAATTGTACGTCTGACTCACATTTTTTGAATAGACTGTACTTATATGTGGATATATGACATATCTTACATCTTTTTATATCTTATATTTAAAGGTGGTTATATTATAATAGCTCTTTCCCAGGCACTTCACCGCCACCGTCATAGCTAGCAATGAAGCAACGTGTTCTTCATGACTTCTGTTTCAGTTGTGGTGGATTCGTAATTATCAATTTAGTAGGTATATGGGCGCCTACTTATATCCTGAATAACTTAAGTGACAGATAGGCACTTGATAATAAACTTAAGCACATTCGAATACTCATAAAATCGAAAAATGTAAGTGATGTACAAATTTTCGCATCTAGAAAATTTATTACAAGATCTCTTAGTACTAGATAAGCTGCGTATATCAGCAATAGGTATTTCCACCAATAACTAATTCAGTATGAAGGGAACTACGAGTAACTTTCGTTAGGAACCGTCCCTGAAAGTACGTCAGAAATGAAATGAAACAATTAATACTTTACTAATCTACTCAACAACAAAGGGAGAAATAGGTAATGTTTGAAACAATTTATTACATTGGTATTTCTCGACGGTCTTTATAGGACGATAATTGTTTCATTTATACGTAGGTACCTATAGCTTGATTCTAGTTCGTCTTATAAACTTCCCCAAACTCTGCAAGCTTGTCCAAATCTTATGGATGGTTAAAACATAAAATTGACTACCAGCACAATTCAAATCATATTAGAACAATGTGGATTATGCTTCAATCAACCCCAACTTCTTATTAGAACTATAAAAGTACAACTGGGGTAGCACCCCTTACCACGATTTGTTGAATTTGGGCATACTTTCATATTCTTTCACGACACTGACAGCGGTGGCCCACTAGAAGACCTCACCTTCTGCTTCACCTGCACTTTCATAACTAACCTTGAATGTAATCTGTTCCTTATGCCGTGTTTAGGTGAGATGCTGGTGGCTCAATGGTTACCGAAAAAATAAATTAAAGACCGCTTATGACCCCAGATGATTCTATAATATGACAACTAACAAACCTGAAGTTGTCGTGGTATAGAATACGTGAATTTTGAGGGTGTAATTAGTTAATTGTCTAAAAAATGCTGTCGTTCTTTACTTACTATGTTTTGATATGGTTTCCATGGAATGCAGCGACCACTTATGATTACGTAGTGATATTTTCGTAAAGCCGTCCAGGGGTGTTACTGCCTGCAGTTAGGAATTTCTACACTATTACCTTTATTACACTTTTCACTCATGTAACTTCTGGTTTTTAATATATTCTACTTTTAGTTATTCCTACACAGATATTCATACACAGGTATGGAGGGAAGCCAACAGCAATTTATATTATTGGCCCTGTGAATTGTATTGCAATAAAAATCTAAGTTTGAAGTATTTCTCTCGTTATTGTACGAAACCATACCGGAATATAAAGTCGACCTTCTAACGTGGAGGTGTGCTTTGACTAAAAATATGCTGTTATTTCCTACAATATGAATGTATTTTCGATACGTTTAAACAAACAATATGAGGTATATTGTTGGTTAACGAAATAAACTTGGTTTCTTGGTAATAAATTTTTTGTTGAATAGGTAGGTAGGTACATTTTGTTACATTTTGATAAACGTCCAAGTAAATATAAAACCTTAAAATAAGTAAAGATGAGTAGTAATATTTAAAAGCCTATTATAACATAACCTAGTATCTACCTATAACATAGTAAAATTTTATTAAAGAAGTAGGTCTAAAAACATCCCAGGTGCAAAATAAAAAGTTAACAATTTCTATAGGAATATAATTCTTCAGAAAATTAATACTAAAGACATCAATTATTTTAAAAAATCCTGTAAACAAACATCGGAGCCGATATGCGAGGATCATTCATCTCCCACGCAATACGTCTGCTAGTGACGTGTCTCCGTTTTCGCTAAAAATGCAAATCTGAGAACTGAGGAGTCGACAAACACGCCCTCTGGAGTCGAGAAGTCAACTCGGAGTACGGAGGGCAGGACGGAACACAATTTTTCACTGAAACAAAATGAGCAAGACACTCCCAGAATGTTCCGTGCGTAAGCGACTGTGACATTGTTTTATTAGAGTAATTGTCGTGACACGTTTAGGTTTGGCATCGATTTACTAAAAAAATATGTATGAGTAGAAGTAATACCGAGCACATCCGACCACAGAAATGACAGGGTCGAAGCGTTAAATTAATAAATGGATGTTTTTTACTCCAGAGGATTATTAATCCGCTTTTAAACAATTTCATAACCTTTGCTCTGCAGCCGGACGGCAGAACTTCCTTGGAACGTCTAAATATGATGTATTTTTGCAGGCATATGGCATGGAATTCGTAAAAAAGCTGTAAAATGAGCTTCTCATCAAATCCGGAAACGCACTGGCGATTCTTTGGGTATTTCTCGTGTCAAGACCGTGACCACTTACCATCAGGTCTTCCTATTTGCTTCGACATACTATAGTTAAACCTATACCACTTACAAAATCCAATTCCAGTAATTGTTCCTACGGATAAAGCTGTAACAGGTTATTTCGTTTGAATTATAACAAATATTTGTCGTCAACGCGGCACCTGTGTCATCTGGTGCTATAAATAATATCAACGACCAGACATTAGTTCTAGGCATTTTGACTACTATGACTGTGAATGTTCTGTGTACTTCACAGATAACATTTTTGCCCCTGCGGTCTAAATGTAAAGGACCTGTGTGTCATATACCTCTAAAAGCGTGTTTAGCGTCATGTTTCATAAAATGTGCTTTAAAGATTGTAGAAGTGTAAGTCATCCGGGAAGGTGGAACCCCGCTCTCTTAACTAGCCGTAAAATAGCCATATCTTGATCACAGAAGTGATCACTCACCATCATGTAACCAAAACTTGTTCACTTCTTCTTCTGAACTTAAAAAGCAAAATTAAACAAAATAATCTTGGTAAGGAATACTGCTATTAAGACTTATCATCCATAGATATTTAACACACCAAACCGTGAAACCAAATGCCCTCTTGATAGTTTATTTTTATGCTCGTAAAATATACTATATTATGTAAAAAATTTAGTATGTTTTATAATCGTGAACTTGTCTAAGCTATTAAAGTTTTGGCACAACTAAATCTGTACGTTTTGTTTACAGAAATTTTATTGATTAAAAAAGTTTTATACAAAAATGCACTTTTATTTTCCTTGGAAACTCATAAAGAACTTACTAGTCTAACGGTCTGTTTCTCTTTTACTCAAAGCAAATAAAAAGCTCCATACAAGAGGGTTTAGAGTGCGATCCGCAACGTTGCTAAAGCGAATTACACTAAGATATTTCCTAGTCTTCGTAACATGCAAAATTCTTTATATTTGCTTCTTTCTGTCCCTAAATCGTGTATAAAACATTATATATTTAAAACGTCTCTTTCGTTGTGTCATTGCTCAATGGGTTAATCTAAGGACTTTTTATAAGTATTTTTATTTTTGGTAAGTATTTACAAAATAACTGGAGTGTCGTACTAATATTGAGGTTTATAGAGCCTATAGAATAATAAATCACACTTTTAATAAGATCATTTAATTTTAGAGCATATTGATGTGTTTTAGGCGTGAAAAGTAAATGATGCCTTGCTAATCCTGAAAAGCAAAATGACCATACTTCTCTGTTAAGTAGGTAAAATCTCATGTATTTAATATATACTGATTCAATTCTAATTACAAATCACATTGGATTAGTTATATGAGTAAAGGTACTTTTTCCATTTCTGAATGAATAAAAATGTTAGATACACACTAAAAATTGACGAACTGAGGGAAATATTCTCTTGCGCATTATAGTTACGATATCTACCTGTTTGACACCTCTCCATATAAGAGCTTCCTTGTATTCTGCAAGTAATGTTCCCTTTTATCTCTCCCACTTCTGAATCTAACCCACGAAAACTTAAGATTCCTTTCTTAATTTTCTTTTCACGAAAAATTATTTATGACTAGTCATTATTAAATAATAATACAGCTAAAATAATGCAATCTCAATAAAATTAAAATTACATTTACACGGCTTATTCGTGCACATTACTGTATACAAACGTGCTTCAATAAATTAAAACATGTGATACTAAAATTAAAACAGCGCAATTTTGGTGTTAATTTCAAAAGCTATTAACACATTAGGAGTGCGACGCGACGGTATCGTAAATCAGCAGTGCAAACAGTGTATTAATTACAAATGCAAACAGCTAGTGTGGCCGCAGCCGTCTCTATCTACGAGTACCTAATGACTTGCAATAGCGTGTAAAGCTCACACAAATATGCATCTACCTTCAAACGATATTGAATCTATACATACTTAGAAAGGACCATGAGATCGTATTTGACAAGTATTTGACCTATAAACTTTGATATAAAATAGGTCTAAACCAATTTTTAAATCATAGTTAGTTTATAATTAGTACATACATAGTTCATAGGCCTTATTCTCAATTTGTTAATAAGGATACAGTTTTACGCTTTACAAATTTACGCAAAACGCGGATGATGTCAATTTAAATTAAAAAACAACATTTAAAAATAACAAAGCAATACACAACAATCGTATCGGATATTCTGTTTTTAACATCATTTCCGTTATTCGAGCATGTAAAGATACGACTTTCCATGAAATCTGAAATAAAAAGGGCTCGTTCTTTGCAAGAACAATGTTGTGCGATTATAACAACATGCGGGCACTGACTTGAAAAACAGCCTGCAGCGATACACAAAATGGTTGACTCTTTTTAAAAAAATCAAATTTTCATTTTCATATTTCAAATTATACGGACGATTGATTTCATACGAAGGTTCCAGGGCATAGAAAATATTGCGATCGCGTAATTGGACACGAAATGCGTCGCTCACACTCGACGGTCAGCGCCTGCCAATGACGGCTGTTGACAAATCATATGACGAACGACGAATACTTTTGATTGCTTGTTCAATTGCCAATATATTTTTCATGTTTTCTGAAGTTTGAATTCAAATATGAAAAATATTAAATTCTTAGTAAACTGTAACTAGGTACCTATAAATTACGATAGATCACACACAACGAACTACAAAAAAAATTGAGAGCATTAAAAAATTTGCTACGAAATTCAAAAAATTACGAAACAAATCTGAACGGAACTTATAGAGTCTAATAATACATTAAATAATGACTTTCACAAAGATAATCTCCAATAAGCGACGTCTGATTCTACGCTGAAATAAAATGCATGAAATAAAATTATGTATAAAATTTTGCAAATTCTTTTTAAAAATTTATTTATCCAATTTCTCTTCCTCAATTTTTAATGTTTTCTGAATTCAACAATACTAATACTAATTACGACAATAATAAATTAAACACAGATGCAATGAGCACGCGTCAACATGTAAATATAAGGATCAGGTAATTGCAGACGCACTCAGCGCTCACTCGATGCCAACGCCTGCCAATGACGCATGCTGACACGTTATATGACGAATGACGCATGCTGACATGTTATATGACGACGACTATTTTATTGTTTTAAATCTTAAAAAAAGAAAAATTATTACGGTCAAAATGTAAGCACCATATACCCACATTGAAAGTGTGTAATAGATTTCTATATTTTTTTTTTCTAAAAAGAAGACCACATTTAATGTTGACGATTTTATTTTGTAACAATTTTAACTCAAACAAACCTGAATGTTTTCAACAAAAACTTTACAAGTAAGCACCAGATAGGTAACAAATAAAACTAGAACTACAAATTGAAACCATTTGAAAAGAAAAGTAAGTTCGCGTGAGTTTGAATCAATCAGCATACCCTTCTAGGAGCCGTTCTTATCTATTCATCACTAACTTCCCAAACTACTTCTCGTTTCTTTATGAATCGCACCATTTCGGGTAAGCACCTATTTACGTTTTGGACGTAACGAGTCCCTAACTGGCGATAAAAAATATTATTATCCTTCTTTTAAAGTGTTTTATTTCAAGGTTCCACCTTTTTGTTTAGGTACTTTATCTTTAATTTACTTATAAAAATATTGCCTCATTTTTCTGATTCTCGTTGACTTTATACACCATATTTAACACGCCATAATTTGTGATGTACATAAATTTTAAACAAATTTAATGTATAAAGAAAAAGAAATAAAAAATGTGGATTAAAAACAAAAGCCCAGCTACGGTATAAGCCGAGTGCCGCATGTGCTCTGCAAATAGTTAAATGTTTTTGTTTGTTTTGCGGCGAATTACCTACTTACGAAATAAATTGCATGCCTTTGGGTTTGGCTGGGACCCATTAAATATATCCTATGCCTGAGTGCAGGTCTATGAACTAGAGTTTTTATATCTTTTGTAAAATATATTTATATGTTTTTCAAATTTTTTTAGGGTAAATGAGTAGCCAATTTTAAGTGGGCACTGCAAAGCATAGACCGTTGTCCAGCCTCAAAAAGAATAGAAATCCTATGTGAGGTCGAATATGAGTACGTTGCGACTCAAGTGGTAACCCCAAATAAAGTATCTCCAACTACACCTTCCCGACAGAAAATCTAGGGTATCACCTCGGGCGAGCAGCAATGGCTTTACCTACTCCCAAACGAATAAGCCCCGTGATATGATGTAGTTATAATGGTCTATAATACAAAGAAATCATAATATACCTACATGACTATAATATTGTAGCACCAGAAATAAAATTCAGACTTAATTTTTCCACTCCTCAGGACTGAAGATAATGAATCATTTAAACTTCATAACTTGTTGCCTAAAATGAGTTGCTTGTTGCCTACTGTGAAAGATCACTTGCCTTGGAAGCTATCCAAAATATACCCTGCAATAAAGTTATTCAGCTATTAGCATAATAGGTGAATAACTTCATACACTATTACGAGGGAAATTCTTTTAAACATAACATCCTTACTTGATATAGAGTTTAACTGAGGCTTAACGCAAGTAGATCTGAGTAATCTGTATAGTCCGACGAAAACTGAAAAGGTATTTTTAAAATATATTTATCTCTTTTTAATATTTAATATTAGCATTTAGAATTATTCAGGTTTGATTTCAAATTCATGGTAACACCAACTTTAACAAACAAATCAATAAAGTTGTATCTACCCATAAGATCTTGTTGACATGCACACATCTACAATTGCAGAACTTTTCCGATCTATGCTAACTAATCACGAAGTCACTCACCGACTAATGAAATATTGAAAATGACTCGAACTTGTCTGAAAATAATATGTATTAAGGCAGGCAGGAACGTAGCTTATCGGCAGGAGTCGAAGAACTGAGAAAGAATTATGCGAAATTCAAAAAGGTTCCTAAAGGTGTGAAAATGCTTTTCGAAAAATGAAGATTCTTTCGGTTAGTGTGTGCAGCAAACAGTAACTTAGTTATTTGACAGTCATTATTACCGTAGCCCTAGTACGTATCTATAATATTATATAGAACGGTTTGCACGTCAATAGTACGTACGCAAGTCTTGTTTCTGTCTCGTCGAGTTCCACACAACTAATGAAATCGTAAATCAACAGGGTTGAACACATATCGACAGAATTTCAGTACGCAAATATTTCTCTTCAACATTACTCACGAAGTCAGGAACGATGAATGACTTTTTAATTAATAGATTAAAACGTGCTAGAGGGAAAACTGCCATTTCAGTACTTATTGATTCATATAAAATTATTTTATTAAAAATATATAGTCTTAATAAAATTTTTGATTTACAATTTGCTTTTTAAATTTTCAAAGTCCTGTATACTATGTAGCATATTTTAAGTAAAAAATTATATTTCTTATGAATTTACAGTTTTATTTTCAATATATTTCGATAAAAAAATTATTAACATTAAATCTGGAAAAATTTTAATATAGTTGAAAACTAATGTTCAAAACACAATAAATATACTGCAAAAATAAGGACCAAAAGCGGTTAGAAGTCATTTTCGATTTGGGATGCGAGATTATTTTATATCGGATTGCACTCCACGCGCTGCGGGCACTCAGCACTACATCAAAAACGGGGCACTCCGACTAATTGCGTTGCATTGATGCCATACCTATCCACCGATGAATACGCCTGACCGCTTCTACATTAGCCAACTATTAGCCAAATAAGCCCTCTCCATATTCAGATGACAAAATTTAAATGTAGCAAACTCGGATGTTAAATTGTAAAAAGGAGTATGGGTAGTATTTTAAAGTTATATTGAGCACGGAAAATAAAATATTTTAAAGGCACATTGTAGTTATGACTTAAAGAATATACTTAATTGACAAAAAATACAAAATTTCACAAATATAAGTACCTACATATTTTTTTATACTAATTGAGTAGCAAACGGGCATGCAGGCCAACTGGTTTCAAGTGTTCACTGCAGCCACGTTTAACCTGAAATTGAGAAGAAATCCTATTTGATTTTGTATGCATTGGTACTAATGAGGACTAAATTTTCGCTTCAAATATAGTACTTATCTTCGGCAACCATAACTCAAGACAAAAAGAACATGCAGCTTTTTGACGGGTTAAGAGCCTAGTAAGATACCTCCCCGGGCGAGCTGCCTAGCTTTAACCACCTAAAAATGGACAACTATATCTTCTATATTATATAGGAATATAAGCACAGGTTTTTGTGGTGAATTTATGCCTCTATTACCCTTAATATTCACAAAAGAAATTAATTCTTCTATAGCCATACACTACAATCTATACATTACAGTTTAACGGAAACCCTAAACATTGCGTAAATTTCGGATTAACTTTTCGCAAGCGAAGACCCTCAAAGTCGGATTCAAAATTAGAAACTGTTTATACGTACTTATAACGAAAGGGGGTGAAGAAAAAGCGGAATTATACACAAGTAGCCATTACCGCTCTACTAATGCTCAGAATTAAAATAACAGCTAACTGTACTAATCTGCATGTTCCAGAAGGTACTTCCCGGTAATTTGTACACAAGAAAATTTTGCCTTTATTTCTTAAAGACGTTGTTTTTCTTCAAATACTATCCAATGTTTTATCTATAAAAAGAGAGTAGATATACTATTTACTTATTTGTGGTCTTCGTCTGGATAGCATCGAATATTACAAAAATACACTAGATTAATAAAATTAAAAGAAAATTAATGCACTATGCTTGGAGCTCTATTGTTTTAGTTAAGAAAGAAAACCTGGATTTGTTTTTTTAGGATTTTCGTTTCAATCATTCTAATAGTAGAAGAACTAGAAGATAGTACTAAGAATGAACGTGATGTAAGCTTATAGTACTCTGTACCTACCAGCGATTAATGGTAATGGGATTGTTGAATATATCACGGGTTCTTACGATTTTTCACTAATTCAAACTATATTCTGCTTTGAGCACCTTTTTATATGGACAACGGTGCGTATTGGAACAAGCCCATGCGAACATAAAATAGCATGTATATAATATAATGTTTTTTCTGATCCTAGATAAGATTCGCGGGAAACTACTTTCTTAGTGCGTATACTGATGCAATAAAAACAAAAGGCCTCCTCGACACAAGGAGGGTCAGATATGCTATTATATATTAATGTTAGCGACGCCGTTCTCCCGCTAGTTTTGGCAAAGATGCAATTTCATTTGAATATTGTGCAAGTCGAGTGTTATCCCCCGTTATCGTCGTAACTGAAGCACTTTAAATACAAAGTGCTCATAAAAGTAGTACCTATCTCTAAAAGCATTAGCATGGGAATTGCGTTAATTGATATCGCGGTGCATGTTCAAGTAAAACGATTATACAAAAATCCAGTGCGGTAAACTTTCGGGTGACTTTGCTGCATACTGCTCAAAAAAGAGAGACATTACACTAGTTGTATTGACTTTAACATAGTATTTAAAATACTAATTGATTTAGTAAACAATAAGAGAAAAATGTCTGACTTTGCAAGTATGTAACTAATCTGTTGAATTATCGCAATTATTTTTAAAAAAAGTTTTCGAAGGTTTTCTGTTTCTCGTGGAGACGAAATATAACTGAGATACATAAAATTTAATTCTCTTAATTGAGCTGACTTGGCGAGCGAAATGACTACAAAATGATATTTTTAGTCACATTCCTTAAAGTCTTTGATAATTTTATCAAAGATATTATAATCGATCAAGTGCAGGAAAAATTTGTATAGGGAAAGTAATTGCAAAAAATAAATTTAATGTTTCTCTTAAAACTGTATAAGTTAATATGAAGCCGTCGTATATTCGCGCGACAATATGAGTCCTCATTCCTGTCGTCAGGACGCCTTGCGATTTATGCCGAGCGTTACAACACGTCATTCGACACGTTACCTCCCGAGCGCTCAGATGTACGAAAAGACTGCAAAATATTATCATATTTAGCGGTACTTTTTTTATAAAATAACTTGCCTTCTGTATAACCCCTTGTCCTAACTGCTGCTGGTAATACGACAATGTCATTGCGTACATTTGTGACATGTCAGGGCATATTATCATTTAGGATAGCTACAGGTAGGATCACAGGATAGTTAAAATTTATCAGGTTGGTTGATCTGTCGATGGTGTGGTATTGCGTGAACCATTTTTGATATTTTGAATGTACAAAAATGTATGTTGCATTTGAAATTCATCATAAAGGATTAGGACTAATAATATTGTACAAAGCTTTTTAAATACATGAGTATTGAAAATAACTCAAAATATCATCAAACAAATGATACCGTATCTACATTTTCTTCGTCTTCTCGTGATCTCCAGTATGACTATGCCCGTGTCTAATTGTTTCTTGCAACTCGGCTATATTAAGCTGTGAGACGCTCCAACTTTACGACTTCTTGAATGAGTCGTTAAGTTGTCGAATCAATTCGTTCGAGCCCCAAAATTACTCGAATGGAATCGCGATAAAGGCACAATAAACCAGTAAATAATTTCACAATAGAATATTGAGCTGGTAATGAGTTAGGAACTCAGAAACAGACTTTAGGCAATTTGAATAAACTTATTATTTGACTCTAACTGCTATTACATTACGTTATTAAGTTTGATATTGAGTTTTCTTACATTGAAGAAAAATCGAAGGAATATTCGAATAGGAAACAAATAATCGTGAATTGTGCGTTATTGAACAGTTTCATGTGTAGATAGATACATATTTATTATAAGTGTGTCAACTGTTTCCAAAATCTGTATTTCAAACTTCTCATTTATATAATATATCAAACGCACCTTAATATTGGGTCAATGATTCATGCATTAATAGCTAAATATCTTTACTTATAAAATTCGGAGTTTTTTCTATTGATCTACGTAAGCGAAAAACACTAAAGAAATAAAACTAAAAAATTTTTTACAAAAACAATAACGTTCGTCGAATATTAACATAACTACAGGTTTTTAAATAACATACTCGTAAAGTACTACTTTATGATGTTTAAAATACCTGATTTATATTTTTATTTTTATCCCCGATTTCACTATTTTAATGCACATTGCATATTTCAAAACTGTTCATCACTGTTCAGCCTCATATTTTATTACGAGGAGGGGAAGGTGGAATTAATAAAAACAGAGCGAGGGGGTTCATAAAGAATAATGTCACTGCAGTGTAAAGTAACGCCTTCTTGTGCTGGATACGGGGTGAACAGAGTGTAAGTTTTTATAAATTATCCGATTGCATATTCGGATATAAACTGTCTGATAAAACTATTTTTCCCGTTTTGCGAGGTCTACGAAATGAATACAAATGCATATCATTATTTAGAATTATATTTTTCTTATTTCCTCAGGCGTCAGAAGATGCGTCACTGAGCTCTCACTTGCTCTTTTTACATTCTTAACATGAATAGTTGTTTTTTCTGACGTTCTATCTACATCAAAATATGTTACGGTAGGTTCCTACTACAGTACTACCTTCCGTTCCTACAGTACAAGTCCTATGGCACGATCCTACGGTAGGTACTTTACCTACAGTACAATTCCAAAGTGGCCTGTAGCCTGCAGAGTCGAATGTCAGTGGCTTGAACTATGTCATTGACTTTGCTTTAATCCACGTAAATACATACTATATTGCACTATGCAAATATTTACTAATAATTCACTTTTTCAAGTCCTATTCGAAGCAGTTTATGTCTCTAAAAATGAACTAATTAAGAAATGAAAATTAGAACGATAGAATCGTTTGTAATTTTATTGCCTTGTACTAGTATTGCTTTATTCCTTAATTAGAGAGAAAACAAATTCAGATACATATTATACAAATAAAATATCTGCAGCAAATTGTTCAATTTATGGAAATAATTATGCCGGTCTTTTTTCACAAAACATGGGCGAGAAAGCAATGTCGGCGTTTGTTAATATATGAATACATTATAACAAGTTGGAGAAAACAGTTGCGCGAAATTAAAACCTCTCGCAGGCGAATTAAAACGGGAAGTTTTACGTACTTTAGGCGCAACGTTTAAGGCCCGGACGTATTAATAATTGGTTGAGCCTTTGTTATTAAAAAGTTTAAAACCATTGTATTTGTACATAGACGAACCTAGCTTTCGGATGGAAGTTCTCGAGGGTCTTATCCATCGAAGTGCCAACCCAACGCTGCTTATAATATTTTTCAACCACTTGCAATCAGCTCATGTCCATTTTATTTCCTGCCACATATGTGTTACGCGCCTTTGATGATATAAAATGAAATATCTAAAGATGATAGATGATGTTTATAAGTCTTTCTGACTAATCATGAAGTTTCAAAGCGTATCGGACCTATGAACATGACACATCAGCTGATAACGAAATTTTCAAAATTGAATATATAAGGGGTGAAATTGGGGTTATAAATTTGTAAGTTGTATGAAATTCCTTCATTTGGTAGAGCCTGCTAGATCAGCTATATGTCTACAATATATGATTGCTAACAATGTGAAGTTACTTATGTATATCTTATAAGCTTGACATTTACGCACATCCACTATATTCCGTATTTGCGGTTTTCTACGCCTTAAAGAGGGAAGTTTAACGTACTTTAGGCGCAGTCGCTTAATGATATTAAATTGCTGATTTATACACAGAGGCTTTGAATAACGAGCCCGGGCGGCTAGTTTCGCTATGCGCTATTTATTGATGACTAGGCTTTCTCGCGACATTGTCCACTCGGCTTTAGGTTTATTGTTTCATTTATTTTTCAGACCGACATTAAATGTATTATAAGAAGTCGAAGATAAAATTGTGACACAAACTCTGTGAAATTAAAAAATAGACTAAGACTGTCATATTTGGCTTACTACTAGACCTTGATATCTCTCCATAACTAAGCCTGGAGTTTTTTAAATCTTCTATTACAGTGCCGTAGTTTTATAAAGCTCCGAGGGCCGATAGCAAGGAAAAACCATTTATTTTCCATAAACATTTAAATGTGCCAACCGCGCTCCCAAACGTTAAGCATTTCACATTCCGAACGGAAGTAAGGCCAACTAGCAATAAACTGTATTTACACCCGAACGTTAATCCGTTTGCATTGTACACGATACCCGTAAAAAGAATGATATTAGCATATCGCGTTAGGGTCGCTACACATCTGACGGAAAATGCGAGCGGGCGTATCATCGGTTGCGTCTATTCGGTCAAAAAGTCTTTCCGCATTACGCGTCTAATCAGTTTTAGCGTTCATCATCTACAGACATTCGGAAAGTCAATGAGCAAGATCTAAGAAGGAAACTACGTCATTGGGTGCATCTTTAAATACTCAAATAGATCCAATTTCATCGGCAAAACACACTTTACACTTGAATATTACTATTAATTGAACTATTAAAACTATCATCAACTATCAAATTATACCATTTTCATCTCTGCAGAACATTCAGGTCCAGTGAAATGAAAATTACCTCGTGGACCCACATACAATTTTTAATACATAATTTAAATGGTTGCCATTTCTAAATAAACTTCTAGATTGATCTAGATCTATATAGGAGTGTTTTTGGTGGATTTTTGTGCTCGTCACGCGACCGATAGCCGCGTTCTATTCACGCGAATTTTCTGTTACATATGAACCGGCCCTTAGTGGTCCCGTTCCGTCGGGCCCCTAATAGAACGAGCGGAGGTACGGTGTTTGCTGCGACGCGCCCGAGATGACAGATAGGGCACGCCCCACCGCCGTTGTTCTTATAAACTACCAGCTTCCAGTGTGGACAATGTTTCCATGGGCGAGGGCGAGGTTTTACGGTTCATCGCTTCTTGATTTTGATTTAAGTCCAGGCTGTACCTGGACTGAAACTAGTAAAAGGAATTTGAAATAATGAAACGAAACTGTAAAGCTTTATTATTTTAATATATGTATATAACAGTTATAAGTATTTCAACATCCGTGTTCGTCTTTTTCTTACTCTGCGTGGCCAGTCCTTCCTCTTACTCGTATATTGACCGCGGAAGTCGTGACATCAGCCATTTGCTGCAGCCCCTTACGAGCTAAACTCCTTCTTACACTAGTTTAATAGTTTAAGAATACTGAACGAACTGAATGTTAAGTGATTCATCGCAATGGTTGCATGCACGTTTTTACGATATAAAACATTATGAAAAACAAAACACAATCTGTTATCTTGCCTAATAAGAGCACAATACTCCAAGAATACTCGTAGGTATTCTTCTAGCATTGGCAGTAGATATCAAGTGTAAAATAATGGTAATGATAGTGTATTTTACCGTTTTCAATCTGAAAGTGGACATAAACTCATAAGCCACCCACCGAGCTAAACTAGTCTAAAATCGATATATAAATGTTTAAATGAATTTTAGCGTTTTTCCACTTTTCATTTCTCTTATTACACATATTTTTTCTTTCCATTTTAGTAGAATAACACTTTTCAATATTAATTATACCGCAAGTTAGCTGTGTCGTCGTAGCAATCGTTACATCGTAGAGTTGCTACGAAATTCCGCCTTCAAACAAAAATAGGCAAAAATAAACCATGAGTGTTTTAGTTTATTTTCTTAATTAGTGCTAGTAACAGTTTGCAAAAATACATTTCGTCTGAAAATGCCAATTTACAAGATAAGATAAATCAGTATAAAGTAGCATGAAACTGCTTAGCCCTACGATATACCTATTTTACCTATCACATTATTGTGAGCTCTTCGCCCGTTGCGTAGGTCACATAATTTTTTGACTTATTGCTCCCTTGAGTGTACATATTTTTTTCTTTGTTCTTTACTCCTTGAAGCGTTAGGGCTGCCTTTAATCCGCCCCGAGCGCTTTAGATGTTAAGATAAAAACGTTGGCTTGTAGATTGAAGTAGAGCCAATTACTCTGGATTTATTTTTTTCATAGCAACGCACTAAACGTTAATTAATGCACGAGTGGCACAAACGCAAACAGAGGCATCAATCATGTACGGATTGCTGAAATCGATGTTTGCGTCTCAACAAGCGGCATCGATAAGCACGTGCATCGCAAATACGTAGGTACGTAATTATACGGCCATTGCGGCCTGTACGTAAAGTCACAATACAGCGAGTACAAAAGGCAAACTTCATACAATGTGCACTCGAACATCGCACACAGACCATTGCTAGTAAACACGAAACCTTGGTTCACGTCGGTTGGCTAACGGTATGAGAGCGAGGAACAAGAGGTACTTGTAGTTAGCGATCTTGTCTCTCTTACATTCAACAAACTATCAACAGCTAGGTACGTATAAGAGTGTAGGGGAGACGATATGAAGTCTCCCCCGGGATGAGCCCGTCAAGGGCGCCGCGCAAGGGGGCACCGGTGCGTTCCACTGGAGATCCCGGAGCCCCCCACATGCGCAGAGGCAGGCCACCGAGGGGGTTTTAGTGGGTAAGAATCCCACATAACCCGGAGTCGCTCCCACGGCTCTCGGGTACCTATGAAGGTTTAAGAGTAACGTATAAGAGTAACTAGCTCACGATATACATATAAAGGTGTACTTGCTTTACAAGTCTGCAAGTAGTCTATAACCCATTAGTGACCCACTGCGGTTTCAGGTCTTCTCGCATAAAGAGAAAGATGTAGGCCTTAGTTTCACCAGTTGGTGAGCTTCCTTAGGCCTCTGAGAACATTATGAAGAATACTGAGACATGAAATTCCTTGCGATGTTTTCCTTCACCCTTAAAACAGGAAGTACTCAAATTTTATAAAGCGCTCATAAATTTTAGGGAAGTCATCGGTGCCTGAACAGTGCCTGGCTATCATCGCTAAGTAAGTAAGTGATAAGTAATAGGTAAGTTCCTTGAAAATCTTTGCCATGCGAGAAAGAAAATATGTGTATATGTGAGTCAGTAACCCATTAATGTCCACTAACCCGCACTAGGCCAGCGTGGTGGACTAAGGCCTACATCCTTCTCATTGTGAGAGGAGACCCGACCCTGTAGTGGGTCATTAATGGGTTACTGACAACCCTTCACATACCTTTGAGAACATTTTTTGTGAACTCTCAAGCATGCAGGTTTCCTCGCGATGCTCTCCTTCACCGTAACAACAAGTGATATTTAATTTTATAAAGCGCACATAACTTTTTTTATAAAGTCATTGGTGCATGCCACTGGGATTCGAACCCGGACCCCTCGATTCGAAGTCGAATTCTAAGCCACTGGGCTATAACCGCCTTAACTTATTTTAACTTCGTGTAGTTTTACTTCTGTGCTGATGGCGTTGAGTAGCACAGCCCTAGTGGGCGATTGTGATCAAGAGTGCTCCGCGGCAATGAGAACGGGCGGCCGGGGACGCAGATAAAAACTTTCACTTTTTCCGCCAACCCTCAGCGGTGACGTTTGCGCAATAACCACTGCGGCTTCTTATTACGTTATTAAGCCTAAACAACAGAAAATTCTTACTCACGACTAAATGAAATTGATGAAAATCTTTGGACACAGATTTAATCAATGACAATAAGATTTTTACTGTAGCTATCAGTACATCGTTGAAACAAAGGTGCTGCGGCCCCGAGGACGTTAGATAAGAAGAAAGAAAGATGTCATTAACTGAATCTGAAGTACTTACTTGCTACTTATTTACTCGTGTAGTTTAATTACGTATGTTTGAATAAGTATCTATAAAAAAAGATAATGATACCATTTATAAATTTAGCAAAATCCTACACCGAATAGAAGAAAAATTTCTGTAGCACAAAAATTATGACCTTGTATCAAGTAGTTGTGAACCAGTCCTAAGTGTCTCGTAAGTCGTAAGCCCCTCGTAGTAAACTGTTATACGAATAAACGACAAGCTTTGTAACATCGTTTAGTGGCAATATTATTTACGACTGGGGGAAATATCTAAAGAAGGCAGCGGTACTAATATCGGAGCGTGGGCGCATGCGATAGCCGATAGAATAATACGGCGAGCCGACGCACGTAGGCAATAAGCCAGCGCGGGGCTGGTGACCCTTTCGAGGAAAAATTGCACCCGGCTCGGACACTTCTTTATCACACTCGTACGATCTGCTGATTTCTTGTTTTTGTTCGTTAATTTTCGATTCAAATAATAATTATAAATATCTTAGATACTAAAATATTTCGATTTTAAAATAAATAACCAAGAATTGGTATTTTAATGTTTAAAATTAATTCAGTGATTCCCATTCAGAGACTCAATTGAGAAAAATATTAGTTCAACAACTTGTTAATTAATTATAGTATACACTCATTTTCTTTATTTATAGTTATTAAAACGGTGATACAAAAATAACCAACCCATATTATAACTACTTTCCATTCTAGACTGGACACTTAAAACATTGACAGAATTGAAACCCAGAAATCGGCAACTTTACACTACATAGTTTGGTGTCCCGCGAGCCACACGTAAGCGCCTCCAGCGCGGGACGAGTGACCCCGGGCGGGATAAATGTAGCCAAGGCGCTTCTTTACCGAATACGTGCTAGCATTTTATAGCTGGGTAATTTATGACAGTATACAAGAAGACATAACGCAAATATTGAGAGCAAATATTACCGATACGTAGAAATAATATTTACCAATTATTTTGCTGGTTGATGGCAAAAGTTAAAAGTTAAAAAGTGTTATCATTTAGGCATTTTTGATGCATTGCCTGAATGCTAAGATAGTCGCCTGAAATCTGTTCCTCTAGTAACCACACCTCTCCATCCAAAAGAAATATTTGTGCCTGAGGTGGTAGCACCTCCGACGAGCTATACTTGAAATTTTGGCTCTCACAACTGAAAGATATTAAATAATGTCAAAGATAATTTCTTTATATTTGTATGGATCTAATCTCTAAATAACGCAGAAGAAAAATATTAAACAGAAAGTCAGAAATTGAAATTCTGAATTTATTTTAAAAAGGTTTACGTTATATTAAATCCATCACATCCGCAACGTACGTACAAAGTTCAGTGGTCGTTCCCAACATACATATAAATACGGATATTATATGAATATACTAAGTAGGTATACTTTGTGTACTTCAATGGTATTTTTATTTATGACTCGGGGCGATATCAAAAGTAGCCAGCACAGCTTACTTATACCGGAGAGTGGAAGCCAGCGATAGCCGCCGATGGAATTATTTGAAGCCATGCAAGCACTTGTGTTACATTTTGACTACCGAAATCAGAAATCAAAGGAATACAAATACGACATAAATTTAACTTTTTTAACATAAATTTAAATAAATTTGATATTTTTTCCTTAAACACTTTTAAAACTATTCTGATGAGTAGTATAAAAAAATTTTGTTTTTGTGCCTACTATGATTCGTTCGGTCTTTTTATACATATATTTTTAACGCTATTTTTTATCATATTGCAAAATTAATTTTAAATTCTTAAATTTCTATAAAGAATATATAAATGTGGCGCTGTGTTTATTTTTGTAGCATTTGTGAAGTATTCACAATATTTCCAAACGGCCATTTGCCTCTATAAGATAGGTATTCAAAAAGAAAACGTCCCGCCGAGACGGAGCTTGTTTCATTTTACGATCTTATCGAAATAATCCGATCCCGCTTGTTATTTACTGCCGCCTTCCCTCAATTCCGAGTCTCACGGCAACCGCGTGAAATCACCGCAAGTAATTGTCGACCTTATTCCTTTCAACTTTCGTTGTAGACTCCTTTGAATAAATGTCTCCTGTAGCGCCTTGCGTTCTGAATTTCTGGTTGCAGCAGTTAACCTAGAACGATTCGGAAAAGCTACATAACCTCAAACTTATGACGTCCGCTGTAGGTGTCAGTTTTCCGAGGAGTTTGGGTGTTTTTAAGATGTTTCAATTCAAAGAAGTTGTACAGACGTTCCTCAAGAGATTGAGAGGAAAAATCTAGGTGTTTTATTTCACATGAGATGATGAGACTGCGGTTGTGACGTGAAGCCGGGCGTGCTATCACAATAAACACTTTGGCGGTCGCGTATATTATATTATTCATGGAACATGGAACTACATACAATGTTTAGAAATCCGCTCGTATTGTTTTGTAGAGAAAAACGTTTTCCAAAGTGGTTGCTAACCTTGTCCTTGAAAAAAATGAGGTATTTTTGTCTATTTTGAGATCTAAAGTTTTAATAACGAAGATTGACAAATTTTAAAATGAAAGAGACATTTTGCCTATTTTCAGCTCGTGTTCTAGCTATGATAATTTAAAATCAGTTAATGCTTTATTTGAGGAACAACAAAGATGTACAATGAAGAAAGGTTCTTGCCAAATAGATACACACAGGCACCTAGAAAGACAACACATACCTACAAGACACACATACAAACTAACACTAACAAGAAAAATCACACTGAGGACAAAGCTGATGGTTTCCTTTTACAACACTTTCGTTTATCCTTTCCAATTCTTTACGGAACTCTGAAAGTTTGTCTTTATTGCGAAAATAATAGGTATGTACTTGAAAACTTACCTTTTGTAACGGCGGGGTTATACTCGTAGGTACAGTAGCACCCGTCTTAAAGTTAATTGATAACATGTCTAAGCCAAGGGGTATTTGTAAAGATGTGATAAGGGTTAACATAAACACTCAGACATATTTACTGTTAGGGTGGCGCGATCTTAAGTAGATTTACGTATAGAAAACTGTTCACAAGGTTGTATAGCAGACATCTCATAAAATTTTTAATTTTTGCCTGAAAGTTTTAAATGTGGATTTTGAATATCACGAGAAAAAAAAATTCCATACAATTTGGTATGTTTTTAAGAAAACTTTAACGTAAAAACGTTTACTGTTACAACATCCATAATATAATACCTACTATTGATCGACGGAATTCAGTAAATTACTTATGTAAAAATGTAATGTAAAATATTACGTTTTTTTGTAAAACTTTATAAAAATTGTAAATAAATCCAAAATATTTATTATATATATATTTATTATATATATATTTATTATATATATATTTATTATATAAAACAATTGTCATCGTTTTTAACAAAAATAATATTACAACTAGATACTACTGTCAAAGAATAAAAAAAATTGTGGTTGTTTTTAATTGGGTACCAAAAATATTGGATTGTCTAAATTTACACTAAAACCCTGGTAACCCTGTCCGCCGTTTAGATCAGCTTTTCGGTTTTCAAAGGTTCCAAAGTTAAATTTTGCCTCCGGCTATTTCTTGATACAGTCAAAAGCATAAGCGTATTGTGTCAAATAAAAACCTATCTATACCAGTTGTTAAAATTTACCATAGGTTGAGATACAAACGAGTTCACTGACTTAAATGGGTATTATATATTCTCTAAACTGACTAATTCTAAACGCATAGCTAGATGCAACAAACGTCTTACTAAATCTTATGCTCATACAACTCTAAAGAATATTATAATGAAAATTAAAATTAAAAATAACTTAGTAAGAACAAATTAATAAGAATTAATAATTAATTACTATAAGTCGTTTGTGGTTTTGACTGTACAAGATTTCCAATTTCAACTTTTCTAGGCAACCGTAGCGATTTTCGAATTATCTTACAGCTTTGACGGACTACCAAAATGTTGTTGATCTTTCAAAGGCGAAGAGTTCGCGAGGTGATTTGTTTGAAACCGCATCAATTATAATGTTTAAAATGTACTTTAAATATGAAAGGTTATACAACTGTAGCCTTCTATATTTTTCATTGTGTCGCTTTAGTTAATAATAGTCATTTTTTCAATATCTCATATTGTCATTTTCAATATTTCCAGTCTGTTTAACCTTTCCAGAAAAATCCGAGCCATAAACATACACTAACAAATACCAAAACCTACTAATGTTGTTATTTTTTATGATTAAAAAAATTAAAATATATCTATGACCTGATTAAAAAGTAATTCTTAATTCATTAAGTTCTTAGAACTTCTAAAGTCCAACTTTATTCTAGTTTACAAAATGTAGGTATTATCGTCGTATACCTAGTTGCAATTATTTTTTGTGCGTTTTTTTTTGTTGGACACAGATTTCTTCATAAAACGGAGGCAGGCTGGGCTGGAGCATAATTATTATACAGGATTACCTGTAAAACACGAGCAACCTCGCAGCACTAGGTAGCTAACACCATAAGCAACAACTTTTAGACGAGTTAGAAACATTCAAACGGGAAATTAAATTAATAAATATTTTTGTATGAAATTAAAAATTAACAAATTACCAAAAGTCGTAGTACCTACCTACACAAGTTGTTGCTTATGGTGTTAGCTACCTAGTACTGCGAGGTTGCTTATGTTTAACGAGTAACCTTTATATATCACGTCAGATTTCTCATCTACAAAAGTATATCAATCTATAGATAATACGTCAAAAACTAATAAATTTACAAAAAAATCCTTATTATTAAAAACTATCATAATGGAAATCTAAGCGAGTGCAAGGTAGACAGGAGTCAGTGGAGTTGAGTGTCATTGTTTAGAGATCTCGGAACGTCGGGAGTCAATATGCGGAACATTTCCTATTACACGCCCGCTTCTTCCCGAAACCAAGGGAACTGCATGGAGCTGTTATATCGAATACGCTGATACTATTAGAGGTCCGTTTGTAAAAAATAATATCGACGGTTCCCGGGCTATTTGTATTAAGCGACATTTTGGGCGAAATTGACTTATATACATATTCGGAATCAGCGAATTTTTCCGCGTCGTTTGAGCGGGGTTTGGTGACGATCTGAGCACTTTTTTGTCGCTTAATACAATGGCATTTTTGGAGCCCATTTTGCACTACGATGTATGAAGCGACACAAAATTTGGACAAATTTAGGAACTGTGTACTTAAGCTATACTATGAAATACCAGAGAGTTATTTAAACCAATTAGCCTCGCCTGATAAATATTTTGAAATGTCGCTTCATACAATTAGCTTTACCTTATAAATACATAAGAATGTCACTTCATACAATTAGCTTTACCTTATAAATACATAAGAATGTCACTTCATACAATTAGCTTTACCTTATAAATACATTAGAATGTCACTTCATACAATTAGCTTTACCTCATAAATACGTAAGAATGTCGCTTAATACAATTAGCTAGATACTTGAATTTGCTAGATGTGGCAAATAAACCCATGTTCCTTAATATTTTATTAAACTAGCACTGTCGCTACAGTCACTACAAAAACAAAATTTTAGTACTTCAAACAAATTTAATAATAGCAGTATACACTTAATACAATCAAACTTGACTATGGATTGACTATTGAGGCGTCGGTTAAAACATTGGTTTTAGCAAGGGCGCGCTGGCGGCGCGTCCGTCTAATAACAAGGCGACTAGTTTTAGAAATTTAAGGGGTCTGAAATTCTACAAAAGGCGGACATTCTAGCGGAACGGTTACGTGGGGCGCTCGGGAACATGGATGTCAAAATTGCCCATCCCACTAAAACAGGAGAAATAAGAATATTGAATTTGGTGGAATCCGTAAGCTGCCAGGAAATTATGGCAGCGATTGTGGACCTGCGGTTGCCCTTGAAGGACATAAAAGTTGGCGATATTCGTTTCAACCCTACCGCACTGGGAATGGTATGGGCTCGTTGTCCACTCACTCCAGTTAAAAAACTGGCTAGTGAAAAGTACATCCGTGTTGATTGGATTAGGGCAAGAGTTCAAGTACTGGCACCACGCAAGCTGCAGTGCTTCCGATGTTTGGAGTTTGGACACGTGCGACAACAAAGCACGAGCTCTGTGGACAGAAGTCCTCGCTGCTAAATGTGCGGTGAAAAAGATGACGATCACAAAGCGAGGGAATGCTCAGCTAAGTCACCTAAATGTACCGTATGTGCTGACATTGGCCTACCTGCAGACCACCGAATGGGAGGTAAAAAATGTACTCCGCCTCAGAGCAAGAGATTGGCTGGAAGTTCTCAGGATTCTTCTAACCCATCTCAGAATTCAGCACAAATTGACATAGAAAGTCAACTAACGACTGAGGAAGCAATGGAGATTCAGAATTCACAGGATTTCGGGTCCTCCAGGGCAATCTGAATCACTGCCGCGGGGCTCAAGCTTTATTGTTAAAAGTCCTGTGCGGAGTGGTCGATTGCCATGGCAATGGTGGCAGAGCCGTACGATGTGCCGAAACATCCTCTTTGGTTCGGGGACATCGATGGCTCTGTTGCCATTTACTGGGGTGGAAAGAGATACCCTTCGTACTCCCTCATTGATAGAGGGCAGAGTTATGTTTCGGTGGAATGGGGACCTCTCGCATTTGTAGGCTGCTACATACTCGTATCTCCTACTTGTGGAATTGGTGCCTATGAAGCATACCTAGATAGAGTCGCAATTTTTACCCGTAGATGCCTACCACGCCCTATTATAGTGCTGGGTGATTTTAATGCTCGCTCAAAACCATGGGGTGACACAAGGGGAAACAGAAGAGGAGAGGTTATCCAAATGTGGGCGACAGGGTTGGACCTTCGGATTCTCAACACTGGATTCATAAGTACCTGCGTACGGTGGCAGGGGGAGTCAATTGTGGATTTGACATGGGCTTCACATGATATCGGGATGGAGAGTCGCAGAAGAGTTAGTAACTCTATCCGTCCATCGCTACATCATGTTCGCTGTGACATTACGACCCCCTAATAACAGACACGTTGGTTAAGCACGACGATGGTCTGTTAAACAGCTTAATAGGGATCTATTACTCGCTGCTACCAACGCTGGATTTTGGGCAGAAACCCAGACCTTTTCTGATCCCGAGAATGAATCAGTCTGGGTACGGGAAGTAATGACATCTATATGTGACGAAGCGATGCCCCGATGTAGGGCCTCTAATAGAAAAGAAGTATACTGGTGGTCTGAAAACATTGCAGGATTGAGAGTTAGATATCCTTTGAAGCGGCAACAATCCTGGCACGCTTTCCACCCCTCGACATCTTGGCGGACATGGATGACAAGATTTACCTGCAAAGTCGGGCAATTCTCCAACAAGAAAATAACGCCAGCCTGAGCCAAGCCTGAGCCAAAATGAGCCAAGTCTTCTGCGAAAGCAGGCACATAGACAGGCTTGGATTGAATGGCGCCAACGTCTGGAGGAGAAGCATGCAGGTCAAAGAGCTGGTGGAGCAATTCTGCCCAAATTTGACGCCTGGATGGGCAGACGGGAAGGTAGTGTTACGTTCCGACTGACACAGATACTCACCGCGCATGGCTGCTTCGGTGAGTATTTGTGTCGGATTGGACAGGAAGAAAAACCCCATTGCTACCACTGTGATGGAGATCAGGACGACGCTCAGCACACCCTTGAAGCGTGTCCTGTATGGAATATGAGCGTTCCGCCTTGGTTAGCCAAATTGGGGTAAACTTCGTTCCGTCTGCAATTGTAGCAAAGATGCTGGCGGAGAAGACAGACTGGAAGGCAGTGGCTCCGTCATGGTAAAGAAAGAGGCCGTTGAGCGCACCCGGGAGATTGTTGACAAAATAATAATTCCTAGGTACCTTTAAATTCAACAATGTTTTAACCGCCCGTTCCAGTAAATTTCATTACTCAGGCACGATTAGAAACAAATTAGTAAAAACTAATCTTCAATTTAATGCATTTAGCCTGGAGCTATTTTTTTCAGTTCTAGGCGGTTAGGTCATTTAACCTGGAGCAAGAATTAATAAACCTAGGCGGATAAGTCACTTAGCCAGGAACAAAAAATACTAATTGTAGGCGGTTAAATCATTTAGCCTGGAACAAAAAAATAAAATAAAAGGACTATTTTGTATTAAACGACATCTAACTTCGTTAATAATAGGAATATCAGAAAAAAAACCTAATCAGATTATGCAGACTATGTAACCTAATCAATAAATATCCATCTTTTTCTAAAATTTTACAAATTGCGGAAGTTATGAATTTTTTTTCAAAAATCAAAACTTTAAACTGCTCTGGTGTAAAGTTTGCAAAATGTAGCTTAATACAAATAGCCCGGGAACCGTCGATATTTAAGTAAGAAAAATCAGGTTTAGGTTTACAAACTAGACGCACCATATACGAGCGATGAAATATATTGAAGAATTTGAATGCTGATAATATTCTTCACTTTTTTCTTTGGAGAAAAAAGAGGTACCTTCCCTTTTACCATAGCGGCAAATATAAGTACAGCTTCTTAAGCTGTTTTCGATATAATTTTAACAACTTGTTATCATTAAACACATATTAACATAATAATATGAAAATTCTAAAAAAATAGTAATATCATAGATCCGAATCTATATGGTAAAAAGTTAAACATTATTAAATGGAGTGCTTCCCTGGCCATGTTGGTTAATGTGATATTCTGGCGTAGTCAAGTTTCGACAAAGTTCAAGGGTTAAAAATTTTCAGAGTAATAGCAGCTTTATATACATCCTCGTATATTTTTATTCCAACACAATTTGTAATGGAAGCGACACGCGGAGACAAGAGAGCAGAGGCGAGGTCGGACCAAAATTACTTGCAAATTCCATTTACGGACTTGGCGACCAGACGCCGGCTAAAAGTGCTGCTTCCTATGCTGCTCTTGGTATATTATTCTGCTGCTTATAAATAAGTATTCCAAAGCGACACTGTAATCTTTAAAATGCAAATTAAACTTATGGTACCTACAGAAAATTAACAACACATTTATAGTAAATGGTAACCACTTTTCATCAGGTGGCCCGTTTGCCTGTTTGCCGGTTTTTAACTTAAACAACCTCACTAACTTTGGGCGAAATTTTTTACTTCTACTTTCGGCAACTATGTCAACTGAAACATAATTATAAGTTTTGTTTCAATGTTTGTGGCATGATTACCAATGGCGATGTCGGATCCAACACCGGACCGATTGGTATGTAAGTTACGAGACGTTACCGCGAACTTAGCTCATTACCAGCGCTACGTTTGCGGAATGACAATGGCGGAATTTTTCACTTCATTCAAGTTCATTTTCGTCTTCGCTTATTAGGTGCGGATGGACGCGAAGTAAACCCTTTTCGTGTTAAGTACCTACAGTATTGAAAATTAAATATCTTTTGGGAAAATTGAGATTAAAATTTTCGTAGATTAAGTATATTTTACCAGTTAGTCCTTTGAAGCCTTAAGATTTTTTTTATTTTATTGACATCTATGTATAAATTGAAGTTATCTTATGTGGTCATTACATTAGGTAGGTATATTAGGTACATGTATTTCGTACTGAAATTCTGATTGGCTCAAATCAAAGCAATCCTACTGCTACGTCTTCTTCAAAAAAATAACAAGAACTATGAAATGGGATGGCGGACTATGAGAATAATGTGGCATTAACCTAGTAACCAAAACCATCTGATGAATAATTTTTAAGTCTTTGTTACCATTACACTACATATAACTTGTTAACGGTAAAAAGTTTCTTTAGCCAAGCGAATCCAAAAACACTATCATTACGAGGAGTTTGCACGCTTAGAGACCCACTTAGCATTTATTTACCGGTAAATCGACTCTGCTACCTTTCCCTATACTCTAATACATATTCTATTCTGCATTTAAACAACTCGGAAAGGATTTCGTAGGGTAAAAGTTTAAATAAGTTTAGGACAAAGTTCTTAGATCCCTTTTACGATTGCTTAAGGGCAAAGAAGGTAAATGTTTATTCAAAGGTTTTATAGATTGTAGGTACGGAAAGGGGAAAAGACAATTTTAGCGGGACACACGCTGTGTGACGTCAAGTGTAATAGGGAAATATGTTTAGTTTTTCCTTCATTGAATAAATATCTGCCATTATTGGTAAAAGGGGATACTGTCAAATATTGTGAGTAGGTAAGCATTGAAAAAACGGGACTTCTTGATACAAAACTATAGTTAGCAACCGAATAAATTAATCATATATTTTGTCTTAAGATGTATTCGGTACTGAGTAACGGGTTCGCCATAAAGTATCGATTAACGAAACGTTACTCACGAATGCATTTCGTTACTCGCATTTTTCGTATTTTCGTATATTGTTCTGTAATTGTTTTAGTTCGCACAAGTACCGTTGATGCAATTATGTTGAAAAAGTTTTCTGATTGTGAATTTTACGCATTTTAATTTTAATTATTAATATTTAAATTATTAAAATTTTTAGTTAAAATTTTCAAAATTAAATATAGTAAATCTATTTCAAAATTTAGTAGATTTCGTCTACAGATTACAGATACAGATTTTAAATAAAACTTTAGATTAACTTATACGCGAGTCTAGTTAGAAATACGGTTAAGTAAAAAATGCACTAAATAAGTAGCATCTGTTTTTAATGACGTATCGCGTAACGTAACCATACGATAGTAACGAGTACTAATTGTAAAAGTAACTAATACATACGGGTTCGCTTTTTCTCGTTACTTTTACACCTCTAGTCGCACTACATATTTAGAAATCATTACAGATACATTTTCGTTTTTTTTCAAGGCTGAATAATATCTTAAGTACAAGAATCCGAAAGATATTCAGTCACATCACTGAAAAAGTAATTTTAATTGTTCTTGAAATGTAAAAGTCATTAGTAGTCTGTCTCATTATCTGAAATATTATCAACATTTTATATTCTTTTAATGTAATTATTACAGTATACTTAATAGTTATAATAGTTAATCGCTGTAAAGTCTCAATAGAGCACTCTCGTATTATCTAAAACAGTTTCTTAAATTCCATACATACACTCAATTACACTTATACCTACAACAATACATATTTACAATATACCACTCATATTTATTTCAAAAGTGCACTACCTACACCAGTAACACGAAACAAAATTACTATTTTCTTGGCCACAAAGTTCTCAATAATCCACCGCTTGTAATCCAAGAATCATGTAACCCTCGAATGATAAGAAATGTAGTCCATTAGACCACCACGCTCGTTTCACACTTCCGACTCCCGAAGTAACTTTACGCTTATTTTCGTTAATTTACCGTCTAACGCCGCCGGAGTATATTACGTCTATACTCACCTCCCTACTTGTAAAAGACAATTTGATAGCATGATCCACATTCCAAGTTTCTTGACACAAATTACGACGGTGTAATTTAATCTTCACCAACTTCGCTAATTTTATTTTTCCTTTGAATTAATTTAAAAATTCCTGCTACGATCCTGGCAGTTATCGAACTCGGGACGTCGGAAACTTTCAGTGCTATAGTAATATTAGCGAAGTCATTCGCAGAAATTCTGACGTTGGGAAAGAACTGTAGACATATTAACTTCAATACCATCAAAAACAATATTTGAAAAAACCACAAGTCTCGCAACTCAGTTCTTGCACCATAAGTCTTGTTTTTGATGGTATCTCATTATTTTTGTATTGTCAATCTAACTGCAAATGTAACTTTGTAACCTGTACATTTGTATGGGTTTACAAAGGTATTTATGCAGTTGGTGTATCTAGAAAACTGGACCGAAATTGAAACTTTTTTAATTTTTCCTCGACTTATACACGAAACACTAGTTGTATTCTAAATTTGAAGCTTCTATGTTTGCTAGAAGTGCCTTAGAATTTTGATTATCGGTGAGTGAGTGAATGACAAAATTAAGAAACTTTGACTAGTTATAGTTCTTAAACTAGTTACTGGCTCAAATTAAATGAAATTTTAAATATAACGTGTTTATACAATACTGGCCTGGCTACTAAAAATTCAGGCTCCTAGCTTTACCCACAATGGAGTTATAGGTTATGAAAATGGCCTGAATTGCTTCGAGAAAAGGATGGTACGGCCGTGCCGCTTTTTTGCTCGACTTGTTGGGGGCACTGCCGTGCCCCCAGAAACATTTCAGTTCTATTATGACATAATACCTACAGCTTAGAATTTACATTGTTGCTGCATTGCATTCATCGTAACCTGGAACACGAGTACACTACTCGTTTTTGTTGCAATTCAATTCTAAAGCAAAGGTTTGCTGGATTGTTACACTTGAGCTTTACGGAGCAGTAATACGAAACAATATCGTAAACGTAGCGTCGTTGAGAATCAAAGCTATAAAGTGTACGTTCGGTAGCAAATCGGTGAACGTGTCGCGGAGCCCGGAGACTGCAAGAAGGCTTTAGGACAAGCGACGTGCGGCAAAGTTTTTATTTCCCCCGGGACGCACCGATCGTAGTGCCGCCCAGGTGCTCCCCGCCGATGGAAACCTATATTATTTGTTTGAGCGAAACTTTCTGGTCTCGCGTGAGATAAGTAAATTATGTTTGTCCCGAAAACCAACTTGTATTCAATGTTTTGTTCGGCGATTGAACTTGAAATTATGCGTCACAAAATTCCTCGCTGGGTTTGATTTCTGTTCCACTTTTGTGTTTACCATGTATTTACTTATGTATATGTTTTACGTACTTTTCCCTGTTTGAAATTTCCTCTTAGTAAGTTACAGTGAAAAGCTTACTAAGTACCTTTTCCAAAATTAAAACACGAAAAGGCAACAAGTTTATTTTTATAATGACGTTTACCTGAATAAAGTTGTCGGTGCTTAAAATGTTAATGATGAGAATAAAAGCAAGTTAAAACGTTCCATGAAGGAAAAGAAAACATAAAACCGTCTACATACATTACCTATATTAAATTGGATAAAGTCGCGTTTAGCGATGATTCCACGTGTTTTAGTATTTCAAGAGAAATTTGCTCTCGTAAAATATGTACTGAGGATTGCAAAATTATTCCGGTATAAAGACGGTCGAGTGTTTTATGATCATTCCTTTTATTCTTTTAAGCAAATTACGAAGTAATGCGTCAGTAGTATAATTTTCGAATATATTATGCCTCCATTATCTATAATCATCTTCCAAGTTCTACTGTTTCGTTCACTTTGTTATTGCGTTACTCTTTGTTAAGCGCTCGAACGTACCCACGTTGTATAAAATTCTGAGTAACTGAAGTCAGCATCACATTGTTCACGCACTCGTTACAGGGTGAAATCGAATTGGTAGCTAGGCGAATGTTTCAAACGAATGTGCTTGGGAGGCTGATGAATCTAATTTTTGTGTCGGGAGCAATGGCGCGTTCCTTATGAAAATTATGCCCCATTTGAACGCCGCCGGGAAAGTTGAGAAGTTGAAATAAACTGTCCCGCCGTGACTCGCACACAGATCGAGATCTGAGCGTCAAAAAAGATGCGTGCCACGCTTTAGTGGAACAAAAGATAGATAACTATAATTATGTGAGTTGGATCCGCACAAAGATAGTTCCTTACTTAGGAGGAAACGTACAAAAGTAACATAAGTGATTACTTTTCAAGTGAACAATCAGAAGTCAATCGATGTTTTATAACCAGTGACATCTTCTAGCGGGAGATTTCCTTTTCCACCATATTTTGACAGCATAGATAAAGACAACTATTCCAACTGATTCACGCCTGAAAATTTTAAGGCCGTAAAGAAAAAGCCGTAAAGATTACAAAATTAGCTTCCGCAATCGTAATATAAAACCATCGCGTAACCTAAGAATTTAAGTGTTATAAGTCGAGAGTAGCTCAGTTCCGCATAATCTCATGACGAGGTAAAATTCCTCTAATTTTAGGGCCAGCCGTTAGTTTTCCGGATAAAGGGATAACCAAACCCTTTGCTCAACATCATAATATCCAAAAATCATAGTAATAACGTTGGGAAGTAATTTTAGCTTGATTTTCTATGAAAAAATTCTTACAGCCTAATTTTCACTCTTGTCTATTTATAAGTAGGTTTAGATTATACGTGACGAAAAGATGGGAACTAAAGAATTCCACTCTTATATGTAGTTCTTATTCCAAAAAAATTATTGAGCTTTTTTGATTAGTATCTTTGAATGTATCTCTTTTAAAGTTGCGTTTAAAAACATTTTTTGTAATGAATACTTATCATGATTTTATTTATTTTGCTTAATTGTAAACTTTGGTTGGTTTGGTTAATTGAAATCACTTAATCAAAGCAAATTCAACAAAATCAGAGAATAATAAAACTAAAGTTCCTAAAATTTTAAGTTATACAATAATGGCCGTGAAGTACCTAAGACAATTTATTCAGGCATAACTTCCATTATCTAAATCGTGGACAGATGTAGAGCATTCGCCAATTGAATTCGCGACTGCATCCGAGCGCGAACTGCGAACATGACAGGGATAGTCAACTTTTCGTCATTGTAAGTGTCAACAAAAATACAAATTTACATAATCATAACGTTTGCCTCGACGTTCGTGAATTAATTAGCAGTGTAATATCTACTTAATTATCACTTAATATTATGGTTATTGAAATTATGTAAAACGAATTCCGTTGGCAAATGTAGACATTTTAAAATACTCGGTATCACGCTCACAATTATTAAAAATTATTAAAAATTAAGACGATCATCGCTTATGCTAAAATATATCAAGTTATTTGACTACACTAACAAAGCGTATCACAAACATAAAAACAAACGCTCCAGAAACGTCACCTGTTGTTAACTGAACGGGTTGCCATAGATTGAGAAACACTGGAGCAACTGAAACGACCGCAGCGCTAACGTGGGAAGAGTACATTTATTATGTCGAGTCACGGTGCTCATTTGGGTATTAGAGATAAAATTAAAATTTACGCTTTGCCCAAAGCAATTTGTAACCGCCCGCTTTGCTTCACGCGGAAAATAGGCTTTGGTTTATCCACGTTTTACATTCATTTTCATAAGTGGCTTACATTCAGCAATGCCACCTAGCTGTTCGAGTTGAACCTCCATAACAATGTGGTGGTTCTAAAGACGAAATTTTGTTGAAATTATTCAATATGTTAAGCCCTTTATTTTTGTTGGTATCTAAATAAATCAAATAAATTGGATAAAGTATCATGTGATATAATTAAAAAATTCGTTACTCTATAGAAGCCTGCTTCTTTTCAAAACATGATTGTTTGCATTTAAGATGAGTAGATATTCTGTTATTTATCTTTAACTGTTGGATAAAGAAAGATGGGGTGGAAAGGTACCTGGTTCGACTGTACCCCGCGTTGAGATGGTGATGACGCGTCGGAGCTCCGACCTTTCTTAATCGTCCATATGATGATTTTGCTGAACACCAATTTCACGGATCACTGTAGATGCACTAATACGTGACACTCAAATAATGTTTTTGCTACTTGTAACTTATTCTGCGGCGAAATCGACGGGAACACGGGAGCTCGACCGGACTTGACGCGCGGAGTCGGCAGAAGAAGGCTGTCACTTCCTACCCCCCAAGTATTTGGTTTTATTTGACGGGAAAGAGGTTGAGATGAGGGTAGGGTATCGGATCGGTTGCGTTCGGAAATAACCATCATTAACATTTAAAGCGTTTTGTTTGAGATTGTAAGCCTAAAATAAACACGCTATGTAAGAACCAATAGATCTAGAATGAATAATGCCGGGATAATTAGTCAATCAGGATCCGGTGTCGTATCTAATGGATAGGTACGCTCTCAAAGCGTCAGTCAGTGCGCGGCTAATACGCAAGATATATTGCGGATCGCGCTCGACCTTGCGGAGCACCGGACCTGTAGCTAAACTGACACTGTTCTGGTTAAAACTGCTATCTTTATTTAGAACCGATAAAGAAAAACAAAAAATATATACCTTAATCCATGTTTTAAACTATTTGCACCATATTTTACCCAAATCCGCTCAGTGGTTTTGAGTAAAAGGTATTGGTATCGGCTATAGAATAGGTTTAGAATGACTAATGCCGGATAATTAGTCAATGAGGGTCCCTTGTCGTCTCTGATGGATACGCTCTCAAAGCGTCAGTCACAGCGCGGTTACTGCACTACATACTGTATATTGTTGACCCACGCTCGACCTTGCGGAGCCAAAATGACACTGCTTTAGAAACATCATTTCCTCTATTCTCTCGATACATTTAAGCGAATAAAGCCGAAAAAATCTGTCCGTTACATATTCTCTCGTTGCCATTTTAAAATTACTTCAAAAACTTTTTAAATTTCTGCCCGCCGTAATTTAACAGTTTTATCCTTGCTTAATTTTCCAGGCAGTTTGGCTAAGCTAATAGATTTAGAATGAAATATATCTACCATGAAAATTAGACACATGAAGCTTGTTTTTATGCTGTTTGATAGATGCTCTCTCAGAATTTTATTTAAAGTACGGGTGCAACGCAACACACTTGTATCTTGATGCGAGACCTTGACCTTATGGTACCTACGACCCTAAAGTCATAGTGTACGTAATTAAATGATATATAAATAAAAGTTTTCAAATGGTGAAAAGCTATAGGTTAGCAACCTATAGCCTCTGACTATAGGATTTAGGATAAATAATGGCGGGAAAATTAGTCAATGAAAGTCCATTGTTGTACCCTTTGATGGATGCGCTCTTAAAGTGTCAGTCAAAGCACAGGCGCCGCGCGAGATATATT
This sequence comes from Erynnis tages, assembly GCA_905147235.1. Classification (NCBI taxonomy): domain Eukaryota; kingdom Metazoa; phylum Arthropoda; class Insecta; order Lepidoptera; family Hesperiidae; genus Erynnis; species Erynnis tages. Next base: position 6,443,821 of record LR990073.1, read on the forward strand.
GCGGGCGCTCGACCTTGCGGAACGGCCCTCAATTGTAAAACTACCGTATTTATTCAAGCAAAACTTATGAAATAAAGCTTTCTTAGCTTTATTTCATCGCATATACTTATATTATTATAATATAATTATATTTATAAGCGCACTTACAACCTTGTGAGTTTACTTACCTGCCTGGGTGCATTGTATGCATTTTCCAAAATTTAAATAGATCCTACTACTTTCCACAATTTTAAGGTTTTGTACCTAAACGCTGCCAACAGTCTATCCGTCTTCCCGTACATCTGCCAAAAACCTACAAATATATTTTGAAAAGCAATAAAGGCCGTTTTGAGAAGTCTAAGCTATCGTATGACAGTTGATTGCAACGAATTGTTTGTTTAAATTAAACAAATTAAAGGAGACCACCCAAAAACCCTTTTTTGATTTTTAATTTGAAACATGTGAAGGGTTTTTTACCAGTCAAAGTAAAGAAATGAAATATCTACCACGTGATGAAGACAGGAGCGGAAGCTAGTGCTTTTTAATTTAATTAATTTACTGCCATCTGAGCTACGAGTATTTTAAGGCCTCACAGTAAATGTAAGCGAAAACTAAGGCGGTCCCAGCAATTAATCTACAATGAGTTACGGTGAGATAATTTATCAACGAAAGCACATTTTAGAGTTAACGGCCGCAAACCTTCTCAGTCAAGTTCATCATAGATTAGTAAGTATACAAAATTAAATAAGTAGTAATGTGATAACCTACGGATGAAATATTAGGTTATAGGTTCTTTTCTAGTAGTGATTGTTGAAACTCAAATTTACTATAAGTTTATTTACCCTATGTAATACAAAAATGACACGTTTTTTACAAAATCTCTTTAACGACTTACTCGTAACAACTTCTCAGGTCAACTCTCGTACTGTCTCTCTCGCTCTCACGCTTTATACAAAGCCTCTTATAGCTAAACTTAAAACCAGATAGCCTTCGCTTAACGCGTAGTCTTTTTATTTTTCGATATTACAGTAATAGTACTAAAATCCTAATAATTAATTATTATGGCTCAGGCAAGTTCTAACAAATAATGTTTAGCAATTAGGTATCATTTAATTAGTTGCCATAAGGGATACCTACTCGATTTTTCTTTTATTCTTAAGGTTTTTAAAAAAAATGTTTATTATTACGACACTTCACTCAAGTTTGACGTAGGCTAAACAACGCAAAACCTGAGCATTGAACAGACAATGAGAGCGATGTAGGACTTAGTCCACCACGTTGGCCTACTGTGGGTTGGTGGACTTTACATACCTTTTAGAACTTTTTTTGTGAACTCTCAGTCATGCAGGTTTCCTCACGACGTTTTCCTTCACCAATACATTAGGTGATATTTAATTTTATAAGCGCACATAACGTTTTTACAATGTCATAGGTGCGTGCCACTGGGATTCGAACCCGGAACCCTCGATTCGAGGTCGAATTCTAAGCCACTAGGCTGTCACCGCTTATTCCATTATTGAAGCCAAAACCAAATCAAGTATGATTGTGAATAAAAATGCTCGCTTAATATACGGTATAATAATTTAAAAACATATCTCAATTTTCGCTGGTTTATTCAAAAATTCACATTTTCACAACATATAGAGCGGCCACATTACAAATACCGAAACCGCGAATATGATGATCGGCAGAATGCCCTAGGATGGGATTAATAAATTTAATACTCTGCCCAAGCATAACGGAAATTTCATCTGACCTCCTCAATGCGGGTTTAATTATTTCGTTTTCAGTATAAAACTATCCGGTTAGTTTGACGTGGGTTACATTTAATTTGGGAATGCTAACAGTTTTGGAAGCGTTTTCGACTTAGGGCGACCGCAGCAAGCATCACCCGTGGAACAAGAACAAACAAAGTAATTAAACACATCAAACGGAGCGAAATTGGAGCCGCTCAAAGCCTGAGCCAGTGACCACTGGAGAGTAGTATTGACGCTTCGAAGTACACGAGACTTCGACTAGAAACGACCATAACCTTCTAAGAATCTTCGAATCTGCAATGATTTATGAATGAGAGTTTGTTTGTTGTGCTCTGAAATTTGTTGAGGGTTGAACTTAAATGTATGTTATCTCCTTGGTAACTTTATCAACTCAATAATTATGTTAATTCAAGTCTGTCAATGGCTATGTGAAAATGAGTATTCTTTTCTAACTAGTCTTTTCATTTTATATGAAGGGTAACGCAGTATTGTGTGCGATCTTTATTTCATACATATCAAACTAACAAATGTCATGTATTTTGGGTGGTATAACGAAAGCGTAATAATTCTGTGCTTTAGTTCTGTGTTTGTACAATGCATTGCAAGATTTGCTAGCTCCGCGGTGGAATGTACCTACGGGAAGCGTTTGTTATAATTATATACCTACATGCTCTATATTTTTTTTGAGTTTCGCAACACTGAAATTCTTAGAATTATTAGGTATGTATAGCATTGTGTTTACTGATATTTTTAATCGACGTTCGGTGGTAGGAATCAGAAAAGCTTCTAATGTTATTTGTTATTTTATATTTTCAGCGAGCTAGAAATACGAAATATAAGTTTGTGAGCTTTAAGTAAAGTTCACTTTAATGATGCACGTGATTTAATGCGTCGATGTAAGAAAATTTTGAATATGTGTCAATATACCTCTATGGCATATTATATTAACAGTATCAGCATGGAGTTTGGACAGCTCGCGGCTGCGAGTGACGGACGCTCGGGTGTTCCGGGTGAGGCCTAGGTGCCTGCCTCACTCACACTACGTATACCGCCTACGTTTTAGATACTTGCATACATTATGGATGCCATGTAGCCTTAGATTGTGACATCACTAACCTTCTATCTTAATTTGAAGCTTACTCCGCAATTTCCAAGGTAGGTTGGCTTAGAGTTTTAAAGTCCTTTAAGCGCTATTCAAATTGATATCGCTCACAATTTCAAGGGTATTTTCATAAATCTTTTCAAGTTATTCTAACGTATCTAATGTAGTGACAACCAAACGACGAAAGGACCTCAATCACGTCAATAAACCTTAATGCCATATATTACTATAGACACACTCCATACAGTTTTCAGCTGCGAATGACCGACGCCCGGGAATTCCGAATGAAGTCCTAACTAGTCCTAAGTGCTGCCTCACTCACACTACGCCTTCACATATTATCTAATTAGATACTTGCATACATTTTTAATGACAAATTACTCTGCCTAACCTCTCACAATAGCATACTTATTCGAAATAAAATGTTTCAGTGAGACCCTATAATAATCGTAGGTATTATTATAAAAATGTGACTTCGTCAAGACACCGTTATCACTGATCCTTCGAGTCGGATAACGTCAGCAGCCCTCTGAAGTAGGCAATAGACCTTATACATGTTTTGAACACAGAACATACATAGTAGTATTGATGCTCTGATTCTATTATTTATACGTCACATAAAGCCCCACGTCGCATCTCTATATTCCAATATATATTGCATCCAGTCAAAGTGGAATAGATGTACGTCTAAGCACTCTATTCTAAGCTTGTCTATCTCGATCATCTTCGAATAGGTATATCTCTCTTAGATTAAAATTATTCATGCAGTACCTAATTCTACTTACATTGATATACTCTGTGCCTACATCTCGTGTATTTTCTTACATGTTAATTGAAACAAAAGTATTTATACATATTTCTAAAAAAAATCATATTCACTTTTTTGGGCCTACTTATGGTTTTTCGACTATAGATGGGGTCTTGGGGTCCTTCAATTTGTGACTAGTGAAGCTATCATATTCTTCTTGGCCGGAAGCATATATCAGTGGTATCAGGTGACATGAAGGCTAACAAAGGTGTAATAAAATTTTAAATTGTATTTAATTTCTAAAAATCGTTGTACCCTCTCGTTCATTTTCCATCAGAGTCACATACCAACACCTTACAAAACATAAGGATTGTGTTATTGAGTGTCGATATAACATTGTGTATATATAATCTGAACAAGTCCCGATAGACGTACATCACAATTCACAAGCGACTATCAACCATACTAAAACAAATCATACAAATAGCATGACCAGTTCAATAGTAAACGGCTCCGCTCACAAGAGATCGCTGCGACAAAGCCGCGGCCGGATGCGTGTTTCCCTTTGTACCGACGCTTTTAAGTTCTTACCGATCACTGGCACTGCACGAAAAAAAATCAAAGCAAGCTACGATTCTGAAGTTTGAAATGGAGAAAAATAAGAAGGTTTTATCTTGCTTGCTTGCTACTAAATATTACACTTTAACGCCAACAGCGGTGATAGCCCAGTGGCTTAGAATTCCACCTCGAATCGAGGGATCCGGGTTCGAATCCCAATCACTTTGTTAAAAAGTAATGTGCGCTTTATAAAAATTAAATATCACCTGCTGTTACGGTGAAGGAAAACATCGTGAGGAAACCTGCATGCCTGAGAGTTCACAAAAAAAATGTTCTCAAAGGTATGTTAAGTCCACCAACCCGCAGTGGGCCAGCGTGGTGGACTAAGGCCTACATCCCTCTCATTGCGAGAAGGAGACCCGACCCTGTAGTGGGTCATTAATGGGTTACTGACAAGCCAACAGAATAAAGAGGATTTGGAAAATAATTCGCAAATGGGTTCGCATATGCCTTACAACCACAACTTCAAATAAGATGAGTAGGTACATACAACATTTATTCTCGACATGAATAGAAAAACCGAAAAAGTTCCATTAAAAACATGTTACAAAAGTTCAACTTTTCCGAGGCCAATATTATGATAAGTTATATCCAATATTATGATAAGTTATATCGGGGAAGCAATATCTGAGATGGGTTAAAACAATATTTTATTAAAACACATGTTTGGCGTTCTTTTAAAAATAGCTCAGTACAAAAGATAGGTAAGTAGGTAATATCTTGTAATGCAGTAGTCGAAAAAACTTAAATAATACATATTTTTCAATTCTAAGTTAAAGTATTCCTCTAGATAAAGTTCAGTACAATATAGTTCTTATGTTGTTTGGGAGTTCATTTAAAACTCTACACTAGCGCATAAATATAATAAATATAACAATTTATTTGAGAATAGATAGAATGTTAGTTTCACTTCTACTAGTGAGCTGAAACTAGTCAGAAAAGTCACGTTTTCGGTTTATTTATTATTTTTGCGCACTGTACTTACTCCGACTCACAGGCGCAAAAAGCCACATGCGACCTTACCCAGGGCAAATTTCATACAGCCACTATTTTTCCAAAGCAGGTACACGGATGCCTTTTGTGTGTCGCTTCAGGCCCACACTCTTTTTCTCTCATTGTCCAGATTGCTGGCCGGAAAGGAAATCGATGACGTGTATTGAATTCATACGTCAGGTAAAAGAACTATACGATTTACTCGACTCTACATTAACGTTACCTTTTGATGTAAATTTGTGCGTAAAATAAATATTGCGCACTTTTCATCAAAAAGAACTATTAAATAATTTACAATAATAATGACACTCTTAACTAAAAGATTTGTCAATTTGCATGGAAATGAAAATATCAAAGAAATGCCGTTTTCATTTTAAGTTATGCTAATGATAATAGAAATAAGAGTCCCTTTTTAAAAAACAGCGGACGAAATTCCGTCGTCGAGATTGCGAAGCCATTGATATGGATACAATCCTTAGAATAAAAAGCAATCGAGTACAGGTAAAAGCTAATTATCCTGTTGGAGTTCCCGGTACGAGTATTATGCGATAAAATCGCATGAATCGTTCGCTTATATTTATGAGAGCGTAGGAGGGGTAACGACGTGCTGAATTAAGCCAACATTTTTTCTAAGTGGGCATAAACGGGTCTCTACCCATATATATTGAGTGTCGTATATTTTATGATCCACTCGCTCGAGGGCACTTCCATAGGGCGAGCATCGGCATCGAGTGGACAAAATTACCTTCGTCGTGTTTTACAAACTGGACCACGTTTTTAAATCAGAAGCCCTCTATATTGCTGATATCACATCATTCCATCATAAAATATACGCATACGAGCGGTATGAAAAACGTTTATTTTTCGACCTTTCGTGGTTCGATATATTTATTTATAGATAGAGTTGGATTATTTATCTTGTTACCTCTAAATCCTTTCGCCACTATTTTCATTTTTAATCCCCCTTAGGCGATTTTTTTTCCCATTAGTTAAACAAAGGATCTGTCATCATTTGTGTTTCATCCTCTCGTCATACCACGAAGCGTTTTAGTTCGTTAATTTATTTCACAGTGAAGCTCCAGGAGGCGGTCTTCGGACATGCAAACAATTAATTACGGGATATTAATGTGCGGCATTAGTCAGGCGTGTCAGCGCTCGGACTTGCGGTTCACCCGCTCATCTCGACACTGTTGCTGTTGCTAAACAAAACATGCTTTAAGTAGTTTTATTTCAGTAATCTTAAAAAAACAAATAGGGAAAGTATCATCGAAAATCGAAATCCAAAACAAGAGAAAAAAGTATCGTCTATAAGTAAAATACTGTGTAATGTTATCAATTTGTTTTATTTTTAATATAAGAAGGACTAACGGTTCTTGTAATATTAAAAAATACTAGGCAAAACCACTAAATATAAAATACTGTGTTCTCACTAGCTCTGTATAAATTTACTCTACAGTGAAGTCGCAATTAGGTCTGAGTTTTGATATAACTTGAGTTTTGATATTATATGATTGAATGTTTATGAAGATAGACCAATAATATTAATAACAATAGTTTTTCCTACGCAGGACAGTTTTAAGTCCCAGTTGTTATCGATACGATACTCGGTAAATCTTGTCGGAGGCCCTATGGGCGGTTTGAAAACATCCGACTTGGGTTGGCCAATAGCCCGTTTCTCCACCAACCCGCATTGGAACAGCGTGGTGGAGTATGCTCCAGGCTTCCACCTGTTGGGGGAGACACCCGAATAGCTTTATATGACCATAGAATTTCATTCTGCTAAAACCGCGAGGTGCCGCAGAGCATTAATATATTTTAAACATTTCTATACGGAATTATAGAAATTTCAAACCGTTAGAGGTCGTAGAACCCCCGAATATCGGATATTCGACGTGTTAACGCCTCGCTCGGCATCACGGAAGGCGCGCCTGGAGCCCCACGCAAATATCACAATCTGCATTTAAATATCGCACCTACGTGTCTACATAATCAACATTGCGGTAGGAAAATTATAAAAGTAAAAAAACCTTGTGTTTGCTGAATTTTTGTGAAAACTTAAAATAATGCGAACACCAAAACGCAATTTCAGTGGCTTTAAAAATCCGAACGAATTTAAACATTTGAGGGTTAAAAGTTGCTTAATTTACCCTCGGACATGATTTACTTCACATCCTATTTCTGTTGTTGTTAAACACAGGTGTCCACATTGGCTGTTAAAAAAAATTATCAAGCCTTCATAATAAAATGATGCTCAAATTCCAACAAAAACGCAATTCTACCTGAAACAAACGTTCGTTTTAATCATGCGCAAAGCCCTCGTTTGTATCGTACGCTGCTAACATCCTAATCGCCTGTTTATACATTATGTCTCGATTATGATGAAAATTATTTAGCTCCATGTACGTTAATTAGCCATCGACAAGCCGAACGAGGTGTGGGCAGCGCCCGACTGATAACGTACGTGTAATCCGATAAAATATATGTACCTATTGCCCCCAACGCTCGTTACTTGTAATTACTTCCTGACATGGTTTAGAGACCGCGGTGGAGAGGAAAAATAAACTGTATTTTTACCAGCGAATAGCTTTTCGCTCTTATATCTTTCATCTCGATGTACCTACTCGTATCTATGTGTCGATTTTGTACAGAGAGTGGGAAAAGGCTGTCTATATGATATTGCTGCAGTTCCTTTAGCTGATTGATACTTCAAACATGACAATATTATACCTACCCATAAAATTAGTGCAATACGAAATGAATATAAAACACAATCAATAAATAAATATTTCTTTTAGTTCCGCACCTCGCCTTTACACAAATCTCAAACAACCCTGCCGCATGCCGCACAATAAACAAAAAACAAAAATGTTCTCAATTAAATAGACATCGCCCATTGAACAAACCCACATATGCGCAAACCCGACCTCATATAAGTACTTACGAATTCATTTCAGTGGAATTTCTAAACAACGGTATCCCGAGTTCCCATTGGTATTTCAACAAAGCCTGGAAGTTGTAGAGGTATACGAAATTGTTTACAAAATTCAATCCTAAAGCTTCGAGCCAGATTAAATCTAATTTCAACTTGAAGGTAAGTCTGAAATAAGTCTTCATAAAACCGGGATCCCTTTGATTTAACCCTTCTCGGAGTTAGGCTTGCTGATTGCCCAAAAGTTAGTTCGCTTGTTTTTCACGCTGACTTTTTGCCGCAGAAAAAACAAATCGAAAACAAGCAACGAAATGATCTAAATGTGACTTCAGGGACTCGAAGGTAAGAGTATTAGCGGTGTTTGATCCTTGGTCTGTATCCATTCATAGATACTATTTTGCAGCAAGAAAAGCGTAAAAAGAGCTTTTATTCTTGTCCGGCAACGGTAACAGTACTGAGTACAGGTTTATATTGTTTTGAATATCAAAGCTCTTTAAACAAAACCAACTTTATTTTATTCATGATACCTACTCATCTACCATAGTCATAAAAATACTCCCTCTACTCATTCAAAATATTATGTTGTTTGGTAAATAAAATATAGGGGCTGTGGCCGAAGGAGCAGTTTGTTCATTTTTTTTAACGCTTCATTTACAGCGCAACTTTAAGTCGTTCTGGGCTTCGGATTTCCTCAAACGAATTGAAACTAATACTTAGTACGTAAGTCTCATTGAAAGTTTAAAAATACTGTCGAATTGTCCAAACTTCGGGCGACGTTTTAGTAGATGGAAACTTTATAGGTATTAGTCAATCGTAGGTTTAAAATACACCTGTTTAATTTGTTACCGACTTCAAAAAAGGAGGTTATTTGAATATATAAATAATTTAACACGGTATGTAGGTACCCATAAGGACTGTTAAAATAGTTGCTCATCAAGATTACATTATTATACAATTTTTGGTCTGAGGTTTGAACATAATTTCTGTCTCGACATCAATAAATAAAAAGGTTTTTCTTTTATTTATACTCATATTCTAACATTGATAACTATGTTATAGAAAAGAATAGTTATCAAGTTGCTTAGTATTGATAATGACCTAAAAAAATGTGTCGTAAAATTGTACTTATCAGTTAATTTTATCTAAAAACACAGAGAAATTTGTTCATCGCCTATGATAAAAGCGGGAACCGCGAGCAATCGTGGGGATATTACAAATCCTCGTTATTAAAATTACTTGGCAGATACAAACTCGGTTTTTGTACTCGAAAATTTGTTCGTTTGTTCTCTGTACACCGAACGAATCTACCGGCATTTTTCGTTATGATATTGAAACCATTATAATAATGAGAACGTGCTCTTATTATAAGTTTTCCAATAACAAGAAGAATCACCCATGCGATGGACCGACCAAATCAAATCGGAGGCTTTAAGTGCACCAGAATCTCTTCAAGGAGGGAGCAATTCAGCAATGGCGCAAGAGCAAGCAATGGCGAATGATGTAAGGCGCCTAACATCTACCGCATCCAATAATAGGTATAAACTGCATAATATTGAAGATAAAAATTCATACTTAACAGAGATTTTGTGCTGAATTCGTAGCAAACTAACTGGTTACAGCTGAATTCGGTGTATAAGCTATCAGTAGTGACAAATCTCCTTGGCTCGCCGCGGGAGGCGTCAATTGCTGAATCTCTTCCGTTTCCGATTACTTCCAGCCGAGATCCACAGACGATGCCGATTTATATTTATCTTGGACCAACCCTGTCTTAACAGTTACGAGTATATCAAACAACTGACAGCTACGATTGTGTAAAACAATCGTTAGCTAGAAACAATAGTTAGTTAGAGTTACGTATAATTAAAAGTGTCTTTAGGTTTTCTTAAATTTTTAATAATCCACTCAACTTCCTTTATGTTTTTTTCTTCAATATGAACCTTCTCCTAACAATATTAATTCAACAAAAAAGAATTAGCAAAACTGTTCCATCCGCAAGGTAAGGTGGATACTATACTTAGTCTTTTTGAAATGGGTAATGACTTCAAAAAGAATCTTTATCTTAGTAATACCTCCTTCTATTATCACAAAGGATATAGTTTATATATAAAAATAAACATTTTTTTGTTTCTATTAGGACCAAATAGCATTAGACTAGACTAGACTAGACCAGAGATAAGACATCGTTGCGGAAAGCGCTTGAATCACTGAGTCGCTTCCGTTTCCGATCACTTTCAGCTTCCAGCTAACTTCCGGTTCAAGTCTATAGTATCTCAACAGGCAATTTTTAACTGCTGAATTATTTTACTATTTTAATAATGAAATTGTTTGTTAAAAATAGGTACTAAAATGAAATTAAATACCAATAAAATAATCATTATATTTCAGTTAATATATATTATCTTAAAAAAGTTTATATTTAAAAAATACAAAATAATACAGTAAAATTCATTATTACATTTATTTTTGCTTTCAACTAAAAAGGCTTTCATAGAGTCAAGTATTATCGTGGGAAGCGCTTTATCGCTGAGTCCCTTCCGCTTCCGATGGCTTCCAGTTCAAGCTTCCACCACACTTCCGGTACAAATCCATAGCACTCCAACAAAGACAATATCAATTTCCCAAATGATTTCACCGTTTAAAGAAAATTAACGCTCACTTTTATATTTCATATTCAATTGTTATAATATAAAATTAAGCACTAGTTATTTAATTTTATGACATTATTATTGTATTCCCGCATAGGGTAGACTGTTCTTAACTTATTATAATTTTTGTAACGTCTTACTCGTGTAACAGTCAACTAGAAACGCATTTTCTTCTTTTCTTTTCTTTAAATATGTTTTCATCAGTAGGTACAGTCAGCGTCATATAGTTCGTGACACTCAGGGTACTCAAATATATAGACGCAACTAAAAAGTCGATAATATCGGTACAAACAAAGTTGCCTTATTGTTGTCAACAGTTTTGTCGCTCAAAAGGTCGACACACTTAAAATGTCATATAAATCGGTTCAGTCAAACTGCCATAAATATGGTTACAGTCATTCCGCCAATGGTATCCAAACATTCTAAGTGTTCAAAAATATGGAACACATTAGAAAAATAAACTTTACTGCTATAATATTTGAAATATTATTTTCCTCGTCAAAATTTTTAAACAAATCAAAAACAAATCAAAATCAAAATCAAAAACAATCAAAAAATTTAAACACAAACTGAAAGCGATAGAAACTACTGCTGTCCTTTTCATTTTAAGCACGACGTCATAGACTTCTCTTTTGTTTTGTATAGAGTTTCAGAATTTCTTGCATAGCCATTTACGATATCTGGGGGCACGGTAGTGGTGAGGACCAAGTCGAGCAAAAAAACCGGCACGGCCGTACCATCCTTTTCAGGCAATTTTCGATCCCTTATAGCTTCGTTGTCGACAAAACTAGAAGCTTGAATTTTCAGTACGGACGATATATCTCAAGATATGCTAAAAAAATATGCAATAAACAGTTACAGCTTAATAGACTGATGTTAACCTCAATGATAATGAATATGAGTTATTAGGTATATTTCGTATTTAATTTTACTTGTGTACCTAACTGAAAAGAACACATTCCGTATTAACGATAAACTGAGCAGTTCTGATAAAGTTACTTTCAAACGCAACAAAAGACTGACCCCTTATTCATATAAAGCCAAATCGCATCATAAACCTATTTTCTATTTCACTGTTCTTTCACTGCACTGTCTCTTTCTTTCTTGGTGCTGTCAACGTTTGAAAGAAAATGGCAAATCAATGTAATGGCTAAAATAGGTTTAATAAGCGATTTTTGTTTTTATGAATAAGGGGATAAGAATCTCAGAGGGTGTAAATAAAAAAAAGTTTTGGTTCAACTATCCTTATTTTTAATATATAATTCGATGTTTAGTGGTGTCATCAATGCGACATGTAGCCCTATTTAAGTATTAAGTATGAAATTGCTTCAATAGAAATTACGTAGGTACAGTAGAACTCCAATTATCCGAATTAATGGGGACCGGGACCCATTCGGATAATCAAATATTCGGATAATCGGATTTTTTTAAAAAAAATTGCCATTGGAGAGAATAAAAGCTACGTTTTGATATTGCACTATTTTTTTATTGAATTAAATGAAAGAAACATGAAATTTTCACATGTTTTAAATATAAATAAAATGTACTTATACAAGTTTAGAAATAAAAATCATTGTTTTTTAAACATCTCCGTTAATGTAAGCTGTTTTGCGGTCTTCAACCGTTTTCGGGCAGCCAGGTCACGCATTCGCTTGACGGTGAGTTGCAAGTGGTCACACTCGGGCTGACGCTCCATCCACTGGCTTCGCGGGGGGAAGAATAATAGCGCACTTAGACTTTTTTTGGACATTTTTTTGTGATTCGGATAATCGGCGATTCGGATAGTCGGAGTTCGGATAATTGGAGTTCTACTGTAGTCAAGATTTCCAGCTATAATACTAGCTGACCCAGCAGGCTTCGCTATGCCAATGAATTTTTTTATTTTTTTTATTTTTATTTAATAGCCTATGTTACTCAGGCTGAATGTAGCTTTCCAATGGTGAAAGAATTTTTGAAATCGGCCCAGTAGTTTTTGAGTTTATTCGTTACAAACATACAAAAATACAAATGTTTCCTCTTTATAATATTAGTATAGATTGCACTTGACATTGATACGACTGATGGTTATTTGACATACACTGACAGATAATAGAATTACATTCAAACACTAGATTGCGTAATGAGGTTTTAATGCTAGCTTATTTTTCTAGTGTGTTCCATATTTTTGAACACTTAGAATGTTTAGATACCATTGGCGGGATGACTGTAACCATATTTATGGCAGTTTGACTGAACCGATTTATATGACATTTTAAGTGTGTCGACCTTTTGAGCGACAAAACTGTTGACAACAATAAGACAACTTTGTTTGTACCGATATTATCGACTTTTTGGTTGCGTCTATATATTTGAGTACCCTGAGTGTCACGAACTATATGACGCTGACTGTACTTACCTACCTTCATTTTTATTTTAATGTTTTTATTATTATTAAGGATGATGGTGCACCCATTATACCCGACACTAGTAGACTACTGTTCATCCACCAGTCTTTATTGGAGCAGCGTTGATCCTGTTCCAAAAATGTTCAGTTTGTGGAAACAGGCAAACTACACGATTCCTTTAAAGGAGTAATGCATCGAACCGTAATGCCTTGGCTTCAACTTTCAAGTTAGAACCATACAATGCATTCATCTTTTACAACTTCCATATTCTATACCTACAGATTATTTTCTCCATCCTTTTTCTTAAGCTACCTTTTCTACAAACGGAGAAAGAAAAACTTCAAACACTAAACAGCGGCCGTCACAATCGAGACGCCGATGGTGCATTAAGGGGAGAATGGTTGCCATTGCGATACGTACTCGTACTTCACGTCGCCAGGCTTTCGCGAATCGCTTTCAGTTTAATGTCGGCATATTCGCAAGTGCATTCAATAAGCTGTGCTACGCTATTTACAGGCAGGCTTTAAGAGTATTGTAAGGCGCTCGATACTTTTTTTTGGTGAAGGCGCAAACCTTTCAAGCGCTCTGTGGTCTATTGTGAAAGTATTTTCAAGTAAGAAACCTTATTGCGACTTCGTCGGAGCTCATCCCTAAAAAGATACCAGTGTCGTAAGCATGAACACTATTATCAAAGTACTCGTACGGTAAACGTCAATCATTAGTATGCCATATGTCAGTCTGTCTGACATCTTCTCATACTAATGGCACACGTTAACTACTTACGAATACTTCGACGTTAGTCTTCATGCTCGCGGCACTGCTATCCAGAGCCTTCGATATGTATAAAGTTATAACAGCATTGGTTTTATAAAAAAATGCTCCATCCATTTATCCAAAATCAGTCCCGTAAATCACTGAGTAGTAAACAACAAATAAAACTCCCTAAAACAAAAAAACTGTTTTCCCAATTGAATTATCTAACTATCCGCATAGTTGATAGCTTACACCTTTTATAGGACGAGATATACCGATAATTTGCCTGTTATTTTATTTGCGTCGAACCCTCAGCCGGCCCTGCAGATAGATGGGGCAATCAGTCCGACCCTGTCGCGACCCATGCTGACGCGGATTTCACAGCTAGGTCCCTTGCAAGGGAATTTATGGATCACGCGTAGTAAATCTACTCGCCCTGTTTACGTAATATGCGTATACGTCGCCCTGATAAGGCATGGTACATAATATATTGATTTATATCTCGAAATAGAGAACATCCTCAGTTCCCGAACTAGATTAAACTACGCAAACACGCCTTACTAATTTCGATCCCTCGAGACAATGTGTTAAGACTAAGGTTTATTAGAGAGCAAGTCAAATGAAAAGAGAATTAGCGTGGAACGTGAAGGGGGTGACGATTGCTCCACCTGTCTCCGCCGAGCTGATTTAAAGCCACGGCTGCTAATAAAATAAGCTGCCTAATAAGAGTTCCTGATAGCATCTAGGGCGGGTGGGCGATGCTCGATGTTTTATTACGCCCACCACATTTAATACTCAGTTAATCAAGTTCTATTAAATAGCTCAGAAACTTATCGATAGATATTATTGTTTATTCATATGAAATTATTTGAAAGTGGTACTAATATGTTGTTATCAATACCTCAATCATAAGAAATCAATAGTATCTACCCATTACTTTCCTTAGGTTTTTCCTCCTTCATTCATTTATTACATGCTTATTATTATGTGCCTACTTGCGCTACCACAAATTCTCAAATATAAAAACGAATGAGCAATAATTTTTGTAAAGCGCACACCATTATGCAAACTCAATTTAAAACGATATCTTGCTAAAGAGATAAAATTATTTTATTATTATGGTAGTTAATTAGTAGACTAAATTATCGTTTCATCAGTATCAATAATCTCAGAAGTTGTATTAAGTACTTAGTAAAAGAGAGGAAAAGCATCTAAACAATTATAGTTTTTTTCCTTAGAGGTATTTTCTAATTTTTGATCAAAATTGCTATATTTACAAAAGTTATATGGGTTTAATTTGAGGTAGAACTAAAAAACACTAATAAATGATTGAAAAATAAATTTTCAATAAAAACACAATTTGTGCAGAAAGCTAAATAGAAACTCCTGTGAATTCAATAAATCGGTTCTACACTGCACTGTTCTGATGATTTTGACAATTCTATCATCGTTGGTTTATAGTTTTAACATAACACAATTACACTGGTATGTACAAAACCTTAAGTTTTATAAGGTACAAATATTCGCGACATTGACTATTATAAACTATTCGATATCGGCAATGCTATTTAGGTACATCCCTAGTCCTCTCATGGGATCAAGCGCACGTCGACAGTTTGCGCCCCATTTCAGGCGCGGTTTTACGAAGCCCTCGCCCTCGATGCCGAGTTTACGTTGCGATGCTTTAAACATGTCATGTCTTGTTGTAACTGCGTTTGTTAAACGCATAATGCGCTTTTCCTACATTTTTAAAAATATCTGATAATATAATAGATAGTCTATGGTATTCTCTAACGATTACCACTCCATGTGTAGGAACGTAAGCATAGAGCAGTATGGATCTTTGAATTTTTTAATGTTCAGATTAAATAACTATTTCTCGTGTGAGTGGGTGTCTGTGTTCTTTTTTGTGTGCGTTAAACCCCGACAACCACGATAAAGAAAAAATTCTATGAGTCTATGATAACGAAGCATTTATTAATTTTTTTCAATGTCGCAATTTTTTAACTAAACTATAGCGCGGTTGCAAATAAAATTTTAATCTTATATTAGGTCTATGAAATTGCCGTTTTGTTTGGAATGTGAAAGTGAAAGTACTTTTTTTTTAAACTTTTTTATTTCTGTTATTCAAAGTAATCACCCATGTAATCGACGCATCTTTGCCAACGCATTGGCAATTTATTGATGCCCTTCTTGTAAAAATCAGCTGGACGAGGCAACAAACTCTTCAAAAGCATTTTGTACTTCCCCTCGGGAATTGAACTTTTTACAAACTAAAAAGTTGTCTGCATTTTGGAAAAAGTAATCGTCGGTGGGTGCAAGGTCTGGTGAGTATGGCGGATGAGGGAGAGCTTCCAACCCCAGCTCTTGCAGCTTAGTCTTGTCTGTTGGGGTCGCGCGTTGTCGTGTAGGAGCAGTGGGGACGACCGATTGACCAAAGCTGGTTGCCGATGTGCAAGCTTCTCCATCATTGTCTCCAGTTCTTCACAGTAGACATCTGCAGTAATGCTCATGCCGTTTTGTAAAAAGCTGTGGTGAATCACACCAGCACTAGACCACCAAACAGTGACCATCACCTTTTTAGGGGTCATTATTGGTTTAGGACATATTGCTTTGGTGCTGAACCAGGATCTAACCGACTTGCTGAGCGCTTTCAATTGTCGAACAGAATCTATTTTTCATCGCACGTAACAATTCGGTTCAAAATTCCTTCATTTCTTTGCCCATTGAGCAGCGCGAGGCAGGTCTCGACGCGTAAGTTGCGCTGCGTTAAGTTCTTGGGACACCCATCTGTCAAGTTTTTTTACCTTGCCTATTTGTCGCAAATGGATCAAAATTTTTTTCATGCTAACATCAAAAGCTGCTGCTAGCTCAGCTGTAGATTGAGTTTCGTCAGCTTCCACAATCACCTTTAATTCATCATTTTGAATTTTTAAAGTATCCATTATGACGAAAAATGTTCAAATGTAATGAAAATACAACGCTAAACAATAAACAAAAGACTGAGTTTGTAAAAAGAATGTCATGTTTTTAAAACAAAATTAATTTGAATTTAGAATATAAAGCCATTCCAAACTCTTTTTCTATTTGAATTTTTGAAATGACCAGTATTGAAGAACGGCAATTTCATAGGTATAGACTTATTATTTTCTGATACGGCCCTGACGGATTTTGATGTTTTTTTAGTCAAGGGATCACGTTTTGGTTTCACTACAAATTTTTTGTTTAGGATAATTGATTAATTGGGCACAGTAGGTGACTAATAGCACGCGAATTGAATGCAGTCGGGGCCTGAGACGAAGGGCGGGAGCATCTCCCCCCGCCGTACGCACGCCGCACCTCGCACGCCTGCAGGGTAGTGCTGTGTTGTCCTTATTGACAGCTATCATACGTTTACTGTGTTATCGCGTTAATATTCAAGTTGCAGCCGCGTGTTATTTTCGTTTTTAATAATGACTGATCCGAGTTCATCAAGTTCTGTTACAAAAAAACGGGTTTTTATTCATCGCCAAGCACGGGAAAGGGTGAAAAATGTTCTAGACATGTGTAGTGAAGAAAGGCAGAACAACAATTTGGCATTCACTTTAAATAATTATTTTCTTGTTTTTTTTTCTAAACTTAAAATGGTAAACTTAAAACGATTTTGAAATTTATCGACTTGTTATCATTAATTCTAATAAGGTCACAGCACTGTCACATTCGAGCTCTGCATTCAACTCGCGCGCTATCTATACAGATAGGAACATACGTTCCTTTCATGTTATCTCTTTACCTAAAGACCCATAAGATAGATGTACTTATTCGCTATGTATTTTTGAACGTCTTTTTAACACTTAACGGATATGTACATATATTACCTCCCTCTATTCTTAGACGTGAATTTTTCACTTCTCAAAACGCATTTTTCCCAGAACAATATCAAATAAAGGGCTTTCAATCCTATATCAAGAATTGCAGGATCTTTTTAACACGTTCCTCGTACTCTTAATTATAATATTACGATGCTGAATCAGCGAATGGGAATGAAAGAATATCGTAAAATGTCGTCGGTACCGTAAATGCTGCTGCGTTATTTATACGGCGCTTTTGAAACGGTGCCCCTTTTAACGGCAGTTTTAAGTGCTACCCATGGCGGTCCAGCCAGGATCGTTGATCGCCCACTGATGCCACATTTGGTGAGAGACAAGCGATTGAATAATAATAGTGCGGCGTAGAGAACCAGTGAGATAGCCACAAAAAATAGCTTCCGTAGGTACAGACATTGAACACCACTTGGGTAGATTTTAAAAAAATATAATTTGAATGGAACACTGAGTTATATTACTAGCATTACGCTAATAAATAGTTCTATGGTTTATCCTTATTTTTATTAGTTTTTCTTCATAACACATTCATTAAATTCTCCGTCGCTTAAATTCAAACGCTTTCGTTTGAAGCACAGGCTCTCCAGAATCAAATAATTTTCCGCCCATATTTTTTGGTCTCCAGATTTTATTGTCTAGATCTGTACGTCTAACTTGCAACCTACTTGATATAAGTAAATACGAGATGAATGGACTTTTATTTGAGATTTTATTAGGAAAGAGTTCAAAAAGACCCTTCGCAGAAGTACCCAAACAAAATCATTGATTTTGAATCGCCCACCTTTTTTAACTTGTCCAGGTGAAAGCAATAATAGTACCTACGCGTACACAACATTGTCGATTTAAACTAAAAAATGGGAAATCGATTTCTCTCATTGCGCTTACGGTTGCACTGTGATTACTTAATTGAACTGTGCTTTATTAAAAATATGGTTCTGATAGAAGGAATAGTGAACTGAAGTAGACCTCTAGCAATTCTGTCTTAGTTATTGCTTAGTTGACGACCAGAGTGGTGACTGGTGACAGGTACCAATCACGGTCATATACCTACCTACCTACCCATTATTGGTAAGTCTAATTAATAAAACCAATTAGGTTGATACTAAACATCGAATCGAATTATTTACGCCTTCAAATTTTTCATCATAAAACTCACTGATAAAAGATGCTACTTAATTGAGGATGAAGTCCTAACCAATAACCCATCGTAATTTGAAATCTTAAGTCAAAGATTTGTTCGGGTATGATATTTGGCGAAGATTGTTCATGTAACATGTGCGCGCAGTCACATCGGTCGTGGCTCCAGCCTCACAGCCAGTCGTGTCCGACAAACTCGTTAAAAGTTGGCGAAACAACGGAAGCGCCTCACTTCGAGACACTTGTGACTCCCGACGTTAAGTAGAAAAGTATAACGCGACAATAACATGGAGCATTTTGTTGCCAGACAAAACTAACTTCTTGATAT
This sequence comes from Erynnis tages, assembly GCA_905147235.1. Taxonomy (NCBI): domain Eukaryota; kingdom Metazoa; phylum Arthropoda; class Insecta; order Lepidoptera; family Hesperiidae; genus Erynnis; species Erynnis tages. Next base: position 6,463,057 of record LR990073.1, read on the forward strand.
TTAAGCTGGTTGCGACAACCAAGCAGAGAAACTTGGCGCTTTCAATTTTCCTAACTTCAAAGTGATTCAACTCAAGATACGCAGATTAAGGAACAACGGTATCGTAGTGTATGAAAGTTTTAAAGGCTTAAAAATGTAAGAGAAGAACTATATAGATACCTTAGTCTGCATACCTACACTGGTCATGTTAGGCCCTTTGGCCCATTAGACATGTATGTAGGTACTTACATTCAATGTTTTGAGCTCACGTTGTACCTATACAAGTTCACCAATTATGTACTTTTCTAAAAATATTATTTGCGCTTTATAAAATTAAATACTTATCACTTGCTGTAACGGCGAAGGAAAAATCATGAAGAAACCTACATGCCTGAATTCACAAAGAAAAATGTTTTGAAAGGCATATGAAGTCTACCAACCCGAATTAGGCCCGTGTGAAGCCTACATGGTCGTCAGAGGAGAGGAGAGGAGAGGTTACAGACAGAAGTCCAACTAAATATTCTATAATCTAAAAGCTGAAAGCTGTAAGTGCTGTAACTACCTAAAGACTATCGATACCGAAACTACTTAATAAAAAATACTACGGTACATACTTCCAAAACGTATTACCAGGCTGGCTGGCCTGTAAAGCGAAGCTGTTTAGTTGGCTATTGTGAAATAGACGATGGGCATGTTGGTGCATTTTTGCAACGGCGCGTGCAATGTATGCACTGTATAGTCGTTGTAATGCGGAGGCTTGTCTCGTAAATATTTCGCGCACGCAATTTACAGCCTGGGGAATCCTCTTAACGGAATACTGGGGCAGTTAGTGAACCCCCGGATATTTATAATTTTCGCGACGCCCGCAATAAACCGCTGTTGTTTTCAGGGTAAGTATATATAGGGAACTAAATATTGTTTTTAAATTTATAATTATATACCTTTTAATAAAACTACCATACATCAAGAAAACATACATAAATATAAAGTATGATTTGTCCTTTCTTCGCAAAGCACGAAAGCAACGTAAGGATTTATGAGCTTGAAAATAACTAATGGTATAATAATATAGACTAACTAATTGCATCAAAATCTAAAAATGAAATAATAGATGTAGCACAAAAATATCATTGCGTTACGATACACTTAGTTTACCATCCAAACCATGAGGTAGTCCTCTAACGATGGTCTCATTGCTTGTCCAAGATGAGATGGTAATCTTTATGTTTTCAGACTTTTAGATTTCCATTCGATTTCTTTACCATCTATATAAATATTTCAAATTGAACAATGGACTTGTTTACTAAAAGCTTTTATAAATTTCAAAAAGTAAGTTTCTTTGTTTTCCGGTGCAGGAACCTAGTCCAAGATAAAAGGGAAACAAAAACGTTTCGGCTAACCGCCAAGCGTTAATAAATTCTTCGAATTCGTGGATAGAGGGAAACCTACGAAAATCGCGGCGGTACAATTCGGCAATTGGAAACACTATCCACTCGTACATAGAACTGGTATACATTTTTAATGTTTCAGTGTTTAATATTCATAAATCGACTTCTTTTTAGTTTGAAATGAATAAATGAATATCTTTGTCTATCTTTTCTATAATTGGTCTATCTTTTCTCATAAAGATAGACCCAATACCGTCTTTACCATAAGGGCACTCGGGGCCAGTGCCCAGGGTCCCAATCCTCAAAGGGCCCCGAAGGACCGACTATTTCTCTCACATTTTATATCAAAATATTACGGTCGGGCGCATTGCACTTTTCTCGTTGCACGAACGTCGATCATTTTCAGATTTATTCAAATCAATACATTGATACATACGAATAATTTGAGTGATTCGAACTCACAACAACGAAACACGAACAACAAAAAACAGCAGCATACATCATTAATAACATATTGTATTATTATAATATATTTGATTAATTGCACATTCCAAAAGGTCCCCGAATTCTTGTGTGCCCAAGACAGATTGACCCTGGATTGACCTAAAGTAAGTAGGTAGGTACTTTATCCTTTTCAAACATGAAAGTACTTTTAACAGAGGTACGTATTACGTTAGCTGTCCTCAAGAAAACAGCTAATGTTAGGTGATCATAGTTACCTAGCAAACTGTTAAGAAATAGATACCTAACAACATATCGTACATTAAATACTATTTTATCATGCGATGAAATGGTAGAAAACATTGTTCTAAAAGGCGTTGGCTAGTTAGGGCTCGTAACTTTTCTGTCATGTCTAAAGATTATCGCTTTTAATCTTTTTGTCTGGCCATTAGAAACTTTAATGGGACCTGTCAATTTTGTGCTTTCTCGACGCTAAAAGATCTTCTGATTAATGCGGAAAATCTTACTCATTTCCTAGCTGGCAGTGTCGGAAGAGAAAACAGATAAAAAAACGAGCCCAGTAGTCGAAATTAAACCATAATTTTTAATTAACGATACTTCTATCTACTTCTACGATAATATTACAACCAAATATTTATAATGAAATGTAGCTGTTGGTGACGGGTTGCACTCGCTTTTAAAACCTTTGATTTGTTAGGTAAAATGTATATTAATTGAATTTAAAAACAATGAATTACTATAAATGTAGGCCAATTTTCACCCGCGACGGTACGGAGACTGTACCTATAAATTATGCGTTTAGGGTGAGACACCCTCTCACTTTGTACAAAAATCTATTGCCACTTATCTCCAAAACTACTAGTCCGATTTTGATGCATTTTTCAGTCGGTGTGTTGGTTTATGTGTTAGGTGTTACGATGACAAGTCACCAGGGGGCGCTGCAGTAAATGGATGCGGTTTTCATTCAGAGACGGGTTCTGGTTTGATTGGTGCATCTAAACTAATATTATAAAGAGGAAATATAAGATTTTTTTTATTATTTTAGGGAGGCTATATGAGATTTTTTTTATTATTTTAGGGATCGTTACGAAAACTTCAATAATATAACCCAAGGTGTAGAAAAATTGCCTTAAAATTCCTTACATTGCGTACGCTTCGAAAACGATTAGTAATGGAACGAAATAATGTAGATACTACACTTTTGTATAACAGTAATACCTATCTAGTCCGCGATGGTATTGATAATTTTATAAGTAGAGAAAAATTTGAATAGTACTACTAATAAGTAGTAAGAGTAGGTAGAAAAAATATGAAAACAAAAAATGTTCTTGCAAAACATTTTATTTTCAACAAATTACAATAAGTCTAATCACAGGTCTATCAAATTACATTTAATCAAAATACATACTTATTACATTTCACATTATAAAGTAAGCTAGCTTGACTTAAAATAAACTGCAATAATATAAGTCCGGTACGAATTGAAATGTCAATTTACTAACTTAAAGTTATTTTATTAACTTAAAGTTATGAATTGTTACAACATTTGTCTTCAATCTACAGATTTCTTACCGATTAATAAAGTAATCCGCATGAATTCTGCACCTACCAAGACTAAAAATTTTACAGTTATTTTTCATCAATTACAATCGAAGTCTAATTTTAAATTACGTGGCACTACAGGTTATACGACGTATTTTTTGTTAACATCTGAATAAAAATATTCATCAATTTAAATATTTTTGGTCCCTTTGTTTAAATTACACAAGAGATTTTAAAACATTGCAATATGCAATATTCATGTCTTAAAAACCACGAGTCATACATACATAAAATACGCGACATAATCACATAATAAAATACAGTACAAACAATAAATTATTCTAAAATAATGAACAGCTCGCGATGTTCGACACAGTAAATACTAACCTCTGGTTCGTGTGTTTTATAAAAATAGGATATCAACATAAATTGTGCATAAATAGTAATATTTAAATGTATGTACTTCAAAGATATCGCGGTCATAAAATACTACATCTAAAATTAAAACGCGTTCTAAGTATACATACCAGGTACCTAAAAGAAACCTTACTCAAAAAGTCAGTCCATAGCTGTTATATCATACCAAAACAAATCATAGGTAAAATTACAACATAATATATAAATACTTCATTCATCACACAACACAAGCAGAATGATTGTGCCCACTTTTACGTTGAGGTTGCTGCTAACTCCTGCAAAGCGTCACTTCGTAGCTGAGGCAGACAAGCTACCTTGGCTAATGTTGTATCTAAATATTTTTTGTATACGGCCTTATATTTTGAATTATCTACGTTCACAACAATTTTTGCTATTTGTTTTATTATCGGCTCAATATGTTTCAGAGAATATCCAGAGTAATATGATAATGTGGGTGTCCAAACTTCGGACATAGATTTACTAGATAATAAATAAAGAGATAGGCAGATGGCTGCTGCCGCTAATTCAGAGGGACGATAGTGCACCATGCAATACTCTACAAGACTTAAATCTACGAAGTATTTAGCTAAGTGGTGATTTTTTGAATTCCCGTGTGCAGCTTTAATAAACCTGTAAAATATTATGCATTGTTTAAAGTTAATTCATTAAAATAAAAACTTTTATCATAACAAAATATAATTATAATGACAATAAAAACATCTCCTCCCCAAATTGTCCCCAAAACACTGGTAGCATTACCTCTTTGGAAATAATTATACAACTAGTTTGTCTAAGTATGTTTTTAAAAAACTAAAAAATATTAGGTAAAACAAACACCTTTTTCTTTTTAAAGAACTAGTGATTTAACTTACCTCCTCAAGAAGCTAAGAGGGATGGGTCGAGCGAGACAAAAATCAAGCTTGGTCATGATCTCCCTTTCACACCGGAACACATCTTCTTTGCTATAAGCATAGTCAGTCACATAAATAAAATCAGAAATATCAGGAGCATAGATTTCCTCATATTTACTGGCGATGAACATAGCCGTTACTCCAACTAGTTGTAGTTGTGTCCTTTGCACATTTGGCACCACCTGAAACAAATAATACATACATATCCTAATACCTACTAGCTTGAAAAAATGTAAAGCTTGGAAAAGCCATGGCCAGCAGTGACCATCAATTACTTTTTTTTAAAAATCTTGGGAATGCATAGTAGTTAGCCAAAGGAAACAGGTGAGATTGTTTCCTAACAAAATGTATACAGGTGTCCCGTAATCAATGGACCAACGGAAAACTGGTAATAGGAGGGAACCATTATATGGATAATGGTAATTTGATAGCAAAAACACTAAATTTTATCAACCTAGCCCTATTGGTTAAAAATATTTAATAGTTCAAACATTACATACTCGTAAAAGTATGAATTTTACTAGAATAATATGATGTTGTTTTGTAGTTTGTAGATTGTGCAAAATATTTGTACTATGGAACTTTATTTTTAAACTACCTGCAATTCACACCAATTGCGAAAAGGTAACTAACTATTACCTACTAAGATATAAAAGTAATAAAGTTTTCATAATAATATTTAATCAACATCAGGGAGTATTTACAAAACAGAACAGAACCTATCTTTATTAGACCAGTATGGCACCTCAAATTTAGTTCACAGACCAAAAACCATAACTGCGCTCATGCTTCAATTTAGTGAATATTCATTGTATCACTCTTAGGCGACCCTGGTTCTATATTTTTTTTTAAATTTCAACTATAAAATATCATAAACTCAGAAGTAATAGGCCACTAAGGTTGGCCTCTATTATTCATCACAAATTAATTTTAGGGCAAACAATGTTGTGGTTTTAGGAACCATGTTTGCTAGTTTAAAATAAGCAGATCATGCATACAGAATGACACACTAAAGATTCATGTGCATTGTGCCTTAACAGTAACAAAGCGTAGCAAATACCTGTAAATAACGGTCAATTATTCCAATAGTCAGTTGAAATGTCTCCATAACCAAAGAGAACTGGTGGTGAACTTCCACTAACCAATCAATCAAAGTAGCCCTCATCTTTCCAGTGATTGAAGTCTGAAAATTAGAATTGATTTATAGAGAAATGCAGTTTATAATGAAATCAGTTATGTTGAGTTAATAACAATTATTACTTCTCAGTTGAGAAAGTTACAAGACATCACAGTGACTACTTCAGTCTACTAGTCTACAAGTTGAGGAAAAAAAAATCAACCAGACATTCCACAACTGCTTCAATATGGTTCAATATGCTTCAATAAAATAAATCTTCCGATGGAATATAAAAACTTTGGATATTAGTCAAATTAATTGGCAGAGCGAAGCCTGCCGGGTCAGCTAGTAATTGATAAATCCTTAAACAAATCAGTTTTTGTAGATATGGATTTATCTACCATGTATTGTTACAGACTAAAACCTATAAAATGTTAACATAAAAATTAAATTCTTCTTAATTCTTTCTCATATAGTTATAATAATAAGCATCTTATCAGCAAGCCATCTTATCAGTGCCCACCTGTTTTTTCAAATAATCAGCTTCAATGGGGTACTTTTCTTCCAACTCTGTCAAGTAATTGTATATGTCCTTTATATAAATTGAAATTAACATAGGACTGTTCTTATCGTTAGCATCAATATCTTCTATATCTGCAGGGAGTGAAGGTTTACATTGTAAAGATGGTTGCACTGTCAGGATCTCTTTACTCTTTGGTACTGCTTGTTTTTCTGAGTTATCAGCAACTTTCAACTTTCTTAATGACTCTGTAGAATCCTTTAGAATAGGTTTTAAAGCATTCTTAGTTTCCTTGGGATTTTCCTTCAAAGTGGGAAGTTTTGAAGACTTCTTGATATCAAAATTATATTTCTTTGCTTTTAATATAGCAGACTCTTTAGGGTCATTTTGTTTATTAGTTGTATCTTTTAATGCAGCCTGAAACATAAATATTTAGTACTTATTATAAATTATAAAATTGTAAACATTATTATAAATTATAAAATTGTAAACATTTTTGTATTTTTATTTTTTATTCGTTAGTATTTAAAAAAAAATTTTGTGCATTATTTTTTGAAACGTTTTAAATACTTACCCTTGTAACTATAGCTCTAGCTGCCAAAGATCCTGTGCTCTCTTCACGCCTAAGTGGTGGCCGTGAAGACGGTTGCACAGCATTCTTTGTTGCAAGACCAGTGTCAACTCTAGACTGAACATGGCTGTAATTACTGAAACAATAAGATATTAGTATGTAATAATATACAAATATACAAAAGGTAGCAGTGATAGCCCAGTGGCTTAGAATTCGACCTCGAATATATTGTGAAGAAAAACATCATGAGGAAACCCTGTTCGTGAGGAAAAGATGTTCTCAAAGGTATGTGAAGTCCACCAACCCTCAGTAGGCCAGCATGGTGGACTAAGGCCTACATCCCTCTCATTGTGAGAGGAGATCCGACTCTGTGTTGGGTCATTAATGGGTTGAAATCATCAAAACAATTGAAAATTCAGTGTTCATACCTAATTGTACTAACAGATAATAAATTACAAGTTCCCTACTGAAACACTATGCTTCATAAAGGTTTAAAAGGGTGACAAGAAGATACCCCCCTAAAGGCATAATAAATAAGCAGTTGTGTATCATAAAAGTATTCTACTAGTGTCATAGTAGTCATAGTAGAAGACTTCTACTACATCATAATTAGGTACAATTGAGCTTGCTAATAAAATAGTTAATTTTATTAATCTCTAATCAAAAACTACTTTTGATAGTTAACTACTTGTTGTATCAGAAACTTATAAAAAAATGTTGATACAATTTATGGAAATTTAGGCAAGTGCTGACCCACTTTGGCTGAAGGTATTTTGAGCAACATTTTTGTTTATCTTATACTTATGGCTCTATTAAGGTATGTCTAACATGTGAGTCTTAACATGTTAATGTGGACAAATTTAACGTTTTTTTTAAATAATAAAGGAACTAAGCATGTATGTAGTTGCACATCAGTGGATGTTATTGTTAACACTAAATGCAGATATGGACAAAGCAATATATATAACCCCTAAGAATTCCAGATCTCTAATAAAAAATTAAATAAAATTGATTTTCTGTACCTAGACTATAAAACAATAGATGGGACAGAACAATTACTTAATATTTAGTTGTGTTGGCAACAATTACTAAGTTTGTTTTCTTATGAAGCTTAAGCACCAACCCTTAACTGATACTGTTGTGTAGTGTAGTTTTCTCAGAAAAACATTGCAATATGTTATGTTTCACAACATTTTTTAATTAGTTTATATTTAGTGGTGAGCTTAATCATCAGTAATTATCTGCACAAAATGATAAACACATCTACTAAAAACTATTGTTACCTTAGCATTAACGCATAATAATAACATTTCAATTTTTTTACTTAGTGTTAAGACACTAGGTATCTACTACTTAAGAATCAAAATGTAAAAGAAGTGGTACAAAAACCGTTACAACAAATGGGGGTATATAAAAATATACCTTCTCAGAACTCCCTTAGTGGCCTTTTTCTCGAATTCAACGGCGGCGAGTGCCACTTTGCCAATGTTGGCATCTCGCGAGATTTGCACATTCGAGTTATGGTCTCCTCGCACCGACAAACCTTGTCGTTTTGAAGGAAGTACCAAATCGATCTTCCCTTTAACCGCGTATATGTTCTCCTGATCTTGAATAGGAACCTGCAAATGAACAAAGGTTCTTAATGTAAATTTAATTTAGTTGGTGAGGATATTAATAGCTAGTTGATGTTAATTATGTACTTACTGTTCGATGCTTCCCAATTCTTACTTGAAGGTCCATTGTATTACGATTTTAAATTATACAGCAGAGCAAAGTCTGCTGTTGTCTATTTTACACTACACGTTAATAAAGTACAAAAATAATAACTATTCGACTTCTTGTATATTTTTCTTTCCAGCTGATGTGATTTCGGAATTTCGGATTGTGACTGACGGCGATCGGACTAGATTTGATGATGCTTCTTCATGAAATCAAACTCAAAAAGCTAACGGACGGATGTAATCGGATGTATTTCAATCCAAACCGATTTTGACGCGCTGCCATGATTGGTTAATCAGGAAAAACCGGAAGTCAATAGAAAAATTGAATTCTTTAGTTACGCATGAATTATGAAAAAAAAATAATAAAATCTATATTTTTATTATTTCTATAAAATTCATATTTCAGATCGAATTTAAAGTCTCGTTGTTTCTACAATTTATAATAAAAGTTTACTCTTTGATATGATTTCGATATTCAAACCATAGACATGAGTTTATTGTTCAAACAGACAATAAAGAGACATAGACCATGTATAGACCACTAACCACAATACAGTGATATGAACAGCTGAAGAGCATAAACACCACACCACAGCGTAAAAATAAGTATTTTCAAGTTACAGTTCCGTCTTCCACTTCCGCCTACAGCCCCATGGTACTAAAATGTTGTATTATTAGGTATGTTGTTCATTTATCAAACATAATTAAAGACAGATCGTGTTCTTCTTACGAAAGTACTTTCATACGTGTACTGCTATTGAGAATAATAATTGTACTCATACAATATCAAGTATACTTAATTCGAACTTTTTTGAAGACTTGTGTCTTCCGTAGAGACGTCCGTAGTTTGCGCAAGCTTTCCTACATACCCTAGATTCCTACATGATCAAATATACATACTTGTGTAAGTCTACAAGTCAAGTTTGCGCAAGTATATTACAGGGTGTGTGGCCTCCGGCCGGCATTATAAATGATAACTATGACATGACATTGACAGTTTTTCCAATTTTTGGCATTTTTTCTGGCTGATGTTTGTGCTAGGCATGGGGAAAATCGTTATTTTTAAATCACCGTGACTGTCGTTCCAGTTCCGAAACTGTGAAAAGTAATAGTAACTAGTACACTATATTGTTTCTTCTTAGTCACTATTATCAATGGGGTTATTATCTGAGTAATTAACTATTAAGATTTTCATTACTTTTAACAGGGGATTTGTTAGAAAATTAGTAAAAATACAGTTAATTCAACATAACCTTTACAGACTGTCACATTAAATTATGATACCTACTTATTCTTCTTTTCATTAGAACTCATCATAGATGACATCAAAAACATAACTTATAAATGAACCTAAGTCTCGAAAGTCAGTTCTTGCACCGTAACCACCGAGTGGGACGGAACATGAAGAGTAATCCCGAATAATCCCGATCGGCCGATTGCGGCGGTCACGCGGGTCACGCACAGCGTGATTGTGACGAAGGAATGACCTACGTTACATTGGAACATAGATATTTCATGGCAGATCAGCGTTATTCGCAGCGCAGAACAACGTTATTTTCACCGAGCGTGAAGTTATTTATCACCCACCTCTAGTTTGTGCAACCGACTGCTGGTGCTGGCCGCCGTATGGCGTATTCAATTCAGTATTCTTTCTATACATTCGGTTTCAGTTGATGTCCGGGTCGTATGGGATTGTGACAATTTTATTTATTTATTGTTAATAATAATTAATTTATATTGTGTTGTTCAAAAACTTCAAAAGCACACGCGATCCAGTCACTCCAGCCAGTCATTTAAGACTGCAGGAAGAAACATAGCTGACCACGAATTTTTTACGAAGTCAGTATGGAATAATAATTATAATATTATGTATTTTATTTATGAAATATGCGGCATAACCTTGCGGCGTCGGTACTAATTAACTAAATATTTCTGTAGCTTTCGTCAGAATGGTGCAAAAGGGCCCTCGTCCTTTGGTGTTGTGCGGTCCATCGGGATCTGGAAAAAGCACGCTCTTAAAACGTTTGCTGAAGGAATTTCCTGACAGATTTGGCTTTAGTGTATCACATACGACAAGGGGGCCGCGTCCAGGCGAGAAAGACGGAGTGCACTATCACTTTACGAATAAAGAAGACATGGTGGCAGCAGTTGAAAGAGGAGAATTTATAGAAACAGCTACATTCAGTGGAAATATGTATGGAACTAGGTAAGAGGTTTAACTTAATAAACATAATATTCAGGGCGGCCATGTGCTCGATGTTTTCAATGTTCTGGCAGTTAGCCAAGTTACTCCAGTTTACATTGTCATTGTTTACAGATACCTAATAATATGATTAAAGTTTAAGTTTTGAAAACATTATATTTCATTGCAGCAAAATAAGTGAGAAACTCTCGGTGAGAGGGTAGGGTGTGGGGCAAATTGGAGTATACCCTTAGGGATACTATAGGCGATGTAGAAATGATATTAGAAAATAAATTTTTATTTTTTATGGGACAGGGACTAGGCGATTTATGAATATCATGCATTTGATAAAATATATGGCAAATTACATTGTTAACACCATAATATTATGTGAACAATGTGATGTAATAAGTTAATTATCATTTTTATAATAAGCAAAGGGTTGAATGTCTAAAAATACACCTGAAGCTAAAAACAACTAGCCTGCTTTTGTTTTTGTTAATATCCATCAACAACATGCATTTGATGCTGCCAAACTTTTCGAATAAATTCTAATAGTTTTATTTAGATGATGATGATTATTCCAGAAAATAACATCCGTAAAACCTGCTAATTGTGGTGGTAAATAATTTCAACTATATTAACTAAAACCTGACTTCTTAAAAATCAGTCAAAAATGTATTAAACAATGAAATATTCTGCACCGACATTGTGTGTAGCTGAGCTCATAAGCAACTTTATCTTTAAGCTTATGATGTCTTACTACTATTATTTTGTAAGGTAACTTCATGATTGATTAATTCCAGTAAACGTTCAGTTGAACAAGTTCGTCGTACTGGCAAAATTTGTGTTCTGGATATTGAAATTGAAGGCATGAAGCAAGTGAGGGCTACTGATCTGGACCCCCTGCTGGTGTTTGTGATGCCACCATCTCTTGAAGAGTTGGAGAGACGTCTTCGTGCCCGCAACACTGAACAGGAAGATGCCTTGCAAAAAAGGCTGGACACTGCTCGCCGAGAAATAGAATTTGGTAATAATTTTTTGTACAGTGGAATGAATAACAAATAAACATTTAAGCCATCTGTTGTTTAGTTGTCACTGCAACCTATTGACTCCCAGTTAAGAAAGAAATCCTGTCTTGCAAGATGGTATGTCCAATAATGTGGCTGTAGGGTACCTCCTGAGAAAATACAATTACTACCACCTAGTAATCTAGCTTTTAAATATAAAAATATTTTTGTAAGTACTTGCTACTAGACTATCAATGGCTATGTGCCTACCAAATTTCATCCAATCTGTTCCACTTTTTTTGTATGTAAGAGTAACAAAAATCCATCCATCCATCCTTCCAAACTTTCACATATTTTATCATTTGTGGCACCAACACGTCACACGTAAACACGTAAAACGTTAACAGCGAGAACTGTACAAACAAACACACAACTCGTTATTTTACCCGTTTACAAAGACCTATTTATTGATTAGATATTTTACACAAATTTTTGTATGTATAAAAGAAAATTCACTTTTGTTTTATCTCTCAAGTTATAACACCACATAATAGATAATTTCTAACACATTAATTTATCAATCATTTTTATCACTATGTTAACATGTCATTGTTATTATTTGCTTAAAATATACAAGTTCTGATGAAAAAAAATTCAAGATTGGTTGCTAGTCATTTTGTACCCTGCCCTTTCATACAACTTTGAAAGAACAACATGCAAATACTAACATATAGCATATGACACAATCTAGCTAGTCAAGCTACAACAAAATTACATCAACCTGTCTCTAACAAACAGACAAACAAAAAGTAACCTATAGTTCTCCTCTAAAATATGACTAAACCAATTGTTAGTTCTAGAGATGAGTGTGTTCAAATGAATAAAGAAACGAATTGTGTTTTTTTGCTACTATTATTAGCACTTAATCATTTTTCTCTTTACAATTTCAGGACAACAGCCTGGCAACTTCCATATTATCATTCTTAATGACAACTTAGAAAAGGCATACTCAGAGCTCCGTGAGTTTATTGCGCAAAATGTGGAAGAGAAAAAGGAAGGTGAATATTAATCTTATTTGTATGTAGGTTTTAATTTTGTTCTAATGAGGAATGTAATGTATTTAGATTTACTAAATAAAATGTTCATATTTTTACTAAAACTCAATTTTTTTGTAACTTTGCTAAGAATAAATTAACTTGCCTATACCATATTATGACAAAACATGTTTGTTTGCTACTTATTTACACAAAAAAAACCTAGATTATATACAATACATCAGAAATCTGGTAATGTGGTGGTGTGGGGTAAATGTTTGATGCAGAGTTTTTTAATTTTGGGGTAATATTTATGTAGCTGTTTAGCCTGCATGCCATGATCTCATCCGTCTAAAATCTGGAGAGAAACAACCAAATGCTTAGTCCCACAGTATTATGATAATTTAAATTTGAATGTGTAAGTACTTGTAGTAGTAACTAGGCAGAATGCACTTTTCGCGAGTTAGGGCATGGTGTTTGTCGCAACTAGTAGTGCCCTTTACCTCTCCAAAGGCTTGGGTATAGCATGCCTGTTTAGGTGCTGAAAAGGCATGCCCCCTGTAAAAAACCAAATACCAGCCCATGATGTTGGGTGTTTTCCTTCACAGTTATAGCCAGGGTTGCAGTGACATTTAATTTTATAAGACACTGTCATAATTAAGAAATGTTGGTGTGCGCCATGGTATTTCTACAGTAATAATGAATTCAAGCCCCTTGCAACTGATATTAAGGTCTATTGGGTCTATTATAGGTATATATAAGGTCTATTATATCTAAGGTTTGTGGTTTGTGTAAAGTTTTGAGAAAAAATTAAATTGTGTGAGGGTGTAAAATTGTGTAAGTATATGTACTTACTGTTTTATTTACTTTTGGCATGAGTTTTGTGTGACTAATATTTACTAATAATTCCATTTCAGATTCAAATGATACAACAGATAAGTAAACAAGTCTGGAACGGTAACAAACATTATATTATTTAATTCGCCAATATGTAGATTGCAAACATTTTTATCGAACAATATTAACAATTTTATCTAGTGACTGGGTAGCAATGTTATCATTGTAACTAATTTCTGAATAGAGTTGTTTACTTAAACCTCTATTTAAAATAAATTGTTAGTACCTACTTAAATAAAAATAAATATTTTAAAATTAAAACACTGCATAATTTTTGTTTTCAAGCAACTGATAAAAAATGTTTGCAATTAGTATTTTTATTGCCATCAGTAGTGTTTATGTTATACATAATAGTTTTAATAACTTTTAAGTATGTTGATAGATATTTGCAGATAAAAAAAAAATATTAAAAAAATATATTTATTACCTAACAAAATTTAATAATATTTATTAGTTCTTGGCAAAATCTGTCCACATTGTAAGCATCTAAGTATTTATCACAGTAGTAAATTTTAATATCTACAAATCGTATAATGCCCCAATTTAGCAAGTAGTAATATGAATGTTGAAGTAAAAAAAATTGAAACTAAAGGAATATTAATTATTCACAGAAATTGCATAATGAAATGTTACATTAGGTTTTTTTAGATGTAGATCATGACTGCAAAACCTGATGAAGCTTACTATATACATTTGCATATGAAGAGCTTTCGTGCTATATAAGCCACTGAATACAATTATTGGTGCGACATTTTTTTTTATCTTTAATTGCTATCCACAGACTCTAGGTCCGTGCCTTTTTTTGCATCACGTTATGAGTAATATTATTGCTCCAGAAAAAGTTCTTTGTCAATTTGTGCCCGATGTCTCCTTGGATCGTCCCGGGAGTTCACTGCACTGAAGAGTGTGAGCTCCTTGTTGGGCTAGCAGAGATGGGGAACAGATTGAGGCTAGATACATCATTCTTATTAATTTAATATTTCATAATTATTTATTGGACTGCAATAATTTATTCGTATTATTTATCCAACATCAATTTTAGCTGAAATCTTATATTTAGATCTTAAGCGTGTTGGGTGGTAGTGTAGTAGATGTGTTGATGATACACATTTCATCTTGCTGCTTGGCAAAATTTTAGATGTATAAAATTATTGATCTGTTTAAAATGCTGTAAAAACTCCAGAAGAATATAAAATGTACTTAAAAATGGCATAAGAAATGCACTATAGCCACTGCACTGTGTAAATTAAATTTATACAGCCATTTATGGTGGAATAACGGGTGACGAATTTAACTATGAATTATTTCTTTACGCTTAATTGGATTATACAACATTACAACTATCTGACAAATTAAAATAAGTATAAGCTACCTTATCTAATATATTATAAAATTGCTTACTTTTCAATTCAATGTTAGAATTTTAATATTATTGTAGTAAAACAGAAAAATAAAAAAAAAATGTTGAAATGATGTTTAATCAATGTTGTAGTTGTAGCAATGAGATTGCCGTTGCAATGTTTGCGTCTTAGATATTATAAACATTATTATTAATTTAAAAGTTCAATAATATATTATTAACATTCCATTCATGTCCTATCTATAATATTCAAAATCTCTAGTATAAGTGAACGTGGATGTTTAATATCTACCTCAGGCATTAAAGCTGACCAGATGATGATTTATTGAATATATTTGATATTTAACGAATATGGGGAAACAATTTTAGTAAACTTATTTTTATCACAGTATTTGATAAAGATAAAATTGTACTTATTCTTAATTAAAATTGAATAAAGGAAGCTATTGTCGTCGATGATTCAAATGCATATAATAATATTTTCTGAAGAACCTGATCCAGTTATTACTATTTGAAATTGAATTTAAATGTGAATCACTGCCAACTCTCAGCGATATTTATGAGTATTAAAATATAATAATTTTCTCACTAGTGATAGGCATATTTTAAAAGGAACTATCATAGTACTAGGACATGCACATACCTTGAGCAGTCTTCTTTAATAAAATAAAATTCATATAACTAAAAACAATTAAATTTTAAATTGCCAATAAGGTCTTTTTTTTTAAATTAAAACATAATGAATAAAAAAGACATACTATATAATTATATTAAACTAAAAACGTTGAATAACTGTTAGTGCCAAAGAAATGTAACTACAATGATTAGTAAGGTCATTGTATTACACATGAACATTCCATTTCCTGTTACGTGTTTTATTATACAATATGACCCTTTTTGAAATAACGGGATTTTAAGTCGTGAAACTAGAGCTTATTTTATCGGGTGAAAAAGTAATAAAAAAATTATTTTGCTTACAGATTTTTTTTTACAGATATTTTAATTTTTTTCATAAAAATAAAACTAAAATTCGTTAAATCAATATTTTTTTTAAACTTGACGCCGAAAAAAAATTTTAAAAAGTATTTTGAATGCACTGTGAACCTTTTTAATAGAAAATGATAAATAACATGATAACAGATTAGAAACTTTAGCAAAAATTTAAAGATATTGTGGTTAAAATAAAAAAGAATTACGTTTTTTTTCAGTTATTTCAAGTTTAAAAAAAAAATAGCTCATTAACACATTTTTTTTATAATTAATATCTTAAATCTATTTTATTAGCTACAAAATGGTATCAAAATTACATCTCTAAGTTGAATAGTTTGGGAGCTACTGTTGATTGAAAAAGACCCTACGTAAGTACTTTGAAATACGGAGAGCAGGTAGCGGTCCTTTTAGCGACAGGGGAAGGCGATGAAAAATTATTTTTTTATTGTTTGACTCAGGATAACTGCTCTGTGACCCTAAATTAATAATAAACGAGAAGTGATTTTAATTTAAAAAAAAAACATGTTAATTAACACTCTTACTTGTTTGGGGGTTGTTTTCAATCAATAATAGCTCCTAAAAAAAACAACATAGAGTTGTGATTTTGGTATCATTTTGTAGCTGATAGAGTAGGCTTAAAATGCAAGTAATAAAAAAAATGCGAGCGAGTTTTTTTTCAAACTTGAAATAACTGACAAAAATCGTAAATTTTTTCATTTTAACCACACAATCTTTAAATTTTTGCTAAAGTTACCAATCTGTTATCATGTTATTTATCATTTTCTATTAAAAAGATTCACAGTGCATTCAAAATACTTTTTAAATTTATTTTAAGGCGTCAAGTTTTAAAAAAATTTTGATAAAACGAATTTTAGTTTAATTTTTATGAAAAAAAATTAAAATATCTGTAAAAAAAAATCTGTAAGCAAAATAATTTTTTTATTACTTTTCACCCGATAAAATAAGCTCTAGTTTCACGACTTAAAATCCCGTTATTTCAAAAAGGGTCATATTGTATTTTGCACTGGATTTGATAAACCTTAGAAATTTAACTTGTATAGTTTTGAATGAATATTGTCACAAAACATAATAAATCTTAGAGAAATTATAAAACTTTGGTTTTGATAGAGTCCATACGTCACTGGGTTTATATGAGACATAGCATTAGCATGGCTGCTTTATTATTTCAGTGAAACCAGTGGATGACATAATATTATGAACTTTGATACTAGACTTAACATGTAACTTAGCGAACTCAATCTTGACTTTACTGAAGACTTTATAGTTAAGTGATTGTTATTGAAGAAGTAATGTTATGTGCTGATTACGGCTTTAAAAGCAGATAAATAAGGAAATATGAGAAAAAGCAAGAGTTTTCTTTTCATAGGTAATGATGTTTTCTAATTTTCTACTGAAGAGTCCAGATTGGTGTAACAATTTAAAAATGTGGTATTTGCCTATATTTTCAGAGCCTAATTAAACTAGATAAATTAGAATCATAGTCCATTTTATGGAAATAATACGCGGAAATCAGTTAAAATAAGGTTAAAAGTGTTGTATCCCGTAGTAGCGATGTGCCGAGTCGGCTATTTATGGTATTCGAATATTTTGGTATTCGTTAAAAAAATATTCGAATTAAGACTCGAGTCGGAAGACACGGACAGGTATTCGAGTACTGGCACGAGTATTCGAATACTTTAGTGGACTCGAGTACCTTTTGAATCGAACTTTGACGACAATAACATATCCTAATATTTTATCACAAATCATGTAAGATATTAAAGGATGTATTTTTTTTGTGTTCCCAAAATTTACAAATGTTTTTTTGCACTCTTTGCACTCCACTTTTTTACCTTCTAAAATGTTGAATAAGTTCCATATTGCCGATTTTTTTTTGGAGCCATCCTATCACAGTCCTGGCTAAAAACACTTAAACTAAACACTAAATTTCACTATTTAACTGACAGACTAACAGTTTGACTGATTAAAATTATAATTTTTAATCTTTATTAAACTGACCGTTCGGAAAACGTAAACACGTTGAAACCTGCAACGATTCATCAGTCACGCGGCGTGACTAACTTCATAATGCTCTTTAAAGTGAACGGGGCATTCAAAATTCGACTGTACGCGTAAAGCAGAAGGTTTCTATTAAAGTACACGACTTAGGATTCGAATACCGTAAGTACTCGAATCCTGAATTCGAATCATGTGGATTCGAATACCGTATTTCATGTATTCGAGTACGTGAGTACCTGTTAGGTATTCGAGTAAGTACTCGAGTCAGTCTGACTCGGCACATCTCTATCCCGTAGCGCTTAAGTCGATTAAAACAATCGATTTTACGAACTTAGATTTTTTTAACGTTTAAGAACATTAACGTTTTTGTTACTTTTTATTTTCTACATCACAGTGATTAAGAAAAAAATAATATATTGTTTACTTTAGACCCTGTTTCATGTATTTTTTGTTAATTATTATTTCTGGGTTTTTATTTATTTTTATTATTGTTTATTAAATAAATAAACAATAATATTGTTTATTTTATATTGTTTATTTATATTGTTTATAAGTTAAAAATGAAGAAAGATTTATCAATAGGTTTCAATAAACCGAATACCCGATTATTGAATATGAAATCGATTTCTGTTCGTTAATGGTACACCCGGAACACCTCTAATGTCAATGACTGAAAACTGGCACGCTTCCAATCCAATCATGTTATGCGGCCTCCAGTCAATCAATCCTCCTACTCCTATAATATTTTTGTTATTGAAATACTAACTACGTCTATGACTAACTTATAGTTTTTAATTAAGGTATTTTTTTATTTTTGTTGTAGGTATACTTCTTTTATTTATACATTATTATTTTGTTCTTTTAATTTTAGTTATTTGCCGAGGACTGTAACTGCAAAATGAAGGGAGTGGTGAAGCTGACATAAGATATTTTCAGACATAAATAATTCTTGAATATAAAATTACCTATAATTATTATAATTAAGTGCAATAACGTGTTAAATTTGTACAATACTTGACACACAGCTTTAACTACATACTCATGAATGTCTTAAACCATTCCAATAACATACCTAAGCATTGAGTACTATACTAATCGTCGCGTTTATAATATTGTGATCGTTTATTTCGTTAATATTTATCTAATCTCCAGTATTTTTAAATACAATATCAGTATCCCTATGGATTAACTTCTTTAATTTACTTTTTGCATTTGGTGTGCCTTTGGTATTTCCAATACTTACCAAAAATTACTCAGAAATTTTAAAATACTTGCATAATTATTATTAATTAAGCTAAAATAAAGTTGAAGTGTTAGTTTTGCGGTGGCCATGAATGACACTCATTATCATTGGCTATAAGTACTATGTATATCTTTCTCATAAAAAGGTTTCTAACATTTTTGTATTCTGTAATTGTTAAAAATAATTTGTTACGTAAATGTGTTTCAATGTTACGGTGTGAAATAAATGTATGTTGTACTAAATGTTGTTTTTATGAAAGTTTATAGTATTTTTTATTTTGTAGGGATGGATGGATGTTTTGTTAGGTTTTCATGCAAGAGCTGATCAGAATATAAAGAATAGACCAGCTAGACTTACTGAAATTCATCCATTAGGAACGTGAATTAACATATAGGTCTTTTTATTCCACTCAGGACAAAGTTGCGGGCATAGTCTGGTTGTTACCATATTTTTATGACAAGAATTGGCACCAGTGCAAGATATCCTGTATAAAATATGGCTAAAAAAATAAAAAAGTAAAGATTGTCAAATATTTATTCATAATAGATAGTCACAGTCAATAAGCCACATAATAATCCATAGAATTATACAAACCAATAGACAATATTTAGTATAAAACTTACAATTTTTACCATTCTGGTGGTCTTACTAAATACAAATATTCAGGCACTTTGAGGCAACATCCATTCAAAGTACAATACTATTGTCTTTATCCCATCTGTCTCTATGCGAGTGAGGAGGAGTATTTTCACAATCTCCAGTAACAGCTGAAGTTTTAGAGATATTCTTTAGGGAAATACTGCTTTGTGCTGGCTTAGATTTAGACTGGTTTGATAAAGATTTCAATCTTGGTATATGGGATATACGCTTGGGCATTTTGGACGGTACCTTTTGAGCTTTGGAATCATATAATGTGTTAGCAGATTTCGATCTGTTGGGGGCATCCTTATTTTTCATACAAGACAATGGTGTTCTTGAACCACTGTTTGTAGTGGATTTGGATTTTTTTGGGGTTTCTTTGAATGAACTTGTATCATCTTCATATATGAGTAGTCCATCAGGATTGTCTTGTTGATTGCAAGTTTGACGTAACTCTACATTATTGTTTTGTAATACTTTAATTAGTTTGTCATCTGACATTTCTTCTACATTTTCTTCACTTGTTTCCTCATCAGCTTTAGCAACAACAATTGGGGTCCTCTCAATGCCAACTGATGGGGATCTAGGATCTTCACTTAAGACTTTAAATAAAGGCTTATTTTTGATGTCATGACAAGGTTTCTCTATATTCACATCTTCAACAGAACCTTTACTGTCAATTGTTTCATTATCAATTTCAATATAATCAAAATTTGTTTCCAACAGCTTTGTAGGCTTATTAACATTTGATATGTTGTTTTCGATTGCATCATTAGAAGCAGTTGAAGATCCTAAGGGTTCTTCAGTATCTTTAAGACTGTCATCAAGGGTCAAATCATAGAATCCCTGGCATAGGTTTTTAGGAACAATAATATCATGACATAAGTTATTTGCATCAATTGCAGTTTCACAATGGTCAATGCTATCATTTTGTAAACTTGGACTAGCACAGCTATTTCCTGAATGAAGATGCAATATTTTTTTGTCCTCATCAACATTTGATGCAAGAATAATGGGAGTTCTCTCAAAATCTTGGGTTGGCGATCGGGGATCATAAGATTGCAAGTGATTCTTTATAACTGCTGATAGGATGGGATTATTGTGAATAAGTTTCTCTTTTGTTTCCCCGTCCTCAAAAGTTTTCCTAAGATCCACATTTTTTGTTATGTTGTGCTTTGCTCCCACCTTACCCTAAAACAGAGCAATTTATAAAAAATGATGACTCATTGGGAATTATCTATTATTGGAAAATATCTTTCATTTTTATTACCTATTATAATATAACTTATTAAAAAGTAAACTGATAGCAGTTTTACTACCTAATGTAGCTACACACGATAATCAGCAGTGATGAAAATTGCAGTTTGAATTGTGTTTCCATGTAAATCTCCACAAGCTATTACAGCTTTATTTATTCTGTGATGACTAGTAACTAATAATTGGATACCCTAATTTCAGTGCCTTCAATTTCCTTTCGTTATTATGAAATAGTGCATTGAATCCATAATAGAAAATAGATTATTATTAAAATAATTATGATAGAAATATTATCTGACTCATTAATAAAATTTATGAACTGATTTCAAAAAAGAAGGTTATCAATTTGACATGTATGTATGTAATGATATTGGAACTCCACAATATTTACTTATGTTGGTCCATTACTGCTTCCAAACAAATAAACCAAATTTCATAGGTGTATGTATGTATGTAGATATGTTTGTCCTATATATTCATCCAAATGATGAAATCAATTAAAAGTGCATTAGGGGCGAGAACTACAAAAACATCGTTTTACGCGGGAAATATTTACAATTTAGAATATTTGCTCGTCGTTGAATAATAAAAAACGATAAGTGAAGATAAAGAAACAAATGATACTATACTTGCAACGGTGTTCTCGTAATTTCAGGCGTTGGAGATCTCGGATCAGGATTGTCGCCAACATCCAACTCGTTTTTTTGTGTCTGAGCAGCTGTCTCGTTGATTTTACTTGTAGCGCTTCCCATCGTCCTTTTATTTTGTACTATATATACTATAAGACTTCTAAATAAACAACTTTTACAATTAAACTACAAAAAATATCATCACTAAACCGATAGTACGTACTAAAAATACATTTTAAACCCAAATATTCTTGGACTTGCAGTAACCGCCACTACGGGCTGTCCAAAACATTAACATTCTAACTAACGGCTGCAAATGTCAAAACTTGTTTCTCTAATTTTAAATTGTGCTCAGTGTTACTACATCAGATTTTCATTTAATCAATATTGTCTCTATGATGATAATAATTATTATCATCATCCGTATTAAAATAAAAGGCAATTCATTTCATCTTTTCTTTAAGTGCTCACTTGAACAACTTTTAAAATACCTTTGATGTTTACTTTAATAATCCATAATATTTATTTTTGCCACTTAATCAGTATTGAACCGAAGTTATAGTAACCGTCATGAGTCGTGAGCACAGATTATCAGTGGTAGCCTGGTAGGGATATTGTATTACTTTCGGCCAATTTAACAAAATTGTCGAACAAACCAAATACAATTTTTTGGTGTTGCTTTAAAATTAATTTTTGCAAGAAATCCATAGAAAGTATATTTCCACGAAAATAAAAGATTATATTTTATAAAACTGATTTAATTTGTTTTTGCATAACTTATAACTACTTATAATGTATACTTAAACAAAATAATGCATATTTTTAAGACTTTTACACCATTCGATTTTTACCTTAATATGAGCTACATTTTTATAAATGACAATATAAATTGTGTCTGGCTGAATTCACTTTTTATTAACAATTACAAAAAAATTCGACATCAAAAAAGACAGTATGAAATAAAATTTGTTACATAGGCTTAATAATTTTTAAGGTTGTGCCTAAATTTAACAATAGAAACAAAATACTTGATACAAAAGATACTATGTCGCAGCGACGCAACAGACCACAAACTGACTGCATTTTGTCGCGTGGTTGTTGTATGGTTTTGGTTGGTGTATTTTGAGTATTTTCGAGACTAACTGGATATCGATTTTTGTACCAAATCACATGATTACTTTTAATGCAAATCAATTTTTAAAAAAATAAGTGCGTTGCATTTTTTTAGTTTATATTATTGTAACAAAGTTAAAATGAAGTACACGCCAAAAATAAATATTCGTCCGACTTGATATTTATATTACTATAGATAGACGAATCACATGGTTATGTACAATTCTATTATTTAAAATTACCTCCTTTTTGAAGTAGGTAACAAAGTCCTAATTACGGGTTCATTGGATATTATTCTGTTTAAACTTGTCTTATGAATAGAAATAAAAAATACATGATTTTATTATTCGATAATCATGAAAAGCCCTTTCGATATTCCTAGATTTGCATACATTATGACATTTATGTAAATTGTAAGCTCATGAATATTTTGTTTATTTAAATTACATTTTTGCTACGTAAGCCCGGAACACATAAATTTACCTACGTGTCATGGTGTCGTGACACTCGTGAGTCGTGACGCGCCAGAAGCACTCGGTTTCATGGGACTTTTCATGGACGCACTACACACTAGCCGAGTGGAAGGATGGGTACCGCTCGTTCGCCTCGGTGCGGCAACACTCGCCGATTGGTTCCCACGAGCGCGCGAGCGCCTCTTACCAGCGTGTAGTGCTACTAGTATCATTTTTGTTGCAACACTTGCGACTTTGCGACCAAAATTGCCTCTTACTTATTGTCGTTACTGCCAATACTTTAGTATTGTACAAAAGTAATTTACTATATTTTATGCAACAGGGCGTGGTGCGCAAAAACTATGTAGACATCAAATATTCATTTTGATAATATCTACTACTAATTATTTATTATTCAAACCTTCGGAGATCTAGATACTCTTAGGCTGACACTGAAAGCGGTGGGTCCAGGACCCTCGGCGACATACGGCTACCCCGCGAGGACTCGGTCGCCATGCTTGGGGACACCTGATGCGACATTTGGAACCTTCTGCAAGACCTATTCCGTCACTGACAGGATCACCTTTACAGCTTAAGTGTCCAAGTTCGGCTGGTATTGGAGCGTAGCACCAATGACGAGCTAAAAAAGAAATGAAATGAAATGAAATGAAAATCATTTATTTGCACGAATATGGGTTAGTTATTGGTTTTACAGGGCATTTTGATCAATCCATATTCACCTTTTCAGGTATGCAAATTATAAAGTTATATAACATTTTAATAATTTAAAAATAAAATAAAAACTAATGTTAGTACTAATTACAATTGAAAACTTATAACTAATACATAATTTAATTGACAAGTTTGTACAATAACGGTCTTATTCATAAAAAAAGCTTATGAAACGTTTATAACGGTTATTAGTTAAAATGCTCGATAGGCTTATATAACGTTCGATAAAATTGTCTATTCATAACAGTTCTATAAACCTTCTATAACTATCAATCGTCTATAAGCAAAATTGTTGCCATTATTACGAAGTTGGCAAACAAGTTTGACGAATATTTGAATCGACCATAGATAATATGTGTATAGATTGTCAAAGTACGTCTGATCATAGACAATATGACTGCTTAAAACCATATTTTGTTGTCTACGCTATACGGAACGTCAAGTCACAAGTAATTTCAAGTTAAACGGTTGATTTTGTCGTACTATTTGAATTTATTTTTGTAGTAAAATAGTTTATTGAAAATGGCATGTCAATCAGTTAAAAGGCAGAGAAGTGAAAACTGGTTGGAGGAAGATAAGGTTAGTACCGATACACCTAAAATTAAACCAAAGTAAGTAAATATTCTTGACCTCCTAAACTAACGCTTGCATATGCTTCTATTTATTAGATAATATTGAAAGAATTAATAAGGGAGGCGGTTTCAATAATAGAAAATAAAAACACAGACGCAAACACGAACGCTAAAAAGGTGGCGGCTTGGAATAATTTACGTACAAGGTGCCAAATTCGATATATTTAGAATAATTTAATGAGGTATTTTATGTAAGTAGTTTATAACTCAGCATTTCGTGTTTCAGTTTTAACAATATGGCCCACACTGCGAGAACACTACAACAAATTAAAGCTCAGTGGGGCATAATAAAAATGACTGAAAAGAAAAAGAAGTGCATGGAGCGGAAAAAAATACTCCAAACAGGTGGAGGCCCACCACCTGCTACTGACCCACCAACTGGTGATGATATATCAGTGTGGCTTCCGCATGAATTTACTGTAGACTCAAATGAGTTTGATTCTGATAACCAGGTAAATAAATAAATTAATCCATCTGTGGGAATGAAACATGTATGTCCATTGAAACATTACAATATTATTTCTTGTTTTAGGTATTAACTGTCAATAAAATGGAAAAACCAGAACCACCAATACCTACTACTCTCTGTGAAAATGCTGAACCAGAAACAGAAATGGTATGTGTGTTATACAGCTATTTATAAGTTGTAGTAGCCAAATGCTGTCACCAATTATATTATTTATTATGATAATAGTACATAATGTATAAAAGATAATTTTATTTTAGATGTCACAACCAGGCACCTCCACAAAGATTGTACCCAACAAACCAACAGATAACTTATTGGTAAATATAACTTGTGTTCAAACTTTATTAGCATGATATATTGGAATAGCTATGCATATTAACATGCATTGAACTGTAAGTACCTAAATATTGTCCACTTATAATTAAAATTTTATTCTTTCAGATGTCACCGGCAAGTACACCAGACACACAACTAATCACCACCACACCAGCAATGAAAAAACTAAAGAGTCCACATTATAAAGTACAAAATAAAAAGGTGTGTTATTTATTATCTAATTAAATATTTTTTATCCTGATTGTCGACCTATAGTGACAAAATATAATTCATATCTGTTTTTGGTACTTCGATTCAGTGTAGACATGTAATCTCAGCAATCGATTAGTACAAAGAACAATGTAATCAAAATTAATTTATTAAACTGTTGATGAAACTAGTATCAATTATTTATGATACATAGTGTTGTTTGGCTATAATTACAACATATTAATATCTTATTTCAGATCTACAATGGCAGCGCAAGTGCAGCACAGCAAATAGCTGATGTAGAAATTGCCTGCAGAAAGGAACTCCACGAGGTGCAGATGGCCAATGAAAGGCAAAAGTTAAAAAATTTACTTTTAAAAGAAGAAGTGTTAAAAGAAAAGCTGGAATATTACAAAAATAAAATAAATTGATTGCACTGTACAGCATTTTTTATTATTTTCTACTCACTAAAATTTCTAATAATAAAAGATTGTAAAATAGCATTAGCATTAATGCTACCCCTTGAATTTTCTTCAGACACTTCACTGTTATTTTGAACGCTGCTCTCTACTTGCATGAGTTGCATGTCTCCATGTTCAACTGCAATATTGTGAAGTACAGCTAAAGCAACGATTGTGGTCTTCACATTTTGTATGTTGCAGGTCATGCCAAATAGGAGGCATTGAAAGCGTTGCTTCCATACTCCGAAGCAACGTTCTATTGTATTTCTGGTAGCAATATGTGCTTCATTATATTTTTCCTCTCTTTGTGTCCGAGGTCTGAGAATGGGAGTGAAAAGATATGGCTCTAATTTGTATCCAGAGTCACCTAAAAGTCGTCCTTTAAATGACCCTGCCTCAAAACGCTCTTTGAGTGTTGACTCATTAAAGATTCGGGCATCATGGGTGCTACCTCTCCACCTGGCAACAATATCTCTGATGCGGAGAGCTGCATCACAAGTGACCTGCGATAAACGAAAGAAAATTTTAATTTGGTAGAAAAACTAGAAAAGTATTATGTACATATAATTCTTTAAAAATGTATTAGGATGAGAAGATGTACCTGAACATTTAGTGAGTAAAATCCCTTTCTATTTATATAAAATTGGGCTGCATCACCTCCACATTTGCGGATTTTTATATGTGTACAGTCAATACAACCAATAACAGTTGGGAATCTTCGAATTCTATAAAATTCTCTCATCATACGCTCTTCTTCAGCAAGAGTACTGGGCATTTTGATAAATGAAGCTGAGTGTCTTGCAAGTGCTCTTGCAACTCTGGTACAAATCCGACTGGTGGTTGCTTGAGATAATCCATGGTGGTCTCCAGCGTCTTCTTGAACCTGTAATGGAAATATAGGATTTACAACAGGCTTTATATCGTACCTACAATAATTTCGTATATGATTTTATAACATATTATACTGTTCAGATTGTAAAAACTTACTTCTCGACGACCCCAACATCTTATGGCCGTTAAAACTTGGATTTCAGGTGATGTACCAGAGCCTCTACGATCTAAGTTGAGATCATCACGTACTAGGTTTATTATGTAAGTCGCAGTAGATTTATTGAAGCGATAACGCTTCCGAAAGTCTTCGTCGTCCAGAGAAAACGGATCAACCCTACTTCTGTATACTTTTCTTCGACGCGTACTATTTTCTAGTTGTTCCACCACTTCAATTGCATCAATGCTGTGTAAGGCTTGCATTATTTTATAAAATGATGTAAAATAACGTGGAAAAAACGAGAAATTTGTGTTTACAAAATATCTTTGACAAACAATTTGTGTGTCAAATACCTATCAGTTCTTTAGTAGGTACCTACCTAATCAGCTGTTACGAGTTCGGCCATCTTGTATTTTATTTTTATAGTACTGTTAAAGTAGGGTCCTGGCCTCTATAACTTTATGATAGGTTTATAGAACTCTTTGTTGTTGTAATGCTGTTATGAATACAATTTTTTGCCAATCTTCTTATAGCGAGCTTATAGAACGCTTTAGGTGTTCGATAACTTTTTATGAATAAGACCGTAATTCTTTTGTCAGTTTAGCATATTTCATTTATTATTTTTATAATTAGTTGTAATTTTACCTAATCGAACTCATCGGCTGCCTATGTGCCACCCATCGCTGGGTAAAGAGAGAAAAAGCCGGAGGAAAAAACTCTCGACACAGGTTTTGGTACACATACTTTATTTGTTTAGACGCGCGTTTCCACATTCCATTTAATAGAATTTACATTACAATACAGATTTAATGTATATAAGAAGTAGTGAAATGAAAACGTAACAAAATATTGAATGGAATAAATTTTTAAGTACAATTTTGTCTTTCTTTATCTTCGCGCATTGATAAAATTATGGATAACCCTGATATTGAGCTCACTTTTTGTTTTTACGAAACATGCCGCGTAGGCATACCTACCTCAGAATTATAATAAATCAGTCATTGAATAATATCTACTTATTATTTAGTTAGGAACACCCTTACCTCTACACACAGGTAGTTCATTTTCCCAATTTAAATCGTCGCCACAAACTGACGATGACTCCCCTTGTAGTTCCAGCTTAGAGTCTTTGCATGTAAAGTTGCATGATTTATCGATTTCGTTGCAGTGTGCAATCAGGTATTTCGGTACAGTGCAGCTCTGTACAATAACGTGTACTTGCATCTTGCATAGATGAAGAGTCTGTAATATATATATATATAATTTATTAAAACTTTATAAATAAAAAACGCTTCACACTCATAGCCCCACAGATCCCATGTGCCGCGTGAACACACACAAGACAATCACACAAACACGCAGACTGGATTTCAATCTTTATACTTACTTCTCCATTGTCCGTAATGTGTCCAACTATAATATGAGATCCACTCTTGAGTAAAGATCCAAACTTAGGCCCATACATGTGCACAAATTTTACGTTGTTCGGAGCTCTACGTCCAGCGCAAGTGAGCAGTTTCGGCCCTTGCAACACCACTCGATCCGATCCAGCTTTCGTCACCAATGTCCTATCATTAGGACATCGTATACATCTGTTGTACTCTGAAATGATTGAAAAATTAAAATTGTAGAGACTTGCGTAGTTTTTAGTAGCATCACATCTTATGAATATCCATTGACTTATGTATAGCTCTCCTTTATAAATAAGAAACAAATCCAATTTAACCTAGGCTTTATGCTTTTTCTTCACAGACAGTACTGACAGTAAATATATAAAAATGTTGTTGGGACGAATACAATTTTGAAGAATTACTTTGAGCCTCGAATGTTTTAAAAGATTAGAAAGAATGTTGGAGTTGATAAGAGTTTTACAGAGTTTGCCTGCTTTGAAGTAGATACAAAGCTGTTTCATCCATTTTTATGAGATGATTGACCGGGTGTTGTATTTATGAGCTACCAATGACCAGCTCCTATTCGATAATACGTCTACCGTGCTTGGGTTTAAAAAATTTAAAAAGATAAACCTGTGTAAATCCGATTTCCTTTTCTTCTATTTTTGCGAAGACGAACTCTCGGAGTATATCCAACAGCGTTAACGACTTCTCTTCCTGGATACACTCCGGCCACCTTGCGGTCTATATTTTGGAAGTTAATTTCTTTAAGATAAGCATCAGATTGGTAGTAACGTTTGGGGTCTTCTCTTGGCTGGTGGATTTTGATCGTGTTCTTCGGGTAGGATGGCGGCGGGGGACGCAAAGCTTGCAGTGGCGCGATCTGTTGGGATAGCCCGCCGCTACTATCATCATAATCATAACTCCTTCTGATTTGATCAAAATCTATTGAACGGCGCCCGTGAACGTACGGGGAAGAGTAGAAATTACGTGCGTCGTTTTGTATTTGTTGCAATCTGTAAAAGCAAGATCAAATGTGGTTAGCACTGATGAACATGACATACCTAACCAGGAACGAAAGACGAAAGAGAGAGAGAGATGAGAGGAAGAAGCAAGAAGCAAGGCGTCAGAAGGCGTCAGAAACTTTAGTCAGTTTGAATACAATGATGATTTACAATTTTATTGCTTGTAACGTTTGTTTCTGCAACACTCAATTGCCTTTGGCTTTAATAACTTGCTTACTTGCCGATTATGATTGTCATTAAAATTGTGACGAGCCGATTCTACTTTTTTCCTCATGGAGAATAGGTACATAATTTCTGATATTCAACTTCGCAAATTCGCCTTTTCTAAACAAATCGGCCAGCCGAGTAAATTCAAAACAAGAAATCTCATAAATTTTGAATGGGCATCGACATTGAAATTGCAAATAATACTGCAAATACTAAGCACCGTACATAACGAATGACGTAAATGCGTCTATTCTGGTCTTGATGATATTTTTCTTTGCAGAAAATCTGAAAAGAACCTAGATACATTCCGAAATAAATTGTCGAACGGCAAATTAGTATCTAATGAAAAATTACATTCTTAAGTAGTAGGTACTTTTAAACTAGTTGAGAATGAAACCTAAGAACTCTTTTTCCTTCGAACCATCGTAATCAATAGAAAAAACTTTGCTTCAAACAAGAGAATATAACTAATTTAATTGAAAATGAAAAAAAAAACACCGACACAATAACGACAATTTTCATTGAACATATTATTATTTTGTAATGTGCACGTGATGCGCTTTCATTCGAGACCCCACTCGATTATATTTGCAGACATTCGGTTATTCTTCCCCACTTTCAGCCTCACAACTTTTAAACGACTCAACCGATTTTCAAACGATTTCAACCGATTTTCAAATTTCAAAAATGTCTAAGAACACGCGGCCGTAACTCACCTTTCATACAAAAAAACTAAATTGAAATCGCTTCATCCGTTCGCGAGCTACGGTGTCACGACCGACAGACAGACAGACAGAGAAACAGACAGACACGTCTAACTTATAACACCCTTACTTTTGCGTTGGGGGTTAAAATACAAATGGAATTTCATGAAATACTTGACAATAGAGTTCACAGAAAAAAGCTTTCTTAGAATTTTGTCGGGATATCAAAACAAAAAGGTGATTAGGTGTCCCACATCTAAAATTAGGGGACTTTGAATATGTCACTTTTTAGTGGACTCTGCCACAATATTTTTAAGTGTCAGGATAATTTTCTTACTATAGTGTCCTTAGAGCGCTTTGGGCTTTTTTATTAAGCGCTTTGGGCTTTTTTATTTTCGAAAAATTGTACCAACCTTTACTGTTTCGTTAGTCATGTGGTCTTACAAAACTATTTGTTAAAAATATCATCTTTTTTAAACTGATCAGTCCAACTGCTTCACACATGCGTCACTCACCGACCTGTTGATATCTATGTTCGCTTGGCGAGCTCCGAGACTTCCTAAAACAATTACATAAAATAATATTAGTAGTGTTTTTCAGCGTTAGGTATATCTCGACATTTCAATAACCTAGCACCTCGTTTAACTTATGCTTCAAATAAACTTTCGTTCATGTTAAAATAAATTTAACATTTAGATATTCTATTCAACAATCAAAACATTAAATTGAAAATAAAAAAAACCCCCGACACAATAACGACAATTTTCATTGAACATAATTATTTTGTAATGTGCACGTGATGCGCGCTTTCATTTGAGACCCCACTCGATTATATTTGCAGACATTCGGTTAATCTTCCCCACTTTCACCCCCCACAACATTTAAACGACTCAACCGATTTTCAACGAACTCTCGGCCGTAACTCACCTTTCATACAAAAAAATACTAAATTGAAATCGCTTCATCCGTTCGCGAGCTACGGTGCAACGAAAAACAGACAGACAGACAGCTACACGTCAAACTTATAACACCCCTTCTTTTGCGTCGGGGGTTAAAAAGATATTTAAAATGCAAACTAAGTGGATTACATGCTCTTCTAATGTAAGAAAGAACTTACCGACAAACATAATGCCAACTGTTTCCGTAATAGCAGTTTGTAGGTATAACTATCTGCTTTACGTTTATTATGTCTAGACGGGTATAACAGGTAAGTGAGCCGTTTAATATAATATTTGGATATAATTATAAGAAGTTAAGTATTGGTGAATGAATTGGTGAAAACTATCAAACGTACCTATTACTTAGATCCGTAAATACGTTCGACTAATTTGCATTTTAAATGACCGTATTGCAATATATTGTAGATAACATCTGACAGGGGAATGCAAATGGAGGTAAAATATTGTATTCGTAAGCTGTTCAAAGTAGTTCTATTAATGTGTAATATCTGATCTATATTCTATTACCCTACACATGTTGTGCATGAGATCACTGATTTTAATAACAATGAGCATAACAATCCTGAAGCAGTTGCGAGTGTCATATTTAATGTTACTTTAGCATCTAAGCATCTATTTAACAGCAAGATCAAGTGCGTTATAAACAATTGTTTCTATTTGCATTTTATTAAAATTAAACTCGCGATTTAGGTATAGGTGCCCATACCGCAACCGCAGACCACCTGCCCTCGCGCATAAGCGGGAGTGAAATGCTGTTAAATATTATTTAGATTTGGATGCGGGAATGACGGAGTCTCATTACCATATTATTATGAGGGGGAGAACATTCATGTATCCGTTAAGTAAAGGTAAGTTCTGCCATCTTACAGTTTGATACTCAACTAACTGGAACTGAGAAGGTTCTTTAATCCATTATTATTATTAATAAATCAAGCGTTCCTAAATATCGCTGTACTGTAGTCATGCAAACAAAGGATAGTTATCCCAGATTAAAATCGATTTAATACAATAATATGTCTGTTCTAAGCGTTCTGCGAGAGATTGATAGTGGTTCCTAGCAATTTTGGCTGGATGCAAAACATGTGCAAAGCAATAAACAAATATGACATAATTTCAAACACTGAGAGTTGTTCTATACCTACATATTTCATCGCATTCCTGTATTTATGTAAAGAATGTAATGTTTTACAACCATTTAAATCAGTGAATTTGCCCGGGTTTTCTGATCATTACGTACGAGTACCTAAAAACTTCATTAGCGGTGTTGTGTATTTTTGGGATGGGTAAAAAATGTTAAACACACGTCAGGAACGTAACCCTCATCGAAAATGCGTAAGACTGATCGAAAATGTGTGAGTATTTTAAAATATGGAAATTGAAAAAGTGCGTCTAATTAAAAGGAAACATTCATAAAAAATAAGTGTATTTTGTTATAGAAAAAAGCTTAATATTTTAATTATTATTGTGATTTTGGATTCGACATTGCGATTATTAGCATTACTTAACGTTTCTTTTCTTACAGAGAAACTCAATTGTGTTTTAGTTGAACTGTCGTCCAAATCTCCAAGAAAACACAAGACATCTTATAAGTTTTTGTGATTAGCGCTAGTAAAAAGTTCAGAAACGATTTCATGACGATCGTGAAAGAGGGAAGAAATATATTGCTGCTATACGAGAAGATGACGTTTTTACCTTAATCCTATCCGATACAAACATCTTAAGGTAGGGCAATAGGGCGTTAATTGGACACGTGACTTGATTGAATATTCGTAAAATTCATTCAAAAATGCACAACGTTATAATGTTCATGTCTTCACTTCAGCCTTCACTTCAAGGGAGTTCATGTTTTCACTTCAGCCTTCACTTCAAGGGAGTTCATGTTTTCACTTCAAGGGAGCAGAAGCGAGGCAAGATACCATTTCTCAGGGAAAATGATTTTAATTTAAAAAACAACGGGTTGCACTCTGGGAGTGCCGGCAGAAGTGAAATCTTTGTGCATTTTTGAATATTTTGGAATGGTTTGGGAATAATTTCACGCGAAATGCTTTATTTAGCAGTATAAAATAAAAATACTATCATTTATGATGTATCATAAAAAAAGAAACGATTTCCCTCAAATATGTCGCTAAAATTTGTCGCACATATTTTTTCCGCTTACCTCTGCGCTTTTGTTGCAGCCTCAAGCTTTAAAATTGTATCACATAGGATAAAGGAAAAACCGCTTTTTTCTCGTATAGCAGTAATCTATTTCTTCCCTCTTTCACGAACGTCATGTAATCGTTTCTGTACTTTTTACTAGATAGCGCTAATAAACACAAAACATGTAATCATTTTCCATCAGGGTCACGTGTCCTGACGCAAGTTTAACATTTTTTACCTATCCCAAAAAGTGCACAGCCCCGCTAAACAAGTTTTCACTTCAAAAATATTAAATTTTTCAAATGAATTAATGACTCCTAGGATGCTGCTGGCACTGGTTGTTTTACTGCTTGTTGTTTACAGTCATGCTTACTTATAGTTGAAAACTGGATTCTGCACAGAAAAGAGCATTCGTACAGATCATACAGACCTACCTTCAGAAAAAGTAGGAAATAATTTATATGGAGTCTACTGGTAAAATAGAGCCAAACCAATGTTTGCTATTTTCACCACACTAACTGACTAACTGATTTGAAAATATATTTTATCCAATCTATCTTGAATAAGGTCATAAGGCTATTAAACAGCACAATACGACCAATCAACTTGACGATATCTATTTATAGGGAGGTGTCAAGAATTCGAAACACTTGTCGAAGGGCAATCAGTGCTGATTTGTGGGTTACTATAAAAAACATCACATAAAATTTATGGAGAAGACAAGTAGGTAAAGTTTTTAATGATTGGAACCGACCACTGAAACAGACAAGACGGGTTGATACTTCTTTTAAAGAACAATATAACTGCGAATTGTTCGGCGTAGAGTTTAGGTATCAAATAAACGTCTAGGCTGAATAATGAGGATCCTGGGTTTGATTCCGAGTGCAACAAAAATGTATTTGTTCCTGGTCTGGGTGTATGATTTACACAGTTTTAAGTAATTTTACTTTCACTCAATTCACTCCGTTTACCTGCGTTATGGTAAACTTAAAGATATCAAATCTAGAATATCTAAAACAATACTTTTTTTTATATTTATAGTTGATTTACACGCAAAAGGTACCTTATCTCCGTAGCAGCTAGTTATCGAATTTAAATTATTTTAATGATTTAATTCTAATGATTTTTAACCTTTTCATAATGAAAGCATATCTACTTGTAGGTAAATATTAAATTTAGACCTTATTTACAGCGAAGCCGTAGATAAATAGCCGTAATATAGGTACGTATAGCTAAATGTTTCTTTTCTCTTCTTTGGTAGTAGGTAGTTAATGTGAATAACTACCGAATATTAGGCGAATATTAGGTACTTTTAATTTGTCTACTTTTAGTTATAGAAATAGTCTACTCTACACTACCCTACAGTGAAAAATACTCTATCTCACAAATGCGCTTTTCTCGAGGTGCGACTAAAACATAATAATATGCACGTAGGTTTACCACTCTCTTGCAGTTTACTTACCCTGTTGAAAACTGGTGAATTAGAAGCAGAACTATTGAAAAATTTATTGCCGTGATTGTATATTTTAAGCGATCAAAATACTTTTGAAAGTTTTTGAAATTTTTTGTGCTCTTTAAATAAATTCAATTAGGTACTTATTTGCTCTTGTTCAGACAAGTATTGAGACAAGTACAATTTATATGCGCTTAATGTGCCAAATTATTGACATACGAAATGTTAATTGAATTAAATACGTACCTAGGTATCAGAATACATTACATTAGTCTAAATAATTTGACTTTATAGACTTACCAAAAAAACAGAAAATCAGAAGTGCAGGTTTGAACATTATGAGAGCAACATTCGTGCTGCGAAATAGTCAGTTAATATGAACGAAATACAATTGCCTTTAATATTGTGCAATTCATTAGCTCTGCTTCGGAAGATTGCAGTATTGGCGCTAGCAGCAGCCAAATTTCAAAGCCAACTGTGCGCAGAAAGCACGCGAAAACTACTGATGGATGAAGCTCAGACGGTTAAGAGCGCTGCGTGGGTGTAATGTTATTAAGCATCTGTCAGGATAGTACACATTGTTTATAATAATTTATTATCAATGTAAAGCTACCTCTAAATTTTCTTCCGCTACATTAGTAGTCCATGTTTTTGAATTGCTACCTGTATACCTATTTAAAAATCGATCTTCAATAATTTGAATAGGGAATTCCCATGAAAGATTGTAGTTTCGAGAAAAATTAGTTTCACTACCGTAGGGCAGTAAGATATAAAAATATTATGGGAGATGGCTCAATGGCGGGTTACGGCAAAAAATTTCCTTTTCTTCTGCATACTTCGGAAAATTCAGTGAAATTCATAAAGATCATCTTTCGATTAGTTTTTATATTCAGTATTTTATCGTAAGTTATTTTATAGAATTATTTTATAGTAAGGTATTTTATAGTACTTTAAGTATCTATCTCTCTTGAAAAGGGTAGTAAAATTAAACAAGAAGATTATTTTCACTTTTAATTACTTTCATATTAAGAACATAGACAAAGTACTGATAATAGTAAACGGTCAAAACAAATGACGTAACAGAGGAATATTAGGAGACATTCCAATACATTACACTTTCTCCTATTTTCACACGAGTTTATTGCAGGTTTGAAAGCAGCAGGGATGGTAGGGTGGGTTGGGGCATGTGAAGGCCTGGCAGGGCGGGACCACGGGACAGCACTCGCCAGGGTACCAAACAGTACGAGCGTATTTCCCGCTCGGTCGTGTACACGCACCATGGTTGAAACAGTCTGCTTTACAGGGATAGTCGTAGCAGCAAGGCCTGTCAAAGGAAACTTATAGGCTAGTAGGTAATAACATAATTATTATTTTTATTAATTTTATTAAAAGGATTCCAACATTTTACCGATAGCATTAAAACAAAACAGATCAGAACTGATCTGTTTTTTCTAAACGAGAAGATTACTAGATATAGAGCACAGATAGCCTGATGGTTTTAAATGATATTGTCTAAAAAGTACACAAAACCTTAATATTATTTTGAGCACCCAAGATCAACGAGTGAGTACACTTTTTAATCTTCTA
This sequence comes from Erynnis tages, assembly GCA_905147235.1. Taxonomy (NCBI): domain Eukaryota; kingdom Metazoa; phylum Arthropoda; class Insecta; order Lepidoptera; family Hesperiidae; genus Erynnis; species Erynnis tages. Next base: position 6,499,782 of record LR990073.1, read on the forward strand.
CATTGTGGACCTTCTGATCCTAATTTATACAAACTAAGATAACAGATTTTTAACATTTCCTACAATGATTTCCTTTCTTTGGATTACCTGTCAACAGGTGCATTGCTGGGTCCACCACAATAGGGTGCCACTTCCCGTTGGAAGGGCTGAGGTCTTGGTTGACCGCATCTGGGTCTTTTGTAGAAAATACTGTATTCTCCCCTTACAACGCCGTACCTCGGACTCGGTCGTATACTTTCAAATCCTCTGGGTAGCACGGACATTTTTATCTTGATAATATACTACCTAATTGTTATAAATAACGAAAATTGTCAGTTTATTAACAGGGCTCTAAAATTTAGTAAATCAATTGATAAGGCTCCAGATTTTTCTGTAAAAAAAGTTACCTACTTAAATTAACAGCCCAAACCAGATATGCTTTAAAAAGTGCTTTAAAAAGATATCCTTTGCTTCAAGTATGATGTTCAGCAAGAGATGTTATAAATTCTCTAGTTTTATAATTTAGGCATATATATAAATATATATAGGATTTAGGAAAAAGAAAAGACGAACTTAGTAGACAAGCGAACACATTGATTGATATGAGGCCAAATACATTATATATTTTTTTAATTTGGAGTGGGAAACAAATTGTTGGTGTTTGGACCGACCGATATCGTGTTGATGCTTGGCGGATTCTGCAAACAGTTCATCCCTTCAATATCCCAGTAAAACCGCAACCAAACCTAACCAAAAAACCGCATCAAATCAGAGTCCACCTGTTTGGAATAGAACTGAATACAGAAAAAGAGACGCTTTAAACTTTACTTTTGTTCGTATATTACACATAATAATAAAAATAATAATGCAGAAATTCAGCTATTTTATTAAAGTGGTCTACAATTTATTCACCGGAACTATCATCTGTGCCCTTGGAATATGATTACGAGTCTGTAGAGGAATGTTCGGTGGGTAAAATTAGTCCATACCTAGTTACCCAAGAATGAAGCGCTATACTATAACAATGTACAAAAGAGCTTGGCATTTTGACCAAATGTTTTGGTTCACGTTCTATTCTATAGTAAACTGAAAACTGATGATAGTTATATAACGTAGCTTTTGGTTGAGTGAAATCAGTGAAAATTTAGCTAAAAGTCTGCGCACTAAGCTATTAATAAAATAAACAAAATAATATTATCGGGCAGAGTGAACGTTTATTTTGCCATCAAACTTTCCTGTTACTGCTACGATCTTGATGGAAAAAGCAACGTAAACTTCGAGTGCCTTCGAATTCTTTAATGAAATTTCTTTATTAAATTTACAAACCTACATTTCATAAAGTAATTATCTAAGCCTGCCATTCAAGCTGGGAACCTACTAACCTACCTACTTGACTATTTCCATTTTGGCACTCTTGGTAAATTTATCGAAATATGTAGGAAATATACGAGTATCTATAGCTTTCCTTATGAGAATAAAATAGTTCATAAAGCTATATTAAATTATGTGAAATTATTCAAGAAATGGATAAGATATTGAAAAAGCTGTGACTTCTTTATTTGAGGAAACTTTTCTATTCTAACGAGATTTTTTCCACAAACATAATAGGTGCTTATGTACAATTTCGTCTTCAATGTAAATATTATACTATTTTTGGATCTCGCAAATTTTGTTAGTTGTAAATTTACATAATAATCTGCTATAGAAAATCTACTTACGTTTATATTTTTCGTGTATTTTGAAAATTTAGATTTTTAGGGATTTTCTTCACTTACAATTTTTACTTTCTTGCTTTCTGCTTTTTCTATAAACTTGTCAGTTTGTTACATCTTCTACGTCATGCTGAAATTATTTCCAAAATTATTTTCTATAATATCACATATTCATTCGGGCCAGTACTTTGTAGGGTGGTGGCAATTTATGAAAACTGCTGTAAGTACTTGATAACAATGTTGACCAACAACCTCGTTGAAGATGCTGACCACGCAAACGTAGTTTTGCTAACGGGATGAAAAATTAATAAATTACTAAATGACTATTAAAAAATAGGGGTTGTTGATAGAAGGGTGAAAATTTAGTGTTGTACCTATGTATTTTTTGATGCCACATTATTGAAAAATAAAAATAAATAAAAATTGTCCAAAAAATAAAATAAAAATGTTAGGTGTGGACACTTAGGGGTATGAAAAATAGACAGCAGCGGATTCTCAGACCTACTGAATATGCACATAAAGTTTCATAAAAATCGGTGTGATATGAGAATTTTATATATAAGAAGAAAGAAGATATAAGATAAGATGAAAAGGGATGCGCGTGCGATTCTGCTTCGTATCAATTGATGAACTCTATCACTGTCGAGCCGGTGGGCGTCGAAACTTGTCGATGTTTTGTGGATGACCAAAGAGTAAGGGAGCGTTTCCTCATAGACGCTGACGCTGAGCGGAGTTGAACGGAGCACAATGAATTAAGGCGATTATTTAACACACTGTCCCGCACTGTGTCGCAGCGTTGCGCGGGAATGCGTGATCTAGCGCTGTATGCAAGTATTTCCATTATAGAAAACAAGCGCAGTCCAACTAACAGAAAATGCATCTGCAAGTACGCGCGTTGATGTGTTTTCTATACAAATGGACACGCACTACGCTGCGTGATGCAGGGCAGTGTGTTTAGCCAATTCACGATCCACTCCACCCTCCAGGTCCACGTCGGTGGAAATACACCCTCGTAGAAACGCAGTGCAGCACTGTTGCGGCCAACGCAACTGTGACGTTGACGTGATATGAGAGCCGTGTGATGTGCAACATCGTGTACGTTAGGCTGCTTTTCCATCAAAGCTGTGCGAGGAAAATGTATCGTACGAGGATGCGTTGCGAAACTGTGTAATGTGTAAAAGATGGACGTCTATGGACTGGCAGAAAACCTCGGAACGCATTCCTCGCAACACATTCTTCGCATCCCTCGTAAAACATTTCTCGCACTCTCTCTCGCTTGTTTTGTACGTAAAAAACCTCGCTCCGCTAAGCCGTTTCCACCAGAGCTGTGCTAAGCGAGTAAATGAACCAATTCTATTGGTTCTTCAAAAGCGAATCCCTCGCTACGCATCCTCGCATCTCTGGTGGAAAAGCAGTCTAAATCTTGAATATTTTCATGGGCTTAATAATATAGACTAAATAAAACTTCTATTTCAATAATAACATTTTTTTAAATATCAATTCACATAGACAATTTACTTTTAAACGAAACATTTTCACGAGCACAAGAATTCAGCATGCTTTAGATATGTTTTCTTCACGAATGGTGTTGGTGGCCTAGTGCGATGGTCGCTTTGTCGAAAGCTGCTACTGGACGAGGAGGCTGACCCACCGCCAAAATTGCATCTGTTAGAAAAAAACCTTACATTATTTATTAGTAGAGATACACATTGAAAGTGAAAAACATTTTTAAGTTTAAGAATTAGCAACATAGCGGCGCTGGTGCTCCAGTTAGAGCCTCAGGGCGTTTGTCCACCGCCGCCGTCGCCGGACCGTCGCGTCAACGAGAACGAGTTTATTTCGGACCGATTTTAAGATGACGTGACGGCGATTGTTTGTCCACCGCGACCGATCTGTGATAATAATAGTGACAAAATTATAACCGAGATATCGTGGCGGTGCGACGGTAGTGTATGGATAAATTCCAACATATTTTGTATTGCCGGCACATCGGCCCGTCAAAATCTCGGGACCGCACGCACTAGCGGTCACGCCGATCTACTCGAAATCTCGGCAGCCGGGATGACGGCGCTCGGGTGACGGACGTGAGGTGGACACGCGGGCTTAGTAAATGTATGCACCGCTAATTCGGCACCGTCATCTTGTTCTCGGTGACGTGACGGTGACGGCGGCGGTGGACAAACAGCCTCAGGCTTCAAGTGGCAAGATAGCATTTAGATGCACTTATAATGGCTGCAACCCTATTTTGTCCCACTATTGGAAAAGGGGCTATACCCATAAGGCCAGGAACATACTGTTCCAATGCGAATTGATGGAGAAACGATCTAGTGGCCAACCCGTTTCGGATGTTTTCAAACCGCCCATAGCACCTGCGAAAAATTTAAACGACTGTTGTTTTTAAAGAACCGGGACCGACGGCTTAATGTGCCATCCGAAGGATGGAAACGCGCACAAAATTCGCAATCCAATTAAATTTTGGGATGTAAAATACTCGTAAATATTATCGACATAGGTGAAACTGATCAATGAGCAAGAAATACAGTGTACGATCAAACACAAACGTGAAATTTTTAATAAACGAATCCGCAGCCATAGAGCGGTAGGAGCGGAGTCACTGGATATGGGCTACTTGACTGTATACGGTGACGAGGGATCCCGGGGCGCAGCACGGGGGCGGGCAGCAGGGCACAGAGCAGCAGCTCCCGGGACACTCACTGCATCCACCCCTGCAAAAACCAAGTATGAATATAATTGTTTAGCCGATAATTAGCGGTAATTTAATGTTACTTTTTGGAGTTTTAACTGCTTTGTTTTCGTAATACAGAAACACGTTAACGACGCACGCCGGAAAAGGATATTAAGTTAGAGCTGCGGGCTAACGTTTTTCTGTCTGCACCAGTCTCAACGACAACATCAGTCTGAACATTAAAGTTCTTCCCAACCATACCCCACATTTTATTTAAATTGCCTATTAGTATTAAGGCAAGCCTCTATTTTAAATAAAAATACTATTACAAATAAAATACTATCTGACCCAATAGGAACATGACGTATTGACGCACACGACTCAATTTTACAGGCTAAATTTCACACCTTTGAACTTCGGAAACATCGGTTCTTCCTTCTGATTTTTGAATAGAATTGAAAGGATGGATGCATAAAACGCGCATAGGCGGGAAAATGCCACACCGCGTGCGTTTTATTTAAACATTTATTCGTATCATTTCAGTTTTTATGGAAAACATTTCTACAAGATAGGTAAAAGCTACTTACTGAATTGCTGACATTACTGACTGAAGTTTGCTTATAACACCCATGCGGTCACACATTTTGAAAAAATAATTGAATAAGACCCAATAAAAAATAAGACACGCTTTTTTTAATTTCTCCTATAATAATTAAAAAGACAAACTTTTAATCGCAAATAATTTAACATTATTCAACAAAATGACAAAAAAATGTCTCGTATGACAATGGTTTTTTTTTTGCTTGGGCCAGCGTTGGATTATCGCTGGCCAGAATTATTTGAAATGGTATTGTATTAAATCCTAACGTCAAATCAATACCACTTTAGTTATTAAAGGAGTATTTAATTTTATAAAGCCTACTTTACACTCGGCTTGTACCTATGTACATCGTTAACAACTCAAGTGCATTTGTGATGACCGCTTTTGATAGATGTGGCACATAATAAAATAAAGAGCAATGTCGCCTTGTTAATAAGTTCCTCATCCGCGTCAAAGGAATAATTTACTCGCCTTGATTAGTTGTAAGACGGTGCACAAGATGGATAATGTGATTGTACCTGAAAACCAAAAACGATAAATTAGTAACAAAAATAGACGTTTAATTAACATTTAAATTAACTTTATTTATTAAATTTTATACCAAAAGAAACGTTACCTACTTTATCTTGCTATTATTAATTTATGCTGTTATTTAATTAAGTAGGTATTTATATTTTTGTTATTTACTTCATGTAAGTATACGAAAATGATGCATCCCCACGCCATGGGCATATCAGGGCACCATTTTCGTAACAAAAAACAGTTAGGTTATGTGGCATATGGCATATTAGAAGTTCTATGTTATCTGTGGTTAGTTTGACAGCGACCGGGTTTGGCGCCAAGGCGGGAGTTTTTTGGATTGTGTAATTAAATGGTTTGACTAAACGGGAATGGTGTTTTCCTTTGTCCTTCGTCTATATATCACAGTGGCGACGAGGATTTTGGACCAATACGCATTTATTTTACATAAATTCAGTGGAGTGTAATCACTATGTCGATTTTCGGGAATGCTCCCACCTTTGACTGCAAGGTGGACGAGTGGCCGGTACACAAGGCTCAAATAAATAACTTTTTCGAGGCAAATGGAATTACTGAATTGTCTGATGTTGGAGGCGGTAAAAGGCGAGCAATCTTGTTGAACTGTATGACACAGGATTCATACCGCCTCGCGCGAGATCTGTTGTTCCCCGAGACGCCCGAAACCTCCACGTACGGTACGATTCTAAGTGCCTTGGACTTACACTTTAGTCCTAAAAAGTGTCTGTATGCAGAACGTGAAAAGTTCTATGCGGCTATAAAAGATAGCCATGAATCGATGGCAGATTACGCAGCACGCTTGCGGGGATTAGCCGCAGAATGCAAATTTGGTGCATCATTAGAAATGTGTATGACTGATCGGTTCGTACTGGGGGTGGATTCGCCAGTTGTTCGTGAGAAACTATACAGGGAGGACGCCACTCAGTTGAAAATGAACACAGCTTTAGAAATCGCTTGCGCTGTAGAAGGCGCCCAGCGGATCGTAAGCGGAGCCAGCGCCACCACACCGATAAAAAGCGAATTAGTCCTATATACGGCGGGGCGCAACGGTTCGAGCAGAAGCAGCAGAGGCAGAGGAGTACGAGGCGGCCGCAACGAGCCGGCTGCGGCAACGTTGCCGATGACGAGGCCAGCAGAGCAACGCTGTACCGTGTGTGGTGCGCGGTCCCACGTAGCTGAGGCCTGCGGCTACCAGCATCTCGCGTGTGATTCTTGTGGTGTAAAGGGGCATCTAAGAAGAATGTGCCCAAGTAAAATCAGTGGTCGTGGTAGTGCTTCTCGTGTGCGTGGGAGTGGTTTTCGTAGTCACTACATATGTGAGGATGAGTGCTGTGACAGTGAAGATTTCGTACCGGTAAATAATGTTCGGTGTACGGATGAGGAACCAATGGTGGTGGAGGTGTGCATCAGGAGTATTGTGGTCCGCATGGAGGTGGACTCCGGCAGCGCCGTGTCCGTGCTGCCTGCAAATACCTGGCGCAAGTATTTTTCAAATGAAGCCCCTCTCGGTAAGGCCTACAAAACCTTGCGTACTTACAATGGCACGATGGTGACTCCTATGGGTACTTGTAAATTACCAGTTGCTTATGATGGTATAACACATTACTTAAATTTTTATGTGGTTGAGAATGGTCCAGTTTCGTTGCTTGGTAGAGATTTTTTGACTAAATTTAATTTAGCCCTAGTTGCGCTAAATTATTGTTCGTCCAAAGAAAATGAGCTCTTATTAAAAAAATATAGTACTTTATTTTCGAATAGATTGGGCACTTTTAATAAATATAAATTATCTTTACATTTAAGGGATGATGCCAAACCGAAATTTTGCAAAGCGCGACCGGTACCTTTTGCACTCCGGGATAAGATAAGCGATGAGTTAGATAGGTTAGTGCGCGTAGGTATATTAAAACCGGTCTCTTATTCGAAATATGCTTCACCTATTGTAGCTGTCCTTAAGAAAAATAACGATGTACGTATATGCGGTGATTATTCGACCACAATAAATAAGGACTTGTTAATTGATTCTTACCCTTTGCCGACTATAAAGGAACTATGTGTTTCTTTAAGCGGTTGTCGTTATTTCAGTAAAATAGATTTATCTAACAGTTACAATCAATTTTTATTAGATGACAATTCTCAAGAGTATACTTGCATCAATACACACAAGGGTTTATTTAAGTATACGAGGCTTGTGTTCGGGTTGGCGAATGCGCCCGCGCTTTTCCAACGAGCTATGGTACAACTATTACGGATGGAGGGGGTGGAGGTTTTCTTGGATGACGTTTTGATTGCGGCTGCCACCCCTAAGCAGCACTGGGAACGTGTCGAATGTGTACTACAAAAATTACAAAATGCAGGTTTAATGTTACAGAAGTCCAAGTGCTGTTTTTTCCAGGAGCGTATTGAATATCTCGGTTATATTATTGATAGTAATGGTATTCATAAGAACCCTGAAAAAATTGCTGCTATATCTGAAGCCAAAGTTCCGGAAAATCCGAAGCAGTTAAAATCATTTTTAGGCATCATAAATTTTTATCGTAGTTTCGTTCCCCGAGCTTCTATGCTTTTGGAACCTCTCCATTCTTTATTACGCAAAGATGTCACATGGGAGTGGACTGACCTTCACCAAAAAGCATTCGAAGCTATTAAAATGGAGTTGAGCTCGCCCCGTGTACTTGCCCACTATGATCCGCAGCAACAGCTGGTGCTGACGGTGGACGCGGCATCTGGTGGACTGGGGGCGGTGCTAGCAGTGCGATACCCGGACGGGAGAGAGCGTCCCATTAGTTATGCTTCACGTTCTCTTTGTAAAAGTGAACGGGCTTATAGTCAAATACAAAAGGAAGCTACAGCTATAATTTTTGGAATAAAAAAATTCCACCAATATCTGTACGGTCGTCAGGTTCCATTTATCTTACGTACAGACCATAAGCCCCTCATGTCGATTTTTTCTCCTGATAAAGGTATTTCGCAAATGACTGAAGCGCGGCTGCAAAGATACGCTTTGTTCCTGGCCGCCTATAACTACAAATTAGAGTTTGTGAGTAGCGAAAGAAATGTGGCCGATTATTTAAGTCGCTTTCCGGTTGATTCCTGCTCCCCCGTAGTTGAGGGTGGAGAGGAGGTTAGCTACGTGGGTGCACTCTCTGTGGCAAAAGCACCTTTGCCTGCGACTCTGGATGAGTTGCGTTCAAGCACAGCCAAGGATGAAAGGCTGTCTCTAGTGCTTGTGTTTATTTCTAAGGGCTGGCCGAAAAAAGTGCGGTCTGATGTGCTGGCGTACCAACGCTGTCAACACGAGTTATACGTTGATAGTGGATTGTTAATGCGCGGCCATCGCGTGGTTGTTCCAAGTGTTTATCGTGCAGCTGTTCTGCAAGAACTTCACGCCGCTCATTTAGGCATTGTCAAAATGAAGATGATCGCTAGAGAAAGATTCTGGTTTCCGGGAATTGATTCAGAAATCGAGAATATAACTAATTCGTGCGATCGTTGTATTGGGGCTCGACCTGCTCCTCCAAAGGTTCCTATTGAAAATTGGAATTGGGCTGATTCGGTTTTTGAAAGAGTGCACATTGATTATCTCGGGCCGATATATAATAAAACGTTTCTTGTTCTGGTGGATTCCTACAGTAAGTGGCTGGAGTGTGTCGAGGTACCTAATTTAACAGCATCGGCACTAATAGTTAAACTACAATCCATATTTTCGCACTTTGGATTACCGCAGTGTGTCGTATCAGATAATGCTAAAACATTTACGTCAGGCGAATTTTCTAAATTTTGTAAAGAACATGGTATTCGACAAATGTTTTCGCCAATTTATTCACCTCAAAGTAACGGTCTAGCTGAAAATGCGGTTAAAACATGTAAAAAGTTTATTACGAACGCTATTAAAGACGGATACGGTAGAGACTTAAATGTTGGACTGGACGAATATTTATTTCACTATAGGAACTCCCCGCACTGTACAACCGAGGAGTCACCAGCGCGTCTTATGTTTGGAAGAAATCTTCGTTGTAGGCTTGACGTCGTTTCCCCAAAGGCTCAGGATGCACAGCTTCCGCAACCATTCTCAGAAATAGCCAATAGAGTGAGTGTAAAACAAAATCGTCAAAAATTGTTTTATCGGGGAATTAAAAAGTTTTTTGAAATCGGTGATCGAGTATGGGTGAGAGATTACCGTAGCAATCCGCAAAAACCTACTTGGATTTTGGGCAATGTATTTGCCAAAGTTGGAAAAGTATTATACGATGTAACCCTTCCGGGGTCAGGGATCGTTTGGAGGCGTCACGCAAATCAGTTGATGAATGCAAATGCTTATACAGCTAGGCCGGAAACCATTGCATCCAATCCCGGTAGATGGACCTATGACGAATCTAATTTAAATACTGGTTATGATTCGAACCTTACAGTGCACTCGCCTCGGGCATCTCAAACCGCGCCTTCACCTAGCGAGTCCCCTGCGCGCGATTTTGCGGACGGTGGTGGCGGGGATGAGAGCCCGAGAGAATGTTTTGGTACACCCCTAAGCGATGTAGATGAGCCCCCGGGAGGATTACAGGCTGAGAGCGTGGGTGGTAAATATACGCGCTCGGGTCGGGCGGTGGTACGTCCCAAACGTTTTCGTTAATTAAAATTATATGTTTGATTGGTTGTGGAGGAATGTGGCATATGGCATATTAGAAGTTCTATGTTATCTGTGGTTAGTTTGACAGCGACCGGGTTTGGCGCCAAGGCGGGAGTTTTTTGGATTGTGTAATTAAATGGTTTGACTAAACGGGAATGGTGTTTTCCTTTGTCCTTCGTCTATATATCACAGGTTAAAAACTTAAAGCCGACAAAAAACTGGCGTGGGTTACGTTACGCCGGTATTACTCTGATCAATATACGTCGATGATCACCTACCATTTATTATGTTATGGTTTGTTTATTTTTCTTACTAAAAAGTATTTACAAGTCATACCGGGCGTTCATAATTAATGAGCTGGTATCTGATCTTTTTGTCTTGGTTGTTCAGTAACATTCCTGGCCAGCTAGTCGGTCGGTAGTCGAAGGTGCTGTCGTGGACTATCAGAGGCCGCCGCAAAGTTACAGGATCCATACCGCAGGGCAAACATGGAGGACCCTGAAAAGATGTTTACATAAACTACCTACATAGCTGATTTTTTAAATTAATTTCGAATAACTCGCCGTTGTGGACGACATTCCCAATGTAACACAAGCATTTTCCGTGTATCCTTAACGATGAAAACTCCCCTAGCTTAGAGGTTTTTCAGGTGGTTTCCGAGAAGATGAATAGGTGCATGAGGTGTTACATCAAGATAGTACTAGTACGAGCGACGGTATAATTCTGCACATACAGTCATACCCATTGGCTGCTGTTAAAACCACAGCTTTAGATTATCTTTCATGTCCTAAAGTGTAAAATACAAGTTTTTAGGAAGGTGTAAGTATGGTGAATAGCAATTTATACCATGTCAAACCGATGTTGAATCGCTTACATAGGGAAATCAAAGATTTCCTTATTTAGTGAAAAATTGGTACCTGAACTGAATAGCAAGGAATGCATTCTGGAGGTTCCTTGTAACTAGGCAAATGAAGAATTGGGCTACACATCTTCTAAAATGTTATAAATTAATTCACTTAAATAATTTAGAAATCGAAATTTTATTTTTATTAGGTACTTTATAATTATTATTTGGATATTTAATTTTGGGTCTTGATTTGTTCACTTCAACATAATTTTTTGCAATAATTGACAGTTAAAATTGACTTTTAATTTTATCTTCTATGACACAAGGAAATCAAAATGGTTAAAAGAGTCTGCATAATTATATAGACCTAGATGTTATTAATTTTGCCGAGAAAAAGTTTATTAATTTTCAAATCCATTAATTAATTTGCCATTTAATGTAAAAATTTAATCCATTAATTTATCAATTTTCATTTAAGACATGAAATTAAATCTGCGTGTACATGGCCATGCGACACATGTATACATGGTCATCCTAACTGGAGAGGTGCCAGTGCCAACTGAAAAAATAAAATAACGGAATGTGGATTAATTCCTTATCACCGAAGCCGAGTTAAGTATCGATATTCATATCTCCTATTTTCATACTTAACACTGAAATCAGAGTGAATAATAATGAAAATAAAATTACTATGCCAACTAGAAATGTTTAAAAAAACCTAAACTTCTAGTGAGCACTGCAAACTCTCGATGGTCACAAAGTGATTATAAATAGATGTGACTATCTCAGCGCGCCCATTTTTTGAGATCACCACACAGTCCACCCGTTTGGAATTCGTTTGAAGATAAATTGAACAGGCTAAGGCAATTCACATGAAAATGTATCGCTGCGATCCGCCACAGCAGCAAGTATGTGGAGTACCATTTACCTGCAACAACTGTGTCAACCCGGCTCCGAGGAGCGCTCCAGTGAACCCGTGCATCAATATCTACAGCTGCCACACACAGATTATGTAACTAAACCAAGAAGCATTATAATATTCGAAGAACAAACTAAACGTCTACTTAGAAATGTTTAACAATAAATGAAGTATTGTACGTGTTTGCTTTTTTTATTTAAGTACCTAGTCTAGTGATAGGGCTATAATAGGGTTTAAACTATAAAATTATATTGATAAGTCAAGTGTTAGTTCTCAATTGACATAAAAACTAAGAAATTATTAACATTTTCGGCGTTTGTTTTATTCGTTCAACAAATTTATCATACTCGCAATAAGAAAGGATAAGAAATGTGTTCCACTGGAGATCCCGGAGACCCCACATGCGCAGAGGCAGGCCACCCACCGGGGGGTTTTAGTGGGTAAGAATCCCACATAACCCGGAGTCGCTTCCACGGCTCTCGGGTACCTATGAAGGTTCCCCCCTCCCCCCCCCCGTCACAAAAAAAGGATACACATACATACATATAAAGGCTCTAGGTACGTAGTTTATTTCAATGGCTAAATGCTTAAAATTAGGCTTAGAATCTGGAAGCTATAAATATACTACATTGTACAATTATTTCTAAAAAAAAAAATTTTTTTGTACATAGTATATTTATGTAGTAAGAGATCTGCGCAATGCCTCATCAAATCACATGTGAGTAAGGAAAAAAAATTAAAATGTAGTTAAATAAATTTAATATTACAGGCCAGACATTAAAATTGACAAACTATACAAACACTGGAATCTTAATTTAACTTCACATTCTCCAATCGCTACCGAAGTGGAACATCAATATGGTAGACGCAGCCTGATTGAGGACCCTGGAAAATGCAATACATATGTATCAATATTTTTGCTATTCCATATGTAACTTAGCAAAATATGTATACAATATAGACTTACCTGTTTCACATAATTAGTGACAGAATATCGTACGTTAGGGTTACGACGAGTGTAGCATTCTGCTGGCAATCCTGATGGTCTGTTTTGGAAAACGCTGTCATGAACAATAAGAGGTCGGCGACGAGTAACAGGATCTAGTTCGCAATCTTCACAGCTGCTGCGACAAACAGGTAGACAAGGATACGGAGGAGGTGGTGGTCTAGGACAGATGGGCCGTTGCTTCGGCAGTATTGGCGTTGGACATTGTGGATTACAACAAGGTAGGACTGGCTGGTAACAAGGAGTTGGCTCAGGACAGGGACAAACCTGTAACAAAAAAAAACAATTAAAATTTATAACGCCTAAAACAATGTTGGAATATGTTATAGTGTAATAAATTTAAAAATTACTGGAGGAGGATCGCAAGGTTCTGGTGGTGGACAGCAAGGTAGAACAGGTGGACAGCAGACGGGTTTCGGAGGGGGATATGGTGGGGGATCATTAGGTGGTGCTCTGCGAGGTCTACACGGCGGTAGGATAGGGATGATGGGAGGCACGCAGTCGGGAATGACGGGCGCTGGGCACTGGCGAAACGTTGGCTTACAGATACAAGGTGGACATGGAGTACAGGGCGTTGGTGGAGGACAACATGGTTGACAGCAGGCCATAGGAGGCGGGCAAGAGTAAGTACATGATCCCGTGCCGCAGGGGACTATAGGCGGACACGTAGGGCAAAAACACATAGAGCACATTGCGATTGCCTTCTTCTTAATTGAATGTGAAAAGTTCATTAATTTGCGTAAAGAATTTTATTGATGATTTTGTATTTACACTTTTATATATTTTATTTTTTGCACTTAAAATTTTTTTCCATTGTGAAGTGACAATTTTATTCTGAAGTTATTTTATTTTTCTTTTTTAGTTCTAGACTTTGCTGGTAGCCTGTATCTTTTTTTCAGTGATATGACACGTTTACTTCTTTGTTTGTGTCAATTATAAAATAATAAAAAGATAAACGATTGTCAAAAATAACATAAAAAAATTTGGCTAAAGTGAAAATTTTACAAAAAATTGAAAAATAATGAGTGCTCCCTTTTACAGCTTTGATCCATGTGTTTGCACGGGCTTGCCATGCGGGGCTTGCTACCCATACAGCACGAAGCCATGTGTGGCGTCGAGGAATGACCTGAGTCCCTGCTCCGTCTGCCCGGGTGGCGGCTGCTCGCCTTGTCCGGCCCCAGTGCGACCTTGCCCAGCTCCTTGCCTGGCTCCACCGATCCTGCCATGTCTGCCCCCATGTCCGCCTTGTGATAAGGTATGGTTGGATTGTAACTCCATATAATATAGCAAGTACGCTCACTACTGACTGAAATTACCAGAAAATCCCGAAAGTACTTGGTCTGAACTGAACATAAGGTGAGAGGAGAATAGCTTATACGCACAAGATGTCAGTTAAGAGCGCATTTTATAAATATATTTTTTCACCCCAAAAGGAAAATTTGGGCTTTAAATTAGTGTTGCTTGGAGCAGCGATGGTATAATATATTACCTACGAGTACATTATAGGTAGATACTGTAAAATTGGATGTATGACGAGTGACTCGATCATAATATTTTCCAGCCCGTAACGCCTGTCACGCCGCCGTCCAAACTGTGTGACTCCGTTGCTATCCCCTGCTGCCGGCCCAACCGCTGCAAGCCCTGTCCCTGCTACTGCTGTACGGAACCCGCGATATGTTCTCCGAAGCGTTGCAGTTACCCTGGCGTCCCCGTGTGTAGTGGATGTTGTGGTCCATGCATGCCTGTTTGGTAACAAATTTACTTGTGCCAATGATTCTTTATGTAATAGACATGTGTAAGTTTTTAAAATTTTAATAAATTATGCTATTCATTACAAAGTTTTTTATTTTTACTTTTGCACAAACCTTCAAAACTAGTACCCGGCACGATTCTAACAGCACACACACGACACACAAGAGCAGCATGAGAGCATACTTCAACTCACGATACGGTTTTCACCTATGACCGCCGTGGTATACGTATCAATTTTCACGACGCGTTTTGCGCCCGCGGTGTGTGCAGTTGCAGGGGGCTCCCGCGGCACCGCCGCGGCGGCGCGTCGCGGTCTCCCGCGCCTGCGGTTTGTGCTCGCACGCCCTGCGGTGGGTTGGTGGTCTGAAATTCAAGTAATCGCAAAGTATGCTGGTGAAATCGCAACCACAGCAACTGCGTTACTGGTCCAGGGGCTAAAGGACTTGTCTAGGCAGTGTGATGCTCTGGGGCTGAAGACCGCGTCTAGGCAGTTTTATGTTCTGGGCTGGGGGCTGAATGCCGCGTCTAGGCAGTATGATGCTCTGGGGGCTGAAGGCCGCGTCTAGGCAGTGTTGATGTTCTGGGGCAGAAGGCCGCGTCTAGGCAATGTTGATGCTCTGGGGCTGAAGGCCGCGTCTAGGCAATGTTGATGCTCTGGGGCTGAAGGCCGCGTCTAGGCAGTGTTGATGCTCTGGGGCTGAAGGCCGCGTCTAGGCAGTGTTGATGCTCTGGGGCTGAAGGCCGCGTCTAGGCGGTGTTGATGCTCTGGGGCTGAAGGCCGCGTCTAGGCAGTGTTGATGCTCTGGGGCTGAAGGCCGCGTCTAGGCAGTGTTGATGCTCTGGGGCTGAAGGCCGCGTCTAGGCAGTGTTGATGCTCTGGGGCTGAAGGCCGCGTCTAGGCAATGTTGATGCTCTGGGGCTGAAGGCCGCGTCTAGGCAGTGTTGATGCTCTGGGGCTGAAGGCCGCGTCTAGGCAGTGTTGATGCTCTGGGGCTGAAGGCCGCGTCTAGGCAGTGTTGATGCTCTGGGGCTGAAGGCCGCGTCTAGGCAGTGTTGATGCTCTGGGGCTGAAGGCCGCGTCTAGGCAGTGTTGATGCTCTGGGGCTGAAGGCCGCGTCTAGGCAGTGTTGATGCTCTGGGGCTGAAGGCCGCGTCTAGGCAATGTTGATGCTCTGGGGCTGAAGGCCGCGTCTAGGCAATGTTGATGCTCTGGGGCTGAAGGCCGCGTCTAGGCAGTGTTGATTGATGCTCTGGGGGCTGAAGGCCGCGTCTAGGAAGTGTGATACTCTGGGGCTGAAGGCCGCGCTTATCTGGTAGATAAGGCGGGATCGCTAATGGGTCTACTGGTCAATAAAAGCAACCATATAGATTTTCATAATATATTTTCACAAAACTGTATTGACATTATGGGACATGACACAAGCACCCTTCATTAGGAAGCTGCTAGCCCGTCGATTAACAGATCTTCGTGCAGCAAGTGTAGATAGTGATGGTGGGACAGCAAGGTCCACATGGTCCACATGGTCCACATGGTCCGCACCTGAAAAGAAAAAGAGATCAGCGCAAATCAACACCAATCCCGAAATCCTCAGTATTCCTCAGCAAAAATATACTTACATATTGAAGAGACTTGGGGGTTACTAAATTGACAAAGAGAAAAGATAAAAAGATGATTAACACGTTGAAATTAATAATTCGAAAGTAAATTATTATTGCTTAAAAATGATCTAAGATTTTTTTTGAGCTTTTTATTGTGTGTACCACTCGAAGGATTTATTTGTACTGCCCAACCATTATAATGTCAGTTCTTACAACACCTCGGTTGTAGTTTGAATGGCTTCCAAATTTCTAGAATTCAGAATATTTGAAAATTGTGTTTTAATTATTCTGCTGTCTAAATTGATTTTCAGTTTAAAAGAGTATCATTATGTAAAAAATATGATGGTTTCACATTATAGATGTACGTATAGTCCGACCGGATAACGACTAATAATGATGACAAAGCGTAGCGAAAGACAAAGAAGGGCGCACAGCCCCGCTGCTTTTCGCGGTGGGGACCTGGATTGGTGACCGCTAATGGTGAATTAAAGTGGCGCTTTCGTGCTTCGGTAGGCACGTTAAGCCGTGTCGGTCCTTCTCGTTATCGATACGATAGCAGTTGTTTAACGTAGTCTGAGGGCGGTTTGAAAACATCGAACACGGGTTGGCCACCAACCCGTTTTTTCACGAATCCGCATTGGAGCAATGTGGTGGTAGAGTATGCTCTAAGGCCTCCCCTGTTATGGGGAGAGACCTGTGCCCAACAGTGGGCCATAAAAGGGTTGCAACAAATAATGATGACAATGTTATGTTTTGGGAACACTGAATCTGCTAAGCCTTAACATAGGTACATTTCACGAGCCATATTTTATTTTTGTGTAGGTGAGTTTCTCGCCGGATCAGCCCGTCTTTGATAGAAGTGGGGTAGAGAAACTCTAGGGGCCCGAGTCTACTATTCTACTTGAATGATAACAGTCACAGCATCGGTAATTAAAATTGCCAAATATGACAGTTAGTCATATTTGTCAGTTTGTCAGATTGTGTCGGGATATTAAAAATAGGACACCCTATTAGAAACTTTATTCGAGCTGCAAAAGATTGAGGTAAATAAAAAATGAATGTAAAATCATGGCCCTCTTGAAATTAAGTAACCACAAACTTACTTGCAGCTACAAATTTTAAAACAATTTCAGTATCAAAATTTTTGTGTAAACATTAAAATGAAAGTAAGGTTATGTTCTTTACTTATTTGTTAAAATAAACTTTAGAAATATACTTGATTAATTAATTAATTTGTTGTAGAAACATAACATCAAGCAATGCAAACAATATAATCCCGTGAAATCTAGTAGAAGTCGTGAGCTTAGAGGAGGTATTCTGTATACGGACTGCTATTGCTTACGTAGAAATGGTTTGCAAGACGACTGCCGGAGAAGTGGTTGTCAGAACTCACCATTATGTGTAACTCAACCTTCCCCTCTCTGTGGACCCTCTGAGGTAGCGGGCATCAGGCACAGTGCCAATCCACATGCAGAACCACTATACGCAATTTTTAAGATGCGGAAATTATAATGTGGACCCACCTTTAAACATTTAAGCCTGGCAGCATGGAAGAATTTTAAAACAGAATATGTAGAAGAAAAAAAAGGAAATGAATCGACTGTCGACATATTTTTTTTTCGCATTTAGGTCCGTGTACACGTATTCGGCAAAAAATTGTAAAGTATTAAATAAATTTATTCAAAATTTTACAAGTTTAATTTTATAATTACTCCTTAAAATATTTAAAAACCGTAAAAAACTGAAAAATATTAAAATAGTTCCCCTCACGCTTATTTCTCTCTATTATTATATACCAAGAATTTATAACTTCGAAAGGTCAAAATGTAAGTGTAAAAATATATGATCATTAAACTGAAGGGCATAAAATGCATAATATATTATTTATATATATTCCATCAAGGTACATAAATACATTTTCTTCTTTTAGGTGTTCCCCATGCGGTCCTATGGTTTGTTACAAATACGAAGACTGTGGACCTCCGGTAAGTGGTACTCTGAGTTTATTTCGTACATCCAAACACACACTCTTCCAAAAGACCATACGCCACGCTACTAATTTTATAGAGGTCTAATTAATGAGCATTATTGAGCATGTAGACGTCACGTCCAACAGCGTTACGATTTTCCCTTTCCTGGGCCATTAGGCCGCGCTCAGTTTGGGCGGAATTCTTACGAAATCAACTCTGCGTATACGTGCGTTCACGCACGAAATGTCCCGACTTTTTGACAACATAATATGGAGCGCTACCACTACGCGCTAATTGACGTACGACTAAGTAGTGTGTAAACGTTCGTATACGCAGGAGTTGAATTTGTAAGAAATCGCGTCCAAAATGAGCCTTAAAATCGTATAATTATGCAAGTGCGTTGCATAAGATGACAGCGACTCACGTAGCAGTAGACTTGGACAAGTATACTTTAAGGCTTCGCCCAAATTAGTTGTAGTACGACACAACTTTTATCGTCCCGCCCAACCCACAAAATTTAAACACAGCACTTTGAATGGAAGTGTCCTAACCGACTACGCACTGACATGCGACAAATGAACAGAATGTCATTCTCGTACAACCAAATTGTTGTGAGCGATCGATTTTGTCGTCGAACGACTTGCAAGGAGAACTGGCACGTACTGAACTATTGACAATGAAATTTCGCCGACCGAAACATCCTTAAATTCTTACCTACTCAGATTTTAATTACTCTTATCTTAATAGGTTTTATAATATTTTCTTGATGTTTAGCTTCAGTGTCTTCCTCGGTCAGCGTTCAAGCGGAACGGACTGCAAGATTGCCAATACTTTCAACAGGGATCGATTAGATACCTATGTAAAGCGGGCCCTAGTTGTCCTAAGCCTTGTCCGCCGCCCTGTCCGCCGTGCGTCCGTCGCCCACCTCCCGGCAAAACCTACGTAACACGTTTCAGCGACTTTGACTTAATATCACAGTGGTAGGCTTGAAGGGCTTCGACAAATGTGATTTTGGTACGTTAATGACAATTTAATATTCACGGCGGACACTGGCCTAGGCGTCATAGAATAAAAATTCCGTTTTTATTTCAGAAGGGAAGATCGACTGAGGGAGGACAAGCGGAGGAGGCGAACGACGCAGAAAAAAAGAACGAGAAAGAGAATCAACTTAAAAGAACGAAAAGCCGAGAGTTACGCGGTGGCATTATGTACTACAGTTGTCATTGTATAAAACGTAATGGTCTTCAGCACGACTGTCGGCGGACGGGTTGCGGAGGAGAACCCGCGTGCTTAGTCCTGCCTGATCCATTGTGTGCTCCCAGTCAATTGGCTCGAGCTAGGGGGCTCGCTGATCCAGCGGCTCTAGCGCCGCATCTGCGTGCTCAGGGCGGCGGTGCAGTCGGGTCCGCTGAGTCTAGTAGCGGCGGAGGCGGCAAGAGATTCATTGTTTGTGAATTGAAGGGAATCGTTCCGGATGTCTCCAGTGACAAAGGTGGCAAATGCTGTAAGTGTCCAATATCTAAACCCTCAAACAATAGTTCATTGCCCGGCGTCCTCACTGACAAATGTATTTGCCCAAAGACTACAGATGCCTCAAAATTTTCGAATTTTAAAAATAGTACTGAGCAAGTTCCAAATAGTAATAAACCATCTATGTTTGCTTTCGATGAGGAAACATTACAAGCAATTTTTAAAAAGTTTGAAAAGAAAGAAATTGCATCGGAAGAGGAGGTAGTGAGGGGGCCGGGTGGTAGAGTTCGCAAAGTCAAGAAAGAGGTTAATGCAGAACCTTGCACTCGACCGGGGTGTGTTCATTGGAAGCCACCACCACCTTGTGTTTGGAACGCTCCATGCAAAGCGGATTGTTTTGAAACGCCTGCTGGTATTCAACCCCGTCGTTTTGGGATGGGTGGCAGTGGCTATACCGATAGTTCAAATTTAACAGATCAAAAATTTAAATTGTTGAAGCCAACTGTATAAAATTTCTGCAGGTTGCTCGTCAACTAATCAAGAAAGTCCAACCAGAGAAGCTCCAGGCATGCCGGGAAACCTTCCAGTGCTAGTGATGAAACTGTGCTGATGTTTTGGTCTCTTAATAAAAAAAGTAATAAAACACATTATTTTATTTTTAACCAGACTTTGTAGTAGAAGATCCGAACCAATCAACCTTTATCGGGCTGATAATAGAATAAAACTTAAATATATTAAAATAATTATATTAAAAATGGGTTATCCAAAAAAATCATAGACAGCATATTTTCTAAATATTTTTTAAGTCTTTGAAATTCGCAAACCTCTATTAGGAACGCAGAAAACCCTATATCAACATGTTGCAATAAAATAGCGCTTAGGCGGCGTTTCCACCAGAGATGTGCGAGGATGCGTTTTGAGAACGCATCCCTCGCTTCGCATCCTCGCACATCTCTGGTGGAAACGCCGCCTAAGCGCGTTTTTTATTTGTTTAAAGGTATTTATTATTTTCATAATCTATTTTATTATTCTTTTTATTTGCCGTTAATAAACTCAGTCACCGTTTTTCATGTATAATTTTCCCTCTAAAGTTACTATTTATGGCATGGGTCCATGGCACCCACGACACAGGAAATCCTAGTGTGGCTATTAATGTGAAGCGTTATAGCACAAATAGACGATCTAACTGGTACGACCGGACCAACAGACTAACAGACCGGTGTGGTGCGCTCGACACGCTACACCACCGCACCGCACGTCACACGTTGACATCACGTCGACATGGCTCCAATTTTATCAAAACGGGCTAAAATTGCGTTAGTTGCGGCAACCATCGTAGCTACTACTACACCTCTCGAAAAGATGAGAAAAGAAAGAAAAAAATGGGCAAAATTTTTGTCAATGAAAATTAACAAATTAATAAAAATCATTATTAATTAAATTTGAAGCTAGGAGGATTGATAATTTGTTATGCGATAGTCAATCACTCCTAGATTATTGAAGTTTTATGATTTCTCTAAGTGCCCTCCAGTCAATCAATTCTCCTACACACAACGTTATAGAAAACAGACAAGGGGTACAAAGACCTTTGTCTGGCTATATTTAACTAGGCACTTAATTTAAACGATTGGATGTATAATTATAATACATTAGCATCTATTGTTACAGTAAAAACATTGATAGGAGCAGGTCATAGATAAATACTTAATGGGGCAGGTCAAGAGCAGGTCTTCAACTTTCAGTTTTCACCCATCTTTCAACTACTTTTAGCTTCATGGTATTTACCTACAAATTGAAAATGTAAGGATTAATTTTTATTGGATAGCAAAAAATAGGAAAATAAATATGTTGCATTCCTGCATTTGCAACGTTAAATAGTACTAAAATTCTATTCTATATTTTAATAAGAATTGAAAAATTGTTGATTAATCATGGCTATGTCACTGACAAAATTTTATCGGTACATTACAAGAAGTTCTATTAGGCAAGCTCCAAGGTATTTGAGTAGTGGTAAGAGTGAAGGCGGTAAGGGCAAATCTGGAGACCCTGATGATCCAGAAAACTTGACCGATCTCCAAATACCTGACGGTGGTAGTTGTTCTAATAATCCATCCGAACCAACAATGTACGATGTAAGTATTTAAGGTACCTATATTGTAACTAGATATTGATGTATTTTAGCCATTTTAGCAGTTCACAAAATCACAACTATACTAAAGCAAACGAAATGGATGAATGTTGTCACGTTCATATTTATTATTTTTTTTATTCCCGTAAATATTGATTTGATTTCAGTGCAGAAAATACGGCCATTGTTTACCATGTAACAGCGTAGCACCATGTTTTGAACCTCTGCCCTACATTCCCACCGGAATTTTTCGATGCACTTATGGTGAAGTAAGTCTAGGCAGACTTTTCTTTTTTAATTTCTAGAATTTGTAATAGGTATCCAGAAAGAATTTGGGGCAAGAGTACGATTTCCGAGGCACCAAATTTTGACCATGCAGTCTTCATATTTAGCCCAAAATAAGATGTTTTTTAAGAATAAAAAAAAAATATATTTTTCGAAAAATATTGAGATGCGCCAGAAATCCTTTGGCACACTTGCTTGTATCGTCGAATAGAAGGTCTCCACCAAATTTGAGCCAAATCGGATGTAAAAGTTATTCAGAAATGATAAAAAACTTAAAAATTTCAAACCCCCGTTTCACCCCCTTAAAGGCAAAATTTCGATTTTTTTTATTCTTAAAAAACATCTTATTTTGAACTAAATATGAAGACTGCATGGTCAAAATTTGGCGCCTCGGAAATCGTACTCTCCCCGAATTTGGAATCTGCGTCACACGCTCAAATTAGAAGCCGCCCCTAAATTAAATTCGAAATCAATT
This sequence comes from Erynnis tages, assembly GCA_905147235.1. Taxonomy (NCBI): domain Eukaryota; kingdom Metazoa; phylum Arthropoda; class Insecta; order Lepidoptera; family Hesperiidae; genus Erynnis; species Erynnis tages. The sequence goes on from LR990073.1 coordinate 6,522,372, forward strand.
GTATAATAACGTGTGTACCTATAAAAAAAATTTAAAATCGTTTTAGTTGGATGACATGTTTTTACCCTCTCCTTCCAATTAAATATTTCACGTGTTGATCAACAATCTACTTTTAGGTTCTGGGTCGCGGAGCTAACAAAGGTACATGTTACCAGAATCCGGAATATTTCTCATTTCATCATATGACATTTTATGATATGCACCTAATCCTAAGACCATGTCGTCAACCATCACCGAAAACTGGAAGGAAGCCTTAAATGTATGTGAATTTTCTCAGTTCCTGAGTTTCTAATCATTTATTAGGTAGCCCAACTTCAGCGTCTTTTTGAAAAATAAAGTTTTGTTTATTTAAAAGTTAACTCTTTTCAAAATGCAGTCTGTGAACTGTGAAATGTGTTAATATAGATTATAGTCTGCAACTTAAGCGCTAGCAACATTATAGGTATTTTATATTTTGACACAAATCAATCGCAGTTCTCTACAAGTCTACACAATGGCGGAACTGTGGTGGCCAAAATGGCGACGACCAACGATTCAAAGGCGCCTGTGCGCCAAGTTAAAAGAGTGCAGTTCGGTATTTTATCACCTGATGAAATCGTAAGTATTGTCAAAGAATTTGTTTTGCCGTGGTTTTCTTAATAGATTATTATTTATAGAGATATTTTGCATGGAAAATGTATAATCCCGACATGATTTAAACGCTGTTGCAGACTACTGCAAAATAACAGTATAACCATATTTTATGGTCTATGAAATGTTACAGCGATTGAAAAATAAATTTTATAAGTGCTTTTTCAGAACTTGTAGTCTAAACTTCGATGTAATTGTAAATAAAGCGAGTATTTAAGGTTAATTACAATAAATATTCGATTATGTATGTAGATACCTATTGTAATGATAACAGCTAGAACTTTATAAATATCTAGGTATGTTTGCATGTTGATGGTTTGGTTTTGCCTGATTCTTAGTACAACTAACTGGTTTAATACTTCCATATCACTGTGCTATCGTGTAAATTAAAGCAAAACTATTTCAATAAAGTATAACTGCACAAATTGTGCAATATTTCTTATTATTTATTGAGATGTGCTTCCAATACAACTGGGTGGTCTAGCATGTGAAGTTGCTGCAACACAAATTTCAATAATATTAGTGTTTTGATTGGAAAAAAGAAACATGTAACTACTTTCACATTCATTTTATTAATCGAAACTTACATGTAAATTTTTAATGTACATCCCTCCAATTTTTGTTGTTGTAAATTTTCTATGTTACCATATATTATAAACCATAATGTATCATAATACTATTGCTTACAGCGTCGAATGTCAGTCACAGAAGGGGGCATCCGCTTCCCTGAAACCATGGAAGGCGGACGCCCCAAGCTGGGAGGCCTCATGGATCCTCGACAAGGGGTGATAGACAGGACATCCCGGTGTCAAACCTGCGCTGGCAACATGACAGAGTGTCCAGGACACTTTGGCCACATAGACTTGGCTAAGCCTGTTTTTCACATTGGGTTTATAACAAAAACAATCAAGATATTAAGATGTGTTTGTTTTTACTGTTCAAAACTTCTCGTCAGCCCGGTAATATGATTATTCAATGCTTTTTTTTAACCAATTCCAAAAAGTATAGAGACTAATTTAATAAGTGTTTTTATTTTTTTATTTTAGACAAATCCGAAAATCAAAGAGGTTGTAATGAAGTCGAAAGGTCAACCTCGTAAAAGGTTGACTTATGTTTATGATCTATGTAAAGGGAAAAATATTTGTGAGGGTGGTGAAGACATGGACATTGGGAAGGAGGGGGAAGAGGGCAAGAGGGGTTCAGGCCATGGTGGTTGTGGACACTACCAGCCTTCTATCAGGAGACAGGGGCTCGACCTGACAGCTGAATGGAAACATGCCAATGAGGACACCCAAGAAAAGAAGATCATAATCACAGCTGAAAGAGTGTGGGAGATTCTTAAACACATTACTGGTAAAATGCTTATAATTATCATGTTTTTCCATAGTTGAGCACCAATAATAATCTAATAAGTAACATCTTCAATGCCATGTCAATTTTTGTGAGCACTTTAGAGATGCCGCCTATAAATTATTATCAAGTTTGGGACATGCCAGGGGTTCAACAGTATTTCTAATGCCCCATAATAATGATAAGAAATTATAAGAAGTTTATGGAAGGCACTGAACATGTTAACTTTGTTTATTGCTGATTGGTTGGAAAAAATAACTGTTGAGTTTTAAATCTTTACATTTTGAAGGATTTAACGACTGTCCCCAGATTAGGTTTCGTTGTTTTGTGTTTGTTTGGTAGACTGCTATAACAACTTTGTTATATTTATAGATGAGGAGTCCTTTATCCTCGGTATGGATCCAAAGTTTGCAAGACCAGATTGGATGATAGTGACTGTGTTACCTGTACCACCATTGGCTGTGAGACCTGCAGTTGTTATGTTTGGTGCTGCTAAAAATCAGGATGATTTGACGCACAAACTGGCAGACATCATTAAAGCTAACAATGAGTTGATGAGGAATGAACAGAATGGAGCAGCGGCTCATGTTCTGGCAGAAAACATTAGGATGTTACAGTTTCATGTTGCCACATTTGTGGATAATGATATGCCCGGTATGCCAAGGTGAGTCTTATAATTTTTTATCTGCATACATACATTTTCTAGTCTAATTTCTGAATATGCAAATTCTCTTCTAGTATTTTTGTATGTTGTTACTTGCCGAATTTACAAATAAATACTAAAATATGCAGTATCACTTTCAATTTAACAGGCTTTATTATTGTCCAAATCAATTAAATAACCCACTTTGGGGTCATGTCTCCCACTCACACACTTCACATATCCTTGAGTAAATAGAAAAGAACTCCTTAAATGTTGGTTACATTAAGCTATCACAGCTTTGTTCTTACCATCAATGACAAACCTACATTTTAAAACTTTTTTGGCATCTTACTTATCCATTGTTTTGTTTCCTTGTTTTTAGGGCCATGCAGAAGTCAGGAAAACCATTGAAGGCTGTAAAAGCACGACTGAAGGGTAAAGAAGGGAGGATTCGTGGAAATCTCATGGGAAAGCGAGTTGACTTTTCTGCACGTACTGTCATTACTCCTGACCCTAATTTACGTATTGATCAAGTAGGAGTCCCAAGGTCCATTGCCCTAAACTTAACATTCCCAGAATTAGTGACACCTTTTAATATTGACAGAATGCAAGAACTCGTTCGCAGAGGTAATGCTCAATATCCAGGAGCTAAATATATTGTTCGTGATAATGGTGAGAGAATTGACTTAAGATTTCACCCAAAACCATCAGACTTGCATTTACAATATGGTTATAAAGTTGAAAGGCATTTAAGAGATGATGATTTGGTTATCTTCAATCGTCAACCAACACTACACAAAATGAGTATGATGGGACATAGAGTAAAAGTTCTTCCTTGGTCCACTTTCCGAATGAACTTGAGTTGCACTTCACCTTACAATGCTGATTTTGATGGAGACGAAATGAATTTACATGTACCACAATCAATGGAAACTCGTGCTGAAGTAGAAAACATTCATATAACCCCCAGACAAATTATTACACCTCAAGCAAACAAGCCAGTTATGGGTATTGTACAAGATACATTGACGGCTGTGAGGAAAATGACCAAGAGAGATGTGTTTCTGACAAAGGAACAGGTCATGAATCTTCTAATGTTCTTACCAACTTGGGATGGTAAAATACCACAACCCTGCATTTTAAAGCCGCAACCTCTTTGGACTGGAAAGCAAATATTTACTTTGATCATTCCTGGCAACGTTAACATGATCCGCACACATTCCACACATCCAGATGAAGAAGACGATGGTCCATATAAGTGGATCTCACCTGGTGACACCAAAGTTGTTGTAGAACATGGTGAACTCCTCATGGGTATTCTGTGCAAGAAATCTTTGGGTGCTTCTGCAGGATCACTGCTTCACATTTGCATGTTGGAGTTGGGCCATGAAACTGCTGGACGCTTTTACGGTAACATTCAGACAGTCATTAACAACTGGCTACTTTTGGAAGGCCATTCAATTGGTATTGGAGACACTATTGCTGATCCTCAAACATATCAAGAAATCCAGCGAGCTATTGTGAAGGCCAAAGATGATGTAATAGAGGTTATTCAGAAGGCACACAACATGGAATTGGAACCGACCCCTGGTAACACTTTGAGGCAAACTTTTGAAAATCAAGTGAACAGAATTCTAAACGATGCTCGTGACAAAACTGGTGGATCAGCTAAAAAATCCCTTACAGAATACAATAATCTTAAGGCTATGGTGGTTGCTGGTTCCAAGGGATCCAATATTAACATATCTCAGGTTATTGCCTGTGTGGGCCAACAAAACGTTGAGGGTAAACGTATTCCATTTGGCTTCCGCAAGAGAACATTGCCACACTTTATCAAAGACGATTATGGTCCTGAGTCTAGAGGTTTTGTCGAAAATTCGTATCTTGCCGGCCTGACTCCTTCTGAATTTTATTTCCATGCTATGGGAGGTCGAGAAGGTCTTATCGATACTGCCGTAAAAACTGCCGAAACTGGCTATATTCAACGACGTTTAATAAAGGCTATGGAGTCTGTAATGGTACATTACGATGGCACTGTACGTAATTCTGTTGGACAGCTGATTCAGTTAAGATATGGAGAAGATGGCCTGGCTGGAGAAACTGTTGAGTTTCAGAATCTTCCTACTATTAAACTGTCTAACAAAGCTTTTGAAAAGAAATTCAAATTTGATCCCTCAAACGAAAGGTATCTGAAGAGAATATTCAATGAAGACATAATCAAGGAGCTGACTGAATCTGGATATGTCATTGGTGACCTAGAAAGCGAATGGGAACAATTATGTAAGGATCGAGAAATACTCCGTCAAATTTTCCCCAGCGGCGAATCTAAGGTTGTATTGCCTTGCAATTTCAAGAGAATGATTTGGAATGTGCAGAAAATTTTCCACATCAATAAAAGAATGCCTACTGACTTAAGTCCTATAAAGGTTATTAAAGGAGTGAAAGATCTCCTAAAAAAATGTGTAATTGTAGCAGGAAATGACCGCCTGTCAGTACAGGCCAATGAAAATGCTACACTGCTGTTCCAATGTTTAGTGAGATCAACATTGTGCACAAAGTTTGTGTCTGAAGAATATAGACTGTCAAGTGAAGCGTTTGAGTGGTTAATTGGTGAAATTGAAACACGCTTCCAACAAGCCCAAGTGAACCCTGGAGAAATGGTGGGCGCCTTAGCAGCTCAGTCGTTAGGAGAGCCTGCTACTCAGATGACACTTAACACTTTCCATTTTGCTGGTGTGTCATCCAAAAACGTAACTCTCGGTGTGCCGCGTCTGAAGGAAATCATCAATATTTCAAAGAAACCAAAAGCCCCGTCTCTAACTGTTTTCCTTACTGGAGGCGCTGCCAGAGATGCTGAGAAAGCCAAAAATGTTCTTTGCCGTCTGGAACACACTACTCTTCGCAAAGTCACGGCAAATACAGCTATTTATTATGACCCTGATCCGCAAAACACTGTTATAGCTGAAGATCAGGAGTTCGTCAATGTTTACTATGAAATGCCTGACTTCGATCCGACAAAGATTTCGCCGTGGCTCTTACGTATCGAGTTGGATCGTAAAAGAATGACAGATAAGAAATTGACCATGGAACAAATTGCTGAAAAGATAAATGCTGGTTTTGGAGATGATCTTAATTGTATTTTCAATGACGACAATGCAGAGAAACTGGTTTTGCGTATTAGGATTATGAATAACGAAGAAAGCAAGTTCCAGGACAATGATGAGGAATCAGTTGACAAGATGGAAGATGACATGTTCTTGAGATGTATTGAGGCAAATATGTTGTCAGACATGACCTTGCAAGGCATAGAAGCTATTGCAAAAGTGTACATGCATTTGCCCCAGACAGAAGCCAAGAAGCGTATTATTATTACAGAACAAGGAGAATTTAAAGCCATAGCTGAGTGGTTGCTAGAAACTGACGGAACATCTTTGATGAAAGTACTTTCCGAACGTGATGTTGATCCAATTCGTACATTTAGTAACGATATCTGTGAAATTTTCCAAGTGCTGGGCATTGAAGCTGTACGAAAGTCAGTAGAGAAAGAAATGAACGCTGTCTTGCAGTTCTATGGATTGTACGTAAACTACCGACACCTTGCGTTGCTTTGCGACGTAATGACTGCCAAAGGTCATCTTATGGCCATCACCCGTCATGGTATCAACAGACAAGACACTGGCGCCCTCATGAGGTGTTCATTCGAAGAAACAGTCGACGTCTTGTTAGACGCCGCAAGTCACGCCGAAGTAGACCCTATGAGAGGAGTGTCAGAGAATATTATAATGGGACAACTGCCAAGAATGGGAACTGGTAAGCAAAATGTTTATATTGTTAATTTGTTACATAAATTGATTGATCTTCAAAACCTCATGTTATTTCTTATATTTCACAGGTTGCTTCGATTTACTACTTGATGCAGAGAAATGTAAACATGGAATGGAAATGGGTGGGCTTGGTGTTGGCATGGGTGTTGGAAGCGGAATGTACTTTGGAGTTGGCACGCCATCAATGACCCCATTGATGACACCGTGGTCTAATCAAAATACACCTGGATATGGCAGTAGCGTGTGGTCTCCAGGCCAAGGTAATTTTATGCATTATCTCTTACATACATACATACTTTTATGTGGACTTGTAGAGTATTATAGTAAAATAATGATGGATATATATCATTATATTTTAATACCATCAAATTTGTTTTTCTTTTTAACGTATAAATTTAATTTCCTACCAAAATGCAACAGAAAATCTTTTCAAACATTAATATTTCAACTTAACATAATAGAGTTGACAGCTCTACATTATATTTCATGTTTAAAATGTATGTATCTTTATTAACCTATAAATTTAGAACTAAATGTTATAAAACAATTTATAATAATGACAAAATGAATATGCCATCCAATAGTTCCGCTTGTGGCATGGTGCCCAGAACGCTGGCAGCATTACCACATTGAACGCTCGGGCAAATTTTTTGGGCAAAACAGCTGCCAGCTTCTGGTCACCTTAAGCGAGGACAAGCCTAGCAGACATGTCCTTCATGAATTCCTTCATGTCTGCAGACCACAGACCATAGTTTCTACCGCCAGCGCTGCAAATATATGGAAACTTTGATTAATTTTATATTTTACAGTGGGAAGCAGTATGACTCCTGGAGGACCATCGTTCTCACCATCGGGAGCATCAGATGCATCAGGTTTATCTCCAGCTTACAGTGTATGGTCTCCTCAGCCTGGATCTCCAGGGTCACCAGGTGGCCCTCTTTCACCGTACGCATCACCCGCGGGTGCCTCGCCTTCTTACTCTCCATCGAGCCCAGTGTACGCCGCTCCGTCACCTAGCCTTACACCGACGTCGCCACACTATTCGCCCACTAGTCCGTCATATTCGCCGACGTCACCAAACTACTCTCCTACTTCCCCGATATATTCTCCTACTTCTCCGAGTTATTCTCCAACATCACCCGGATACTCTCCCACATCGCCGTCATATTCCCCAACCTCACCTAGCTACTCGCCAACTTCACCGAGCTATTCCCCGACCAGTCCCGCGTACTCTCCTACGTCGCCCAGTTATTCTCCTACGTCACCAAGTTACTCACCTACGAGCCCATCATATTCTCCCACGAGTCCATCGTATTCTCCAACGAGCCCAGCATATTCGCCTACATCGCCGGCTTACTCTCCTTCGTCACCGAGCTACTCACCAACTAGTCCGGCTTACAGCCCAGCCTCGCCGAGTTACTCGCCGTCTTCACCGAATTACACACCGACCGCACCGGCATACTCACCAACGAGTCCATCTTATTCTCCTACTTCACCTGCATATTCTCCCACTTCTCCGAGCTACTCGCCGTCACCGAAGTATTCGCCGACATCACCAAACTATTCTCCAACCTCGCCATCCATTGCAGGCGGCAGTCCGACTTATTCACCGACCAGCCCACAATATTCGCCGACGAGCTCTCAATACTCGCCGACCAGCCCCGCGTACTCCCCGTCGTCGCCGCAGCACCAGGGCAGTACTCATTATTCGCCTTCTTCTCCCAACTATTCTCCCACGTCGCCGAATTATTCCCCATCTTCACCAGGGTACTCTCCGTCGTCGAGTAAGTACTCCCCGACCTCGCCGACATACACCCCGACGTCTTCCAACTACTCTCCCACTTCGCCAGCCTACTCGCCGTCCTCCGCAGGACCCACTACTTACTCGCCCACATCGCCCACATATTCTCCTACATCTCCCCCTTATTATGACGGTGACGATTAAGCATCTACCAATCATTCAGAAACTCCTATTTATAGGAGTCATAGGAAATGTTAAGTATTTAATAAGTTTTATTGTGGGTTTATGTGCTCTGAAAGGAGTATAATACTTTACAGTCTTATGTTGATGAAGGAAATTCCTAATAAAGTTAAAATGTGTAATTAAAAACAAACAAATTATAAAAAAAAGTAAAATTACATATTTTATTTGTCAGTAATGCATAACTCATTTTTATTGATTTGTAGTACTATAATATTATTCATTAGATTTTATTGTTATAAAAAATAAAATAAATTAATGTAAGTGATAATGTATATCAATGAATCTAAATTCTATTTGTTTAGTAGTGTCGAAATGGGTATGTTAGAAAATTTTTGGATGACATTGAACTGCGTTTAGCCAAAGCTTACATTGAAAGTTAAACTTTATATACTTTAATAAATATTTTTTGACTATTATCTAACTGTTATACAGGGTGAATTTTTCAAGTTTCGGATATCCCCATCCACGCACACTTGAAAAATTCAACCTGTATATTATGGACTTTGACTACCACATAATATGTAAATTGTAAATGTAAATTTCCTTCTTTATGGTGCGGTTCGATGTTACCTGGGTTTAACCGACGTATGACAATTATTTCCTTTTTTTAAAGTTAAAAAAATATTAGTTCTCTGGATGAATAATGAATATTTTGATCTTTTATGATTGTGCCCGATGTATCAGTCTAACAATAAATGTTATCTATAATATATTGTATCAGGCGTTACTTTGCGGAAATCCATTGTTATTTAAGTTGTATTTATATTTCTTTGCAACAATCCGCACACGTGGAACTTGTTTTGGTATGGACCCACCACCCTCCCTTATCTCTCTGAGTAGGTATATACCATAACAACTTATTCCAATAGTACACGACACGTGTTTCGCCCCAAAACGGAGCATCATCAGGTGATGTGGACTCTACAACGGTTGGTTGCTGAGTGAGGTCGCCGTTCGAGTGAGCTGCTTATATACCTTTTCTCCCTGCCATTATGACACATCGAGTGTAATCAAATCAATCAATCAATCATTAATCAATCAATGTTATCTAGCCTATATTCCTTACTAGCCTCACAAAAATAGCTGTTGTGTTACGAATATTTTATGCTCCTTTATGGTTTGTAATAAAATAATTACTTATAAGTAATAATGGATTTTAATTACTATCTCCCTCTGTTTCCCTTCGATCCGTTTTAATAGTCATTTTTAAACCGTTATTTTATTTTATAGTGGATTATCCAAAAATGCGTTTCAAAACATCCCATTATTTTTTAGGAAACTTAAGATTTTGCAAAACATGTTTTTAAGTTCACTACACAAAATTTAGCTTTACCTATTTGTTTAGCTTAATATAATAATATTAATAATAATGTAAGGTCTCAAATTATCCTCAAAAAATAAAAAAAATACACGGGAGACTACTTTCACCTCCCGAAAGGAATGTATCAAATTACCCATAAAACCTGTACATACCTCCATCTTCCAGTACCTACTTCAGTATGCAAGCAGTTTTGAATCGCGATTCTTTAGGTACATATACTTCAAATTGCAGCAAAAAGGTGGCGATTTGACGACCACGACCAGCAATCATAGAGCATAGAGAAATTCGTGCACATTTCCAGTAATTTTGCACGTCTCATAATATACTATTTGTGGAAGACTGGAAGTCGATTAGGGTGGTCGTGCATAACAGATGTCAGCGATTTGTTTTGGAATGACAAATCACAAATACCTTCCTGGAATTCACGCATAACATTGTAAAGTAGATATTGTACTGTAATGTATTGCTTAGCTAGTATAAAACCTAGGTTGGACACAAATATGACGAATGATGAAGTACTTAAACCTCGGAATATTTAAATTATTATGTATAAGTATTAGGTACTACGATAACATTTAAAATTGATGCATAGAGAAGCCAATTCGCTAATCAAAGAAAAAGAATCGAAAAATGTAATATGTGTTATGGCAGTTATGGACCAAGTGAATGCGGGCATTATTCCTAATGTCTTGTGTCTTGCTTCTTTGGCGTGCCTCGTTTACGGGAAACTCGTTTTCAATCGGGCCCTACATAAGTCCTTCTCATTGTGAGAGGAGACTAGGCATGAGATAATTATATACCTACGTTTGTAAAATACTTGTACATTTGCGCAACAAAGGCGACGGGCGGAGGTCGCGATGTGTCCGCAGTTTCGTGTAAAGATCAAGGTGAGTGGCCAGATAGCATCACGGTTGCGGTCATGCGATGCAGTTCGAGTATCGAGTCGTTTTAACTTTTTGTGGTTCAGTTTGTTTTTCTTTTATTTTTAAAGTTTCTTTGTTTTTACGATTCGCTTGGCTTGGTAGGAAGATGTTTCTCTTGATCGGTAGATAGGTAGGTATTTAGTTTTGTCAATCATTTGCGTTACCTACGGCTGTGCGTAGTCTTTCTGAAATATATATTATGGCTAGGTATTTCTACTGCCAGGCTTTTTTACAGAACTTCTCAATATCTCGTCAACTATAAAGATACATCAATTTTTGTTCAAAATAGTATGCAAATACGTAGCAGATGATAGCCGTGACGTTTTTTAACCAACTTCAAAAAAAGGAGCAAGTTATATTATATTATAATTATTGTACGTTCCAGCCAGTAGGTACCTTATAACCTAGTTGGTATGTACCTACTTAATCGCTTTCATACAATTTCCTATTTTTTATAATAGAAAATTACGAAAATTTAGGGGTACGTAGGTACCTATGTAGAAATTGTGTTCCGTCGCGATTAGATACATACCTACCTTAGTTGCATACCTATGTACTCGTATGTAGGTACAAGAGCTGACTGCCCAGGGCTAAGATTTGAATATCGTACGTAAACGTGCGAGTCATCTTGGTTCGAATTCCAGTGACACGCACCATGGCTTTTCAAAGTTAAGTGTGTTTAAAAAAGGAAATGTACCTGCTTGTAACCTTGAAGTAAAATATCGCGAGGAATTCTGCATTAAGAGCATTTATCCTTAGGTTTTTCAATGGACAATGGACATTTTCATTTGAAGTATAGTTACAAAACCGCACGATGGCAGCGTTGTAGTTTCAGGCCTATTCGTACCTATATGGTGAGTGGAGACCCGATCCTTCAGTGGGGCACTAATTCGTTTCAGACATTTACTGATTTCAGACGTTTACTATTGTATTTGTGTGGTAACCTACACATGTTTGAAGAAAAGTAGGTAATAACCGTGAAGGAACTCCAACAATTTGAGCAATTGTTTAATTAAAAGTCGAATCGATTTGTAACAGCTAATTGCTCTTTGAAAGAGGATCCGATATTGGCCAATTCATAAAATCGTAGACCGAGTATCTGAATTTTTTGAAATTTTCTATATTTGCTTGCACGAGTTCTGCAAAGGGGAAGCAAAAAACAAACGGGCAAATAGCTTGGGCACTCACTTTCACCAGTGACCGTGGCACATATAGATTATAATATGCGTTAGCAAACAATACCAATGTGCCTGGAGATAAATAACTATGAGGCCACAAGGACATAGGTGCCTATTAGCAGCATAATATTAAAATAATCAGAATAATAAGTCCGTAAGTAGGTAGTTACGTCTCTGAATTAGTGCACAGGTGGGTAAATTTTGAGGTTTGCCTAATATTTAATGCACTCTACCAATTTGTGCACAAAGATTGAATTTTAGTAATATGAAATGTCTACGCACTGCTTCGGTTGACAAAACAGACTAATTTATTTATTAGCGTAGAGACATAATTATCACCATTTAATTAAATGATCATTTTAAATTTAATGATCAGATTCTTTTCGGGGCATTAGTACCTACCTATACCTATAATTGTGTTATTGGATTAGGTATGTCGTGAGGAAGAATGACTTTTGTATGTCACCGTAATAGGCCTTACAAAGTTGTGGCGATTATTGTCGTAAATTCAATCTAGTAATACTTGTAGAACTCGATTCAAAATGATAACTTTTATTCAATCGGTGAGTCATTGCTTTTATGCATTTTTTCTGCATGATGTAATATCATTATATACAACAATAATCAACGCACTGCTTACGTTTGTTTGAAAATAAGTACATACCTACATATTTCAGTTTGCAGTCAATGTTAAGAGTAAATGAAATCATTTGGTGTATTATTTCCTTGTTAATTAAAGATAAAGTCTAGATTAGCACATGAGCCCAGACCAGGCCAGTTGTCTAAATGTGAGTCATTGAGCTTACTCGGGGGTCATCCAAAAAGTAAAAGCAAAAATAAATCCGTGAAATTTGGTACCTGTAAGTATTTAAAAGTCATTATTATCTACTTGGAAACTAGGTGGGAATGGATGGAAAAAAATCTAGTTTGAAAAAAAAATCCTTGAAAGTGTAAGGAATATAAGTAGGTATAGTTGCCGTCATGAGTGGTGAGCAGAACTTTCATTGGTCAGTTTGACATTGACTGCGCTGCGGTCACACGATTGGTTCGACAAACGTCAGTTCCTCAGTTTGCGTCGTCTATTGGTCCAGCACGTTTTTTCGGCTGCTGTACATTGGCCGAAAGTGTACAATATCGCTACCCTACCACTGATACTGTGCTCACGACTCATGACGGTTACTATAGCCGAATTAGGGATAGAACGACAGCTGGGACAGCTAGTTTCTATAAACTCCTGGTTTCGCATATAATGCTGTAAGAATGTGAGTAGTAAACTGACTAAAATTTCTCTTTACCATATTAGACACTTGACTAAATCCGAAGCCTCGCAGAAGTAAATTTTGAAAGTAATACTTAATGAGGAATGTTTCTCAAACTTGTCAAAATTAATTCAAAACCCTGGTAAACTAAAATCATTTCTTAACTTTATACAGGAACTATCGTAGGTAGACAAGTGACTGTGTAATTGATATCTTATCTGTACCTACCGACAAACCTTTCTTTTCTCAGTTTGAAATGCTATACCTAGATTTCAAAACAAAGTCACGCTTTATGCAGCGTATCAGACCTGCAGTTACGTTATGGGTTTACGTCAGACCGCTGCGTATCTCAGTTGCCTCGATGCTCAGTAAAGACACTCGAATTTCCCACGCCGTGCAATTTTGTTAGCCTGGGGTATCGTAAATAAACAAAGTGTGATTAGCTTATCTAGTTATCAGGATAGAGGTGAAGGAGGTGAGAGGTTCGGAGGAGGGGGGTTCCGTTAGCGCCGCGTGCTGCTGTGCCACAGCTGATTTCACATGTCTGTGGTCGCACCGTCGCGCGCTCGTCTCGCGCTCCGCGTACGTGAAAATGCCGGTAGCCCGTAGAACGATACTACAACAATATAGGATTTTTGTAAAACAGTGATAGTGGACCTTATTTGTTTATTGCATGAACAATTTTATAGCGAGACGGGACCAGTCTCAGCGATATCCTAACTCAGTGGGTAAGTTTAAGCTAAGAGAGCTACACGATTGAAAGTTCCTGAAATTTCTTAATTTCTTACGTAGCTAGCGAACATTTCTAAAACAATGATTTTACGACCGGTCCTCATTAAGTAAGTATCACATATCAAACTGATGGACGGAGACTACTTAATACACTGACAACCACAGATGATTCATCTGCTAATTCAGCAGGTTTCCGAATTTGTGGTTTGGAAATTGGGAATCATTGCCCAATGTGCATGGAAAATATAATAAAATAAATTTAATGTTACACGACGCTGCCAACATTTAATTTTATTCTGCACGCATTTTTATTTACATCGACGAAAAAATAACTACATTGCAAATATAATTATAAATATATAAAATTGCATTCAAATATTTTTGTACTGATTACAATAGCAAGCCGTGCAAGAATTTATCGCAATTCTAACGAAATTGCACCACCAGTCTAGGTAGGGATTACTTTTACTCACTAAGGTATGATATAGATAGATCTATTTAGTCTTTAGTATTTGAAATAATAATCTAATAATAGTAATGATCTTCGAAGCTAATTAGGTATAATACCAATTATGACAAATTTAAATGGTCCCAATTTTTTACAAGATTTTACCAAATGTCTGCAAGAAGTGTCTGCGTACGCGTAGGTATGTCTTTAAAACACAGATAATTGAGTAGGTACAGGGAATTGTAATTCCAAAAATTAATTTCTGTGTTTATCCACAGCGGTTAATTCAGACCGAATCCAGAACTAAACTTGCTAAGAATAAATCCTATAAATTTGAGGGCCCCGTACTTCAGTCTCCTAAATATTTCCTAAACGTAACTATACCTATTATATAAGTATATGGTATATTATGTGTATTGTAAAAATATCACAAAAACAATTTTATGCTGTACATTAAATTTCTTGTACGTGACTTGCACCAATGTTTTTATGCAAGTCGCGAAATGTCAACAATCGAGTCACGCTGTTATGTTCCTATTCGCAATAATTAGGTACCTAGCAATTAGTAATGAAATTACGTAACCATACCGTATTGATTTTTGTAATTTAACTCTTGCGTTTTTGACCTTGGCTTTGAAAATACTTGTACTTAGGCAATACTTGTACTATTTATGTATTCTGTGGCAATACTGACTCAAAGTTTCACGCTTGGATGTATTTGCTGCATTAAGCTCATAGGTTCTCAACATATTGAAGTACACACAAGTGAGAAAACAATATTACTGCATTAGTATTTTTAACTGAATATAGGATGGTTATAAGAAGAACCGGAAACAAAACAAATAAAAGTAGTGCGTGCATCCGCGAAGGAAGCATGCAAGCCATGCAGCTTTGCTTTTGCTGTTGTAGACCAAACGTGCATGCAATCAACAAAATAAGTATAATTATGCAATAGATATTTCGTTATTGCACATTAAGTACATATACAAGTACATGTACCTACAAGTGATGGCTAAGTATAAAAAATACAATTTTAATATATCAACGTTAATCAGGTCCGGTTTACTAAGGAAAAAATTTGCAAGCCTTATTGTGCTGTCTGGTTATGTTGACTCTAGGACTCATAAAAGATCGTTAGTCATTACGTTGCTACTTCTGAGGACTTAGATGTACTAATCAATCAGCTCTTGATTTTGCTATAATTACTCAACCCGTTGTTCCCATAGTCAGCTTGCAATGATTTGATCATTCTGAAATACCTATGTATACAGTGTGTGCCTAATAATAATGAAAGAATTTGCGGCATTACGAGTAATAAGCCGTTCCCACAATAAAGTTTGCAGGCATGCAATTTTTTCCTGTATCTACAGTACAGGTTGAGAAGTAGTGCTTTAACTGCTTTAGTTGTTGCGTAACAAGATAATTGCCGCTATAGGCACCGCACAGAAGTGCATCGACTCTGCTCGTATAGGTTCACATAGGTTTGTCTTTTGTAGGTTTTAATTTTATTTTTGCATCGACAAGAAATATTTACATTTCTATTAAATGTGTCAAATATAAAATTTACAAATAGCTACGTATTTTTAATATAAATATGTTAAATATCAGTATTTGAAATTTTGTAAAGTAAACGATTAGAGTAAACGTAGGTACCTATTGAATTACCAACCAAGACAAGTAAATCTAGAGAAACCCTCTAGAAATCCTCTTGTGTATAACAAAGGTTTCATTTAGGTATTTGTTTTCAAAAAACATATTTCTATATTTCGCTACTTATTGATACGGTATTAAATGTTTGTTATGTGGAATTGATAAACTACGACGGAAAAGCATCTTAATAGAATACCTAGTGATAAGACAAAAATTTTGAAATAGTAGATTATTGAGTCCTTACTCTTATAAAAGATAAAAGAGCGTCAGACATTTATTTTATACTAGCTTTTGCCAGCGACTTCGTCCACGTAAACTTTAGGATTTGGTCATGAGGGAAATAAAAAGGATTTCATATCACAGGCCATTTTATTAGGTAGGTACTCGTGTGTTAAATAACATCCCAATTACCAAATTACCCAATAGATGTCACTGGACTCACTTTACCGTAATAATCATTTCGATTTTTCTTCTATTTGTGGAATATCCGGATAAAAAATATTAAAAAAATATCTGGTTGTTGAGAACATCAAATTACATCCAATTCATTTAACTTTAGTGGATCAAATGTTTGCCGTAGGTACCTCAAAATAATTCTTATTATGTTTTCGCCCATAATTTTTTTTATATGGTCTTAATCCTGATAAAATCTGTACCATAAATATGTAAATTCAATTATTATATTAATTACTGACCAATTTCATGCATCTAGGCCAAGCGTTTTGCGGCTGTGCATTTGATAAACCTTTGGATAAATCATTGCGGTTTTCATACTGATCCCCAATTTTTTTTAAATAAAATAAAGACTATATTTGTTGCCGACAGTTTTCCTCTATAAAACAGTAAAAATTGCCTTCAAATCGGTTCCGCCGTTCAAGAGATGTGCGCGCAAAAAACAAACAGACATACATACCACAGACAAACAGACAAAAATTGTAAAAAGTATATTTTTGGGCTAAGAAGCGTGTTTTGACATGGAAAAACTTAATTTCTTTTAAAAATAACAAAAAACAGACAAACAGACAAAAAAAATATTTTTGGACTTAGAAGCGTTTCTGTCATGGAAAACCTTAATTCCACTCATAAATATTACATGTACATACAAAATTCATAGCTCAACAATTTTATTATATGTATAGATTAAAAAGTAAAAAATTCGCCTCGTAAGTCTATGAGCTGCACTGCGCAAATCCCCAAAACATAAGAATATTATTAACTGATGAACGTCGACTGAAAATTACCGTATGATAGGTTTACCCGATAATATCAAATTCGATGCGCATACACAAGTCACTTGGATTCGCTCAGGCATCGCACGCCGACGTTTAGAAGAGCATTAATCTCGACGAACCGATGCAACTGAATGCGTGCATCATTTTTTGCCTCATCTTATCATATAGCAGGGTGTTCTGTTCGGTACCTGGTATTGTTCTCGGATTTTCTAGTGATTTCTATTACATGGGCATAGCATTGTTCTCAAAATTAACACCTTTTTTATCGTCCCACTTAGGTAATTTTTTCACTCTGATTCCATAATACATAACTATTTCATTACAGGTTGGATTACTTATGATTACGCGATTTTACCTGAAATAAATAAGTCATTTGGGGTTTCAAAAAGTTATCTCTATGGGAAGTACCTACTCGTTTAATTAAAAAAATTAAAAATTAAAAAAAACGAACAATATGAAAAGACCTAATTAGAAATTATTAATAAGAACAAAAACTCTCTGTTAAATTGTTATTTAACAACTGTAAAATAACCAAAATCGGTGGATAATGAAAAATCATAGCATAATTTTATTATTCTTCTTTTTTCCATTCGGGCAAAGTAAGTATTACTAAGTAAGTACTACTTTCAGCGTCAAATGAAGATGATCACTAATGTCGGTGGGTGGGTAGGGTATTATATGTAAATAATAATATATTATATAATTATAATATATGTAATACATAATATGTATTACATATATTATTATATGAAGTAGAGGCATATTGTAAGTAAGGTACCTATAGATTAAGTAAACAATGTTACTCACAAATAAACGACATGACTTATG
Source organism: Erynnis tages (assembly GCA_905147235.1). Lineage (NCBI taxonomy): Eukaryota > Metazoa > Arthropoda > Insecta > Lepidoptera > Hesperiidae > Erynnis > Erynnis tages. The sequence continues at coordinate 6,540,374 of LR990073.1, forward strand.
AACATGAACACAGGTCATCAGTTATGTAATCATTATTTGCAAAGCCTCATTTAACTTTAGTAACTTTAGTGGCGAATCGGAGAAACGATATTTCCAAAGATAAAAAAGATTCCAAAAATTTTGTAACCGCAAAATAAACTTACGTAAACTGATCATTAAGCACCGCTATCAAGAAAAGCTTTCAACATCAATTTGTTTTTTAATTCGTTTCACTATTGTACTTTAACTAAAGACTTATGGCGTTTAGTTTAGCGTTATAGCAAATTGTTTGTGAAGGTTGATGCTCTGTTACATAGCAGCACTGAAAGAGACTTAAGACCTCAAGCAGACTATGTAATTTTGGAACCATAAGAATCTGTTTGGCTTGTATGACATAAACAAAGCAATCATCATGCGTTGGGACCACGAAGAACATTAGGAACGGTTCGCGGATAACGTGCTCGGCTTTCCGGATCTAATTGTCAACGTGACACACAACTAAACGTACCATCACTATGTGTACCATTTGGGAGTTAAAAGTACCCTGATTTAAGTTTGACAGTTTATTGTACACTCGAGATAAAATACATTACAGAACCGGACCGCCTTTTCTACTGTGAAGTACCTACATGGAGTACATGGTGTCACATGATGCGATATCGCTTGGAAGCGATATTTTAGAAAGGGCAAATAACATCAATTTATATGTAAACGCGGATTGCCCAGTACCTAGGTACTCCCCTTTTCAAATTACACTCATTCTGAAATCTCAGTTGTTGCGAACGAAGATTATAAAAATAAAATTGATAGGTAGGTACTATAAAATTAATAAATGTAATAATAAATTAATAATTAATAATGTAAAAGCTTTTGAGGATGGCTGCTTCTTATTTTTAATTCTAAAAACAGCTTCACGGATTTGGACTATATTTAGTAAACACATTTTATAACATGGCTATATTGGCATTCCTATATTTAGTAACTACGGCTTTAGTAGGTATCTATACATAGTATGTATAATTATATTTTTCCTTTCGTCTATGAAAAATTAAAACTACGGTTAACCAAATTCCGAAAGTTACTTTTCAAGCAGAAGCTACCTTTAATGCAATTACTGCCATAAAATTGTTAAAAGTTTTAAACAACTGTACGCTTTAGCAAAGTACCTATAAAGACTCCCGCACAGTACACTAATCCGGACAGTCTAGTGAAACCAATAAAGTATGGCAACCTCGATACAAGTCCGCGATCCGCGTGTTTAGAATTTCGCCGCTGGATGGCAATCATTTCAATTTGATTCATATTTCCCTCGGTACGGTAACAACAACCGAGTTGTTATAATTCGCGTTAGTGCCGGTGGCGTGAAGCCGTGAAGTGGCCCCGTCGATACTTCACGGCAGTTGTCAATCAGAGCAGTGGAGGCCGCGTGATGCTTTGTTTTAATTCCGTCGGAACTACAATGTAGGTAGGTATTTAAACTTTTTAGTTGTAGCTTCGTTTACCTACTTCGAATGGAATTGGAATTAGGTATAGCTGGTTTTACTCATCATGACTCGTGGTGCAATGTGTGGTTGTGCTTGTAAGTATGCAGTTTTGTTTATGTACTTAGTGGCAGTGATGTAGTCCGCGTGACACGACTTATCTCTTTTTACAAACATACTCAAATATACCAGCTCGCCAAGATTAAGTAAAGCGTCTTAGATACCTACGTCTGAGCGTATAGTTCTGTCGTGTCAGTAAGCAACTGGTGAGTGGTAGAAAAAGTAATTTTTAAATAATATACATTTCCTTAAAGACAGTTAATTCTGCAACATTTTCAGCAATGTACCTACTCGTAAGTATATAAAATAAAAAAGTCTGTGCCATAAATACGACGTACAAAACGTACTAATACCTAATTATACCGCACCAATAACGTTTATCTGTTGCTTAAGTCGATGAAAACCGTCTACGGAGTTTGATAAAGAAACAGTCACGTGAAAGTCTAAATCGATACGGGGGCGGAGTAGCTGGCGGAAGACTAGTGTAGAATATTCCGATGCATCTATTACGATTGCACGCTATCGACCCCGTTTGGCAGAATATATTTCACTATGAATAGGCGTGTCGTACCTACACTGGATTAACAAAAGTCCAAGTAGGTACAAGCTCTGTTCGAATAAAGGTTCATTTCGTCATCAATTCTTACTCATACTAACCGAAAATGCTGAGACGAGTCTAACGGTAGATATTAGTAAAAGGAAGGACATTTTGCAGTTGGAGATTATTATAGGTGATGTAATATAATGAACTTACTCCAAAATTCGCTGCTGGTCCAATACGCTGTCCCAATGTAAACTGTTAAAAAAAATTGATTCACATAATATTTATAGATATAGGCTCATCTATAGGAACATGAAATGCACCTAATTAAATGTCCTGGACGTCGCCTTTATGTACCACTAACTACCCTACAAGATAAAATAAATGTTTTAGGTATTTATTACTGGACGAAAACAATCAAAACTTTATGTCATCGATATAAGTACTAACATCAGGTTCGTTTACACGGAGTATGTAGGGGAGACGATACGAAGTCTCCCCCGGGATGAGCCCGTCAAGGGCGCCGCGCAAGGGGGCACGGGTGCGTTCCACTGGAGATCCCGGAGCCCCCCACATAGCAGGCCACCGAGGGGGTTTTAGTGGGTAAGAATCCCACATAACCCGGAGTCGCTCCTACGGCTCTCGGGTACCTATGAAGGTTTCCCCCCCGTCACAAAAAAAAAGGTTTGTTTACATAGTAATTTAAACATCACATCACTGATCGTTTTTACAGTGAGTAGGTACCTAATATATTTTTATCTCTTAATAGCAAATCAATAACCTGTTGAACATCCTTCAGGGTCATCGAAGGCCAGTTTGACCATGAGTCAAATAATATTATATTATTATGTATATTTAACACCTGCTTGTCAATTGACTCTACAGTTTTAGAACTTACATAATTAAGTTCAGAGATTTCAAACATTATTTTTATCCTCTGTGATAAAAATAATGACATCAAATTATTGGGTGAGTAGGTTTATACACTGTAAAGTATGTATACAGTTTTGTTGGATATTAATATTTTAGATAGTTCTGTTGTAGGGAATAATTTTAGCAATAAGAGATTACCGTTCAAACGTAGAATTTCAACAAATTAATTAATGAAAAATATTGATAAACCTTTTCATGAAATTGAGATTCTGTTGCTTTGTTCGAGAGATTGAAATTATATTAAATTTCACAAAGAGGAAAACATTGTAAAACAGCGGCTAATTTTTGAAACCGTCACAATCTTAGAGATAAATCTTCGCCACTTACCATTCGGTAAAATGCAGTCAGGCTTTGCTCTTCCCAGGAATTGCTACCTAAACTACCCGGAAAGTACAGTAACCTACTATTCGTACCTACGTACCAAGAAAACGAAAATACTGTGTGATTTAAGGATATCTGTACAGGTAAGGTTTTATGATTTAATTTTAGAAAGTAAATTGCTTTTTCTTTATATTATCTCTTATAATAAAATTATATTATATAACAGTTAATTTAGGTGCACTGACTAAGCTTTCTATTGGAACGCTTAATTAATTGAATCATTAGCATAGGTCACATTAGCATAGAATATACATTAATTAACGTAACACCAAAGAGTTCAAAGGAATTATTTTTCATTACTCAATAGGTTAGACCAGTTAGTCTGAAACTATGCTTATTGTGCTAATCGACGATTAGTTGATTAAAACAGGAAGCAATAAAATTGTGGGTTGATTCCGTTCGAAGAAAACTGAAGAGCATCATACTGTCATGGTTTCTAATTCACGGAAATGAACTGTAACCCCATTGTTTGAACGTAGCCCGACACCGATGTGCCCTAGTTATGGTGTGAAATGACACTGTTACACCCTTTAGACCTTAACAATACGAGTACCTGTGTCTTCGCAAAAAGTTTAGCATAGCACCTATCTACCACTTACTTATCTGTAAAGATTTAATAATTATCAATAAATAAATAATTAATTAATTTGTTTCAAAGTGATAAAAATTAAAGGGGTACCTACTTAATACTTACGATATCTCTTTATCAATATGACAAATAAATCGTTTTAATTTTATTAAATTAATTAATTTAATTTATTTTAATTAATTTAATTTAATTTTAAATTAATTAATTTAATTTTAATTTTATTAAATTGTTTTGAAATAATTAGAGCCAATGGGAAGCCAAAATATTTTTATACTGTCGTGATTGTAAATTTCTGATTTTTAGCTGATTTGGGCCAACTATTTCCCCACAGCAGAAAACTTGAACGTGGACTTTTCTTTGGTACTAGAACGATCGTAGTTCACCCATGGAGGTACCTATCGGAGCCCTTCTTACATTCCTGAAATCCAAAGATATTATCACGTCTTATATTATCAAAAGATGTGATCAAAAGATTAAAAAAAGACTGTCATATTTAACAAGGCTATTTAACATGGCAACGGTGATCGCCTCCTACTCTAAAAAGTACCTACCTACTCTCCAATTCTGTGTAGTGTAGAACGGAACCATAAGCCATAAGGGGCAGCGGTTGGCATTATGCCTGCAAAACATTGCTATCATAAAACATGATTGCAGCCATTTAGGAGACACTAAGCTATAAAGGTATTAGTTTTATTAGTACCTACTTTCCCTTACCTTAATGGAAGTGAAATTAAATTATGATGCAGAAGTAGTTCAAGGTGAAATATCTCTATATTCCATCATTATTTATGTATATTTATATTACTATGCCAAGACTCATGATAAAATATTTCGTTAATATTACATACATTTACGTGTCCAATTGATATCCTCCTTTTTTAAAGTCGGTAAAAATATGATGTTCCAGGTAGATGACAGTAGGTTCCCCAAGCAAACATAATTATGTAGGTTGCTGGATTTTACCATTTAGGAATACCATACAATTATACAAGCAGAATTATGGAATTGATATATAAAGGTAATTGTATAATAAATATAATCCAGAAGTGATTTGTGTGGTTTCGTACCTAATCAGGAAATAATCGTACCTAGGGCGATTGCATTTCAAATGCACAAGGCAATCAAATAGAGAGCAGACTATTTTTTAACGAACAAAAAGAGTGCACTAAACAATTAGTGTGACTACGTGTAGGTAATATGTGGACCGCATTTTTGCTGCGTATGTAGGTAAATCTAAGTACCTACACTAAAGTACAAAACACATTCAGATTTCCAGTTTGTTCAAAAATTCGAGACGCAAAATCCTTAATAATTATGTTGTACTTCATTTTGTACATTTGTGGAAAGATTCCTGATCTGCTGTAGTCATATTAGATCACATGATAACCCCGTAAAGATTTTATTTTGTTCCTATTGGTACACATACACTAAATTTCAAATTTCTTTCTTCAAAGTAATAGGTAGTTTTTTAATTAATCCCATGATAACATCTGCGTCTAGAAATAAATAGTAACTTAATATCTCCACAATTCCTACGAGGCAGGTGGCAATCTTAAGCCTAGCCGACGCGTTTGTCATTGTCTAGTAACGTTAGTGATGTAAAAAGTACAATCGACGATTAATATCGTGAACTACTTTTGTTTTTATGACCTTATTGTGTACTTATAATCATAGGGTGTGAAATGTCACATTACAATTTTATGCCTGGGATTAGAACGAGAGCAACTGTATCTTCTTAAGGAGGTACCTATGAATAATCAATCTGAGGGTGTGAAAGGTCACATCGGAACAATTCCAAGCTCTGGATAAGAACGATACGAAACCGCTGACCTATGTTCTTAAAAAGCGTCAAAGAATTCTTCAGAAGACGTAAAAAGAGCTGTCAAAGTTAGCAAATCAATATTATAGTTCTTGCTCCTACTGGCTACTATTTGCTACTCGGAGTAGTATAGTAGTGGACTACTTTTGTAGATACTGTAAGGTGGTTATGGCATAAGTCTACTAGAGGCGTCAATCCATAAGTCCTTGCCTTTTTCAATTAAGTATGTATATCAAAGGAATTCGTGCGTGCACTAAAATGTTGCTAACCCAAAATAATGTATCATCTGCCACTATTCAAACTTTCACTAATTACGAATTTGAAAATATTTGCCTGAAGTCGCTCTAAAAATGCATTTAAATATTTAAGTACGTCATAATTTATTCACGTAATTTCATAATTTATGATGAATAATCATAATACATTTTTACGGACAGTTAGTGCTGAGTACTGGCAGTGCCGGTCAAATACGCAGAAAGCAAAACGATTTAAGGAAATACTTACCATAAAACAAAGCATTTATTTATCCACTACCTAGACACCGTCTAGTCTATCAAACATTGTCGATAACTCCAGCTTTTTTTAAGTGTCTCGTAATGAAATCTACAAAATATGGTTGCAAAATTCTTGGAATGTAACGAATTACCTTCATTACTAATATTCTTATTCTTACATAATTTTTTGGAAGATTTCTTTAAACTTAAACGTTCTATAAAGCTTACTAAACTTGTGTCTTTTAATCATTCTGTTAGATTTAAATCTTTCAAAACGATTACTTTTTTTAAACGAGGAGTAGGTAATACCTTTTTATAATTTCTTATATTTATTATAATGATAATGGTTTTCTTTTGCATTTTAAGGAACTATCAGAAAGTGGTTTTTTAATCCGTTAAGTAATTCCACCTAAGTACAACTAAATTATTATTACACAGTAGGTATTAGTTACAGTGGACTTGATATGTCTAAATGTTTTTCTGTGATATTATCCTGTGTATGGAACTTACAAAAAGCGAAGTCTAGTAAGTAGCGTTAAGATCTATTGAGGCTGTTATTACATTTTTTGCTCGGAGTGATTTGTCCATCATTATTATTTTCATCATAAATATTCTTCTGTATTTAATAAGTGCGCTTGTTTATATGGATCTATGTCACTGCGTTTTCCGTATCGAGTGGTCTAGTGCACCACTATGCGAACAGACTCGAATGGACTCCGTAACGACTGAAAAACGTTTGAATTTCACACTTCACAGAGTATAAAATACTCTTGACATAATGTAAAGTACTCTAGAGGCAGGGATGGCGCTCACTGGTTATGACAATATGCTTTGAAAATATAAAACGAGCAGTCTAATTTGTAAAGCGTAGCAGACGAGAATCATGTTACTGGTTTTTGTATATTTCTTTGACGTTTTCACCCGGTAAATCGACATTTATCCCCTTAGCGGGAAGTTTCAACAATTAATTGTCTAAGTTTACTCGTGGTTTCATCATCATTCAGTTAACTTTAAACTACATGTCCTGATTCAGAAAAATACTGTAAGTAAAGACCTTCAAAGATACATTGATAGTAATATTTATCGCGCATAGCCCCGCTGCTTGAGGACATAGCAAGAAGAAGTGAAGAAGTTAAGCAATGTCTGGCGCGGTCAGTTCCTTGATCGCACGGCTCCGTGCTTCAGTTGTTCGTTAAACCTTGTCGGAGACCCTATGGGCGTTTAGAAAACATCCGACAAGGCTTGACCACTAGCCCGTTTCTCCATCAATTCGCATTGCAGCAGCTTGGTGCAGTATGCTCCAGGCATCCCCTTGTTGTGGGGAACCCATGCCCAGCAGTGGGCCACTAAAGCGTTGCAGCTAACACATATTGAAAGATAGATACAGCTACAGGTGAAACTAATAGCGTGTTGATATTGCGTCATTAATAAGTCATCTAGTTAAAGGGAAATTGGAAGTATAGTAGGTACCCACCTAAGGTAAAGTGAAAGAGGTATCGCCCGCAACAAGCTGTTTCCAAACCAGTCGGAGTTGTTTGATTATGCGGTTTTATGGCTGACCATTTTACTTTAAGCGGCGTTTTATTGTTATTTTATTCATATTAATAACACTAAATAATCTCCAGACGATGCTTGCTTTTTCTACAGCATCTAGAAACCAAAGTATTTTGATGTTCTTCCATTTATCCTCAATTCATCCTCAAGTCCTCATGAACCTGAGTTTGTTACTAAAGTTACGTGTATACTTAATAACCATTGGAACCAACAGACTAAGAAAATAGAGGTCATGCAGTAATTATAGTGGTACCTACCTAATGTAGGAGTGGTCATTATTATTTATTTATGTAAGCTTATGCAACAGAGAAATGGTATAAAAAGTAATTCCATGGAGATGTTGATCTTTAAAATGTATTCAAAAGCTGTTCTAATACAAATTGCTTCGTTTATGAGTCATTCGCATCCTTTATGGAAATCGATTAGCCTTGATTTAACACAGACACATTAATATCTAAATTTGGGTAATTTATTTGTTTTGCTAATAATAAACCGTATAAATACACGTATGTCTAGATGTTTTTTTTTGCTTCCAAAGAAAATTTTACACGTCTTATACCTGTTAGCTTCATGTGTAATGTGTATGTATGTAACGGAACCTTTGATCTTAATTTTCATCCACTTCAAATCTTCAAATTAAGCTGAAATTTGACACATTTATCGAGGACCGATATCCGTATAATATCTTAATATTATCAAATTGATCTGATGCTGGAAACGTTGCCTTAACATTTTTGGCTGTTTATAAGTATTCGTCATTATGATGCAATTCGACTGAATTAAGTCGTAACTGCTAAAGCTGCTAGCAGTTCCAAATCCATAGACCAGCCTGGCTTGTCTGATGACGATGAAAGGTGAACATAACGTATTTTTTAGTTTTTTTTAACTGTACATAATTATTCATTTATTATTATCAAAATCATATTTGGCAACTTACTTAATCAAGACATACTCGTAAACCGCGCAGGGAGGATATTGAGTTTTTTTTTAAGTTTCGCTTTTGGGGATTGCTTGCCAAATGAAATATAATGTTAATTATATTATATTTATTATTATATTAATTAATGAGGACATTAACAAGACAAACGTTTAATTATTTATTGTTAATAGTAGATAATATCAAAATAAGAAATGGAGTGTAGATAGTTAAAAGTACATTTTTATAATAATTGGATTACGACTGGAAATTCATCAATAATACTTTTTTATAATATTATTTTATTATTATGAATCTATAAATTTATATATTTTTGCCTTGTCTATAACTCTTTCATTGACGATACATTATGTCTGAGCTCCTTTTTTGTGGGAAAGTCTTGAATCAGCAGCGGTCGTAAGAAGGCCAGAAAGGGCACTGGCCTGTGAAATTCATCTTCTGTGACAAATATTGACGGTTCTTTAAAATATAGTCAAATTAATAGAGCATAATCGATACATGTTTGAAAGGATGATTAAAATTATCAGATTTGTTTGGATAAAAAGACCTCACAAGAACAAACTATAGATGTTAACATTGTAAAAGAATAAGACCAACTTTTAAATTTTACTTGTTGATGTTATGTTAGGTTTTGGCGAGAGCTTATCATGAGAGGTAAGCTAGCCAAATTTCAAACCTGATTAATCGTGTGTTTACTTCTAAAAGAAAAATGAAGCCACATACCAGGTGGGAGGTCTTGGAAAACTTCCACGATTGTTAATGGCGTCTACCTGCAGGCCAATACAATGCAGGCAGGACGGAAGTGTTCCACGACACCTGGCACACAATGTTGCGAATTTTCCCACCTCTCTATGTGGGGTCCCATTGCTGTTAGTAGCATAATTGGCCTTCAACCGATTAGGTCATGTTACGTACATTAGGGGTGAGCAGAGCCCCGAGTATTAACAATAAAAGTATTAATAAAAAAACGAGTTGCACTGCGGGAGTGCCAGCAGAAGTGAAAACTTATAAGATGTATTTTCTTGGTGATTTGGACGACAGTTCAATACAAACACAATTGAGTTTCTCTGTAAGAAAAGAAACGACATTTAACGTTACGAAGCGGTTTACCCTTCCATAAGAAGTTTTCACTTCAAAATTAACGTGTATCAATAGTATGGCAAGGTATGAGTCAGACTGATATAATTATGTCATACTATTGACTGATGTTTACAGTACCAATACTTACGGCACAGTTCTTTAACGTAGTGCGCGCCACCTGATATTAAAGGTCACTGCAGCCGTAACCAAGACTGAACTACTTCTGGCGTTCTACATGGGTTCTACTTACGACCTTTAGAATATTAATTTTAAAATAAATACCACAGAAAAGACGTTCAGACAAAGTCAATAGCTTAAAACTAGGTCGTAGATGCTACTTAACTAATAAAACCTGGACAAATAACAGCAGGATATCTGAAAACGAATTGCATGTTTAATGGTTATATATCTTCATTTTTAAACAAGATCGTCAAATCGTCAACGGATTATAAACCGCTATTAAAACCACAAGTTACCCCGAATCGTATTTCTTGTTATCACACATATTTATGTAGGTACCTACTCGTGAAAAATATCTAAACCGAATCAACTTGTTGGCAAGCGTGACGCATCCAGAAGCCTGATAAGAGTAATAGAATTTATAGATTTTGACGTCAGACAATCACAAGGCTGCGGATTAAACTTGATCGTAACCTTTTTCTGCACGTGTCCATGTACCTGGAGGTGGAGGCCTTGCAAGTGCCGCTAAAACAAGGGAGCTTTTATGTCTGCCTCTTCAAAATTTCAATTTGTTATGTGTTATGATTTTGCAAGTATTTGGCTTTAATTCTGAACTGGCAACACAAACATTTGACATTATTTGATATGGTTTCAAAATAACGGTTATTTAAGAAAATATTGTTTTTAAACTGTTTAAATTATTAACACACGGACATGCAGGTAACCTGATCTTAAGATGTAACTGTATCCTAAACTTTAAATAGGAAAGAAATCATCTGAAGACCTATGTATGTGGGATTTTTCTGTCGTATCTGTTAGTCATAAGGGTCAACTCAACATGGTCATTTTAAAATAAAGATTCTCTGGCCGACATAAGCTATCGATGTTTATACGTTTTAAATATCATCTTAGAGGGATACATTTAAGTTCAATTAAAAAGTTATCATACTGTTATAATAAAACACACGTATGTTTCCACGGTCCATTAAAATACGGGACTGCGATCACGATACGAATATAATTAATACATTGTGCGATTGTAGTGCGGGACTCGCTTCAATGGTTCGCTATTGTTCACTTAACAGGTTTGTTACACGGCACAGATCTATGGAAATTGATGAATAAATAATCAAAACATTTTTGTTAGATTTCAAGGATATTTAGGAGTTATTATTGTCCTTTATTCGCTAGGTCTAAATTTCACATTTGTTTATTATGATAGTTTCTTAGATTAAACTTTATCTACATTGCTGCCTTTTTTAAAAGGAAGGTTATTTCAAGTACATATTTCATATAAAATCATTGCATACAATTTCTTTTAAAATGGTGTTTTACGCAATTTAGTTAGGTAGGAGCGTAGACTCTGCGTCAAAAATAGGTGCCACATTATTGTCAGTAACCCATTAAAGACCCACGACAGGGTCGGGTGTCCTCTCACAATGAGAGGTCCACCAAGCTGGCCTACTGCGGGTTGGTGGACACATTATAAACATGAGCAATTATTGTTTTCTTATATTCATTTTAATGTATTTTTATTGCATGTTTTATATTGATCTTTTTTTATTTTAAACTGTACCAAGTTTCATTTCATTTCCTGCACACAACGTTTGCGCTCCACGTATTTATTCCAATCTTCCAATAATATGTGGAAAAGCAACTTTAACGAAATTTACCGATGTAGAGAACTTCTTCCGCACATGCTTTCTATTATCAAAATAGTCCGAAGTGCCTTTATAAAAATAAAAGAAGTCTCTACATAGAGCACTTGATTCAAGTGCGCGCACTTAAACTGCACTCATGTAAAATAATTTATGGTTCTCATTTACATGCTCCATTAGCAATTTGCTACACATTACAGCGCGGTAACGTACTAAGTCTACGAGTACATGTTATATTTTTCATACCTTTATTTACTACTTAATGCATACAGTTGTACATATTTTTCTTTTTAGCACTAGATTGCGGTTGATTGGTCCACTTTCAAGTCAAATGAATGTTATATTAAAATGAAAATTAATAATCAAACACGATTTAATTACCTACCGTAACATGACTATAGGTTTGTGTAAAGATATAATTTTTTCTCTTGTCATCGCCATTAGCATTCAGCAATTATAAAAAAGTTCCTAAGTACCTACTGATTTTTTAAGAGTATAAAAGTTAGCAATGAGCGTTTCGCACACCTTATTTTAAGTTATCTCTGTAGTAAATAAACCAGCTAACCAGGTTAGTATATACAGGACCGCATGACTGTCTGAAATCCAAAACTATGTCACTGTCCCTGAATAGTAGACCATTTTCCTTAATAAATCCAGAGTAAATGTATAAAAATTGATTAATTTACGGTAAATTATGACAATAGCAATTGCTCCACCATCTATAACTTGAAATTAGTTACATTGATACATTAGACACGGAAAACCAACTTCGTAGTATTTAATGAGCCAATTACGTTTTATTTCATGATACCTAAGACAACACAAAAGTAAGTCGTCGTACCACTTCGTTTCGTTGTAACCAACTGTCGCTGAATACCATGCTTCAATGAAGGCAAGTTTGCGCTACCTTTTGGAACGGAGGCAAGGTCACTGCTACTTTTTGTCTCAATATGTAGAGGTTGTCTGCTATAATGTTTCAAATTAAGAAAAAACATGTAATGTGTTTTTTCTAATCTTAGGGCGAATGTAAATCAGACAACTGTTTTATGCTATCATAATTTGGTAACGATTTAAAAATTAATTAATATTAATATAATTAGGCTATACAAGCTCAAACATGTGTTATTTTATGGCTATATTTTTGTCATCAATAGCTTGTCAAGACTGGAGTCTATGAAACTATCGAGATTTATGTGTATGTTCTTTACTTCGAGGTCGTTGAGGAGGTATACACTTTGGATATACCTACTAACGATTTGATTATCGATAATTAGTGTGTGAAGACGCACTGAGATTAGTGTGTCTTATAATATTTTACACAAGACCAAATCCCCTTTAATCAACACATCATTAAGTTTTGACAATACTTCGGTGGGTGTGATCATAAACTGAAATAAACTAACGGTGTGATACAGAAGCAGTATCGATGACTGTGAAATCGTTGATCGACACTGAAAGAATAATTTGTGTGCGAGACATAATGTTCTCTTATATACCGTTATTAATGATCGATTCACAACGGGCATGCTTCGATATTAAATAAGCATAACCGGGTAATTTTATTCACACGATAAGATATATCGGTGGGTATCTGAATAATTTATGCCATGCTATAGTTTTTCGCGTGGTACCGTGCTGTACGTATCTACTTGATTATAGGTTACGTTGCAATGTTTGTAATTAAAATATACGTTTAACATGAGATTACAAATTCTGATATATATTACTTTAGTTAAATTATGATTTAAACAGCAAGTAATATCATATTTTCTAAACATTTATAAACAGCAAAACATGTAAATTTACCAGAAATGGAAAATTAATAAAGATTATTGACTGAATTTTTATTTTTTTAACGAATTAATTAATACTTAACCTTAGACATAGGCAATTAATAATTGCATCACAATACGTAGTTTAAACAACCATTACATATAATTAAGTATAAATATTTACTAAGAAATGCACACTACGGTACAAAGAGGATTTATTGTAATGGTATCGTGCAATGGTAACATAAAAAAGGTGAAATTCTTTCTGTTTTTTGTATCATAGCTGATTGCATAGTTTATGCTTCAATAGTAATTCAAGACATTCAACTTATTTAATTGCAAACGATTTTCTAATTTAGGAAAAGAAATATTTATTGTTTATTTGTTAGGGCAAAGATAGAAATACACCCAGATTACACTGAAACTTTTCTCTAAAAGTTTGACTTAGTTTGCTAAGAAAGTTTTAAGAGCCTCTGGTTTTCGATGGAGCGATAATTTACCTTCAATGTCAGGGAGTACCCACTCTATTTTGAATTTGGATGTCGGTTCAACCTAAATACAGTGACGATTTTATATCAGGAAACCAAACGGTTCATTTTCTACTCTGTTACAAAAATAGTACCGATTATAACATCTATATTTCATAGACATTAACAGTCAGAATCGTGACGGAGGCACAATAACTGGGCGTAGCAAGCGTAGCGTCTTCAAAATAAACGTGAACTCGCTACGACAATTACTATCACTGCACCATGGCGAGAAAGCAGCACTTTCTCGTTGCTGAGGGATAAAATAATGTCTTTCAATCATCAAAAACTACTTACAATGGATGGGATAAATCGATTGACCCTTTCATTTCTAATTCATTACTTCACGGTTTTAAGACAGATCGTGACATAATTGTTTTTATATTGAAGGTAGCAAAATAAATTACCTTTTGATATTATGCACCTCACTATATTGCAGACAAAGAATTTAATTTGGATGTCCAAAATATTTGTAAATCTATTATATTTTATTTGTCCGACAAAATTATTTTTACTGTCTACATAAAATTAAATAGCCCTTGTGCAACTCAGAATGTACGAATAATTGGTAATATTTAAGTGGTAGCCACCCACTGACCGTGATCCAGCATTATAAGATTAGAGAGGATGTTGGGGTTACATAGGTTGCACTTCTACGGATTTCTTTACGAATGCAGTCAGTAGCCTTTGAACGTTAGTTCTAAACTTTTGCAGTTTTAAAAAACACTAGAACTAAATCTTAAGACACGCTTTCTCCAAATAAGCGTGTCGTTTTTTCCATAAATATAATAGCGTGCAAAATTAAATGATCGCTTGCACCGTGAGTGTCACTTCCTCATTTATTGACAATATTCCAAATCACATATCGTCAGTATAAAAGACACCTACAGCTATGCGGTTTAATGTCAGTACTTACTCTGAATGGCCTCCCATTACTCGCTTGACGTCTCATTACGCCAACACTTTCTGTCTGGTGTTCGCAAATTAGCACAAAAATGTACCTTTATTACCATAGTCGTTTTTGTGACTTAATAATAATTACTCTTAATGCAAACAATGCAAAAGTCATGCTGGTCTGAGCTAGAAAAACTACAATACGATTGCGTTTGTGGCAAACACAATGCAAAAGCCTGGGAATATTGTTATTTATGTTTTTTTTTATATCACTCAATGTTATATACTTACTGAATAATATCATAAAATATCTAAAATCTAAGGCCTGAATCCGTGCACAGATGTAGATATTACTCTCTAAGGAGATAGATGTAGGATATTATTATGATGATTATCTTTTCATTTTGATCTAACATTTTCTTGTCCTTACAAAAACTTACTAGTACTATAGTTTTTAACTCCAAATTATTTTATTTTGGTATAAAGTTAGAATAAAAATAATTGAAAATGATTGAGTACCTTTTTTGGTCTTTTTCAAACACAAACAAAACCTGTACCTAAATACCTTGCATGTAATTATGAGTTTGTTTTAATATTATATGTTCACGACTTGGTTAGTGTGGTTATTTGTCTATGAGCACGACGAAGCCAAACAAAGTAAGTAGTTACTTTAAAGCCGTAAGATAGCTCGGAACGTGGTCAAGAACACACCGAGACTTACCGTTTATTTTTAACTCCGCGTGTCAAGCGTGAGAAAACAATGTATGTTTACTTAATTAAATAAATAGGCTGAAGTCTTGGTATGAACATGCCTTGTACTTAAAATCATATTTAGTAGTAAATAACTTATTCTAAATGATTTCCTAAAAGATACCTACAACCTGCTTTGTGTCGATGACGAAAGTCAAGAAATAAAAATTCCATTAAAAAAAATTAAAGTCCGTTACGTAATTTGTGTTTTTGCTTATTCTATTTATAAATCGCAACGCAGTAATATAGGCATTAAGCAACAATAATAAACAATACGAATTGTTTTGCCAAAAAATGCGTAGTAGGTATGCATATTCGGTTGCATATTTTACGTGCGGCCTACTTTAACGCTATTTGAGTTATTTCGAGATTAAAGTATTTTCGTTAAAGTTATTAAATAATATCCGTTCACATCTCACAGTTTAGGCATTCTATCATTAAAATTAATTACCAAAATATTAAACCGTACTACTTTTTAACTGTCACGCACGAGAGGAATATTTAAAGAGCCACCACAGTTAGTGAACCAAGAATGCGTTAACATGTTATTTTTTATCTTTTCTCCTTTTAATTAAATGAATATATAGATAGTTGATTTGTACAAAATTAGTGAAAGTGTCACCATCCGCGCGAAGTCCGCCGGTGGCAAGATATACGTATCTTTTTGCATGAAAATATTTTAATGCCTCCATTACGTTGCATTGTGAGCTGTGCTGTGTGCGCTAATTGTTTAGCGATGTGTCGTCGGATTAGGGTCAACGCCACTTTGCTCTCGGCAATCCATCATTCACCAGGTATTTCTTTATATTTTACCTACTTCTGTTAATGAAAGTTTCTTAAATTTTATTTTAATCACTCTTCTTAAGTTTCTCACGCAGCATTTTGGTTACGGTCGACGGGGTTTATATCCATCTAAACAAGTTAACTTTAGATGTTATCAAGTTTATGGCTTCAATATGTTCACACCTTATTTGAATAGCGACAAAGGGGAATTTTATTAACAAAGTTTAGACAAAGTTTTTTCGGTAATTTCCTTCGATGAAACCTGTTTTAATTTAAGGATAATGGAGTTTACTTGTACCTACCCTCATATATATTTTTTCGCAATAAATTTCTCGAGGACTATAATTTTTTACAGCAATAAAAAGTATTCTTTATCTTTGTTCAGCTTTTATATAGACCAAATTTCATCCAAATTCGTTCATAAGTACGTACAAAATTAACAACAATGAATCCATTCATACTTATGAGATGATAGTTCAATACAAACATTTTCTATTAAAAGTAACTTATCATAGCAAAATTGATAGAATATCATGTCGATGTCACCGGCGATGTCTTGCGGACGGAAGTCTAGATACCGGTAATATGCCTAA
The DNA here is from genome assembly GCA_905147235.1 of Erynnis tages. Classification (NCBI taxonomy): domain Eukaryota; kingdom Metazoa; phylum Arthropoda; class Insecta; order Lepidoptera; family Hesperiidae; genus Erynnis; species Erynnis tages. Next base: position 6,557,379 of record LR990073.1, read on the forward strand.
TGAGGATTGGTCAACGCGTTGCCAAACGTACATTACTTCACAGTGACATTACAGAAATTATCATAATTATTATAATACGAACTTTTACGATGTAAGATGGACTGCAGTTTAAATATTAGCAACTCATGCGCGTTACACCTCTCTAATATGTAGAGGTATTGCTTTTATTGGGTGAGGTCGATTTTGAGTCTTACGCCATTACTCATAGAGGTGTCGCGAGTCGCCTACTTCGACATCCATTTGACAACAGATGTATTTGCAAAGAAGATATAAAAGAGTTTGAATTACGTCACTAAGTATTCATTATATCTTGCAATCGTCTCGGTCTTATTATGATTATGTCTTCCGTGACAAACTGCGTAGCTGTTTGGAGAGCATATTTTTAAATGTCATTTTAATTTTTCACCACATAGGGTCCTAAAATACGAGTATTCAATGACGATTAATGAGAAGGATCAGATGGATCAACTTCCATAATAAATTTTGATTATTAAATCAAGTACAAGTTGCCATAACATCTAGTTTAAACTACCTCATTTCTAACTTTTATCATCTTTTGGATGATAAAAGATGATAAAAGTTAGAAAAAGTCGTATATGTATGTACTTGTACTCACACATACCTACGTCTTTCATCACAAACTTTCACATTAATGATATTACTACGATTGATTATTATTATCCATAAATAAAAAAACTTCAACAGATTCCGATTTCGATTGACGTACGAGTATCAAAGGTTCTTTACGTGAGTAGTTTTTTTTATAATAATTATATTTTTAACGATACCTACCACATAATGTGCATTATTTTGAAATATTTTATCTGCCAACCGAATTATTTTTTATTCTAATGATGTTCAACATATAAATAGATAACGATTTTTGAGAATTTCTTGCTATGCAAATAAAGATAAAATTAAAACATTCATTATAAATTGTGCCTTATGTAAGTAATGTGCACAAGCATTATCTCACTCTTTAAAACATTTTGGAGCGGAACCCTAAATAAATTTGAGCAGAGCTAATAAATTTGAACGAGTTTCACTTACCCGATCGATGAGAATGACCAGTTGGATTTTTATTTACTGTTCATGTAATCGAATTGAGCATACACATATTTTGTAGGTATAATACAAGCAGCAAAGAATTGGTCAGGTCATCTGACGTTAAATGGTCACTCCAACTCTTTTTTTCGTGAGGAAATCCTCATGAATGGATGGTCTCTAAAGTGCCTCACCGTAGCCCGCTCTACCGTAAGCTTTGACGGGTGCACGGAACTCCGGTTATATTTATGCAGATGCTTAATAGTAACTAGATTGACTAACTGAGCAGATTAAATTTGCTTTTTCAAATATCTAGTGAAACACTTTTCGGAACCGCGAGACTCGCCCCTTTTATTGAACTGTAATTTTTGTATTAATCGTGTGTGAACCACATTTATGTTTTACTTATTTATCGTTGGATGTCACAGTTAAAATTTCTGGATAATAATTTCTAAACAGCCACAAAATAAGTTATTGTTGTTTGCGACATCGCGTTATCCTCCTGGCCTTGCGTGCACTCGTCGCATACGACCGCATGCAACGGTACTAAGTAATAATTCATTAATTCCATATCGTAGATTGCCGTTTTAGGCGGCAGTGGACTCTCCTTATGCGGTATGGCGATGCGTTTATAAAAATGATTATGTGGGCTTTAACGCATCGAGGCATAGGAATAGACGTGTTTCCATGCTAATGTATATTTTAACATAAAATTCTCAACATACAAAATATATCTCAACGAGCAAAAATTTTATTTATTTAAATTTGTTTTAAAACAATTAGCCTAGATTTTCCATTAATTTTGAGTATTATTTTCAGCTCACAGGATGGTTTGGTAGTATGGGTACTTGTGGGACTGTTGAAAATAATTAAGGAAGGAACAGTAATTTATGCAAAATTCAGAGTTTACTTTTGGAACCATTGATCGGTTGGTACGGACCGTTAAGTCGAAATTTAATCAGAATCATGAAATATTTATTGATAAATAAAATATTAATTAATAGGTAAGTAAGTGGCTGTGGCAGTGGCAGTCAAAAATGGTAATTCGGTTATAACAAACACCTGCGAATGACACGAATTTTACCGGACATGTGAACGGACTTACGTGCTAAATCCAATGCGTTTTTTTAATCATAATTCGCATTTCTCGTGTAAATTAAAACACCGATATGATTATCGTCTGCAATTATAGCCGTTTAATGCGTCACCGAATATTGAAAAATTGTTACAGCCAATTGGAAAATGCCGTGTTTGGAATTCATTTTGTTAGTTCACACGATAATCTTCGTATATCCCGTGCGGATAAAGAAACCATCTGTAAATGGCGGACGGTCTCATGCTATCTCGTTCATATCGTCGCTCTGTCTATACTCGCACGTAGTGGTACGACGTACAAAAAAAATAATCAGTTTGGATTAGCATTCGCGCTGTCTCGACGCACTCCATTTCGTAAAATTTTAATCTGTTTAGTTACAACTACTGTTCTGTTATTTGTTGTTTTTGTTAAGTTTAGATCTTTGGTTGTTTAAATAGCTTCTAGAAAACGCGGGAAGGTTCTTCATAGTGATGCTCTACAAAAGTCTACAACGTAATTAAGTATTTTGAAGAAGAAAAGAGACTGGAGCGTTAGCACCCTTACAATTTAGTAACGCACGGGCAAGTATGGCAACCGGTTTGGACCCTAGCACGATATCGAAGATAAAAAAAGAAGGTTAATATTTTACTTGACCTTTTTTTACTGACGCTACCATAAGTACCGGCCGCCATTACCAGATTGTTTCTTTATCCGTTCGGCTTATAGGTATAATATAGGTATTATTTTCTTTTTTCAATGAAGATTTACTATAAATAAATATTTTACAATAGGTCTTACAAAAATAAAACTGAAAAAATAAAAGCACTTCAGTCTGTTTAAGTGTTATCAGTTACTAGTTAGAAATATAAATAATGTATTATTGCCTAATGAGGTATGTGTTTTTTATTCATTAACATATTTCTTTGCGAAATACTTTAGTTCTTTCAAAATGTACCTACGTATTTCTTACCGATTTCCTATGGACTTATTAATGTACCTACACTTCTTATAACGTTAACTTTAGACAAACCGGTAGAACGGGGTTCAGTAACCACTCCAGTGTAATACAGCCTAGCAGTCTAGTAATATTCGAGTACCCTGATCCCGAAGGACTGTAATTTAGTAAGTTTGTTCTCTGCCTAACCACCACTAACGAGAGTAGTCGATGGTGAGTTAAATTATAGTACTTATTTAAATGTCAAATGAAATCACAATTTCAACATGAAAAACCTGTAGAGATCTTGTTTTGCTGCGCCAAAAATACCAACGTTCTAGTAAAACGGGCGACCCGAAGTAGGTACTCAGATGTAAACGCGTCGTGCCTCCATGGTCCATAAATCACCAACAAAAGCTAGGTCACCGGTGCTCGGTATGACCATGTATGACTATAATCAAATGTCCCAGATGTTATATGAAGCCGAGTAAGCCACGCGTACTGACAACTCGAGTGGTGTTTGTAGAACCTAGCGATTTTTCGCCTGAACGGTTTTGCCATTTTAAAACTTTATTAAAGATGTTAATTTAGCAACATTCATGAAATAGTACAAGTCTATTGAAACTAAAGTATTTAAAAAATGATATTCACGAACATAGATTAGTGTCCTGTCAAAATAGACAAGTTTACCCTTGCATAAATTCTAAAGAAGCTGAAAAGTTACATTAATCAGTAAGGTTAGGTTAGGTTAGGTTCTATATATGTTACATAACATTAAAAAGAAATTGTGGAAAGCCTCCGTCATTACACGTGTGCAAAAAAATTATTCATGGTCAAAGTTCAAAAATACAGTTGCTTTCTTGATGAAAATAGCTAAGACAAAATTTTAGATCAAGCCATAATTTACATAATTATGACAACTTTTGTTTATGTACTTAGCTCATGCAATTATTTGTTAAGTATATCTTGTTCACGATGCACAGTAGTATGATTTGGGGATTTTGTAAAAAAACGAAACTGATTTTTGTCTTTTTCTATAGCGCGGCTTTGTAGATATGCCTATGTTCAGATTGGTGACGGTACGAAAAAACATTAGCTCGAAGTTGTTGTTAGTCGTCCACGTGTTCTATGATACAAGAAGAAAGAAGACCGTATTGGACTTTTAACATGTCATACGCACATACGCCTATTTGCTGGTTTAACACTCAAATTTTCTTAATGAAATTTTCAGTATTGTTGCAGATGTGATCTGAAGACGTGTGAGCCATGCGCAGCGACATGGCTTACCGGGGGCTGTCGCAGCACGTGGAGCTGGACCGCGCCGCCGACCCCCGCGACCGGTTCACGCTCCAGGACCTGGTAGGGGAGGGCACGTACGGAGAAGTCTACTCCGCCCGCGACAAGAGGACTGGCAGGCGAGTCGCTGTGAAGGTACTTTCAAAAATGTTATGTAAAGAGTTGGTGTTAATAATGGATAGTTCTTCACAAAATCTTTTGAACTTTAGTAAGATTGAATGGTGATGAAACGGCTTTGAATTAAATTTGAAATATGTCTGGAAGAAATTCCAGTCCGGCTTTTATTGCCTTTTATAATTAAATTTATGCAAAATCTGAGATACTCAAGTAGATAATGCAAAGTTTGAAGAAAGTAGTGAATTTGAGTTTTCCACTAGTGAATACAATACTTACGAAAGTATGTATTAATATATTTTTCTATGCAAACTTTATTAAAAATATATCTCTATATCTTATACATAAAATTCTCATGTCACAGTTTTAGTTCCCATATTCCTCCAAAACGGCTTGACCGATTTTTATGAAATTTTATATGCATATTTGGTAGGTCTAAGAATCGGCTAACATCTATTTTTCATACCCCTTAGTGATAAAGGTTGTCCACACCTAACATTTTTATTTTATTTTTTGGATTTTTTTTTTATTTTTCAATAATGTGGCATCAAAAAATACATGCAATCCTAAATTTTCACCCTTCAATCAAGAACCCCTATTTTTTAATAGTCGATTTTTAACGCTCGATAACTTATATCGCAAAACAACGTTTGCGGGGTCAGTTAGTAATGTATAAAACTAATATACTTACAATTAGTGCAAAGACTCAGATTACCTTTAACATAATAATTAAATAACGGCCAAAAATTTGAATAGTCTTAGCCTGTTTAATGCCGTTTATCTTAATGAACTGATAGCTGTTAACTTTTCTTCATGAATATGCAATGTCTTAATTGGAATTCTCTAAATGCAGATGAATAAAGACACCTCGACCCGTGTGCTTGAGTGAATAGTCAGTGCGTACTCGTATATGTAGTTATAAACGATTGCGTAAATGAGAATCGGAATGATAACTCAAAGTACATTCATGTCAAGGTTACAAAACAATACGGCATTATATTTAGCCTCTCGATCGTGCTGCCTATTTTGACATGTGGCTGTCGTAGTTAAAATTTAAATTTGGATAGAATGACTTTTAACAAACTTTTAATAATAAATGCTTATATTACTGGTATATGACTTAAAAAGATTAAAAATTTTATAACAAAACCAATGAATTTCAGATTTTGGAGAACATCGCAGAGAATATCGAAGAAATAGAGGAAGAGTTTTTGGTATTCCGGGACTTATCAAGTCATCCAAACATTCCTGAATTTTTTGGTTTGTTCTTAAAACGAGGGCTGTCATCAGATGATGATCAAATATGGTTTGTTATGGAGGTATGTGTTAGTTGCATTTATTAAGAAATTTAATATTTGACATTTTCCTTTCAATTTTTAATATTATTTATATTTTACAGCTTTGTACTGGAGGTTCCGTCACAGATTTAGGAGCAGGACTAAGAGCTCGTGGCAATAACCTTACGGAACCGCAACTTGCTTATGTACTAAGAGGAACAGTGCGTGCGCTGACACATCTTCACGCGCATCGGTGCATGCATCGTGACGTCAAAGGGCATAACATTCTCTTGACCGAGGACGGGGAGGTGAAACTAGTCGATTTCGGAGTGTCGTCACACTTGGCAGCTACAGCTGCTAGAAGAAATACCTCAGTAGGAACACCGTATTGGATGGCTCCGGAGGCAAGAAGATATTATATGTTATACGAGTATTTGTCCCTATTTTAAAGATGTGACATTTTATTTATAATATTAATTAACTATCTTTCAGGTGATCGCATGTGAACAACAACTAGACCAGTCATACGATTGTAGATGTGATGTATGGTCAGTTGGCATAACAGCGATAGAATTAGCGGAAGGGGAACCTCCACTTTCCGGGCTTCACCCGATGCGAGCGTTATTTCAAATCCCTCGTAACCCACCACCAAATTTATCTCATCCGGAGATATTTTCATCACAACTCTCAAACTTCATTGCTACGTGTTTAGTAAAAGATATGAACGAAAGACCATTTGCAAGAGAACTTTTAGAACACCCTTTACTGTTAGCAGTCAGTACGTTTGAAGAAAAGGTAGGTCTATAAAGTATTACATAAAAGATAGACCATGGAAACATGAGAAAAAAACAATAAATATTTCTGTTAGATTCGCAGGGAGCTTCAAGCAGAGATCAAAAGACAAAGAGCCGAAGGTCGAGGATGCAGAGCACCTGAAGCTACAACCAAGAGAGGAAAGCTAAAATCTCATAGAAAAGCTAAACCAGAGAAAATGTACACAGATGATTTAGCGACATTAGAAGTTTTAACGGAAGACGCAATCGTAGATCAATTACAAAAAAGATATAACCAGAATCAAATCTACACATATATAGGTGATATTTTAGTAGCAGTTAATCCTTTTACTGATATCGGTATTTACACCACAAAAGTAAGTTCCTAACAGTTAATTTGGCTGAATTTTAAGATAAAATATTTTTAATAAAGTGAGAACAATATAGACATTAAATTTTTCAGACTCAACAAATATATCAAGGCCGTTGCCGCTCCGACAACCCACCACATATTTACGCGGTGGCCGATGCGGCACACCAAGCACTAATGCATCAAAAGCAACACCAAGCTATTGTTATATCAGGCGAAAGTGGTGCCGGGAAAACAGAATCTGCCAACCTTTTGTTGAAACAACTAGTATTTTTATCGAAGGTGCGGTAAACAATTTTTGCACATTATTGCGATATTGATTGTTTGTTCAGACTGACAAATATTCCCTTTGTTTTCTTTGTAGACGCAAAACGGCAACTTGGAGGACAAAATCTTACAAGTTAATCCAATTATGGAAGCCTTTGGTAATGCTCGAACTGGAATCAATGCGAATAGTTCACGCTTTGGAAAGTACCTCGATTTGTCAATGATGAGAGGAGGACGAATATCTGGGGCTCGAATATCCGTTTATTTATTAGAACAATCTAGGGTAGTGCATCAAGCGTTGTAAGTTAAAATAAATCGTCTCAACTTTTGTTTAGAAACTGCGAACTGCGAACTGCGAAGAAACTTTTTTACGTTTTTCTTGCATTAATTTCAGAGGGGAAAGTAATTTTCATGTATTTTACTACCTATATGATGGTTTAGAGAGTGAAGGTCGCTGGAGGAAGTTCTATTTCGACGAGCAGTTGAAATCGAGACATCGCTACTTGCAACCGCTCTCGGTGGCACATCGAGAACATAATGTGCACCGTTGGAGACAACTCAATCAGGCGTTTAAGGTTATTTAAATATGTTATTGAAGACAAATTAATTATCTTCATGTTTTAATCACCTGTAGTATTTTTTTTAAATTATAGTAGTTTTTAATATATGTAAAAAAATTGGTTTCCATCCATTTTAAAATTGATTAAATATTCTAAGTTAACATTCTTTGCCATCATAACTATTATTATGTTTTTTTACTTAATACATTGTTTCTTACAGGTGGTTGGATTCCAAGAAGATGAAGTACAAATCATATACAAAATGTTGGCAGCTATCATGCATCTTGGCGACATAGAATTTGGCGAAACGGCTGGCGAAGATAATACTGATAATAAAGCAACCATTATTGATACAGCACCCTTACACAGAGGTTACTTTAATTTTTCTTTTTTGTTTATTGGCAGAACTCATAATATTGTTCAATAATTATAGTCACTCTTAATTTGATGCGAAGTTTTCGTCAATTCGGTTTCTGCTATTTAGGTAAATTACTTTCGAGATGTCCAATTTTAATGGATCTGGTCACGCTTACCACTTTTTTTTAAATAAATATCGTGGGACAACTTTCACACATTCTCCCAAATTAGGTAAACGCAAAAAATAACAAATGATTAATTTTCAACTTCAGCTTCATGTCTTCTCGGTGTCGAAACATCAGATCTCCGCGAATGCTTGACCAGCAGTAGTGTAGTGGCGAAAGGAGAAACCATAGCAAGACACAGCTCACCGTCGGAAGCCGCAGTCGCAAGAGACGCCACAGCAAGAGGTCTCTACGCCAGAGCGTTTGATAGAATTGTCGAAAGGATCAATGCGTTGCTGAGTCAGAACAGGATCAATCAGTAAGAAACACCTTTTAGATATGTCTAGCTATGCCAACTTTTCCCGCGGCACCGTGCTGCCGTTCAATATGATAAACCTGAGTAAGTTAAGTCAAAACGGTTACACCATTAAAAGCAGATTTAATATAATAAAAAATTAAGAGTAGAAAATACTGAATTATGCCTTAATTTTTTCAGACATCAACAACTCTCCATCGGAATTCTAGATATATTTGGGTTCGAAAATTTCACCAGAAACTCATTCGAGCAATTATGTATCAACATCGCTAATGAGCAAATCCAATATTACTTTAATCAGCATATCTTCACATGGGAACAGCAAGAGTACATGGCAGAAGGAGTACCAGTTGACCTTGTGGAATTTTCTGATAATAGACCAGTGTTAGATATGCTGCTGTCAAGGCCGATGGGTTTGTTGGCGCTGCTGGATGAAGAAAGTCGTTTTCCTCGGTCAAATGACAGGAGCTTAATCGGTAAGAAGAATTGGAACTTAACGTTTGCCTTTGTTACATATCAATCATATAACCGTTATTAAAATAAGGAGTGGTTGTGCCTTAGACAGGGCAGTCCTAAATTGCTGACTTACTATTGAACTTTAGTCGAATCGTTTCATTAAAAAATAACTATAATACCAAACCGTATGTTTCGATTAACATTAGTAATCTGAACTGTCTCCGAATATGGAAGCGGATTAAAAATCACGTTCACGTTACCCAAATGATGTGCTTTACCATTACAGAAAAGTTCCATGGAAACATCAAAAGTAAATACTACGTCCGTCCGAAGTCCGATGCAATATGCTTCGCAATTCATCACTTTGCTGGCCGAGTAGTGTACCAAGCGGACGGCTTCCTGGAGAAGAACCGTAACTTCTTGCCTCCAGAGGTGGTGCAGTTGATGCGACAGAGCCAGTACGACATCATAAGGTTTTTGTTCCAATGCCCAATAACCAAGACTGGCAATCTATACTCTCCGCTTCCAGGAGACGTGGATACTAGAAGCTTAGAAAGTCCGACTACTGGTGATGTTCGGGTAATTATTAATGAGATGACAATTCGACATGTAATTATGTCACGAGTTTAACAATTTTTACCCATACCAAAAAGTGCTCAGTGCCGCTAAAGAAGTTTTTACTTCAAAATTTACTACAACATTAAGAAACCTCAATGGTTCAAAATATAAATAAACAATATCTTTCATTTTACTTTATAATATTTAATCAGATTTCTTGATTAAAAATGTATAGTTGTACCTATACCTTTGTGCTGACAGACATTTTCTTCATATTTTCCAGGATCGTTTCAACAGTCGAGGTTTAGCATCTCAGTCGCGAGCACAGCAGACTGTTTCGACATACTTCCGTTATTCCCTAATGGAGTTACTTCAGAAGATGGTCAGCGGAACGCCACAGTTCGTGAGATGCCTCAAACCCAACGATTCCCGATCACCAAGGCACTTCGACTCTGCGAAAATTCTTAAACAGCTCAGATACACTGGTGTTCTGGAAACTATCAGAATAAGACAAAATGGATTTTCGCATCGGCTGACTTTTGAGGAATTTCTTAAGCGGTAAGTATTCTTAAAATTAGCCAACCTTGACCAGTCTTCTAATAGCATGCTGCGTTAAGCTGCCACTAAAATTCACTCGTAAGCATGTTTAAGATAAAATCTAATTTAAGTCTCAATTAGTGTATTTTTATAATCAATTATGCAGTAACTTTCATTAAGATGATATTTATTTCTTATGCTAAGATCTCAATTGGAAACAGGAAAATGTTTAAAACTTCTTTTGAATAAGACTTTTTTTGCTGTGATATTTAAGACGTTTTCATAAATTGCATTTCTGCTATACAGCTAAAGAGAGTTTATTGTTCTTAAGTCCAATAGTTTTCCAGATATTGTGGTTAGTCCAAATTGAAAAATATTACGGGAAAAAAAATACCGTTCAAAGGAATTGTAGTGAAGTATAGTGGATGGTTTACGAGAACATACCGTAGAGAAAACGAAGTGGCTGATTGATGGTGACAATAAATTTTATTTACAGATATGGTTTTCTGGCATTCAGCTTTAAAGAGGAAGTGAAACCAAGCCGTGACTCGTGCCGTCTTCTCTTAATGCGATTGAAAATGGACGGTTGGGCACTCGGGAAATCAAAAGTATTCTTAAAATATTATCATGTTGAAGTTTTAGCCAGATTTTATGAAGAGCAGGTAATATTTTTAAAATATTGTACGACCCATAAACATCTCTACTACAATTTCAATATTTAGTAAAACTTGTTAATTTTTTTATTTCTCTGACTGGTCTCTACACTTTTTTGGTTTTCACTGCTGGGCACGGGTCTATTTCTAAAACAAAAATATGCACCAATTCTTCCATTGTGTAATAACTATGCGTAAGATATATTAAAATTTATAATATTATGATTCAATTTCTAAAAATATTATACCGGCCACCTTTTCATATTTTTGGAAAATAGTAATTTGTCGCAACATTTTTTCTTTTCACAGCTCTTTTGTTATAAGACATAATAACACTGTTTTTTTCATCCTTTCAGATAAGAAAAGTGGTTCTAGTCCAAGCGTGTCTCCGAGCATGGCTGGCGCGTCGTAGGTACCTGAGGCTGCGAGCTCAAATGGCGATTTCAGTGCTGACCCTGCAGAGGCATGTGCGCGGGTGGCTGACGAGGAAACGTCTCCAGGAACGACAGCGTCAGCTCGCTAGAGAGTTCCAGAGGGAGCAGATGGACCAGGACAGGAGGCATCAAAAGTCTGGTAAGGAATAGTAATTGTTAACCCTCAATCCTGATATGAATTGAAGAACCTTGGGTAAACTTGTAACAGTTATGAAAGAAGAAATTATCCTTTGGGAAGAAAGTATCTTTTTGCGTGACAATCCAAGGGAACCGCGAGCCAGGCAAATTGTGCAAAGCAGCAAAAGTCAGGGACGGAAAAATAGACGGCGCTCTTAAAAAGTCTTATTTTTTTTAAATATCGTTAACGAAAAAAGAGGCAGCTAACCTTAAAGGCTCGGGCGGCCATCTTAATCCCCAGTAAATGTCCCCAGAAAGGCCTGGATACTCGTTTCCTCAATTAATATTTGAAAAATGAAGTGATAAGAAGTATTGGTTGAGCATTAAGTATGGAAATTTAATTTTCAGGTGCTCCAAATAAAAACAAAGCAATGATGAAAGCGAAAGTAATGAGGAGAATGACATCAGATGACAGCGACTCCAACGAGACGAGCACAAGCAACAAAGAAAACATCGATTCGAATAAAGCTGCTGTTATTATACAGAGTCGTGAGTATTTTAGACTGCTTTTTTGTAAATTATTCATAAATGACGTCACACGTTAAGGTGGGAGACGTGTTAAATTTTGTGACACATTTTAAAATCTAATATCCAAGTATTAGATAGATATAACAGGAAGTTTGAAATGAGTAGATATGAAAACTAAACAATATTTCTGACCTACCTGTAGGTATATTGCAAAACAGGTAAAGTCTCATTAAAGGATGGGGAGAGGTGAGTCTCCTAAATGCGACCGGCTGTGACAATGATGAAAAATGATCGAACTTATTTTTAACACCGTAGCCGTTATAAGGTAAAATAATAGCCTTCCAAAATCTCGATTGAAGATATGGCTCATTTTAAATTTTGCCGAAATAGAATAATAATATTCCATGAGGTTTTGGTATAATAGAGCCGTAAACAAAAAAACAGCATAAATGCAACGGGAAGTCCAATTTCCATTCACTTAACTGATATTTCTAAAAGTTTAATGAACCGTGATTACGGCTAGTCACGCCACAAGCTCACGAAACGGATACTGTAAACATAAATGTTAGCTACATTTAATTTATTCTATTGATTTTTGTTACAATTCTGTATAACGATTTCCTTGCATGTATACTTTGTAGTAGAATGACAACTGGGAAATATTTGTTTACATACGAGTAAGTACCTATAATGTCCGTGCATGTGCGCCACTAACTTAGAGGTTAACGCTGTTAAAGTCTGAAGTAGGTACAGTAAGAGATAGCACGCCACACGGGCGCCAAAGTACCAAATTCAAAAGAAATATCGTATTTATTTATAAGAAAAACACAATTATAAGAAAACCTACATCATTATGTTCGGTACGTATATAATACGTCTTCACCCATGCAGATGTCCTCACGATGTTTTCCTTCACCGTTACAGGAAGTGCTATTTAATTTTATAAGCGCAAATATTTTTTTAAGAAAGTTCGTGCCACGTTCTAATCCGGTCCCCTTGAGTGAGAGGCCGGACTCTTAGTCGTATAAACATGTTTATAATCGTGTTTAAAAATATCTGATAATTATCTTGTTACAGACTACCGCGGCTACACCGCGCGACGCAAGTGGGCGAAGGGGCGCGCGCCGCCGCCGCCGCACTCGCCGCCGCCCACGCCGCAGCTGATGCAGCGCTACTCCGTCCAGGAGCGCGCCGCCCAGTTGCAGACCTTCGCTGACCAGGTACATCCTTATTTATTTACAAATAATAGTATATCTGCTTTTTAAAATAAAAGAGATTCAATTTATTTTAAAGCGGTTCGAGATATCTTCTTCTTCGTCAGCATAATCTATTATAGGACGAATTAGTGACTGTACTAGATATTTTTTGGTGGATATGGGTAAGAAATTCTTTAGTTGATTGAGTAATCGCAAGGCCTCGAAAACGGACCTGGTTACTTGATTAACCTCCATGATCTAACTTGAAGTGGAGTCGATATTATAAACACCAAGGTTTTTATTTTTTTCAGGTTCACGAGAGGAATCAAGAAGTGCACAAGAATCTCAGACGCAACAAGCCAGGGATCAAACTGAACGAGATCCAGCGAGTACCGAGCGAATACCAACCCCCGCCGGGCTTCACCTTAGTGCCTGCCATCATACGGGGACAACCTTCGAAAGTGAAACAGGAAGCGAGCAGAATGTCAAGGTAGGAATATCGTAAAGTAGATTATCGGTGGTAATACGGGCTATCGTGGCGTCGTGGGACATTTTTAATCCACCTTTAACCTTTATTGAGGTACCTACTCGTAATGTATCTGTTATCCATCGATCGCCGGACATTATATAATACAGGGGTGTTTTTCACAGTTAAGTATCAATCTGATCGAATACAGATATTTACTCCTATCTGAGATTGTTTCTTGACAACCTATTGGCTGAAAAGTGTGTGTGTCTAAGTGCAGTAATCTTAGTCTTGATGTTTACTGCATCATGACTAAGGTTATTGCATTAAACAATGTAAAATTTGTATTGTGTGTAAATCATATTTTTGCTGCGATGTCAATTTATCAATACATACGTTTTGGTAATCCTGGCAATTTCTCCAATGCTTCCCACCAATGGATCTATTCAACAGTCCACCGCCTGAATACTTCAGTTGTGCAACCGCTCGGTGGGATCCTCCTTCTGTCTTGAAAAGAGATCTCAAAACTCACAGGTTTGTTCTTTAAATAGTAAGTAACCGTAACATCTATCAAGGTAGACTTAGCAGCTAGAAACAAACAAAGAAGGTTCTCTCTGAAGGTTAAAAAATCCTATGCCAACGTTTTGTAGGTCAACCCGCAAACAACTACTTCACCATGAAACACCTGAACACCACTATCAGCTATTCATAAATCATTTAATAAATATTAGTACGGGTACCAGTACTTACTAGTTATCCTTACCATTACCCGAGGTAGCATAAAATTAATCAGATCGTTTGAGAATAGATGAACACTGAATAACACTATATGGATGGTATATAATTAAAAATCTCCTCCTTGTTGACGTTTGTATAAAAATAGTTTTAATTTGTACAAGCTAATTGCAAGTTACATGATTACGCGAAGCGCGAATAAAAAGTTTAGTTTTCCTTTAAAGTTTATTACAGCACAAGCCAATATTGTTAGTGAGCACCACGCAACCGAGTTTAAAATAGCTGTCAGTTATTGTTTGTTTTGAATCACTGCCCACTATTGTTTGTTTTGAATGTCTATACCTAGAAAAAATAAAAAGAATAAAAAGAAAATAAGTCATATATTGTGAAAATCAGACCAGACCTCTTTGCTGACGTCAATAAACTTAATCATATTTGTTCCAAACAGATGGTATCATGGTATTCATGGTCAACGAAGGTTTACTTAAAAGTGATTCGTTTGGACACTGTTAAAAATTCCAAAAAAATGCCACAAACTCCACGAAAAGAAGGTTTGCCTAAACATTGACTCATAAATAATTTTGTTCCAGACATCACAACCACGAACCGAACTACCGCGAAGACCGGCACCTCCAGAGCAACCAGAACCGGCAGAAGCTGCCCTGCAGCCGGCAGTGCGGCGGCCTCGTCAGGTACGACCGGTTCGATCGCAAACAATACTGGCCTTAGTTCATCTAGTAATCGTCCGTTTTGTGCATGCTTACCCGTTGGAGACGGAACGAGATGGTATGACATGAAGAATCATTTAAAAAACTAAATTTAATTACATTTTTTTTTCCAATTTTTACCTATTGGCCTTGATACTATACAACCCGTTTAACCTCTTTTATCTTTTGGCAAAATAAATTTTGTTCATCTCGCATAGTTCATTTGTGTAGCTTTATTATATTGTATCGAACGACAGGACTTAGACGCAGGGCCGGATTTAGGGGAGGGCAACCAGGGCTACAGCCCCGGGGCCTCCACAAAAGAGGGGCCCCCACAATAGACTTCAGAAAAAAAATTAAATTAAGACTAGTACACTAGTATACAACTTTTCCTTTCATATTTTTTTGTGTTTTACCTTTACCTACAGTACTTTGTACAAACATGATTACATTAAATATTAACAGAAATTAGAATATATTTGTTCACGGCAATCAGTAAAATATCAAAATATCAAATGGCCCTGATAAGCATTTGCAATTTATTATTATTATTTATTCGAAAACTCAATTGAAAAAAAATATTGATTTTATTTGGAAAATAATTTGGGACCAAGGGGCCTCCACTCCTTTGTTGCCCCGAGGCTTCCAGACTTCTAAATCCGGCCCTGCTTAGACGCGACTTGGAACAGCAAAAGTAGGGATTTTTGCTGAGAGAGAGAGAGAGAGAGCAAAAGGCCTCTACGTTTGAAAACTTATGTTCCATTTTAATCGTCTTTATCTTTTCCATTTTGAGAGAGGACCTGACGTTGCACCTGGGTGCAGGTATGAGTTGCAGGCAGACAGACATTCATTATCTGGCATAGTTTTATTAAATGAGCTGTATTTAATATGCATGCAGCCCTTATTTAAAGTGGTTACTGCAACCCCAACTGCAAAGACAGTTAGAAATCCTATCTGAAGTCGCATATGTAAAGTGTTAGGTGTAAGGTGTTGCTAAAGTAAGGTGATAAAAGCAAAATGTGATGCAGGGCATGTAAACCACCAATTTAAGTAGTCACTGCACCCCATCATCTACGAAGTACGAGTACGTCCAACCTGAATAAGTTCCTAATTGAGTTTGTATCTGGGTGCGTTGCTATTCTTGAAAAAACCTATTTATAGATAGATTTTAAAATAAAATCATGGATCCGTGGCCGTATACTAAGTACCTATTTTTGTAAGTTCTAGAAACCGACGATAAAAGGTTATCGTCGCTAATGCACATAAACTTATTTTTTGTTACGTACTAAATCTCGTTTATTTGTGTGCGTATTAAAATAAATTATTAAGTGCGATTATAATTAGGCAATGCACATTCAGTATGAAGCTAGATTCCTTCAAAGAGCTAAAATGAAAGATATTAACGTCCACACTTGCGGTCATAAATTTTCCGCCTCGAGACACACGTTCTTAAACTGTCCATTTTAATTGCAGCAATAAAATTAGCGAGTTAGTGAAACAAACGAAGAAGTCCGAGCCGCCTCCGAAATTAGTATACAGTCCGGCTTACGACCCCGAATCCGACCTTCGGAAGATCCTCCGGAACTCACCCGAGATTCTGGCCACGCCCATTTTTAGCTCCGACGACGATTACACAGAGGGACCCTTCCGCTTCAAACAACTTCTACGGCCCACCTTAGGCCCAACGGAAAGCTTACGTAAGAGAAAAGTTCGCAATTCTTCCGGCCAAAGTCCTTGGATGTCGGATAGCTCCCAAGATAGCTCTAGTTCTAAACAGGCACTCTATAATAAACGACGACCACAAATCAGTATGGGCGTTTATTACAATTAATTAAAATTTTATTTTACTATACTAGTTATTGTTATAGTACCTAATGCTATTATTTCTTTAATTTTTGTAGGCTTTTTTTTTGCTGAAATAAAAACCTCGTATAAGTGTACTTACAAAACCAAAGCTGAGAGCAATTTACTCTCAAGATAGTAAGGACATTAGTTATTTACTTAGTCATATTAAAAGGACTTTGCCCTCTGTGTTAAGTATGGAAAATGATTATATTTTGATGTTGTATAAAGTATAAAGCCATTCAGATATCGTATAGATATGTCACAAATGTTTTTTTTTGTATTATGAGTTATTACTATGTATTGTTAATAATAATTAATGTTATATTAACAGCTAACAGAACAAAAGCCTTCAATATAAAATTTGTTATAATTAAAAGTGGAGATTTCATAACACAGTTAAAATGGGTGCAATAACTGTAATTCATAATTGAAATCAGGACAGGGAGAAAGAACATACCATTTCTGTAGAATATTGATTGATTGAAGACTACTTAAAAATACTATTTGTTTGAATGAAAAATAATATGAAATAACTGATACAGAACCCAAAAATATTTCTACCTTATTTATTGATCCATATCCTCCATTATCCATTCAAGCATATAAATAAGAAAAGGTTTCAGTAACTTTCATTCGTTCGTTAAACTTTCGTAATTCAAATTCATTCCCTGCGGATCTAAAATGATTGGAATATATATTTTCCCATTAATTTAAATAAGTGTCTAATGTTTTTTTATCGATTTACATATTTACAAATATTGGGTTCATTAATTTGTCATTGCTTTTAAAATTTTCTTTATTTCAAATCATAATGCAAGCTTCTCTAATTATAATTTTTAGGACGATATAAAAGCTAATTGTTTTACAACATTGCAACTGTAAAAAATCATTGACAAGTTTTGTGATAATGTGCCAATGATTATGTATAAGATTTTATAGATAAGTGGAAGCTCCAGTATAGAAATTTCTATTTAAGATCAAGATAAATAAATAATGTTTCAAACCAAAACAATACTTGTTTCATTTATAAAATCATATATTAATTTAGCTCCGTGCTAAAACAAACAGGATCAAAAGTCCAATACTCTGGAATTCGATAGGAATGAGGTAAACAAAGTTAGTGTAAACGTTTATAATTGGCGTTCGCAATCAAAACAAAATAAAAGCGTAGAGGTGTAGTTTTATATCCCCGCAAGAGTAGAAGCCGGCGGCGGCGGCGGTGTGTAGTAGTGTGAAGTGTGTATGGTCTGGGCGGGCGGCGCGGCGGCTGCCACGTGACCGGCGGCGCGGAGATCGCGCGCGCGCAGTCACGCTCGCGTCAGCCGCTCGCGTCAGCCGCTCGCCATGGCCGGCCCGTCCCGCGCCGACGTCGCCGTCGACCTCTCGCAGATAAAGACCCGCTCCATCGAGAGAACGCTACTCCCACTCATCAAGCAGGTACGACACCCTCGCATGCACCGCTTTCTCGCTTCGATCGCGATCCCCGGCCGTCCGCCGTGACGTTTTGCTCGCTTGCGTTTTCGCCACTTCGGCCCTCTGACGTCGCCTGCTGCGCTACGACGACGGCTTTTACGCGGTTTCATAAGCGTAAAAACTATTTTTGGAGCGCGCTTTCGTCGATCGACGACGTCTACCTACCGGCGAGGCCCTGGCGTCGGATGACGCCAGAATTTCCCGTCCCGGCGACTATCTGTTGCACGGTGGTTCGCGCAGTCGCAGCGTCGACGGCCGCCGCTCGGCGCGCTTTTCGAACTTCTCGATAGGAGATGCGAGAGAGCAAAACCTGCGTGACGAGGAGTGTGCTTTCGCATGGCTTCCGACGTCTAAACGTAGCCGGTGGTGCACGTGGCGGAAGTCTTAAGTTAGTTTTGGAAAAAGTTGCGAGTCGGTGGAGGTCGACGGCGCCGATGGGCGGACGGCCACGTGCACCGTCGGAGGGCGGGCGCGCGGGCGCGCGGGTTGCGGACTCGGCGGATCGATGGCCGGGAGCCGTCAGTGCCGCGGCGGACGCGGGCAGAGCGGCGCGGTGCCGCAGCGATACGCAGCGACTCGCAGCGCCACGCTCGCCACGGAGCACGTGCGCGCCCCCGCGCCAGCGCGCGCCCACCCTCCGCGCGCGCCTCGCGCTCTCCACAGCCATGGACGCGCTCTCCGATGACGATGAGTACGCGCGCCGGGAGCCCCAGGTACGTGCTTGGGGCAGATCGTGCTACTCGTGCTCCCCTAGCCTGTTTCGAAACGTTCATGATGGTTCAGATGTGCATTGTAGTTTAGGTGTTCCGTAGGAATTACGTGCAACAAGTAGTCATAATAGAGGCTTGCGTGCATTGATGACCTTGATTAAAACTTTCAGCCGCAAAGATCTTACGTCGGTCCTCTGGGTCTTAGATGCCGATACACGCGTCTTAAGCTTTTAAGATCGCGATTAACCATTATATTAACGACCGAACGGATACCTTGATATGTTTTATAGCATCTTCTTAACTTCTATCGGTGTATTTCTATTATAAGTTTTTGTAATAAAATTCCAGTAGGTAACTAAATCAGCAACAACAAAGAAATAAGGTTAAAACAATTTTACTCGACTTAAACGAATCGCTCTGATTATGAATTATGATAATAATTTATAATATCATTGTTATTTACGCTGTTGTAATGCAATTTTTGGTAATTTTGGGAAATGTATTGGCAATAATAAACAAAAATGTAGGTATCACAAATACCGGACAATACATAACAATAAAAATAAATAAATATTTTCTGATCTGTAGAACCGATGGTTCATGTAATTATATAATTAATAATTACTACCAATCTTCAAGGAATAAGTTTTTGTAGTTACAACATTTATTCCTAACTACTTTATTTTATATCAATTATAAAATAGTGCTTAAATTTGATTAAACATAATAATATGTATACGAGTAGGCGGTTTTTGTATTATATGTATATAAGGTTTTTAATTTTGTCGTAGAATAAGTCGTTAAATATATTGATTATTTATACCATTAAGTCCATCTTTGTTCCTGTACATGGAGATAAATGAATAAGTTTCTTTAATTGATTAGGTATTATTTCAGTCATTATTCGTTTAGTATGATAGTGTCAATTACAACACTCTCGGTTATATGTCCACCAACCCGCAGTGTCCACCAACCCGCAGTAGACCAGCGTGGTGGACTAAGGCCTACATCCCTCTCATTGTGAGAGGAGACCCGAATCTGAAATGGGTCATTAATGGGTACTGACATGACGTGTCTCCCGTTATAAATGATTTCGAGAACTCTTGTGGAAAGCACGGCCGATAATCACTCAGCTTGGCATAGGTTTAGGTACTTCAGTCTGAAAAGACACAGCAGGTTTTGTTTCAGAAATTGTAAAACTCTCCGTGAAACGTTTTACCTGCCTCATAACTCCAAGTAGGTAATACTATTCTTTAGGATTCCCAGAGGATAAATTATTCTAATTCGCAGCTACGAAGATGTAAGATTATGACAACAATGAAATTTTCAGAGCAAGAAGTGTAAATTTAATAACCTTTATCTGAAAGACTAAGCAGTTGTAAAAGGCACATTTATAAACACAGACTGTTAAAAAGGTTGTGCAGATAATGGAGATACTAGAGAAAACGGGCGAGAATTTCGTTTGAGTTAGTTTGATTCACTGCCGCATAAACGTTTAAAGAAAATTGTAAAAAGTAACTGCTAAGAATATTATCACAATGACAATTTTCAGTACCTAGTAAGAAGAGAGAGTTTTAAAGAAGGTTGAATTAAATGATGTAAGGATCAAATCAATCTTTCCATTTCATAAATCTTTATTAAATCTATCAGTCCCCAAGGGATGGCCTAAAGCTAATGGGAACATTGAACTGTATAGCTGAAATGGAAAATTTCAGTCGCAATGAAAAGCCGTAACCATTTATACAATTACTATTATTATTATTATACTAAACATACATTTTGACTCTGAGAAAATAAACAGACAGTAAATAATAATGCACTGACACAGGCAATGGTTTTCCGGCAACAAGATTTTTTTTCTATAATAACGCTTCACACTCATACCCTATACTTGGAAAAATTAAGAAAAATAAAATAAAACATTAAAAACTTAGTTCAGAGGTTGTAGACCTAAATCTTGCACCTTTACCGTCATCGTTTTAATCCGCCTTAAAACAACATGCTCTTCATAACTTGTGTTTCGGTTGGGGGGATGTGGAATCTGAAAATGTTTTATTTGAGATGACCACATACGAGTTAAAACAGGACTTTTGTCCTTTTTGATTGATGTTTCACGCGGTTATACTTAGGGAAACTCGAATGAATAGAATACCATGACTCATTTATTATTTAAAAAAACATACAGACGAATTGAGAACCACTTCCTTTTTTGAAAAGTAGGTGACAACTGACGTAATATCCAAACACTCAAAATACCTAATTCGATACTCGGTTGCAGTAAGCACACAAGGTTGAATGTTATACATTATGCATCACTCCACAAAAGCTGACTCTTATCATTGTATTTCCACTCGGTTCCTAAATCATGCTTATTCATCATGACTGTTCTGAATCAGAGTTGTTTGCTAAATTGCTCTATGCAAATAAGTTACTGGGAAATCTTTATAAGTACATAGCATCATCCATATTATATAATTATTATCAACTATTGTAGGCACGTTTGTTTAAAGAAGGAACACTTAAAAACACTGGATGGATTGAATTTGACTTAATTTGTTTACCGAAGTTCGCACGGGTTAATACAAGTATCAGAATACCACAGCGAAGCGTGTTATGCTTCGCTTGTTAAATGTAAAAAACGGAAAAAAAATAGTGTTTTCGGCTTTCACACTTGGGAGCAAAAATTATATTTTGTCAGTAACCCATTAATGACCCACTACAGGTTCGGGTCTCCTCTCACAATGATAAGGACATAGGCCTTAGTCCACCACGCTGGCCTAGTGCGGATTGGTGCACTTCACATGCCATTATGTTGAGAACATTTTTTTAACTCTCAGGCATTCAGCTTTCCTCACGATGTTTTCCTTCACATTAACAACAGGTGATATATAATTTATTAATTTTATAAAGCGCACATAACTTTTTTACGAAGTAATTGGTGCGTGCCACTGGGATTCGAACCCGGACCCCTAGATTCGAGGTCGAATTCTATGTCACTGGGCTATCACCGCTGTGTTTTATAGTTTATTAACATCAAATTTTGGAACAGACGGGGGTAGGTATAAAAACCGTATAGTAAAGTCAGGCGATATAGACGATTAACTGTATACTTTTAGGATTGTTCGCAAGGATGTTCAATAAGCAATATGGATGCATATTCAGGCAACAGTACGAATAAGTATGTATTTCAGACCTCCGCACATAGTGAGGACAGGCTTGTCCCCACTATTGGACCACTAAGACCGGTTCCAGACATAAAAGATAAACTACTTATTGTAATAGTTGTTCAGATAGTTATGTATTAGGTGTTCTACACTGGGGACTAATCGAGCCTACCTACCTATCCCATATTTCTGTTATTATGTGACTATATGACCAGACGTGACGTAACAGCAGTTCTCGTCGAAATGAAAACGACCAATTTAGATGTTCATTTCGTCGTAGCCTGACTCTCAAATCTCCGTAACGATGCCTCAGTGATTAAGGCCCTCGATCAGATCCTAAACTAATCGGGCTATCTCATAAACTAACATGTTGGTCTTTGTGAAAAAATATTGTTTCACTTTATCGTGAAATTGTTGGTGTGACAGATCAGCAGCCTGGTGGCGACCCGGGGCGAGGCGGCGGCTGGGGGCGCGGCGGTGCAGCGCGTGGGAGCCGCGGTCTGCTGCGCCGTGGAGCGCTTCGTGGCCGTCGGGGAGACCATCGCCGACGACAACCCCGACGTGCGCCACAGCATGGTCCTCGCCTGCAAGGAGGCGAGAGCCGCAGGTCAGATCTACTTGCGTCACTTTGAGTTTGCCTCTCTCCAGTGACGACGCGTTTTCGTTCGAACTCAACTACGTATACGTACATTCACGCACGAACAATCCCGACCTTAGAAATACTATGGGAGCACTCACACTGCGCGTGGCCTTAGATTCTATTTTGTGACGGACAATACTCTTCCATAGGGTCCTGTCTTTGGCCATATGTACCTATCGGTTCGTAGAGTCCTAGTTACGGTGGTACACAAAAGCGAACCATAAAAATCATAGTTCATGCATACTGCAGTATTACGTTGCAGATGGGCCTCAGCATATGCTACCGGTTCTGGTGAAAAGGACGAGTACACATTCGTCCTATTGACCATTTCGCCGCAATCTGGCTACGGAGCTCTAAAAATGACGTCAGCTACGTGCCGTAGCGTACAAAGATCGCGTGCAAGAAAACGCGTGCCGCGCTCTCGATAGCTCAGTAATTTAAAACTTAAGCACTATTAGAGTTGAGACTATAACTCAACAAAGTCACGATCATCTAATTAGGGTTGACTGACTAATTCAAACCGATTTTATAGTTCCTAAGTGGTTGTAGACATTCCACCCCTTATGCTAGTCCTTTCAAGTAAAAAACATGTTTTTTTCAATTAGAAAACTTATACTGGTAGAAACTGTTCATTCATCTTTATAAAGTTGCATATTAAATTGAAGCGAAAAGATACGCTTTAAATTTCCTAATAAATGCGTGTAAAAGCATCGTTTCCTAGTAAAGTTTAAACGAAAAATCAGTTTAATAAGGCCAACTTAAAATAGTAAAATTCGTGGGTAAGTAAACAAATAAATGTGATGTTCTATTGAAACGGAACTTACGGAAACTGTAAACAAATTGGTATAAGAAAATTGCCCAGAAAAGCGGACGTCTATATAAATTTACATAGAAATTGAGCAACTTCGAGGCAATCCGCGTTCGCAGCGCCATTGTGTCGAAATAGTTCCGTAGATATTTAATCAAGGCTGGCTCCTCTAATAGTGACGTCATCCTATCACTTCACTAAACTTTACAGTAAGTAATTTTGCTACTAACAAAGGAAAAAGTCTTGTACTCAAAATTAAACCTAAATAAAAAAAGATCCTACTTAAGTGCAAACATTACTTTTATCGGATCAACTAATGTTATCAAGGCTTTGAAGGAAAATTTGAATTTAATTGTACAATTACGGTAACTGATATAGCTTTACATTTCTTTTCCTTCACTGCAACAGCAGCTGATATTTAATTACTAACTTTTTTACAAAGTCAATGGGCGAGCCACTGGGGTTCGAACCCGGACCCCTCACGTAAGAGGCTATTCTTATCCTCTGGGCTATCATCGCTTATTATATGTGGTATGTGCTAACAAACATAGATTATTGTTTATCGTTTGCACTTATACAAATCTTCGATAGCATTTTATGAATTCCATGTTACCAGAAACCAGAAAACTACGAATAACAGGTACATCGTATGCACTTTTGTACCATAACAACCACGTAGGTTCGTTTATATACGTGTTAAAAAATAACAAGCACCGAAAATATGTGAACTTTTATAGATCTCGCAACCACGTATGTATAAAGTTACTAAAGTCAATGATTATTGCATGTACCAACTCGTATTTTAATCAAGGCTTTTTTATGGAAACGATGGGCTTGGGCAAATGGAGGCCCTGAGCACTTCAGCCTGCGGAGACCGGTTGTGCCTAGCCCTTGATCATCTAGAGCTCCCCATCTAATCCTGTTGCCTTGAAGAAGGTTAGGATTTTGTTAATGGGCAGATCTTTGGCTTCATCTGAGTGTAGTACTTGTTTACCTTGTTGAATACTCCTTTTATGCATATGTGCTGCGCACTGGTGTAATAGATGAGCAAGGCATACACGTTTCTCTCTACTTTGTAAATCTTACCGGCAGCTATTGTTCCTTTGAGGATTAGATTGCAGGGAAAATCGAAATAGCGGTTTCGGCCTCTAGAGAGAAATTTTAAATTTATATCCCAAAAAAGCAATTTGCAGAGTGCTATCTTATAAGGCTTAGGTAGAGAAGTATTAATGTTTTCTTAATGCGCTTTTTACGCGCAAAGACTTAAAGTAGGTACTTTGCACGGGTCTGCACAAGAAAGTTGCTCAAAAATGACGGTTGATCATTTTAGGCCACTTTTTAAGAGGTTTTCTTCGAGACAAAGTACACGACAGGGCGAATGAATGATCCTGTAATAAGTCAGGCTCTTTTAACATAATTATACGTACTGTATATATATTTTTATATTTAATAATTACGTTTTTTATGGCGTGCTTAACTCCTAAATATATTTTTGAGCAGCATATTTGCGGCCTTTTGATTGGTATGTACTAAGTTGTATGTGGAAAGTTATCTTTCCCCATACCCCCTGTATCTTTCAAAACAAACTTTCCGTTATTCCGACCATAGTTCTTGCTTATTTGAAATCATAAATGATATTCATCCTCTATTCTTTCCATTTATGGAAATTCATAGAATGTTGCATATTCATTTATCTACTTAGGTTGGAATGTCAATCGTGCTGAATTTTAAGCTTTGAGGACTACGAGTACCTACCCTTTGAAGCTTTGGATTTCATCACGTCTCTATGTCTATTTTTTGCAACTGTACCTACGCGAGGAATTTTCGTTTTCGGATTTCTGTCGGGACAATATTGCTACGAAATTGCAGCTCAGTGTGTCGTGCATTTTTTAAGTGTTGCCTTGGTGTATGACATACATAAATGTTATTTTGAGGAGTTTCATCTGAATTTTATAAAATGTTTTCTTTTACATGTTTTTTTTTAATATTAAATCAGTAGCAAACGGTCATACAGTCCAGTTAACCACAAAGCCAATGCAATCCATGGACACTGACCGCCACGTCACACATAATTATCTATAATATTTAGGATAGAAATCACACCTTCCCAACCGAAACACAAGTCATACAGTAAGTAGGTACAGGCTGCTTCATGGTGGCTTCAAAGGTAGCGGAAAAGGTATTTTGCCGAACGAGCTATGAGCTCTACCACCTAAAAAACTTTTCATCTAAAACTGCGGGAATTCTTGTCATAAAACCCAAATCTAAGTAGTTATTGATTGAAAGAGCTCAGTAAGGCCCCGCCTTGAGTTATATCGAGCGTCCGCCTTAAGGTGGTATGGGTGACCATTCGCAGCAATTTGTCAAGTGAGTTTACGAGCTTCCAGAGGCATATTATGGCGATATGGTAGGATTTTCTTTTAAAAGCAGTGAGCTCGCATTTAGTTTATTATTCAAGATTTTCTTCACCTCCAATTTTATTTATCTTTTTCTGTTTTGTCACCACGAATTTGGCGATTCGTGGTGCTGAAATACCTAACAAAACAGTTGACATAATAATGAAAACCACAATCCATTTCTAACATATAATATTAAAAACCCTAACAAGCCCATCCTATGAACGGTTAATTGTAGGTGTTCATGAATAGGGATCAAATATACGTCCTAAATAATTAATTAACCACGTACTAAGGTACACATGCGAAATGTTTTAACTCCAAGTAGAAGAAAAAACTCGTAGCGCTTGTTTCGACGCTATCAAACATTAGGAAAATTTTCTTATAGGTTCCTTTTATTTACAAGAACAAAGTATTATGAAATTATTGCGCTGACGCGATGCGTAAAGAGTACGTTTCACTTTTAAGGATTCCTTAGCACTGATATCGGTTACAGTTACTACATACATAGATGTTGTAATGAAATCGAGGTGCCGTACCTACTGAGAAATGCGTCTTATTCTTGATGTTCTATGCTAACGTTACGTTTGAATTTACTGTGATGTAAGTTTCAGGTGCTATCGCAAACACGGTATTTATAAATTATTTATACTCACTACCCGTGGAATTTAGTCTGTGACAGCTCATTTTCTTACATAAGATAAAGAAATAGAAAAACGCTCAGTCTGTCGCATATTCAATACTATTTAATTTATTGGCGTAATACAATCATTTTATCTGAAGTTATTGACTTAAAATGTTTTAGATCAAATACCAATCAGTTGTTGTTTTGGCGCGTTAACCTTAACACCACATATATACTCGTAGGTAGGTAGGTATCGTCCCGAACTTTCTGAGTCTATTTAAGCTGTACATTTTTTTATTTAGGTAAATCTATATGGATCGATGAAATAACTGTGCGTTATTGCATGGTTGACGAAGTAAAATATTTTCGTCGCCCACGTTCCGAAACGCACCTAATTAGTATTTCAATACCATTAAGCCTTTGTTATTGCCATAAAATCACGGCTGCCATTTTGTAGGGCCCTTATAAATTGGTGTCAACAACGTGACCCGAATTTTAATGCCTGAACGTTATTACCGTTCCCAGCATGCTTACAAACAAAAGATCCCAACAAAAGGTACCCTCGTCTCAGGGGAACGCCTTGCTTTATTAAATTATTTCAATTTATGACGCTTATCTAACATTAAATCGAAATCATCTTTAGGAAATGGAAGTAAATCTAATGGAATGAGAAATCTATATTTATACGGAGGTCACTCTATTAAGTGGAGACACAGCAATTCTAAAGAACAACAAATATTTAAGTGTAGCTTCTGCTTACGTCTTCGTCTGTGTGGAGTTAAGGGTTTGGTCAAAAGTAATAAAAAGTGTTCACGGCACTAAAAAACGGCAATAAGATATACTCGTTCTTATAATAATACGCACCAAATGAGTTTATGCACTTTTGCGTGAAAGAGTAACAAAGATTCATCAAAAGAATCCATCCATCCTCATTAACTTTCGCGTCTATAGGATTAGTTGAAGTAATATAGAGTAGCTTATTTTTTAAGAATAAATCCGACTGGATATTTCTCTTCTACAACACAAATCCCTCGTAACAAAGAAGTTCTTTTTTCTAAATGGTTGCAAAAGATATAATTAAAATGGTTTCCCACTATGATTAAAAAAAATGTAAAGTTTCCTAAAAATATGTTTAACATAATTATTTACCTCTATTTTCAATATTGCACGTAGAAGATTAATTGCAGGCAATATGAATGTACGAGTAATAACCCGTATGTGAAATTTCATAGTTTATACCTACTACATTCTCATACTCGCTGTAGACCCACGTAAAAATTGTATTACCTACCTGCTGCATAACTTAACATGTCAAAAAAAAATGAATATAATATGATATATAGCCTCAAACCACAAACACAAAATGCCGCTTAACTTAGCGATAACGATCAGCCCTAACTTGAACATAAATCTCTTTTTGCTCGTGTAAGGTTCATAGAATCGTGTTTATGTAAGTAGAACTGGCTTATTTACACGCCTATTTCATATGTAAAAAGATTTTTAGGACAATTTGACATTATGTTGTTAGGTGGTTAAATCAGTGCGTAAAAAAATATTTTAGAAGACAATAAATTTTCTATGTAAACAGGTTTCTATGTGTTTACCAGACTGCGAAAATGCAAAAATGGTGTCTACTGTTTATAGTCATTTCAATAAAATAACTATGTCCACCTATTTATAGAACAACGTATAAGTAATTATCATGCTTTTTAAACACGGGTGATTTTTGCGAATGTTAATATTAGGCACCAGATTTACCTATAATTAAGGTTATAATATTATAAAGCCTACGTTAATTGAAAACAGTCTAAAGCTAAAATAAGCTCCACGAATGTCGAGTGCACCACTTAGGTACAAGTATTTATATCAACTTGTGTAAAGTTCGCGTCGTAAACTTATTCCGTAGATTGGACCTCCCCGAGGATAAACTCGATCAACTTCCTAAGTACCTACTCGCAAAGTTGCTAAAGCAGTCGTAAAGAACTAAGGAACTAATCAGTAAGCTATACTTCTTAGATATAATTTCACATTCTAAATAGGTGTATCTTGTGTAATTTAAGCGGTAATTTCTGTTGTCAATCCTTTGTATTATAATTTTTTTCTCAAAATAAAATGAATCCACCTCTTCACTATTATTGATTTCTTATCAATATTAACAAGAAACTATCGCGGTTATAATTTTACTCTATTTTTGCTGAAGATGACAATCGAAATACGAAATACGATAAATCGAAAACACGTGGGAATATTTCGATGCTACTACTAGCCTACACCAGCGTTTCTTAAAATTGCGATCCCCAGAATTTTGGAGGGTCTGTGAAAGGGTTGAACGGGCTTTGGGCACCATTTACAATTTTCCGTAAAATATTTAAAATATTTAATCGGAACTTTTGTTGCGTAAAATATACCTAAATTACCTAATAAATAAAACCTACTCAATACAATCCTTTTATTTCGAGACTTTTCTTATCTTCGGTATACCCGTTATTAGGTTTTCATTATAGGTATTTCAATCAATCCTCTTTGAGCATTAAACGTATAAACGCCTAAGCCTTATTAGTTATTATGTAAAGTTTACTATTAATACTTCGATATTCATATCAGGATTAGTGCTAATTCCCACTAAATCCAAATTTAGTAGGATCGGACGAAATTTAACGCGCGAGTGTGGTCGCCAACAACGAGATTATCCCTAACTGAAACAAATCTAATAAATTACAGGTGTCGATGTTGGCCTTCGCCGCGCCCGCGCTTCGCTAATGGAACTGTCCAATCGCCGCCATAATTTTGCCTATTTGTTTACGGACACAACCCTGAATGGAAATCATTACTAAACCCATCAAATGGATTACAAATAGAGAGCTCTCCGATACATATTGATGGCGCCCAATCTGACTGCTCAATTCCGTTTGACTCTTAAGAGAGTTTTTTGTTCTTAATCATTAAATATTTGCTACATAACGGTTTAAATTATATCATTTTATTTTCCGCATAAGTTGTATGTTTTGAATGTACGAAGCTTATTGGACAAGAATGGCCCATTGACCCCATTGTCGCGTATGGAGCCTGATCGTTTGCCATTAATTTGATTAAAACTTACAAACTTGCAGTTACTTGCCGAAACTTGCTTCCTATAGTAATATACCCCACACTTCATTATTGTAAATGCAGTGCCCACTCTATATTAATTTAAGTTGTATCAACGCAATTATTTTACGTCCATAGGTGTCCTGTGTGTCCTATTTTTTCCCTACACCATTACGAGGATAAGGACATTAATAGCAATTTGTATACCTAAGCCTAAAACATCAGCGTCAGCTGCTCCAGTTCACTAATTTAGATTTTACAATTATTGAGATCTGACCCACATATTTCGCTGTTCAACTTGTTCATAATGTTTAGCCTCATTGTGCACAGGATTTCTGAAATATATTGTTCCTCGTACACTTGTCTTACTGAGCGAGTGGTCATAAATAAGGCGTGAAGCAAGCAGGCGTTTGCAATATTCAATGTTGTGCCGTAAACCCGGCCGCGGCGTAAATTCCGGCTTCCGTCAAAACACTTCCAGGCGGGAACGTACACCGCAGCTCAACTTTTACTGCTCGGCCCACGCGAACCCCGTAAAAGCATCTGAATTTCACCGTTTCATACATTTATTCACGAGCATTTACTCCTTGAGCTAAAGTATTAATGAAATTGTAGCGAAAATTAACCTTTATCAATACAAATTTCTATCGTTAAAATAATTAATAAATCAACGAACATTATACCTGAAGTATTTTTTTGTAAAAGAAAATATTGAATGAAGGATGATAACGTAAAACATTCAGTATATTAACTTTGTGTGGTAAAGTGTTAATGAAATTGCAAAACCTATTTAACATCAACACAAATTCCAATCATTATAATAACTAATACACAATATATTTTACCTACGTAAAAAGAACAAATAATTAATTTTAGAAGGCAGAAGTAAGAAGCAGATAACATAAAACATTCAGTCTTAGAGTAAGTTACCCAGAAAAGAAAAACAACAATTTGACCAAGCGTTGGACAGTCGCACAATGACTTGCTGGAAATTAGGTTCGTTATATAAAATTCACCTGCAGTTAACCTACATTGGACTACATTCTTGAAACTGACAACTTGAAGCCTGCCTTCAACCTGAAGCTTAAGTTGAACTTTATAAAATATTTATTATTTCATGATTTAGTAGGTAATATTAAATTATGTAGGTAATGAAATAGGTACATATGTATAAGACTTTCACGAAAATACATCTCAAACGATGTAATTTTTTTTGATTTCCTACGGGCACAACCGACCGCGTCTCAACGCAGCCGACGTTTCTCAATATTTTCTGCTAAAGATCTACGTTTGTTCATTCGTGTTTCGTTTGAACATTTTAAGTGCAAAACCGTCTCAGTTGGACGGATTTGCACTTGGCACTTGGGCTTTGACTATTGACAGCTATAGACTAAACTGTTAAAGTTGAAGTTGAAGACTACCTATTTACATCTAAACTCGGTAAAAAAAACATAATTTTGTTCATTGAAATCTTTAAATATGCCTATAGGGAAACTATACAAGTATTCGTGTAACGTTATTTCGTTCAGAGGATATTATTATGATCTTTAAATGCCTAAACGGAAACTCTATAGACGTAGATATTCGTTTAACTATGTTAACACCACTCCTTGCGATGAATTAAAGTTACAGTTTAGCTACATGAAAATTTTATTGGCTTAGGCGTGTTACGATCAAGGTAAGTAGCAATGTTCGCCGTGGTCTCGTAAAAAGGAAGTTGTGAAACCATTATTGGATAACGGCTTTCCTTACAACACTTTTAACTTGAACTAGCCAACTTTCATGTTTTTTGCTTTTCTTCTTAACATCTCATCATCTCGTCTTAATGGAATTCAGAGTGAAAAGTAATCCAGCTTTCTTTTTTATCTCCTGTCGCCTTTTCTTTTAATAAAATTGAAAAAAAAAATTACTTACAAATGAATGAATTTGGATGCATAGATGTTTCATACAGAAAACTTCTTATTTGAGATTTTCTCTATTCAATCTCAATTGATGTCTGTAAAACGATGTCTCTATCACGCTTAGTCCAATTAGTTAAATATGATAGTGTACTTAATTTACGTTCACTAAGCAATGAAGCAATAGAATTGGGTATGGGGAATCAAGGCATGAGATAAAATTTATTAGTCTCCGAAATCGTGTTCCTAACCTAAGTAGTTTTTATTCCTTTTACTTATTTGCCAAAATCCTTACAATGTAGAGTTTTATTCTAAGACTACAACCCAATTAGGAATGCGCTTAACACGAGGGCTCTCACTCAATTTTTCACGGCTACACCGTTCGCCTGCTGTTCAAATTTTCACCCCAGCTTTCGTTATTCATTCATTTCAAAAGTAAGTAATTTTTTAATTTTATCCGTGGAAAGTACTTGAGAATCATAGTTGGCATACTGTCCTTAAAAGTTGTGATGATTACACGTTTAACATTTCAATTTATTTGTAAACAAGGTATAAGTACTTAGAGTCTCTAGTATTCTCTCTGATCAGAACCTGATGTATCAAATCCTAATTGGATTTTAGTTAGGTATTTGCTATTAACTTTCTACTAATTTGGACATTAAAGTACTTAGCGTCAATGAAACTATTTTTTTTATCTGTATTTTCGTATTAGCATCAGAACATGATTTATTGAATATCCGCAATCTCTATCCAAAGAGTAAAGTAATAAGCATTGCAGAAAAATACTTCTTCCATTTGATACGAAATATCAGACCAACACGTCCCCCTATAAGGACTCGAGAGGGTTGTTTGCAGAATACCATTTTGATATTTTCATTTTAGATTGACACACTGGATCGTTACACCGTTAGTAATCTCATCACACTGTATTACCCTGTATTACTTATATTTCGCTATAGACTCCAAATTCAAGGAATTCGTTTGGTTTATTGTTAAGAGTGGAAAATCGAAATCCTCAGCCTCTAGTGCATTTAAAAGATCGCTTGCAAAATATCAGCCATTCAGGACTTCATTTTAACGCTATTATATTTTAAAACAGGGAACATTTTATCCGCGTTTTTATGGCTTTCAAAGCCATTTGCGCTGTAGACGGTGGTACCTAGGGTCGTTTTCTTAAGTATTGCATGAGTTGGCACGAGGCACGAGCTCCGTGCACGGAGGCAACGACGCGTGAGTCGCAGATAGTAAACCCATTCACTAACTGGAAATATCTTAGAAAAATACTTTTAACATTTCCCAAGTGCATTTCTTTTTCAGACTCCACGATCTTAAAAAAATATAATCTGGTTATAGTGGGCACAAAATTTTAGAGGCAAAAGCTATTATAAAAATTAGATTAATATTTTCAAGAAAAAGATCTTGAAATTTCCTAAAGCTGTATGTAACTTTTTAACATGGTTCTTTCAAGCTTTATCACAGAATAAAATATGCTTGTTCTTATACCTTATTAATAAGACAATGATTCGAAAAATGCCTCTTAGACCAGATCGTACTTATTATTTTCTGTCACCATCAGAACATCTCGACATGAAAGCTGTATAGTTAAAAAAATGCTTCTAGTGTGAGTTAATCATCGGGTGAACTACAATTGCTAATGATTAACGTCAGATAAATTAAATCCTCCTGTTTAATACAAAGCGACCCATCCATTTATGTACGTAACATTTATCCCTAATTAATAGCTATTCTCAGTGCAGTAAGACTCTGACCTACTGCAGCGCGCGGTTAGCGACGTGAGGCCGCAAATGTAGTAAACAATGTGCCATAGATTTTATACTGTGCGTCCCCAGCCCGAGCAAACAGCCCTCCGGCTTTCAACACTGTTTTCTTGATGAATAGGCCAAGGCCCGAGGTCGAAAAGACGCGCGCATCACGACATCACGTGCCAAGCGTATACAATAGTCCATTAAGAAAGTTTTCGGCTTTTTTTAAAGGTTTCATGACTATCATTTCAATCCTCTATGAGACTTCTTTTTTCTATTTTGTTACTCGGTGTTTTAAGGACACGAAATGAGGCTATCGGGTATGGGCCACTAGCATAAAATTACCTCCAAAATATAGAAAGGTTTCCGTTGATTACATGACCTTTTTATGTGGCTTTTCTTAACTAATCGATTGCGATGCGAATACATAGTGTTTAGTTTAGAAAGGTGATTTTTGTTACAGCTTCGAATTTCGCATTCAAGCACTCGCGACATTACGTAATTGTTTCAAGAGCACTGCAATAAGTAGGTAGACGCTTATGTCAACCTTACGGTAGTAATGTATTGTAATCGTTTCGTTAATTAACACGTAACAATAAAAATCAAGTGACCGAAGAGGTGCAAATAGTTAATCCTGAGTGCGTATAGTTGTTTTACCTCGCCAAGGCCATTTTGTCATAATAGTGTGTGTAAATGCAAATGCATACTATTTCTGTGTGCATAAGTTCGCTTCCTGACGCTCTTGAAACAAACGCGTCTATACACGTCGCTAATTTATGCAAAGCTCACTCGTCTTCGCGAGATAAAATAACTGCGTTTCTAAATTATTTCGACGCAGCACGAGGAAATTGTAGCTAACAACTATGTTTTAGTTATCCGGTTGAGCATTAAACTAACCGTTCGGATGAGATGTGTGTGTGTTGTTAGAATTTAGAGAAGCGTCACTCACGTCACAAACAACTTCATCTTAGAACTTACATCAGTTAGTTACCTTGTTACTTTGGTCGATAATAGTTTCCATGAAATCAGAAATGACATAAAACTCACACACCCAGACTAGAAACTGAAACTTTGAATAAATAACTCGAATCGAATAGAAAAGGGTTTCCAGACATCTGGGAATCTTCTTAACCTAATATGAATAAGAACCATTCCAGTTAGACCCAGCAGTATATTATAATTATTATGCCCAATAACGCAAATATAAATATATAGATGAAGAATTGCATATATGTTTATACACGTTACATCTACGAGTATGAATATCACATTACAACAATAATAATCTCGCTGGTGAGTTCTCTTCACCATTTAAAACAAAATTTTAATTAAAATAAACAAACAGTTCTGTTTGTATTAAATCACTCTCGGAAAAAATTAAAGGGAATATTCGCTCGACAATGTTATCGTATAAACTTCAGTCTATTAAACATGAAGTAGTGTTTTATCGCGAGTTATCGAGAGCCTCTTGTTTACCGTTCATTGTGTGCATTGCAGTGAGTCGGAGCGCACACATCGTAGGTGCTAGTCAAATATGCAGTAGAATCAGTGTAATCGCTACAGTAATTAATTTAGCGTCCACAATTTCCAAAACCAAACTCGGAATTAAATATAAATATCAACAGTAATATTGTGTTCCATAAAATTTCAAAAATTGACTTGCCTATACTTGCCTATATTAGTTTAGGCCTTCAGGGTAAACTTCGTAATTGCTTTTTCCAAAAAAATGCCTTTTACTAGCTACACACAACGAAAGGTATCGTATAGAACAGCTAATACGCGGTACACTTTGAATGGTCCTATATAAAATTGCGTATAAACTGTGGCACAGTAATGCGTATAAAATGAGTAAAATTTAAAATTTCAGTCGAAAATTCCCATCTCTTGCCTCCATTATTTTTTATGGAGGTACTCCGGGACAGCTTCCCGGGCTTTGGGCTTTGCCCGGGCACGGGGTAACGCGGCTTTGATGACACGGATGAACACTCCCGAACACTCCTGATCTAACTACCTAACTGTACTAAGAATAATTTCGATTCTTCTTTTGTATGGAACTAAATTTATGCCATCATTTAAAAAGGTTATTTGTTGCGTATGTTAATATATCAATTAATAATGGGAAAGTCATTAGCGTTCAGTTATAACGAAATCCAATTACTTAATTTGGGATCATCGTTTCGCACTGCAAAATGTTAAATATAAAATGATTTTTTTTAAAAGTCCCTTTATTGATTTTTCCAAATTTTAGTCATCCGCAAGTTCTTGGGATGTGTGTTTTCCCACTCATCTCTGCGAATGACTTAAAACCGATCGCAAATCTTACATCGTGATAAATTAGACGGTAAAGAGAAATCATTTTAATAACACTTAATTTGCAGGTAAGTAGATAATATCATCTCATTTAAGCGCTAAATAATCTTCTTTCCATTATTTCAGATTATTTTTTGAGATTACTTAAGGAAAAACTTATCAAACTTTTAAATAGCGAGTGAACAATGTAAATAAGCCATGAGTATGCGAATCGTTGGGCATTTATCCTCAAGACAGTCTTAAATCACGTCAATAAGTCCAGTTGTTGAGTTTAACTGTTGAGTTAAACTGTTGAGTTTAATTAACGTCTAAGGCGGGCATCGCAGTACTAAGCTACTTTATGGACGATAAAGTAAATCTAGCACCAACGTAACGCCCGCGCCGGCGAGCCCTGAGCCACGCATCAGCATAGTTCCGTTATAATGCGCTCCTTGAGTGCGGGACCTTCCGTGCGGATTATGGCGAGGACCCGTCCCAAATAACCTTTCACTTTCTTTGTATCCGTCCATTGTTCATAGTATTTGTCTATACAAATAAGTATATTCTTCTCCAACTGTCCATAGAAGCAATTTACGGGCCGTTTTAGGAACAATTATTATTGTGCCAATTTCTCTTTAGGTACCTATTTTAGAAATATTTTGGTTAGTCATTTCAGTGAAAAAATTAGGCATAGGTATTATTTTTTATATTTCTTTATTTCTTCGTGACATTACAAGGTCTGAGCCACGTAGGTACTATGATAAATAATGCGCACTTTGAGAATGAGTCCCATCTGTCCCACATAAGATTTCATTATATTTGTGTCAAATCATTGTCCCAAAGAAATGGAAACACATTTATACGTGCACCAGAAGTATAACACTCTATAGAATATAATAACCCCCCCTGTATAGAATATATTTATATTATACATTAGATTGTTGTATCAGTGGAATGGCATGATTGTCAGAAGTAACAGTAGATAATTTTATAACATCATAGCCTTATATCGAGAAGGAACGAGTTCTAGTTCAAGCCATAGTTCAACCATTGGCTTGATTTTGAAAAACTCTAAAAAGAAAATTTTAATTATTTGTTAAGATTTCTACCATTACGGATATTACTGGTGATGAAGTCATAATGTCATTGTCGATAAAGCATAATTTTTAGCGCAGGGGCTCACCCGGAAAAAAATCTTAATGTCACTCTTAGCATATTTTTATATTTTATTCCCCTCAAAAGCTCATGTTTTAAAGCCTTGGTCTCATTTCCATAAGCTCATCAATCCGTATATGAAATTAAATCCCGGCGGATACAGACGCGTATGTGGTGAAATATTTTTTCTGATGCAAAGTAACAGAGAAATGACTTACTTTCGCATTAATTTGCTGATATTTAAGATGCAATTGACAATTTACATCACATTCTTCTTTATTTTTACACAGAGTTAAATGAGTTGTTTTAGAAATTTATCTACTTTTAGTACCTAATGGAGATCTGTAAAAGTTATGGGGATATTTGAACATGCATGCTTAAAATGAGTGTAGACCAGAAAATTCGCTGTATTGTGAAAAAATGTTTTCTGATACGAATCAGTTTAAGATATAGATATATTATAAAAAAATTTCACCGAATTGACATCATAAGAATATGTTGACGGCGACTCTCAGATATTCCATTTTGTCGGGCCTGACAGTATACAAATGGTTATAAAATTTTATTTCTCTTTGTTTCGATTTTATCATTTCCTTTGTCTTTACTGTTTTGTCAACATTCTTCGGAGCATAAACTCACTACTATTTTTATTTTAATAACCTGATGTCGAAGTTGCTATTGAAGCTTAGGTCGACATTAATCGATATGAATTTCTATTATCATACCAGATATAACTTATTCAGGAAACCTCTACTTCACATTGGTAAATAAAAATATTTTACAATTACGATTCTAAAAGATACCTATACATATGCTGGCTCTTCAGCACTTTCTTTGTTATAGTGCTAGGCATGTGTCACGTATATCCCGTGCGGATAAAGAAACAATCTGTAAATGGCGGACGGTCTCATGCTATCTCGTTCATATCGTCGCTCTGTCTATACTCGCCCGTAGTGGTACGACGTACAAAAAAAAATCAGTTTGGATTAGCGTTCGCGCTGTCTCGACCCACTCCATTTCGTAAAATTTTAATTCTGTTTAGTTACAACTACTGTTCTATTATTTGTTGTTTTTGTTAAGTTTAGATGTTTGGTTGTTTAAATGGCTTCTAGAAAACGCGGGAAGGTTCTTCATAGTGATGCGTTATCACCCTTTGCAATTTAGTAACGCACGGGCAAGTATGACAACCGGTTTGGACCCCAGCACGATATCGAAGATAAAAAAGAAGGTTAATATTTTACTTGACCATTTTTTACTGACGCTACCATAAGTACCGGCCGCCATTGCCAGATTGTTTCTTTATCTGTTCGGCTTATACCACAATTCCCACTTCAATGGGGATTCTTGGCCAATCTGCGTCTGATGTTTTCAAACCTTCCTTAATTCCTCCGAAGGGATTAAACGGCTTCTACGAGTAGCTCGACGTTTATCGATAACATCGGGGACCGACCTCCTACCGTACTCTGCGTAGCACAGGAACGTACATTTATTTTGCCACTAGTGGTCTTACCTGTTCAAGTACAGTATACACCCAAACCCTCGCATGCGATATCCAAAACTAATAACAAATTTAAAGATAGGTACCGTAGGTACATAGGTTTAGCTTTAGCAGTTGATACAACTTAATACGTTATAGTTCAAACGCGTAGGTAATACTAACGGATAATACCGTTATCGACCCTTGCATCACACATGTAATATCAAGGTGATAAGAGATTATCTGTTACTACGTACCTACATACTTAATAAGCAACCTCCATGTTTTATGTAAGCTGATATTTATCTACGAAATTGCTGTGCTGTTATTTTGAAACACTTTGGGAATTTGTTTCTAAAAAATGAAAGTGAAACCTTTTTCTTTAAAAAAGGGCACGAGTAACAAGGAGGGGAGAGCTTTAAAACTTCGTATGGCGTAATTTATGGATGGCTTCAAGAGACTCAGAGGCACATTGTAACGTGCTTCACGCTTTACATAGGTCGGTAGGCACTGATATAGGTATAGGTATGCAAATGAATATAATCATACTATCCCGTTCTTAAAGAACGGTTCTTACAATCTCCCTGATACAGCTTACCCTTGAAACTCTAAAAAGATTAAAAGTAAAGATAGGCATAGAAGCTTAGTCTTCAAAGACACTTGACTCCGTCAATATATTATGCTTTCTTTGGTGCGAGTTTGAAGGGAAACGTTCCAGTTTTAAAGTTATGAGTAAAATGAATCTGTCCGCTGAAATTATTGCCTCATTTGGCGCTTGTGAGCGTAAAAATAGTAATACGTAGTAAGAATATTCCGTCCAATGCCAAAATCATTCGTTGCCGCCAACCATTTTTGATGAACATTAAGAACTTAACAAAGTTTATAGGGTAACTTTTATCACGAATTGCTGTATATCAAGTCTAACCTCCTTAGTATAACAGCCGCTAAATGGTCCGCAGCACGATATCTGATTTATGTAAGCAAAGCTGTTAACATGTCTTGACTTTACAAGGTATTGGAGTAATTTATGCGGACGTCAATTTATAGTATCTTTTGACTTGTTACGTAAAAGGAATGTCTTTTAGTCAGAAGGTCGGATTTTTATATACCTAACTTCAATCTCCTTTCTTTTTTTCGTGACATTCGGAAAATGCTTAAACTTGTATTTAACGTCAGGTTTTAGTCTATGAAAACTTTTTACAAACATACAAATTCAAATTCAAAAGCTTTTATTCATTATTAGGTACAATTTATGCACACTTAATGACGTCATACATTTAACATTATACAAACATAATATACAAACATCCGCTTTGATCGCCCCTCAGGCAAAACGTAGACTAGGAGAAAAAAGCGGGCGAAAAAAACTCCCAGCACTCTTAAAAATAAGTATGAATACCTAGTCTCCAACGCGATACATTTATTTTCCGTATCATATTTCAAGTAGGTCGAATTCGGTTATTGTTATACGTGGCAGGATCCGCATTGGGCACGAAGGGTGACATGATATTTGAAACCGTTGGGGAAGGCGCCAACCTCCAATACTTCCGCTATAATATAATACGTCCCGGAAATGAACGTTGCTATCTTTACAAACGATCAAATTTTACCGACGACGCAGTAACAAAACTCCGTCGAGTTTTATTACAAGTATTAAGTGTGACCTACGATTTAAAATCTATTTTAAATCTAAGTGTTATTTGTAGACCTAGTTTTTTATTTTCAAACTAATTTGATTAGTTTTCTTATTGTTACATCACGCAATGATGGCGTCAATTTAGTCATGACGTATCTACGTATGTAAAATCTTTAACTTTTTTTGTCGGTGTAAAGAGTGTATACTATATAGTGTTGTGTACTTTATTGTAAGGATGTAGATGTGCTATTCAACAAAAAAATATAATAAAATTACAACAAAAATTTGGATTTTCTGTTTCTTATTTTTGACTAGTTCCTTGGCCTATCCTGGCGCGGATACTAAGCATCTTATCTGCCAAAACTTATTATAATACATGATGGAATTGGGAAATAGACAACAGAAGAATTTCCCACATGCATTACAAATAAGAAACAATGCCGCAGGAGCATGCCACAGCGTATCTAGGAATATCAAAAGCGGGACGCAACAGGCCTAAGCCATGGATTACCGCCCTCAGGGGCTTCACACTGCAAATTGAATGAGCGCGAACATTTCTCTGTTACTGACACACGCCAAAATACAAATGGATCAGCCACACTAACAAGTATCACGGCTTCCTCATACCGACCCCTAAAATTGTACGACATAAATTATTCAGAGACTACGTAAATCCACCCGCAGTTGATGCCCGTACAAACAGGCGTACCTACGCAATCAAGTTGTCACATAAATACGACCAAACTAAACAAAGTAGCTTGTTGACATGTTTATAGCGTGACATTCGCGTGGATGCTTCGAAAGGAAACGCCGAACTTTTATCATGTTATGCTCGTACACGTTTAAAAATATTTATGATCAAACCGTTCTCCCGTTCGAAGCCTCGAGCGGTCCCGCGTTCGGAGATCGTTCGATACCAAGTAGTGGTGTACGTAATTTAGCAAAATCGTGTTGAATCTGCGACTTCCTTATTGATCTTATACGGAAGGGGCAAATTTCTTTCATGCTTAGGTATCGTACGAAAGTCGTAAAACTAAATGATGGAAAATTTATTGCATTCGTTCGCTATTTTCGCCGACGAGTGGAAAATTGGCGACGGATTAAAATACTTACATAAATGCTAAATTACGCAATATGACGAACGACATCCGTTCAATGAATTCGAATGCCATTAATGTAGAGCAGGAAAATATTACTTGATTGCGAGTTTTTATTGGGCAACATGTTAACGCTACGTCATTTTCCGGATATGTGGAACGGGTCGGCGGAAATTCATAGCAAGCGCTTGCAATTTGTGTCCCGTTTGAAAATTCGCCGGAAAGTAGCCAACCCTCATCGTGACTCTGCAAATGTGTTTATTCCGATTCACAAAATTACACGTCAGTTTAAAGTTCATCGTACAAAAGTCAGTAGTAGTAGATATATGCAGAAAAAACTTAAAAAACCTCAAACAACCCGAGAGATTATTTAAACTTTTTGTTAATAGTTAGTTAAGGATAAGTTCTTTTTTTGAACTCGGTAAAAATCATTAATGAGGCTTTAGTAGGAAACACAATTTTAAGTACAAAGTCATATACCTACTTTAGGTAGGTATTTGACTGCCTTTGTATTAAGTCTTTAGGATTTTTCCTGGTGTAAGTGGCATGGACATGGACAAATTAAGTAATTATTGGACACCATGTAAACGCTACGTCATTGTCCGAATATGTGGAACGGGTCCACGGAAATTCGTCGGAGGCGCTTGCAATTTCTGCGCCGTTTGAAAATTCGCCGGAAACTAGTCGACTGGGGATGGCGCCATGTCGAAACTTGTCGTCATGACGCCAAAAGTGCGGTTCCGATTCACTAAATTACACGACAGTTTAAACTGTCATTTAACTTTAAGACCAGTAGTAGCATTACGAGCATACGAGTAGCATTTAGTTTGTTGTGTTTTTTGATTAGTTGCTTCTACCTATGAAGTTGCTCACTCTCAATACCTTTTTTTTAACATTAAAACAAACAATAATCATAACGAAAAGCAAACTATTCAGGTTTGCTTTGTCTTTGCTTTTTATTATCAGGGACTATAACTAATTTTATTGCTTAGGTATAGCGATTAAAAATAAAGTATGTTTTTTTCTTCCAAAAATACCAGTCAAACACAGCAAAGGTATTAAATATTTACTATGATAACAACATTGTCAAATTGTCACAGAAACTCTGAGCTGTGATCATTAATCAGTGTCTGGTGACAAAGCAAGCGATTCATAAAAGAACCGAACACAGCGAACCACAAATATAATGTGCCGCTGCTGTCAACCCCTTAAATAATAATATTATATAGTAGCATATTTATTATTCACTAGTGATAAACTTTGCCGCAGAAGAAACACAACAGAATACTTTTACTTTATTTAAAAATATTGTTGCATTCTGATCTAAACTTCAATTTGTCCCTACCTCATTGTTAGATTTAGTCTTATTGTCAGTACCCATTGGGCCAGTGGGTCATTCTACTACAGGGTCGGGTCTCCTCTCACAATGAGAGGGATGTAGGCGTTAGTCCACCACGCTGGCCTACTGCGGGTTGGTGGACTTCACATGGCCTTTGAGAACATATTTTTTTGTGAACTCTCAGGCCATGCAGGTTTCCTCACGATGTTTTCCTTCACCGTTACGGTGAATTACAGCGTTACAGAAGGGTCATTGTAGCTCAAGGACATCAAATTTCCATCCAAGCAAAACCGTGGCGCGCAATGCGCTTCTTAAGACATTCAGGGGACGGAGGCAATCACCTTGTTGTTTCTCCAACAACCACACCTTCCCAAACAAATGTAAGCTATAAGCGTATTAACATTAGAGTCTTCACAAAACCCAAGGGCTCTACAACCTAATAAGTAAGATATGTAATAAAATTCCGAAT
The DNA here is from genome assembly GCA_905147235.1 of Erynnis tages. Classification (NCBI taxonomy): domain Eukaryota; kingdom Metazoa; phylum Arthropoda; class Insecta; order Lepidoptera; family Hesperiidae; genus Erynnis; species Erynnis tages. The sequence continues at coordinate 6,600,184 of LR990073.1, forward strand.
TAACAGAAATAATTGAATTCTAGAACTCAATAAGAATTCAATGATAAGCTACAAATAAAGCACATACACCTAACAATGCAGCAATTTGTTGAAATAGAAATGTCAATAATTTCCCGAGAGACTCGCACCCGGTGGGGCACTCTCGATTTATTGCACGGCTCCAACTTCAATTACCCACCACTTTCAGCTGCAATTGAACATGTTGGGAATTTAAAAGTGGAATTTTTAACGAAAAATGTACCGTCCACTTCTTTCACGTAGGTCTAAATGCTTCGGACGCCTAGTGGGCAATTAATCCTCACAGCCATCTTGAACCGACAGTCAGTTGTGATTGATTAATAAACAATCGAGAGGCTCAATTATCAGATAATACATTTGCTTCAACTAAACACGCACGATTATTCGTTACACAGCATATTATATTTACGATTTGTGTTTCCTGCAAAAAGTAGAACTGACAACCAAACGACATTCTTGTCGTTGGTGGTTCCTGAAAAGATTTTTAACAGCATAACAACTGTCTGGTTTCCTATACATTTCAATATTGAAGTGGTTTTACGATTGTTAAGTCACTTTATCTGGAAACTGTAAAGATGTATTGATAGACAAAGCTGGTTCGCAAACTCGCTTCGGATGATAAGGTTAGAAGTTTTAATGTTCGATTCGAACTGGAAAGTTTTTTTTTTTTGCTTTTCATTTGGGGGAGAAATAATTTCGGAGCGGAGTTCGTATGGCGGAACGGTTTGGAAAGTTAAACTGGATAAGTTTTCCGTGCATTGGTCGTGAGACAGAGATGCTGCTTTGTAAGGCGTTGTCTGTATTTATAGAAGTTCTTGTACAATTTAAACAAATAATCGCTTTTCAGAGTTGAAGCTGAATCGGAACTTCAAGGTGATAATAAAAATGTCACGATACAAGATGACTGCATCTTTCGTGAACTTTTGATTAATTTTTATGATTATTTTCTGACATTTTTGACGATGCCTACTTTTGCATCTAATTTTTTTTCATGGAAAGTGTGTTAGCGATTTCACTTGTTTCCGAAACTTGAACTAATTTTGTTAATTTCGAAACCTCTATATAGTCGGGTAGTCAGTTTAGTACGGGCCCAGATCTTACCTAATCCGTATATCCAAGAGTGTTAGTAATTAAGTTTCGGTGGTGACGATGACGCAATAACAAATGCTCTTTAAAATTTACTTACCATGTCAATGAAAAATTTTGCATCCGCTTCTGCAAAATATAGGTAAGATGGGTTTCTGGCAGAGCGCCACATCGACACAGCGACGCTCTACCCTATCTCTACACTTGGAAATAACGATATTTAGGTTGTACTAGTAACATACTCGTAGGTACCTACTATATATTGTTAAAGTATGGTGGTTTACTCGTGACTTCGTGAGGTACTTGCTCTTCTTCGTCCAAATTATGTTTTGTTTGGTTTTTACTTACATGTCAAATGAAGAGTCTCGAGGAACGAAAATAGTTCAATTTTGTATAAGTAAATCTTTATTGAGGTTCCCATAAAAATTTCAAAAAATCTCTATTATTACTTGTTCCGCACCGTTATAGGAAGTCTCTTTGAAGTATCCCCGCTTTTAGTCAAATGATTTTGCTTGCTGGGTGTTGATAAGTCAGTTAACCCTTCTCTGTAGATTGTGTAGCTAACACCATTCTGTACTAGTCATACAGTAGAGGTAATTCTACACTGACTGTACCTAATATATAACATTTTCAAATCGACTCTACAGCCTCTGGCAAAAACGAAAAAAAAAATGGAAACTGGTTTAAATAGTTTCAGTATTCTAAAGCTCGTCAGCTACCAAAGCAAGAAAGAACAGAAAATCGTGTAACTAGAAAAGGACACTGTCCGTTCGGTTTCTTTTTTTATATAAGTTTAAGGTTAGGTCACATTTTTTCCGTGTACATAAAAGTTTATGACGCAATGTCACTACGGATTGCCCAATCATGCGGCGAATCTATAACTATTAGTATTATGAAGTATTATCACTATTCAGTGTATTACAATTTTATGCCCCAATATATATTATGCTAATTTGGTACAGAAATTATCGCTATATTTGTGTGCGATACAATGAACGTGACATCGCAATCGTGGTAGTGAATACAATTATATTAGCAACGGTTTTATTAATTTTATGGTGTTTAAACACAAGGGTTCTAATGTGTGCTTTACCTTGCATAAAGTAAAAAAAATATTTAGGTAAATGATAAATGACAAAATCTTTGTAATTTAATTATAATATAATAATATAATATAATAAAATAATAAATTAAATTCTAGGCCTTTTTCATTAAAGAATTCTTTACTCTCAAAAGTACAGCGAAAGCAAGCAATTTTAAAATGTTTTATTTCTTGCAGACGGACTTAAAACAAAGTTTCAAACAAAGCAAACAACTTATTAAAGGGCCTACGGGGAGCCGGGTCATTTTAAAATCTTTGTTTTTTAAGAGACAATGGAAGTTACGTAAAAAATTATAAAAAATATTTTTAAACAGATTACTGAACTTATAGTTTCTGGCCCTTACACCGCCCGTAGTCCGATGGCTTCATTAAAATCTAGCTATTACCTAGTCTACTACTAATAATTCTTTATTAAACTAAATAATCGTTTTATAATGTATGTCCTAGTCTTTTGCGATTTGATATGGACTTACATGGACTCCACTGATCTCAAATAACTGATCTCAACAACATATATTATGTAAAATATTTTAAAAGAATTCTAAATGTTAACAGAGCTACGATGTTATCCTTGAATACAAATAAAGGATGTATTTCAAATTCACAAAGACAACAAGAAGAAGCGGAAAGACAAAAACCTCGTGTATAATTATTCAAATTAACTTCCCCTCACTTTTTCATAATAATTATACTTACATATTTACCCATATTTAAATATTCTTTACAGAATATTAAATGGTTATTTAACATCCGAAATATCTGGGATAGGCAAAGTAACTTGATAAGGAAAATGTACGGAAAAATCGTGTTGCATGTTGTCTCATTTGCATATTTATAACATCCTCGCGATGTTATAAATATGCATAAAATTGTCATTAGTACACTTTCGTAGCGCCTATGTAGGTACACAATAAGTTTAATTAACAATTTTATGCTACGTTAGGTATATAGGTACATAGTTTTATTATGCAACAAACTACATTATACGGAGGTTAGTCTCTATTTATGATCTTGAAATTATCAAAAACAATCTTTTTATTCCAGCACCTAAAAGAACTTAATGCAAATTAAGTTAATTACTAAGTATAAGTATTTTACGCATTAGTTTAGTTAAGAGTGCTTAAATGTATTCTCTGCCCAGTTTCTATATTTAAGTAACGTTACCATCACATTATTAATTCTGTATTTTTGTGATTAGATATGAAAAGATATTGAATTATTTTGCTTAATAAGTAATTGTGTCAATTTTTTTTAATTACGCCGACTACGCTATTCATTTTTCGCTGTTATTTAATGGCTTTTGCCTCAAAGTACAAAACGCGAAATAGGTTCTGTAAAATCCAATTTCGAAACCATTCAGTACCTACCAGCATGCATCGAGAGATGAATGCTCACTTTTGGTAACTTTGTGGAACGCACTCGTACGCTCAATGCACACATTATGCGACGGCGAGAAAGTCACAACACTCACAACGCCTCAGTTGGCGACAGTTGACCTACAATTTGCGCCATCTAGGCGATGCAGTCGAATCCGAGACCTACTAAATGCGCAATTGAGGGCGCGTCCGTTGAAACTTAACTTCTTTAGGTAAAAAAGTAACAAACGATTTATTAACGATTAAAAACGGTAGCATGCTGGGCCTTCAACGAAGAAAAATCGCCAAATTTTGTGTCGTCAACACGTGTCGCCGACAGAAATGGTGGTGTGAACGCACCTTTCGCCCTTTAAATTCCTATTTCGTTGGTACCTTGGCACATGCCATTATGACATCACCAGAAATAAATCTATACTAAATATTATAAAGCTGAAGAGTTTGTTTGTATGTTTGTTTGTTTGTTTGAACGCACTCATCTCAGGAACTATTGAATCGATTTCAAAAATTCTTTCAGTGTTGAATAGTCCATTTATAGAGGAACGTTGAAGGCTATATTTTATTTTCAAAAAAATTAGGGATCCGTAAGAAAATTGAATCGAAAACCTATTTATGCGTGCGCTGAAGAAACTATTGACAAGAGAACAAAATGATGTAATACGGGTTTGTAGATCTTATTAAGATCTACAAAAAGGTCCGCGAGAGCACATATCTAATTAAGTCACAATATCCGCAAGTTCTAAGATCCACGCGGGCGAATCCGCGGGAACAGTCTAGTCAGTTATATTGTAGTCAATTTACAGTTTTCTATAATGTTTCTTAATCTTGTATGCAGATTTACTCCAGAATGTAGTTGGCAATCCTGGTCACCATATGTCGTCACCAAAATAGTGGCTGGACGCATTAGTAATTTGCAGGGATTATATTTTCACATCAATGTATGTGGTGCGTAATTGTAACTTAATGTGACACAAACCTAAGCGGGTCAATATCCACACCTAATAGACATTATTAAGCTTCATGATGGACGAATGAGTGATGAGGAGCGTATCGATAAAATCTTTCCTACAAGAATTACATTTTCTTTATTACACAAGTCTTACTTTCGATTGAGTTCTATAAATTTATTTCGCCTCTACGAGTATTTACAACATACGACATTGAAAAAATTTAGCTATGTAATGTAGCTATTACCTTTTCTTCATTAATTGGCAGTGAAGCAGCGTGATGGAGTATGCTTCAGTGTATAGAGAGGCACACAAAAAGGTAACAGCCATAGCGATACTTAGTTGGATATGAAACCCTACAAACTCTTAAGCCTAAAAAGTGCTTTATTGTAACCCAAATACGAGTGTGTCGAAAAATCTGCACACAAATCTGAAAGAAAGTTACAAACCTGTTTCCACAAAATCGCGTTTCCTTCGTCGTGAAACTGTTTACGCAGCCGACAGTGGCTTCATACGTTTACTGTAAATAGTGTTTGAATGTCGTAAAAAACTTTATCACCAATAGAATCACCAAATGAAAAGTTTATTTCTACTTAGTTCCATCTGATAGGCATTAATAGTTTAGAAAGAAATGCATTTATAACTAACTTTTAGCGTATAATATTATAAAATAAGAAAGTTTGAAAGAATGGTTGGTCTCTGAATCTTTGTAACTTTTCAATTAAAATTATATGAAAAAATTCAGTTGAAATTTAATACCCAGATTTGTAAACTAGATGAACGCATAGGATACATTTTAAGTCTGTTTCTAGAGCAAAATTCAATATTAATTACAACTAAAATAATGATAATTTCGTTGCGTGCAAAAACCTGTTTACAAATTGAAATAAAAAGTTAAAATTAAAATCGTTAAACAAAATTCAATTTACAAAAATCTATTGTGAATACATAAATTACTGAATGATCCGTAAATATCGTTCAACATGTTAAAGTTAATGAATATGGCTCTCCTCGCATGTTTATGCGGCATAGCTATAGTCTACGACTAGTCTCTGCCGCTACCTAGCTGTGAGCTCATAATAATGTTAGCAACTATTCAGGCCATACCGAATAAAAAACATGAAATACTTAAGTTTTATATTCAGTTAAATCAGAACATTTATGTTTCGACTGCACACCCGGCACACTTTGTTTGGACAAATATGGGAAAATGAAATTGTGTAAACCTTTTTGGACTCACACGAAAATTTATTTCAAAACCAAATTTAGCCCAATCGGTCCAGCCGTTCTCGAGTTTTAGCGAGACTAACGAACAACGATTCATCTTATCTTATATATACGTTTATTCTCACATTTTTAGTACTCCAAAACGGCTAGACCGATTTTTATGAAATTTTATATACATATTCAGTAGGTCTGAGAAACGGATACTGTCTATTTTTCATACGCCTAAGTGATATGGGATGTCCACCCCTAACATTTTTATTTTATTTTATTTTATATTTCAATAATTTGGCATCAAAAAAAATACTACCCTAAATTTTGACCCTTCTATCACCAACCCCTATTTTTAATAGTCGATTTTTAACGCTCGATAACGTATGTGGCAAAACAACGTCAGCTAGTTTTTATATATAAAGAAGATTTAAATCGATATATAAATATTATGTTTTATTTTATTTTAATCAGGCTGAAAAGTTAGTTTGAAAAAACTGAAATGCATATTTTATGACACTCATAATGTTGCCGCCTCATTAACGGGGTGCTCAGTCCGCTACTCCGCAGTCCGCGGCGTAAGATGGCCTTCAGCTGGCTGACTCGAGCCGGATGTTCTTTCTCGGCCTGTGGAGCGCAACGAGCCAACGACCTAACTCAACCTAAGAATAAACTTGATAAAGTTAAGTACATTGCAACTAGGTCGTCGTATATTGTGATGTTTTTAAATCTCGACAGATATTCGATAGCTAATTAAATTTTACACATGTGATTCTTTTTTAAATATTCTAATTTAAAGAAAACAAAATAAAAACACAAGAAGATATGCAATTATATCAAGATAAACTTGTTTCGCATTGCATTCAAAATACGTCATAATGCTTTAGGCTAATTTACATGTTTATATTTTACGTAGGTACGTATCACGATTTTAGCTAAAAGCAGTTCTGCTTCCAAAATAGAATCTGAAATATATTCAGTTTTGTGAAATGAACATAACTACATAATATACTGATACAATGTTTTAAGACGATAATATGACGCTTAGCAGGTTTTAAAATGTCTAAATTATTTTGTCGAATATCCTTTCGTTAAAATTTTAAGTTGTGTATTATGGAAGTAATAATTAATGCTCTGTTTAAAAAGTTAGACATCCTTTCTTACATCATATAAGGTTTTACGTATTCCTACTCGTAAGGACTTAGACATCCGTTTCAAATACATATATACTGGTCAAATATATCACCTTAATCGTTCTTCTATTTTTACTTGATGCCTTATTCATTCATTTATTTATTTATGTATGATAAAACATCCGAAACATACAATTGACGGCCTTATTATATTGTTTATAGGTAACACAAAGAAGAGGGAACAAGTAAGAGAAAATAATAATAAAAACAGACAGAAATATAATAAGGTAGATTTAGTAAATGAATAAAGTACTGGAAAATTATGAAAACAGCCTTATGTTTCCAACTAATTATACTTATCATAAAAAATAATAATTGAATAATAATTAGCATGGGTACTAGTAATCAAGCTCTCTTGCCTACGGCGTAGAGGTCGTAGCCTGTAGCATCGACGCCTCGCCGCCGCCGGCGCGGACGAGACGGGCGAGGCGGGCGTGATGCCGCTCATTAGCGTAAGACGAAGTTTAGCCTGCCGGATGTGCTTTGACGCTTTCTTAAAATTAAATGTGCAATTAGAGGCTTCATTTAAGCTCAGAAAGTCTAGTTTTAGCTCGGAGTTTTCTAACTTTTACCCCTTTAAAAGGTACACGTTTTCACCGTTTTAGAATAAATTTTAGCCGCCAAACTTAAAAAGAAATATAAAATATTTAATGTGATATGATACTGAAAATGAACTCAAAAATCTCTTCAAATATATAAAATGCCTTGTATAAAGATTTCGAGTGAGACATGACCTCAATATATATTAGCATACTTTTGGAGGCGCGCGGAGTAGGTTCTTATAATTCTGGGATCGTACGCGTAAGCCAAATGTCTCTCCCGATCCTACATTGTACTTATAGATGTCACTTTGTGTAAGTCGCTTAAGTACTTTTTAATGTAATTTATATGAAGAGCCTGTTTTATGATAAAGATTCACACCGAAATTGGATAGCAATACTGGTACTTCGGCAAACCCTATAAAACTTTAAAAGTAAACGTAGAACTTCCAATCTTATATACATTGTTGACAATAAAATAACTGTGACGCTATTCGCTTGCCATAACATTGTTTGGCACACATTATGAGCGCATTGTTGCAATATTCAGTACGGCACCGAGCGTCCAGTAATTCCACGCGAGCGCGCACGACGACACTCGTCGCAATCCGCGCCCCTCTCCGAACAAAGGCATGAATACATACACAGGTGCTTGCGAAGCACTGTCCTTTTCAAACCTTCCACAAAAACGCCATTTCCGACCTCTCACACTTCGTAGTGTGCAAACGGACTAAAAGGACCCTAAGTCAAACATCTCCAGTTTAAGACACTGTGTTACTTCCCTTGTTTGAAAAATACTGCGTTCTTGAGTTCTTCAGTAAAAGATTTTTCCATTGCACTAGAAGTGTACCTTATAGTAAGTATATTGTTGTATAGGAGTAATCGTATGTAGTTACAAAAAAATTAAAGACTACCATGGCTAGTAGCAACGGTTCGTACTAAAATGCTAATTTGAAATTCGTACAAAAGATCGCGGAAACATATTAAAAAGTCTGACACTCGGGGTATAAAAGCTGTATAATTAAAAAGGGTTGAGCGTCGCATTAATCTTGAGGCGAGAGAGAATGGGGGTGTCATTAAACGAAAGCCGACGTTCAGCGATTCCTCGTCCATCACTCTCAATGATCATCGCTCGCCACTGAACCTACTGCTCAACTTTAGTCGTTAGATTCATATCTTGCTGTGATCTATTAGCGTTGAAAAATAAGCCACTAAAGGATATTTTTAAAACTTGCGATTTTAAGTTTTTAATTAATTACTCGCCATTCCTTATAATAAACAGTAAGCCTTCGTCTAATTCGTCTTTATATGAAAGTCGCGCTTTATTATAACAAATTCGCAGTACTGCATCCAACAGCATTATACAATAATTAAGAAGTTAATAAAATTATGGTCTCTTTACTTTTATAGGCTTTACAGTCTTTTACTGAAGCGGCACAAAGCCATACTATATGATTTTTTAGAATATGGCTAATAGTCTACTGATTACAAGATTCAGCGAAATTTTGAATATCGATATCGGTATTGCTTAAATTAGAAAAGTAATTCTACATTCACAAATTGAGCAATAATATTTCATTTGCAAGTAAGCAAGATTTAATTTCTTCAATACTAACAGTATAATATTAATCAGCAATGTCAGTAAAATATTTAACCTACATTATATCCCTGTGATGTCTTTTTGGAGGTCACATTAAAACTTGCGAAATTTACCGCTTTATAATATTAATGTCGTGGATAGTTTCAATGTTGGCGTGGAGAAAGTGTAGATATGCCACAGATTTTTATCCAAAAGCTATTAAATATAATATGTATTTAAAACTTTCACCCATTCCACAGGCTCCTCCAGCCCGAACTATGACAAATCAAATTTATATTGGATATTAGATTTCCAATTCAAATACACATTAGACTTGGAAATCGGAGCGCTATTCGGAACAGGAATCGTGAAGAGGCACTTCTCACTGAGAGTGGATTTAAGCCGTCTTGAGCGCGAATACGTCGAGATTAATCACAAGGATAACCGTAAGCCAAACCTGCGAGCCTGAGTAAGGCGCTCCGGGGGCACGGCCTTGTCCCACTGGCGGTCGTCTATATTTAGCCGCCCGCCCTCGGCCCCCGCCCGCCTTGCTCCCGTCAATGGTGCTATTTAAAGCTCGAGTACTGCTGGAAGCAACCAATATCGACACATGTCTCGCCTCGGAAGCTAGCCGGACGCTCAGTGTGTTAGTTTAATTAAGATGCAAGGGTTTATTACATAGGATTAATAAAGTTCAGATTAGGTAGGTGCAAATTGTTTTATTGGGGCCAGCTACAAATTGTGTATACCAAATACACACCGATATATCCTTATTTGAAAAATTGGTCTTACCTAATAAGTTTGTTTTGAGTAAATACAATATTAACTAAGTGGTAATATTAACCGTAATTATATTATTTTATCACATGGGAATAATAGTATTCGTGGATTTTATTCTCAAAGTAAGAAAGCTTGGTATCGGATCATCCCTGACTTCAAATGCTCAACAAATTGTTCTTTTTCTCGAGGTTAATGTCGACCGGTGCCTGAACGTCTGCCAAACACGTTTTACCATTGTATTTGTCGTTACCTTCCGTATTTGTCCCAACTTTCCCACATATTTGTTCCAAAAGTAGAATTCTAATAGTTACATGGTAAACTGGATTCCGAGGGCCGGTTTTAGGTATATTTTAATATTGTGTCCATAAAATGCAATTAACATTTAAGCCTACGATTACGTACCTATAAATTTAAGGTAAATTAGGTGGTACGCAAATTTTACAGAGAACTTGTATGGTCAGCGATAAAAATGAAGTGGCGTTTGTTTAAAGAAAAATAAAGTAATAAAAAATGCACACGAACAATCGAGAGGACCCTACGGTAACCTAAATGTAAAAAAAATTATCATTATACATATTAAGTAATTTTTCTTTAACATTTATTTTTATATTGTATTTCAATATATTAAATTAAATAAATATGTCATATGGCTCTTCCTTGTAGAAATGGGTCAGGGAACTTTTTACAATAAACGTTTGTTAATATTAAGAAACACTTTACCTGCTTGGCTACAATCTTAGGTATTTAATATTCTATTATGTTGCTCCAATCCGGATTTTAGAACATATTATTTACTGCTTCATACGGGCAAAAAGTGAGCTTAACAAACAAAAGAAATAATTTTCCGGATCTACATATGATACATGTATAATTAAATAGAGCGGTAATAAATTATTTCTAAATAGCATTTATAGCGTTTAATTGCAAGAATACTTATATTTTACTCCTCGTGCCGTAATTGCTGGAACTCTTAGAAATAGAAATCGAATTAAAACGCGCTATTTTATGAAAGCTGTTCCGCACCTTTAATTTGTACTCTGCGCTAAATGAATTAATGATTATCACTACAGTGGTGCCTTTCAGACTACTCTTCCGCCTCTCAAGCTATTTTTAAAACTATATTAAACGTTAATGTTTCAGTTGCGTTAAAATAATAAAAGTCCACAATCTTCTTCATTTAAAATAGTTTACTTGGATCTGTAATGGATTGTAGCCGAAGAGATGCGGACCGCTGTCTTCAAAGCAAGTCCTGTTGTTGAAAAGTAACAAATGCCAATCGGCAGTGGCAGCATTCAAGCAGAAAATTTTAAATTAAAATCGTAAAATTTAGGTTAGTTATTATAGTCTAAGATCCCGGTATACAACGACCTTCACCGAGATGTTTATTTGATGAAATGTATTTTATATTCAATTTAATATGTCAAAAAATATATTTAATTAAAAAACTTTGATAAGGCACTCTGTAAAAATGGCTTTACATAATTTTGAGTACCTACCTCCTTATTGTCTTTAATCTTGAATATTTTGAAGCAGTTAAAATATTCAAGATTATAATATTTACACATTTTCTTTGTTTTCTTAGTGTAGCGTTTAAAGTTTTCCTTAAGTTTTACGTCGCTGTCTACTGCTCCACATATACACAGTCGACGTCACATGAAAATGTTTACTCTTTGCAGATATTATATTCATGAAACAATGGCCACTACGAAGCACCGTTTCTGGCGCGGGCTATTCATACGAAAACAAGAATGGTTCGAGCAAACTCTTTTATACCTGTTAAAATTCTCCTTCGGTTAAAACACAATACAAAACACAAGAAATCAGTCTTTTCGCCAATTTCCAATTTAAAAAATACATATATACTAATGGTTTTATAACCGTGAAAACATAATTCAGATTTTAACTCGTTATACGAGTATAAGCAGATGTTCCTATCTTGCGAGTCGTATCTAAGCCTTAATTATCTCGATGAGAGCAAGATATAATAATTAGGTTGGATTGTAAGGTTCTACAAACCCTGACTGACGCTTTTAGCTACTTTGCAGTTTAAATATATAATCCTGGAGAATATTTTTAAAGGAGAAAAAGTGTTGATATGTAAATTGAATTTCACTTTCCCTACAGACTTTATTCCTTCGCTTTGCGTTTATTTATTCGAAAAGTAAGTTGCGCCCCGAGAATAAGATTTACGACTGCAGGAAATGTAGTGTTGCAGTATTTTCAAATAAATCTTTTTTAAAGTTGATTCATGTGTTAAGTGAGCTTCAAATCAATACAAAAATACAAATACCGTATTTGTACACTTATCAACATGATCATAGTTAACGACTACAAAATGTTTCAACATTATTTTGTAAGTTACCCATTGTCTGGGCATCCGGCTGGTAGCATCATCAAAAGGAGAAGATGAAAAAGAAAGAAAGTCATAATGAATGCAGTATTAGCCACCCTCCGACCACCTATAAACTTGAAAAAGTCAGTGAGATTATGTTTGTTGTAGAAGATCCGGCTCCGAGCTAAGACGCATCGGTCGGGGAAGGCCTGAAGCCATTTGAAGTCCATTGCCTTGCATTGTATACCTGATGGATGTTTATGAATGTAGAATAGCTTTTATTTGGTGCTCTTGGCTGCACCTTTTATAGCTCACTGTGGTCTCTCCCCACATGAGGGGAGCGTGCTCCACCACGCGGCTTCAATGCAGATTGATGGAGAAACGGGCTAGTGGCCAACCCGTAGTAGACGTTTTCAAACCGCCCATAGGGCCTTCGACAAGGTTTAACGACTGCTATGCCCGACGTTGCTTAATTTTTTCGATCGCTTGCGATCTACTCAAGCAGCGGGGCTATGCGCGCTTCACACGTTTTGGTGCACTTAATTTATATAAATTGCTTTCCCTCATAGAAGAGTATTTAAATGTGCCACCCTAAATGCCACTATTACCGCACCAGGGACAGTCTGTTGCGGACAAAATGTGCACAGACCGCCCGGCCGCACCCGCCGCATAATATGTGGCGGCCAATTGAGAACAAATTTATTCTCTAGCCTTCCCTACCTTTATCGATTGTTCTACTTGTGTTCTTTTAGTTGATATAAGTTTTAATATGAGAAATATTCATGTAAGTAGATTGTTTTAATATAATTTAGAAGTAGCAACCGAACGTGGTCTACTTGATGATAAGAGGTCAACAGTCGATGGTCAACCAAAGAGAACTAATGCCAATCGACAACTACAAATAGAACCTTAGTGTTTAAAGAAAAAAGCAGACATTATTCCGTAATATAAACACTTTATTTGGATCCTGTGTTTTAACCTTAGATATCCTATTTTTTGTTTCAAATTATTGTGATTCTGCTAGTTAAAAACTAAAAATTTGGGCAGAAACGGAATATAGGAATGCGTCCAAAAAACGCAAAATAATTTTAATTACTCAACGCTATTACGTTTAGCTATTAACAAACAACTAGACAAAGAATAAGTAGCATAATTAAACAGGGAATATTGTGATAGCTGCAGGCTTTCTCTGGCTTTATTATTATGACTGAGCCATCTCAATCATTTAGATCTGCAATTTAACTGCGGCCATAAACAATTTTGTACGTGTTTTTGCCATTTCGAATATACACTGTCGTAAATTCGGCCCTCTTTAACTCACGAACACCAAGACTATAAAATACACGATAGGTTCCTATAGAGTGAGAAACTCATCACTGTGAAAGAACCATTGGTTTTATGTGTCTATATAAAAAGGGACTTAAAAGTAGCTAAGTATTTGCATGTGATTTATTGTATGAAACACAAAGCCACTGTCAAAACGAAACCAAGTTAAGATTTCAGCTTTATTAGTGTAAATATGAAGGCTGGTATGATATTAATGTACTCGCTTTCTAATTAGCGTATACTGTAATTAATTACGGCGCTTCGGTTCTCTGGTAAAACGATTATAAACATAGGTAGTTCGGTTAATGTAGTAAGAATATGCGAGGAGCATATTCTTACTACATTACCTCTAGCCTCCCTCGGGCTGTGGAAGCACATAAATAAATACGACCTGATATTTACGAAGTGGAATGAGCTGCTGTATCGTGAGACGCGACTGTTTGCCGTCCCGACTGCGCCACACAATATGTTGTTAAGGATATCGATGCGTTATCGGAAGGAGCAATAAAACCACCTGCTGATACCGATATATTTATTTCTATTTGCCCCAGATGTTAGGAAACTACAGTTTACTGTTTGCGAATCTTTGAGTTAATTACGTCCACGGTACTTCAATCAATCAATTTATTTATTTGGTGAAATGGTGGCCCAAAGTGCTCTGATTGGTTGTTTATTCTTTAAAATCAAAATATTTTTAAAGGCTTAACTCATTACTACAAAGCAGGCAATCACATTTCTCTATTTTATTATTACATTCCATCCATCCATTTAGCATGGGTTATACTTAAGACTACATATAGCACGTTGTCATATATAATCTCTGTTTTCGTCAAAAAAGAGCAACAATATTTCTCTGTTTAATATTACAGCCGTAGCTTGTGCAACGAATGCTACGAAAATTTGTTCTCCTTACAAATTTTCCGCCCAGGTCTATGAAAAATGGGTCGTCATAAGAAATTTCTTGTGAAATAAAACCTGTCTACCTGTCAGCACGACTCACTGCGCTCATAATTAAGATTAATAATATTAAAACGTTTGCAGCGTTATGCACCTGGCTAGGAAATTGTAATTAATGTTTTTTTCGAACCATAATATCTTTAACCGCAATATCCATAAAAGCATAATGCTGACAAGCTAAAAAATAAGTTACTGGTTTAAAGGCCTGTTATATGTATTTGTTTTATTTTAATATTCATTATACATACTTTTCCTTTTCAAAAACTTTTAAAATTCGTAGAAAAATCTTCTTCCTTTTCATAATATAATCCCGAAATCCGAGCATGACCAAAATATTAAAATACTTGCAATTTATTTTCAGCAATTTTCAATGCACCCAAAAGTTTTTTAAGAGTTATTTGATAGCAAGAATTTACTTGAAATAAAAGTTGTCCGATTATAAAAGGGTTATTTTATTGCGATCGACATTAATTTCATTCTGTCGGGTATATAACCGAAAATTAAGTTTCGAAGCATAAACCGAATTAATATAATTTATTGACGACGACGGCGGCACACGCAAGCTTTTCTTTGTGTTGTTTTATAAATACATTTAGTTATAAATCAATGATTCAATTTTTGGTTTTATATAAAATTATTGTATATTTTGTCTACCTGTGTTAATGTATGTATACGGAACTCAAAAGCCTCTTTATAAAAACTCAATACTCGAGTTTTAATAAAGAGTCAGTTATAGGGCTAAATGGCAAAACCTTAATGTAACTATTGTCATGTTTTAATCGTAGATGTATTTACCATAAAGAAGCTACTACCTAATTGAACATATTGTGAATAACAGTTTTTTCTATTCTTAATATATGGTCACAAAAATTAACATTATATCAGTTACCATTCTTTACATTTCGAGTAGTAAAAATATAGCTGTATCCGGTATGAACGTTAAATTGAATTGATAGGTATAAAGCTTTTAAATTTGATAAACACCTTTTACTAAACCACAACTAAACTTAACGAAGTCTCCATGCAACATTGCGCCTATATTCTTATTCTTATGCACGATAATTTATACGTCACTCATCCTTCACTCTCTCACTCACAACAGCACACCCTTAGTTGATATGGCGTGTATTTATTATAATGTTGATAAGGACTTCCTTAAATATTTTTTAATGCTTAGCAAACGTGCATGGAGGACCCTGATGCCAACCAATGTCCCATTATCAAATAGGATAGAAGCCCTTGCCGCTCATGAGTATCTAATGCTACTAAAGGCGACAGCCATGATCGCAAAGAAATTAGCGGTAGGTATAGATTACCTGTAAAGTATCCAATGGCTATAGAAACTGACTGAAATTATTATGAAAACTTTTAAAAGCAATCTATTTTGTAATTAATGTTCTTTATAATCTTTACTTAAATTCGAGTCCGAGTTTTCATGCAGGGCACCTCATATTTAATTGGTCACCGTAACCCATGTAAGCAGGGACTGAAGAAATTACATATTTATTATTCTGAATTGGAATTTAAACAAAAGCAAGTATCGCTTTGGTCACAAAACGTTATGAACTTGGCTGTGTTAATTTGACGGATATACTAAATTGATATGACTAGTGTATGATTGCTAAAAGGTAAAAAGGCTTTTACAATACGTTAGTAGCTGTCAGAGACAGATAAATGATGTTCGTTTCATACATCGTGCGTATTCGCATTGAGCAGTAAGTTATCTCCATTTCAACGTAATATCACTCTTGGTTGAATCTCCTTTGCAAAGCTAATCGACGTTCAAAGTGAGCAAATGGTATTTCAAGTCGAAATTTCAACCCCTTTAAAGCCTACGCATGGTAGGTATGAATGGGCCGGCGCACAGTATAGGAAACCATATTTTCTATTCTTATGGGTTTTACACAATCACAAAGTGAACCGTTAATTCGTATGCATAGATAAGGAAAACATCGTTTGGATCGCGGAAAAAATTGGTTTATATAATGTAATGTAATGAGATATTATTATGCAAAAATATAAGGATACGCGATCGTAACATTTCTAATAGTAAAAAACTGGCACGAAATCAATATTATGAGCACATCTGAGCCAATTCCGTTCCGATACTGCCTCTTATTTACGGTCACTGGAACAAAGTTCATAGGTCAGCAAATATAAAATACTTAGGTATAAGTCGAATTAGATCAAAAACATAGAAAAAATTTAAAGTAGCAATTTTTACCTTTAGTCACTGGGGGTCACTGGCAGTCTACGTTTCGAGTTTCGGGACTCTCACCCTGTTGCGTCATCCGCCATCTTGAACTGAAGGGTGCATTTTTGTTTGTTGAAAAAGTCTTTTATTTTTAATCTTACTCGAAAAAGATCATTACCAAAGTTGTTTGAAATTAAATTTCTTACGATTTTCCTATGAAACCCAGACCGTAGATGATAATTATAACCGATTTTTCTTCGTATAAAGGAAGCTGTGTGTCATTGAAAGTGTTTTCCACAAGATTCATGACAGGACGTGTTCTATGAACTCTAAGGATTCCCATAGGAAAAAAATTACTTATAATTTTTTCGTTATGAAATTCTAATTCGCGTAGATATAAAATTGATTGGTTGGTATTATTTGTTGTGTGCTAATAATATTTTTTAATCTAAAATGTGCTACCATATTGTGCTGCAAAATGGACCATACTCAACAAGGCGTTATTAATCTATACTAATATTATAAAGCTGAAGAGTTTGTTTGTTTGTTTGTTTGAACGCGCTAATCTCAGGAACTACTGGATCGATTTCAAAAATTCTTTCAGCGTTGGATAGTCCATTTATAGAAGAAGGTTATAGGTTATATTTGATTTAAAAAAAATTAGAAATCCGTAAGAAAATTGAATCGAAAACCTATTTATGTTTGCGCTGCAAAAACTATTGACAACAGAACAAAATGATGTAGTACGGGTTTGTAGGTCTTATTAAGATCTAAAAAAAAGTTTGTGAGAACACATATCTAACTATCATAGTTTAGCCACACTTCTTAAGTTCTAAAATCCACGCGGGCGAAGCCGCGCGCATATTCTAGTATTAAAATATAAAGAGAAATTTACAGCGACAATGACTACCGCAAACTGTCCATCGAATATGTCAACGGAATATTTTGCGATAATAATCATATCGGCAATTTATTTTCCATCTTAAATTGTATCTTTATAATTATGTATATGCAAAAAATACATATCGGTAAAGTTTACATCGCTATCATAAACAGGTTGCACTACAGTACTGACCGAAATACTTGTCTATCGAAACAAAAATGAAAAGCACATGCGTAGGTACATTTCAATTGCTTCGTATGTACATGTAGAGAGTTTTAAACAACAAAGAATAACTGTGATTACAACAACAAATATCGAGCAAAATAAAACCCGCTATTTTCATAAATTGAAACACAGATTGTTAAAAAATATTAAAGTTTTAAAACGGTGGTTACTCCTTGCTGTCCAAAAGTTATTTAATGTACATAAGTAGATAGGTATTCCAAATCTTAATCCGCAAGTGTATAGCTCTTTACATACCTCTTGTTTATTATGATATAATAACTTACGTCAAGTAGGTATAATAATACAAACAACTAGAAAATCCTTCAGTAAGTAAGCATTTATCAAGCAAGTCAGCGCTGAAACGATAAAAGTATTAAAGTCACTGAAGAGTTATTATAGTCCAAAAGCAAATTTATGGTCATAACCTCCTCCTGCCAGCCCATAAACACTGCGCTAAAACTGAACCCGCCTTTACTTTCTAATGTTTAAGTACTGGCAGGTACTTATCTTACGAATATTCGACAAGTTCAGTGACTTTTAAATATGGCTTTAGTTTTTTTATAGTGAATGTCATTTAAACCAATGTACACACGCTTAGTAAGTTAGCCTTGGACTAAGATGGTCACATATCTTAGATATAGCAACCCTTCATCT
This sequence comes from Erynnis tages, assembly GCA_905147235.1. Lineage (NCBI taxonomy): Eukaryota > Metazoa > Arthropoda > Insecta > Lepidoptera > Hesperiidae > Erynnis > Erynnis tages. Next base: position 6,618,587 of record LR990073.1, read on the forward strand.
ACTTCTAGATACCCGTAAAATGTTAAAACAATCCATGAAGTGCGATTTAAATTATAAATTAGCAAACTTAATCCATTCTGACACCATTACAGACTTACGAAACGAGATCTTACGAAACTCTTTTTTCTGAGTCACAGATGTGATTATGTGAGTGCAGATGTAGGTTAAATAATTCATAAATCATATTAAATTCCCACAACGCGGAGAAGTTGAAAATATCATCCTCTCATATTTCTACCCAAACGACAAAATAAATGGTTGAAGTGTTTTCAAGAATAAGTATACGCGACGACTTTTTTTAATAATAGGTACCTAATATTGAGATCAATTTACATAAATAATCTTCACAAAAAAACGTAAAACCAATTATGTACAACGGAAACAGATCGCCTTTAACCCTGTCACAAAGTTCAAAATTCACAGGTTTATCGATAAAAAGAATAGCGTTGCCATTACTCACCACCGGTCACAAAATAATAATATAAGTATACCCTATTTAAATTCGTTTAAATCGAAACTTATAAGCTTTTCACAACAATTGTCGACCCAATCAGCCCAACCGTTTTTTTTTTTTTTCAAAAAATGTGCATATTAGTCTATATGACATATCGTTAGACAGGTCTTTGGTTAAATTTCTGGTCACGATCTCATAATGCGTCACATAGGATAAATTTGGGATCAACTGTGCATCCCAATGAGGCCCACAGTTTAATGCCGTTAGGCCCGTCAATTCTGAATCGGGGTAGTTAATCCTGAAATTATTATTCCAATTATAAACGCAATTACTATGGTTTTGTCACGAATAATTATTTAAATATAACTCAGTTACATTACTTATATTTAGTTTATGGAAATAAATCAAACAGAAACAATCAGAACGTTTTACCAAGCTTTGCATCTACTTGTTTGAACAATGCACTTGCAGCTCTCTATTACAAGATAACGTTATCTTGACCTTGAACTTATCGCAATAGTTCCGAAATTTCATCACAAACAAGTTAGACAACATTAAAAATTTACGTGAACCCAGAGAAAGTACTAGTTTAATTAAGAATATGAATATCCAATAAGATAAGATGTACCTAGTTTAAGAAGTTTAAGAAAGATATTTACAATATACTTAATGACAACAATATTGTATAATGTATGGGAAAATGCCATGAAAGAGCCAGTTTACTAAACAAAGCAAAAAATATACTTTAAATGAAAGATATTATGTTTTTTTTCTTTAAAATTATTATTTATTTATTAAGGTAGGTAGGTAATATCATACGGAAAAACCTTAAACATACTTAAAAAATCAATGAACTTGCCATTTTAAAAAATGTGTTATCTGGAACTTTCATAACTTATCACTTATGAAGGAAACATTGTCCAATAGGGGAAAATGTACATACGAGTAGATAGATTAAAAATAAATTTATTCACCAAGCTGTACGGCGCGTGCCAAAGGGTCAATGTATAGATAAAAAGTTATTGACTTTTTACTTTTAACGTAAAATTGTTTTCAGAAGCCAACCCCTAAAAGGATTATGTTGTCAGTGCGGATATAAAGTGTATAATAAAATCAGTAACGGCGACAAAGGCACGTCGTATTCCTGTTTATGGGGGACGCATGGTAGACAGTCGGTTTAACATTAAAGCGTTTTGTGGACTCGCTATAACCCACCACCCGAGGGATTCGTGTCCGAGGGTTGCGTGTCCCGCCATCGTCGTGAAACACGTGAAAAATCTAAAAATCTAGTAACCGTTGGTAATGTACATAGCGCCAATTAAAGCTTGTCCACTTTAATAAATTAAAAAGCAACCAAGCTTCGGACGAAAATTAAAACTGGCCCCTTCCATTACATGTAACAAAAAGTTTACTTGTCGTTTAATTATTATACTTTCTGCTTGATAAGTACTCTTAGATAAAGACTCTTATTTATTTTTGTTTTGTCTTTTTGTCTATTTTGCTTTTCCGATATAACTTACATCGCCACTTTAATATTCTCACAGAAGCCTAATTCGATTCGATTCCCGTCTCTCTGACCTACCTGTGTCACAGATATAGCTGGCCTACTTCGATTTTAGACTGCAGCTCTATCACATTAGTTTCCAGCTCTTCAAGTAATAGCTGAATACACCTATATTTATAGCAGATGCAAACGTCTTGATTTGACCGCAATCAGAATCTACCGTAGTTTATATTCTTAGTGATTTTTTGTTTTAAATAAATGTTCTGCAATCCAGACTTGCAGTAAAAGACAATGTTTAATTACATTTGTAAATCGATGAAACGGCTATCATATCACGGCAAAAGGAGTATAGGCTGCCTTTCGACCAGGTGGTCTAATAACCTGAAGAAGACAGATGGAAACCGTTGGATTCAAAGGGTCCAGGACCGAGCGGAATGGCGTCGATTAGGGGAGGCCTATGTCCAGCAGTGGACTACGAAGGGCTGAAAAAATTTTTTTTTCGATAATAGAGTGCTCTGCTAGAAAAAAGATATTTATGACTCCCCGTTCCAATTATAGCCCTAGTGGGGGCTAGCGTACATCCGTCTATCCATCAGCAGATACTTTTAATTGAATGTGAATAGAAAATTATGAAGAATGAATGGACAACAACAATGTTTTCCTGTCTGATTTCATTTGTAAGTCTCGTAATCTATCGCGGTACAAAAAATAAGCGACATTAGTAAACTCTATTCCTGTAGGCCCTGTAGCGTTAACCACTAATTGCTGACGGCACACAACTCGAACAAAAACACCTCTAACGGAGCACTCTCTAAAACTCAATTATGTAATATTAAGCTAGTTAGTGTTCGTGTACCAGCGCTTACAGTGCGTTGGTTATAACAAAGAAAATGCGACAAACATCCAAATTAGTTTTGCTTCAAGTTTTCGTTCAAATGTCTGTCAATCCACAATGTAGTACCGTGATGATATTCCAGTCTGGATCCAGCACGCTTCCACGGATTCCATGGATCTACTGATTAAGGCCTCTTCTTGCGAAAAGAGTCTCGTACTATTACTTAATAGTTGACAAATTGTTATGTCTGTCGTTTCCAGGACTCTTATCAGTCTATTCTGTACTCTACTTATTCTCTATTCTTCTAAATAGAGCGTGCAATAGTTTACTTTAAATTAATATCAAGAATTCGAAAAACTAGAGAGATTGCCACAAGTTTGGGTCTCAACACATGAAATTGAATATTCAATTTAGATAAATCCTTAAGTCCAATCTGAAATCATAAATATTTTGACTCTTGAGGACTGAAACAAACATTAAATAAATGTGCCTGCCACCGGTTTTACAGGGAATTTTCTAAACGGCATTTAGTTCCATTAACTCATTAGCACTAGCAATCCCGTTATTTTAATCTAATATGATATATATTACAACTAAGAGAGGAAGAAAAAAAATATATTATAAGATACAATCTGACGATGGGTTATATAATTATTACACTAGTCACAAACGAATTGGATCGCACGGCACAGAGCGGGCGACGGCACCGTTGAGTTATTGGCTGGAATCCACGCAAATCTCGCGAAGATACATTACAACCCCCTTTATTGATGTATCTATGTGAGAATCGAGGCTTTCTAGCATATGAGAATAGAGAAATATATTAAAACTGTAAGAACATATTTTGTAGACTCTACGCTAAGTACGTAGGCTTAAATGTATGACGAAATGTTGGCCTTGTATTAAATTTTATAATTAATATTTAATATGCATAAGTATAGTACACATCCTTCCAGTCCTGTAGTCCATTGCTGGACATGGGCCTCGCCTTTGAAAACACATACCTATCGAAAATCACGATAAAAATTAAAAAGTTATTTATAAATATATGTGACACAATATTTGAAAATAAGTTATATTAAAGACTTTTTAAAAAAGCTTTTATTTTTTCGAGTTACTCTTAACAAACCCTTTCATTTGATACCCATATTGTAAAAATGCATTAAAAATATCGAACCATTCCAATATCTTAGATGGTCCGCCATATTGGATTTAGAATGACGTCACAAACCATATCGTGCATTGTCAACCAAACTAAACGTGTAAACAAAATTTCAGCTCAATCGGTTGAAGAAAAAAATTGAGTTCAAAGATTCCACCCGAACAAACATATTTACATACTTTGCAAGTTACATAAATAAAAGCTTTTAAAAAGAGGTAGCAACTTATCAAATATCTAAGGTATGTAAAAAAGTAAAAGGAAATGGAGCGTAGCAAAGTGTTGGCACCGTTGAGTTATTGGCTGGAATGTTGTACGCCATTAATGTCGTACGCTAAGATACATTTCAACCCCGCTTATTGATTTCCCTATGAAGGATGTGGTTTACATTAGAAATCATCTGCAGTAAAAAAACTTATGAAGGCAGATAATATGTGAAATCATAAAAAAATATTTCAACACATTTCAACACATTCTTCTCAAAAAAATCTTAGCAGATAATGGAATAAAATCTGGTGAATTCAAAAATGAAGATACAATAATACCGGAATCGAAGCAAGCCAATTTTGGAGTCCATTTATTATATATGTATCTCACTTAAAGCGCCATCGCTTCAATCGGCTATAAGCGATTTTCAACGGGTTCGCGATATTCGAACGAATTTGCTTTGCGCTGTTCCGATCTCTATGCAAACGACGCCCAATCTGAGACTAATATTCCCGGAAGAGAAAAAGTTCTGCGCTAAGTGTAAAAGACATTAATGCAAATTTAAATGCCAAGACTAAGTAAAAAAGTAGATATTTATTGAACAGAAATTCCTCAGTTTGGTTTTTAAAAGTTTGATAGCCAAATATTTTTTTCATATTTCAAACCCAAAAAGTTAATACGCAATCGAAAAAAAAAATGTATAAAACTATAGGTAATCAAGTTATGTTTAAGTTGAAAGAACTTTTTTTAATTATGATTATTTATTATTGAATTAATTAAGGAATAGAAAACGATTAATAAAAAAATCTATCAATAGTTGTTAACGAACTTTTTTTCTAAGCTAATACTGCGTACCGTTCTTACTTACTTTTAAAAATATTTTTATTTCAATTTATCTTTATTACTTACTAAATCCACACATGACAGCGGTGATATTCTAAAGCTAAGTGGCTAAGAATTCGACCTCTTAATCGTAGGCTTTGACTTTGTAAAAAAGTTATATGCGCTTTATAAAATTAAATATCACCTGCTGTTACGGTGAAGGAAAGCGCCGTGAGGAAACCTGCATGCCTGAGAATTTAAAAAAAATGTTCAAAGGCATGTGAAGTCCACCAACCCGCATTAGGCCAGCGTGGTGGACTAAGGCCTACATCCCTCTCATTGTGAGAGGAGACCCGATCATGTAGTGGGTCATTAATGGGTTACTGACTGACTAAATCCACAAACTGCCAGCATTCCCCATGCTAAATTGTCGTTTCCAAACTATTGGCAAAGAGAGTGGTGAGCGCAATGGCACAACATTATACGAATTGTGTGCTTATTGACCGAATTGTGTGATGTAACCGACAGCAATCCAGCGGTATTCACGAGCAGCGCTACCAGTAGGTAATACAATTTATCCGCATTTCCAGGCGAATTAAACCTAGGTCTGGTTCTCTCGTGTAGGGCGACCACTAAACATGGCAATCATACACAGCCGTTTAACACACACCTACTGGCCTAATTGCATGTTATTCGACCGCAATTAGACAGCCCAGTGTCGTAGCTTCGGTTTATAAGGATTTAACTCTAAAAGCCATTATTTTGATGCCGATATTTAAAATTTTACGTACCAATCATTTCTTAAGGACTAATATTAAATACTGTGAGATGGATCTTGGAGCTCGTAAGCGGTTGCTACAGATGGTTGAAGCTGCGGCCTTCACGGGCAATGCAAAAGCTAGGACTGGCCAAGCAGAGAAAGAAAAATAGGTAGGAAGAACATGGAGATTGAAAATAAAAACTGTCAGTATTGTAAAAACTGTCATTATTGTAATGGACGTAATATAGAAAAGATTCAAAAGTTGTATATTTTAATTTTATTATTCCAGATTCCCCTAAAAATACGAAATGTAAATAATGAAAAAAGGTTTTAAATGTTTAAAACGTTTTTTCTTATTTGAAAACATTTAGATAATTGCGTATTGAATTTTTATATAACCCACATAGCTTAAAAAAGTCATTGTTGCATGCTAAGAATCGAAACCGATCTTGATTAAGAGGTCGAATTTCTAACTACTAGGCTTTCACCGCCCAGATATTTTTTTTCAATGGGTTTTAATCACAGTAATAAGCCTATTATCCTGTAGAATATTCAATTAACTGAAAAGGCGTAATTGGCCGAATAATTAGATTAATTACGAACGTAAAATTATCGACGTGGACCTATACATTAATACCACATTAAATTTAATGTTTTTAATTTTCATTAAAGTAGATTTTATTTCCAGTGAACCAGACACCTAGTATAATTATGGTAGATACCTACATACGGTAGGTACCTACGCGGCTACGGACAGTTTTCCGCGCGCCATTACCCCGGTGTCATGATGAAATATAGCCATTACAGCCCATTTCTCTGAACCAACGCCGTTTCAACTGCAGGTATATTTCCCGTTATCCCAATGTCAAATAATTTTACAATTGATACTTTAAACATAGATTTTAAAATGTAAAATCGTTCATGTCTTATGAGTTTAACGGAACTACAAAAGAGTTCTTATAATCCGTCAAAGAATTTTTCAAAGAATTCATCAAAGAATTATTTTTAAATTCATTATAAGTAATACCAATATCACGACATCTACATACACAAAACTATTATTAGATTTATTTTTGTGAAGACATAGAGAAATAAATACCTATGGAAACTCGTTTTCGATTACGATCATAAATGGTGGATTATGCGAATTATAGTGGGATGGCAATCACATCTTCCAACCTAAATACAGTGGACCCCCGGTAATCCGACGGACATTTTGCAGGGCAGTGTCGGATTATCGAATTTGTCGGATTATAGAGTACTGCCTATGACCCCCTATAGTCCGGAATTTTTAAATAAGAGTAGGTACTTACCTTGTACTCCGACAAATTACAGATTCAATGATAGGATTCTATATGTTGTATATATATAATATATTCAGAAGTACAAATCATACATTATTGTACATGTACATAATATTGTGCATTAGCAAAGATTGACCATGTCGGATTACAGGGGGTGCCGAATTAGCCGGGGGCCGGATTACCGGAGGTCCACTGTAAAAGTAGCTAGCTGCACAATTGATTGTGTCAATACCTACACCTACAATATACGAGTACCGTCACATTCCACTATTTCTGGTCTGGTAACAATAACTCATATGACACCAGCTGTTTCGCACGTCCGTTGGATGAAGCAAATGCCGTCAAAATTGTACGTTGCCTGCCCACAAACACACAATTCTGTGTTATTCCTGCAATACGCTGTCTGTGTTATTCCTGCAATACGCTGGGTACCTATTCGCATAAGCTAAAATTACGAGTATGTTATGGTTCACGAGACATTTCCTGTCAGAGCAGCATAACCAACATAGCAACGAATTCAATATTTGAAATCATAAAAATATTTTTTTTATTCTTTATGACAAAGACACGCAGTTTACGTAAATTTCTTTCTGAAACTAGAAGAGAACTATTAATGATAGAACGAGAATATTTTCCACAGCATACAAATAATCCACTACCACAGATAACCCTGCGATCATAAAATATTGCAATGATTTAGTGTAATATAATTATGTGCATTACAAATTTGACACAACAAGGGATTAACGAACGAATGAAAGCCTGTAAGTCCAAGCATAAACGGATCAAGTATTCAGGTACCTACCTACTAGTACCTACCTACCAGTTGTATTATGATTCCAGACAAAACGTACCTAGGTACATATTTTTAAGGGCGTAATTCATGTAATATATCACGAGTTCGCGACCACCGGGGGCATTGTGGTGCGAGTGGTGCCACACAGCCATTAAACTACCAGTAGGTACAGTACAGATACGAATATATTGTATTCCTTGGTGGGCAAACGTATCTAGAGGAAAAACGTAAACATTTCCACTTTTCTCTTGAGATTTCTTTTCTGAGAAATAGTTCGGATAACAAAGAGAATCGGCACCTTAAATTCATAGTAGCATATAGGACAAATCAAAAATACAACATTTATATATTATCTGTTTGTAAAACTCATTAATGACCCACTGGAGGGTCGAGTATCCTCTCACAATGAGACGGATGTGGGCCTTAGTCCACCACGCAGGCCTCACGATGTTTTCCTTCACCATTCAAGCATTGATATTTAATTTATAAAGCGCACAAAACTTTTTAAAGAAAGTTATTGGTGCATGCCACTAGGATTGGAACCTGGACCACCCGAGTAAGAGGCCGTATTCTTAGCTACTAGGCTATCACCACTTTTTCAACATTTATTATTTGAAAACAGCAAATGCCTTTATAGTTATATATATACGAAACTTGAATGAATAATGTTTTATTCTCTTTTATTATATATTTGTTAGTGTAATGTTTCCAGTACATACATATACTCTATTTATCTTTTACTTTTCGTACTTAGTTTTAGTTTTAGTTATTAGTGTACAACAAATAGTAGACAGTAGATAATAGATTGTTTTATAAATAGTAAATAGTAATACAATTTTGTTTACTTTTGCTCACATTACTTATATTTGTCGCAAATTATTTTTCATAAGTAGGTACCTACACTATGCAAGTAATAAGTGGAATAAAGAAAGAAATAAGGGGTAGACCAAATCCTGATTAAATAAAAAAAAACATCAAAGAAAAATGGAATACATTTTTAATTGAGTTTATGAGTAAAAATATAATGTGTGAAGATTATAAATTACATGACTGTATAATATTACAGGTAATTTAGGAATCATGAAACATTTTGCTCAAATAAAGTAGAACATGTGATGAATTGAGAGCGTTTAAAATGAATTCATTCTGCATTAAATTGATATCTATTCTAAAGAAATGCGAGAACGAAGCTGTATGCGGGCCAAAACAAGCCGTTGCCGGCCAAACTTTTCACTCAAAACCCAAACCACATAGCGCCGGCTGTTTACGACTGCTTAGCCGAATTGAAGTGTAAAAGCTTTTCAAAAAAATACGAGATATTGAACGAAATGAGCTTTAAAAACTTAAAATATTTTACCGCTTTGAACAAAATACTTCTATATTAAATACAATATTTATGTAGAGATGCTTTCTCGTGAGGGATAGATAAAAGAAGTTAGTACCTTTACAATACTAATTGAATTAAACATCTTCCACCCATCATCACCGAATTCAAGTCTTCGGTTTCGGACGCAAGAGTACAAAGAATTAGAACTGTAAAAACATGCAACACTGAAACTTGGCCCATTCGCGCAAATATCCATAATTCACAAACATACATAGGTAACGATGGACCCAGGAATTTAATAACGACAGTGAATGCCGCGCCGCCTTTATTGCCAAGACGTTGCAATAAATTTTACAGAAATTAATGAGTTGATTAAATTGTCGAATCCGCAGACTAATTTTGTACTCAAAGCTAATTTATCAATTTGATAAGGGTAGGACGCTCCCCGAAAAGTAGGTATTGCCCGTCGTGTATTCAGTTTAATTATAACATCGAAAGTTATACGTCCAACAGCCCTATTTATATCCTTATTTAATTAATACAGTAGGTACTCTGAAAAAAGTAGGAATAGCACTACTTTATTTTCTACATCATCTACATCTGTCGTCATGACCATATTAACTTCCATTCCATTCCGTTCAAATTATGTATTTAAACTATAATAATGGTATCAGTAAGGTTACCATTAACAAGCCAGTTGCCACAACCTATGATGAAGCATTAAAATTTAGATTCCAGAGTCAGATAATAGAGTGGAAGAGAAACTACGACAACTATAAAGCATGAAATAAATTAATTTTTAATAAAAATGTGAACGTTTGGAGTGTATGTTCGGAGTCTGTGCAAAAATGAGGTTATCTATAAATTTTGGTACAGACTCCAAAAATACCTTATTATTGAAGTCTGTTTGTAAAGTGATTTCTTACTTTTTAGTTTGAAATCGGGTCACAATCAGCTTTCTCGAAAAGCTTTCACAGCCTACACTTTTTTGGTTTACGAGAAAGAGAAAATGGTGACAATTTAAATACAAATCTTATTTTAATATGAGAGCGTAACTTCATGCACGTAAACGGTCAAATGGACGGGGAGGCGGAAAGTCATTAGATTCATGGACCGGGCGGAGTGGCGGTGATGATGATAGACATAGATACGTTTGTCCAGCAGTTAGTTTACTTTAGCTGATAAATACTTTAAATACATAGGTGCATAGGCCGCTATTTTAAATAGTAAAAATATTGTCATCAGGGCGTGCGATAGAGCGTGTGTGCGCGGGCGGAGACGGCGCGGGCATGGTGTCGGCGGCGCGGACTCTGCTGGCCTCCGTCACGCGCGTGCTGCTGCTGGCTGACATGGTAGTCGTACGGCAATTGTTACTCGCTAAGGATAAGGTAAAACTATCACTCAACCATCCCACCCACCAACCACAGCGAAAGACATTCCCAAATCATTGACTGGGGGACTGTAAGGAAACATTTCGATACCCATGCCAAATTTTACGATGCAACCGAAAAAACATTACTAGATCTTTTTAACTTTGCCTTAGCTGAACTTGACTCCATATAAGCGTAGATGATTTTACTATCACCGTAATCGCATCGGATTATTTCTCATTGTTAAGCTTCCACGGAATAGGCCAAAGTTCTCTTTTTTTTATCACCCACTCTCTGACATTCGCTTTCTGACTATTTTACACTTTTTAGCTTAACACTTTTAGTAAAACTACTTCTGCATTCTATTCAAAGATTACGATCTGAACACGAAGAAACTTCGATATCAGCTCGCTCGTCCTAAAGTTGTTATTGAGTTATCGTGAATTGTGTGCATGCGGGCAGGTGGCGCGTTCACTGGATCGTTTGGAGTCAGTGTCCAACTTCGCAGAGTTCGTGCGTGCCTTCACGGAGTTCGGAGGAGGCATGGTGGAGCTGGCGAGACTGACAGCGGAGAGACGGGCCGACTTGCGCGACGAGAGGCGGAGAGCGCAAGTCGCAGCCGCGAGAAACGTCCTAGAACGCTCCACCCTCATGCTACTCACCTCGTCTAAGGTATGACAGCGTCCTTTTCTTTAAATAATAAAAAAACTTCACACTCATCCTACTAAACACAATTAAGTTTCTTTGTAAGAAAAGAAATGACATGTAATGCTAATAATCGCAATGTCGAATCCAAAATCACAATAATTATAATATTAAGCTTTTTATGATTTTTTTATGAATTTTTCCTTTTGACAGTTTCCATAGTTACGATCTAAGTAGACGCACTTTGTTTATGAATATTTCCTTTGACAGTTTCCATAGTTACCATCTTACGCATTTTCGCTTACGATCTCTCCTAACTAGTCTAATATCGAACCCAAGACTCTCCTCACATCGCACCGACATCTTAAGGATTGCGCCACGCATGTTTCTTAAATGTTAAAAGGAAACTTTCTTTTAATTCTCCTTATATCAAAAGAAAAAAGGAAAATTATATACCTATCTAACTGCAGGAACGGGTACTATTGTAACATCACCTGCAATTAAATCTTTTCCGTAAATTGTGAAGAGAATTGATATCTGCGGAAACAAAATAGACATCCCGTTATTATAACTGAAGAAGAAAGTAAAGTTACTCAGTATCTTGGTAAAAGTTTTCTTTTAGCTTTAATATAACCAATTTCAATTCCAATAGTATAATCGATATTAAGAAAATTGGAGGGTTGAATAACTATAAATTTTCCGCAGTGTTCGTGGCTTCATAGCTCGCGTAAATTAGACCCGTGGTCCGGTAGCCTTTCTCCATCAATTATGTAGGTACCGCACCAAATCGGGCCACGGTGCTTTGTTTGTGACAACAGACTTTATGGGCGGCCATATATCTTTGGATTTCATAGTCTAGATCAACGCTAATGCTTCTATAATACACTAAAATCTTAGTGTGATTGTTGAAAATTACATAATACGAGCAAATACCTTAATTACAAGTATTTTAATGTAAGTTAACGTTTGGCTGCATAGAATACACGACGTTGTGACATTGACAAATTTTGTTACGTAATTTAATTTACAGTAAATAACAGCTCGGCAGTGCCTGAATTCTGTTAGGTACGAACTTTCTAAACAAATTTCACAATGCATCTTCTTAGACACAAACAATATTTCACGTAGTTCCTGTCAACCCCATTCGATCGTAAATTGCGAATAACGCATTTCGTCTCAGTCCTGGCTGACTATCAATAATGAGCTTATGTCTAACTACTACTGAAATTTTGAAAAATCCCTTCCAAGTTATAACAAATTACTACTAATTATTTACTAATTATACTACTTTCCTATTTGTTTTAATATGATACATTCTTTCCTTAGGTACCATCTATTTCTAAAGCCGAAAATATAACAATATTTACCGTATCGTAACAAATAACTTTGCTACATCGACTCATTTTTCAGACGCCGATCTAGTGTGGGCGAGATCACATTTTCTCAGCATGCAACATCCTTCAAAATAAAATACGGCATATTACTTTAAATTGAGAAGAAAACTAAGTTCCGTTGAAAAATTGCTTTGCTATGATCACATCCCTTTTTAGAATTCAGGAACGATGTAAACTCGTAGCGTCGCGTCGTAGCAGATAAATATATAGGTAGTGGAATGGAGAATATCTACGTTTTCCGTATTTTATGTATAATAAAGGACCTTTTTTATTTCAGTTTATTAAGAAAATTTTTAATTAATTATTATCATAAGCGTATCTTATAACTTGAATATCATAAGAATAATATGTAAATTTAACGTAGGTATTATTTATATTTTTCTTTTAGGTACTTGTGCTATATTTCACCTAAATTTTAATATGGGGTATTCAGTGATAAACGGTAGGTAAACGGTGGGTTTATTTACCTACCGTCAAATATTAATGGCTCCAATTTATCCAACGATGGACAAATCTATGAAACAAGGAGGTGATAGCTTCAATTTTCTATAGGACTGGGAAGTTTATGATTCGATTTTCGATATCGAAAATTAATGAAATGTATTTTTTTCCTACTCTTGGTATCAGACATGTCTGCGGCATCCTGGATGTGCGTCGGCGCGAGAGAACCGGGACACGGTGTTCTGTCAGATGCGGCGCGCGATGGACCTCATACACTACGTGGTGCGGGACGGGCTGCCGGGCCACGAAGAACACTCCCAAGAGGTTTGCCTAATTCCCTGTCAAAACACAACAGTAACTACGAGTAACCAAGTTTCGCGATAATTCAACTATTGCTATTGCCCATATTCGAATACATTCTTCTATTTTCAAGATAATAAGGCTAAAATAATTGTTAAGTTTGTAAATATCTACATTAAAAATAAAATAATTAATTTAATATAATTTCCTTACAATTTTACTTGAAAATCGTATAATGGGAAGTTTCTAATGAAACCATAATATTTTCCTGGTGGAAATAATTTGAACGTAGATATCGTACTTTGCTGATCACGTGCTGGCGGGTGGCCAATGTCTATAGGAAACACTGTCATACCTTAATTTTGCTAGTAATTTTGAGCACACAATGAACAATTTTCAGGAAATTATTGAATTAACCTTGGGTTTGACATTTAACTAGGTGTCTTTGATGTGAAAGGTACTTTAACAAATATATAAGAATACTATTTTACGTTTAATTTTATACCTAAAACAATATTTTTGGAGCTACTTAGCCTTCCTGGATATATAATCATCAACTTAAACCTTGAGGATGACGAAATCAAATATACGCTGGTTAATTATTAGTCCAACTGTAATCCAATTATTAGTCCAACATGTATAAGCTTACTTATACTACATGTTATATGGATGAAGGTGGGTAAATTTCATAACTTTGTTAAAAGTTAATGTCAGGAACATTGTAGAGGCGCCAAACTACTGAATAATAGTGCCAGTCATGCAGCGTTCTACAATATCACTTCTCAAATGAAAATATCTCGTTAGTACTACTAGTTTATCAATCTTGGAATGTAAAGGCTTAGTTCACACTCGTCAGATTGGACAACTGATTCACCGTTTATAATGAATGTTCCTTTACCACTGGACTATCTAAGCATTTCAAAAAATAAGACTTCATCGTTCTTGAACTATCTATCGCACGTTCATTTGTAGAAAACGAAATTTGCGTCTGTTTCAAACTGTATTCATTCAAAATGAAACTCGGCAATGGTCCAATAAAAGTTTTAAGTACTTTTCGTTACAATAACGAAATTCCGTTCATATGAGTTTGTAGAAATAGAATTCCCTCATTTAGTGAATATGAATTGGAGCTCCATTTACGGTAATAAGCAAATGTAATAACCAAAATATTTATCTTTCATATATCTGAGTGCTTCTATATTTAATATTTAATCAATTACACAGGGCGTATCATTTCAATAAATATCTTAAAAAGCACGGAAAATGATATTCATTATTAAAACCGCAATTTTAAACCAACATAGTATTGCTAGCTTATTAAAATTTGAGTTAATAAACAACACAATTTGTTATTAAGTGGTCATTTATATATGGGTTAAAATTACAGTTTGTTTACGGATAATTATTACTAGCCCGCCAGAAATATGTAAGAGTAAATAAGACTACATAGTATCGAAATTATTTAGTTAGATAATATAGACATTCCGCTGTAACTCAATTACCCCTGCCTCTATTATAGCCTTTTCTCGATACCTACGAGTACATTACAACGTATTGTTACGGTGGGCAAAAGGGCAGGCCCAGTATCCTTCGGGCCGGCTTTACCGTGTTTGACGCCCAAGGCGAGCTGTGACCCAATTATGAGCTGGTATATAAAAAATCGTCATGTAATTTAGCATTATTGATTTCTTGACTCTTATTTTTTTACTTTTGCTCCGTTCACTCCAACTCGTTTTGGGCAACGGCTAAATGTAATTGGAAACTGCGTACTCGACTCCACAGAATATCACTGGGTACAGCTGATAAAATATTAACCGTAGTTAGACAAACTTACACTATTAGGAAGCATTTAAACTACTGAACTTCATTTATGCACTATTTAATGATCAATTTTTAGTCTCCATTATGTACGTATAAAATATATTGTAACGTAATATACTAACAGTAGCCTGCACATTGTAGGTAAGTATAATCTTGACGGAATATTCACTTTTTCTTGTTGCGAATTTCCCCCTTCATTAATCCCCTATGTGTACGAGTAATTGGTGCGTGCTTTTCCATTTTAAACATTCCAAACATAAACACAATCTTTTATTTCTCTTGTAGTTGCAACCTTTCTCGGATAGTCACGAACAGGTATAAAATCAACTTAGTAGGTAGACGAGTGCCTTCTACTTATTATCCTTATCAAAGTACGAGTATGTATGCATAAAGTATTTCACAACAACCTAGAGCATTACCTGAATGTGTGCTTCAGTTTCAATGAGAACATCTCGTAAGCCTCTTTAGAAATGTACACGTTTGCTTTCTGATGCTAGGTACCTATACAGAATTTTTAAACGTTTTTCCAGAAATACAAAAATAGAAATTTTTAAATAATTTGAAATTTATAAGAACATTGTAAGCAACACGTGTCAGGAAGCAAAGAGAAAATTTACATACAGATTGAATAGGTTTTTGCTTTTGGCAACTAGGCATATCATTACAATTGCTAAAAATATATATAACTTTAAAAAATCATATATTTGCTCATCTAATTTATTCGATTAAAAATTAATCAGGCAAAATAAATCTCAATTATTCAGCTATTGATTGTACTATTTTCCTAGTGAATTGAACATTTTCAGGCAAAATGGTAGGTATGTAAAGTTGTCAAAAGCTGAATGTACATAAACTTTATGGTTGTTAAATTAGCTTATGTATTGTCCAATTTATTCACACTTAGGAAATCATTAATAAATCAACTTTAGAAATTTAATTAAAATTCACGAAATTTTTGCTAAAATTACACGCTCAATACGCTTAGGGTGACGATAATTAGTTTCGCTTGATGCTTTGATATGTATCAAATGTTCTTAACAACTCCAAGGTATTTTATTCGAAGTAGACCAAAGTTTACAAGCTTATCCGCAGCTAACACTTGACACGCTCTCTCTTATTTACCGTACTGTAAATATTTTAAGAGTCTATACAGGCGGTCGTGACACTTTTAACACCTCTCCTAACAACCGAAAACAAATTATGTAGGTACCTATGAATTTACTATCTCTAATTTTATTAAGCTGTGGTCAATAAGTGGATATTTATTTCTGCCATAAAGTATTGACGATCGCTTACATCTGCTGCTACTATTATGATTTTTATTGTAGCCACTAACAATAACATACCTACAATAATTTATTTATTGTGCCCTTTAGGAGATTAAACATAAAAAATACAAACAGTTGTAAAAAAACTCATGAATTTTGTTCTATTGAGTGTAACACGGTCTGTATAGAGCTCTATACTAATTTATTTTTCTTCTTTTACATATCACCTACTTTTCTTTAAACTTTTACTCCTTACATAGAGATAAAACTTACAAATATAAAAACTGGAATAAGTATATCATTTTTGTTTGATTAAAAATTTATTTCTATTCTCTATTAAGTTTAAGTAAAGTACTTAGATAGAAAAAAATACAAATAACAAGTTATTTTGTTCTTGAACAGATAGCTACTGTAATATTTACTACAACATTTAACTAGAACGTTAATATACTTGTTATATAATGTTAATATAATGTAAATACATTATTGCTTCATACACATAAAATAGTAGGTAATTGTAATTTAAAAACATAACGGCAACACACCAAACAGATAACAGTTAATGACAAACAACAGTAGTACTTAATCAAAATTGTTTTGTTATAAAAATAATAGAAAAAATACATAGGGCAATTTATTTTTATAAAAGTATTCAGTTTATATCCAATCGACATCTATTAAGACCGTCACTATCTTACAATTACTAAACTACAGGCTGCTCAATGGGAGGCGGGGACAGCGTTAGGTGCATTAAGAGGTCTGACATCACAAGTGAGAGCCGCAAGAGCCCGAGGCGGAGCAGACGTGGCGAGGAGAAGAGCCCTCGCTGCCACGTTGCGGGCCCTGGTGGAGCGGACGCACGACTTCACAGACTCAGCCTACACGTCACACGATCACCGGCAGAGGATACTAGCGCTGGCCGAAAGAATAGCTTACGAGCTGGAGAGGCTGGTAGCCGTTGCCTTGTCTGTGGTGAGTCTAAGTTCTTACAACTATTATCCCCAAACAGTTAAATTTTCGTTCAAAATTAGATTTAAATTTCCGTACTTACCTACTCTACAATTTTCTGTCGTCTATCAACAAGCAAAATTCGAAAAAGAACCAACTACCATATACAGTCCGTTTTTATTCCCTTGTCCTATTTGATATTATTTATCTATTTATCTTTGCACTACTTTTTATTGAAAAAAAGTTTAAAATTGCTTTAAAAAATTATAGTAGAAATCTTACTTACTAGAAATCTGTTTCAATATTAAATGACTATTTAGTATTAATGTTTTATAATTTTGTGTGTGCGTTATTTTTAAATCGCAAATAAAAATAAAAAGACATGCTAAGATTGTTTACCAAATTTGACAAGTGTAAAAAAATGGACTATTGTATAAAAATTTTCTATTATTAGGTAGTAAACAGGACAATAATTTATATTTATTGCAGAAGTAATCTTCGTATTTAGAAAGCCCTTACCTACGACTTTTAGCTGCCAGGCAACATCTGTAATTTAAAAATTTCAAATAACTTATCGAAACCCCCTGTTTGTGAACTGAATAGATTGTTGTTAGATTTTTTTACGAATTAAATATTTAATTTATTAATACGCTTAAAAGTAAGGCTTTTTCCTCCAGCACAGATTATTGTAATGACTCGTACGTTGTACCCATTCCAGGAAGAAGAGGGCGCGACCAGCGGCGCCGCGTTGGAGAGCGCTTGCGCGGGCGCCGCGAGCGCCGCCTCCGAGCTGGAGCGCGCGCTGGTGGCGGCGGCGCGCGACCAGGCGCGTGACCTGGCGACGCTGGCCGACGAGGCGCGCCGCCTGGCCGCCGACCTCGCGCACATAGGTAACCCTCGACGAAAGATAGGTACAGCTCACTTATAGCCCCTCGCGAACACTTATGTGTTAGGTCCTAGTGTTGATGCTCGTTTCTAAACCTAATAACCTAACTCATCTCATTCGATCCTTGCTACTAAAACGTCTGTCTGTCTTAGAGAGCCCTTGTTGCATAATTTTCTGTTTAATTTGTGCCTCTACGTAGAGTTGGCTTGTTTTGACTCGTTGATTTATTTAATGACCATTTTCATTAATATTTCTGTTTCGCATGTCGTAAAGTATATAAAGCTTCTAAAAAGCTCACTCTTCAAAAATCGTTCGTCACGTAGATGCGTATAAAACAATCTTATAGGTTAAGACGAATAGACGTTTTAATTAAAACTATAACTATATCATACCACAACACACGAGTGTTCGCAAACAGCAACCCTTATCATCGGGCTCCATAAATGTAACCCGCAGCACACATTTGATTTTCAGCTAGTTCCTGTGGTGAGAGAGAATCCGAGAGACTGCACAGCATAGCCAGCCGGCTACACGAACAATTAGACCACATTATAGAGGCAGGTCTATTTTTTATTCTGTTTGCATAGTTTAAGTAACGGGTGATAAAACTGTTGAGGAATTCTGCAGGTTTGCAAACTGCTCAGGCACATAGCGATGTCCGAGACGTTACAAGTTAGTGCGAAATTTGCCGAAATCAACTTGAGGATATATGGTCCGCAAGTGGTGACGGCGGCTCGAACGCTGGCGGCGCACCCGGGGAGCGCGGCGGCGAGGGAGAACCTCGACGTGTTCGTGGACATGTGGGCGTGGCTGCTGGCCGACGCAGCGCGCTTGGCCCGGGAGCTGCTCGACCTCACAGACGATAGACCGGACAAGCAGCAGTATAGCAGTTTACCCAGGCCGGGCGTAAGTTGAAAAACACATGTTTCATCCACTTACCTAAGTATTAAATTTCCTCTTAAAAATATTAGTTTAGACAACAAAAATATTGTAAATAGTTCTCAACAAATATCTTTTCATGATCTTACACTAATGGCTACTAGAAGTAGATAAGTGTACTGGCTTAAAACTGGTAAGGTTTTAAAGGAGATTTCAGGAAGATGTTTAGTTATCAGATCTACTTTACAGAAACACGGTACAACGAGTAAGCCGCTCAAAGCTGTTAAGTTAGACTCAGATGAGCAAGCAAAGATTGCGAAGTCTGGTTTAGAGATGAAAATGATGTCTTCAGAGATGGACGCAGAGACTGAAAAGTGGCAAGGAGCCGCTGACGAAAATAACGACATTGTGAAGAGGTATGTCTGGCTGGGAGTTTATAGATATTCTGTATCCCTTATAGCCTCTAATAATGCTCGATTTTTTGTTATTACTTACATGACATTAATAAATTATTTAACAAAAATAAGTTTTACAATTTAAGAATGTATATAACAAAATCATTCGCGTAATCTATTATTTTATGAAACTTTATAATAAGACATGAAAAAAGTAAATTCTATTTTTATATTACTACTCTTTCTTGCGTATTTCAGGGCGAAAAATATGTCTTCCATGGCCTTCGCTATGTATCAGTTCACAAAAGGCGAAGGTCGTTTAAACACCACTCAAGACCTCTTCACACAAGCGGAATATTTCGCCGAAGAAGCTAATAGACTTTATAAAATCGTTCGACAATTTTCATACCAGGTAAAGAAATCTAGTTAGTTAATTTTTCAGTGAAGGAAAAGGTATCTATTGCGCATAATTTTTCATAATGATTTCCAGGTGCCGGCTGGAACAATAAAAAAGGAGTTATTAGAGCACTTAGATAAAGTCCCAACGTACGTCCAGCAATTACAGTTTACTGTAAAAGAACCGACAGTGGGTCGCGCCGCAACTTTTAGCAAAGTAGACAACGTAATTCAGGAAACAAAACATCTAATGAACGTCATTAGTAAAGTGGTCACAACATGCTTTGACTGCGCAAATAAGGTGATCTTTTTTATCCGTTTTTTGCATTGTGTTACTTAAATTCCTTTTATACGAGCAACACATGGCACAATTTAAGTATAGAGATTTTTCTAGGAAATTTAAAGATTTTAGTGCATTGGAACGTAATGTTCCTTAGGTACCTTTGCCGTGGGAGTCGAGTGTGGGAGTGGTTAAAAGGCACCAGAGTGTTGCACCTGTTAAGTACTTTAAAGATTATATTTCGTTCGTGGCTGTTAGACCTGCGGGGGTGAAAAGTGTGATCGCAAATTAAGACTTATTCTTGTCAGTTCCTTGTTAAAACATACCGATTGCAACAGAAGAGAAATTATTTTCAAACAATACCTAACACAAGAATAAGTCTTCTTAGATATTTAGATTTAGATTGAAATTAAAATAGCAATAGAAAGTGAAATTGATCAACCTCTTGAGTTTATTTTATTTGTTTATAATTTTATTTTGTGTGTTTATTTTTCAACAATCACCATTTCCTGGGTGGTCTTCGCCATTCCAGGGTCGCATTCCGATGGAGAAAGCGATAAACAAGTCCTCAACAGATACAAATGATGATTCGGTCTGTCTCCGGCTTGCATTTTCATAAAATACATCCCAATATTCATGTAACTCTGTGTGTACCCGTGTATGTAGTTACACCTAAGCATGTTTGTGTAATTTCTTCGCCCATATGTTATAGTTAAATTATTATAGGGAGAACAAATATTTCGGCAATTGTTGCACTTATTAATAGTGCTAGTAAGCTATGAGCTACAAGTTAAAAGACCAAAATATACTCTACAAATTGATACTCTACATAACTCTACCATACTTTATTTTACGATTTAAAGGAGCCATGGACCCATGGTTAAATAATTTCGAAATCACTCTTACTTATTTTATTTTCAATCAGATTACACATTTAGCTATTATTTCGTTTTATGTTGTATAAATATATTATTTTCGTAATTTCAGTACTCCCTCTGTATGCCGGAGAGAGTTCCTATGTATTGGAAGCCCAATTTAAGAAAAGCAACTACATTTAAAAGTGAAAATAGTGTCTTAAACGGGTGATATAGGTATTTGTACTATTTTGTACGCTTAACGTCTTACCAAAGTGGTCATAACCGCAACACAGAGTAGGTAATACTAATACAAATACGAGTAACATACTAAAACATGACGAGCATTACACACTGCGATTTAACTCAAAGTTTAGCGTAGAATTTGTTTGATGGTGTAACCTATAGCTAATTTCTGAATGTTGTTTATGTGATGTTGCCATGATAATTTTATTATTTTATTTAGTTTAGAATCTGTGTGAATAACAATCGCGAACCTTAAAGTTTATAAATAATAATTAGCTATAAGCTTTAAGATCGGCTGCTACAATTTTATATAACGTAACTACGCTAGTCGTATGGAAATACTTAACCTTTGCTGACGTAAACGAATAACATTGTGTAATTATTAATTCAGTAACCTCAGCCCTAATCAAATTTATGGCCTATTTTCAATGTTGCGATGAATTTCGTTTCGATGAGTAAACAAAATTGGTTCTCGTGCATGGTGTTACTTGTTATTTCGATGGGTGACGTAGCGAAGGTGTAGACGTGGAATCACCCGACCGCGGACTCGTCGATAAAGCGTCAGCAAATTTTTAGAGGCTCACTTAACGTTATCCTCGACGGACTTTACGTAGCCGACGCAGTATCGGCGAGCCGCGGTCGTCCGCTCGCGGGCTAGTCGGCGCTGTTTATTGACATTGTGGTGATGATGCAGTACAAGCTGGACTTCACGGGGCTGTCGGCGGGCGGCGCGGGCGCGGCGCGCGGTGCGGCGCGCGACGAGGAGGCCGGCGGCGGCGGCGGCGGCGACGCCAAGCCGGGGGGCAGTTCCTCCGACACGGCCATGTGACAGTACGGCATGGGCCGGCGCGGCAAGGGCGACGCGCGCCGGACCAGGGTCAGCTTCCTCTTGTTTTAAGGACCTAAACTCCTTGAAACGACTCGTCGCCTAATGTCGGACGGTCGACACCCGCGGAGTGATGCATTTCTCCCTCATTTTATTCGCAAAGCTCTCGATGCCATGCCCGTTGTAGACGACGTGAGTCGTGTAAATTGGATGGTAAAGTTTATGATTGCGTGTATGATTTTTGTACCGATGAAAGATGGATGCGAATGTTTGAGAGGGAAGTTCGAAAATGATCTAGTGGAATCTACGAAGGGCTAATAGGTAGATTTGCAGCTTTGCAGCGTGGGACGCTACAGTTATTTGCTACGAACTGATGATCAAATGCACGGTATATGAACTGAGCGATAAAGTGAAGGAGCTTTGTGATTATTCGTTGGTTGCTTGACCGCGGGACCACAGGTATAATATCTACGTATTACAATTATATTATCATCTATGTAAATTTTAAAAAGTGCTAGAGTAGATTTTGATACGTGTGGTACCGATATATCTGACTAAAATGTTGTCAATCTGTTAAATTATCCGCAAAGAATGGCGATTTTAATGGATTGCGGCAAAATATTTTTTGTTAAGATGGACAGTACGATATATAAAAATAATTTCGGCAGACCACTTGCGACACACGAAAAAGTGTTTAATATCTGTTGCTAGTGCCAATCTTTACAAGTCTCTAACACATCGATTATTATATCGCAAGCATATAAAACCATGACGCAGTTGGTTGTGGAACTATAAATATACCTAATCTTTAATGTAAGTTATAAACAGTACAATATTTTGTATATAAATAATGTCGCATCTCACTTATGGATTCGATGACAATCGAATTCAGTCTTCTTATAATTATTATTTAGATTAGGTAGATAGATATCTACCTTATACGAAACGGATACAAACCGATATTACACTCATGTTGCAAATTTTGCCTCTTTATACATAATTATATTGTAATTAGTAAGTAATAAATAAAATACAAAGAGTGAAATCGTACAATAATATAATAAATACTAACGAGATCTTGTTACACTATAATAATGTTACACATTGTTACATAAAATACGTAAGCAATTATACATTGACCTACTTTTTTAATTTTCCCCCCTAAGCTTGTACATATTTCCAATACCTACCTTTGTGTAAAAATAAGAACTTATATTAGAGTATTCCTACACCACTTTTTATAAGTTAAGCTTTTTACGCCTTGCACTTTCCGTGTTCCTCTCACCGATTTTTGTGTTTGTATGCACGTACGCTTTCTCTGTGTTGTTTTGCAGTTACAGCTTTTGTTTTTCTAAACATGCCACGTTTACAACATCCTACTTTAATAAGACGATACACTGTTACTCTTGCATTCGATGTTTCGCATTTTAGTCATTTCTCTCTCAACGATAATCTACATGTAAATACCTACATATTATTATTTTAGAAGGCGTTGTCGATATTCGTATCGGTCGAGGCCCCGACGTGGTGGCGCACATTGCATGATTGTGAAAAGAAAAGAAATAGATGTGTGTTGCATGTGTGTTCGTGATAATCGTTATGAATGTCGTACTTCATCTTTCCGACGGGAGGATGTTTAGTGTTAAGATGGGGGAACTTGACTCTGGTGGCTGCACAGGCGGCCCCCGGTCGTCCGAGAAACGTCCGGTGTTATATAGACCTATCGACACGAACCGCCGAGCGCCGACGTAGGCCGCCGCACTCGGCTCATGGCTCTTGCATGATCTGTGTACTGGCTCAACTGGCTGCTACTCTTGACTGCAATCATATCGTTTGGCATGACGTCCCATTTTCATGACAGCAATCTCTAGCTTATAATTATATTATCAGTGTCGAGGCAATAATGAACATATCAATGTTATAGATTTAGTCTTTGGTATTTTAACAGAAACGAACGATTTAGGTTTTAAATATAGTTAGCAACTAAGTGTTATTAGGTAATACAGACGAATGTGCCTAGTCATAAATATTACATTTTTTTATGTCTATGAATGTTGTTGAAAATATTTACTATCAGACTGCATATCGTGTGGGACAATTCTCTATTTAAAATGCTATGAAACATAGGTAAAGAAGCATGTTAGGAAAACTTAATTAATAATTTTTATAAGATACCTACTTGATTTCCATCAGAATATATCTACCAACTTGTATATAACCTACCAACATAACTTAAGAATTTGACATTAGGTACTTCCTACCTAATTAACATGCTCTTACCCAATCCCATCTTGTAAGAAGGAGTTAAAGATTATTAAAGTTTTTGCTAGAGGCAACCTTAAACATACACAATTATAAAATTTGATTATTATTAAATAATGAAATCGGTTGTCCATACTTGGATGTTTTTATATACAAAATCAATCTAATGAAATGATAAAATGTAGAGACAGAGCTCTATTTAAACTTTGTTAACTTATTTATAACTTGGAATATAGTTAGGTAAGTAGCTTTTCGAAAGTACGATATTTTTAATGAAAATTCATAGGTATTACTTTTAAAACCTAATACATATTACCTAAACACCTTTTGTTGTAACATTTTTATGTAAGTAACTAAGTACCCACCCACGTGTTTGTTGTGATATTTATAATTATGTTAATTGTAATAAAAACTGAAAGTATAATTAATTAATTATCTACAATTATGTATATATTTTATCTCAGCAGCTACATGTTTTTACTACAATATTGCACTGCACAGGGTGGAAACTTAAGATTGAAAAAACATAATAATATTATGTATGTATAATATGTCATTGTTTACCTACTATAGTAAACAGCAAATAATTATGAGAATAATATAAAAGTGAGGGACAATGCTGCCCAATATGAAATAAAAACTAATAATAAAATTATATGCAATAAAATCTACGTACTCGTACCTATTGTTATAAAGTCAAGGGCTAACCGAATGTAGTGAAGCTTATCTTACATCTTTTAGACCTTTCAATACAACTTAATGGGTTTCTACTTGAAAGGACCAAAGATGTAGGTGCTCCACAACGCGATCTACAAAGTTTTTATCAAATTCTGAAGATTCCACCTACTGCAAGTCTGTTTCTAGATATATCTTTTGTTTTACACCTTGAAACTAGAATATATTTATTTATATATCAGATATAGGTACAGCGTGCATTAGTGTCTGAGGTCTGCGTATGGTCGGCTCGGTTTTATTACTTTTGGATGTGGTCTATATAACACTTTCTTCGTTTCTTTCTTCATTTAAACTATATTTATCTTAACATAGTTATTTGAGTATGATAAAAGCTAGTAACTTATTACTTACCTTATTTATTGCCCTTAAAATTGATTTATACAGAACATACGATGTTATCTATATACGAGTAATATCTATATATCAATCCATTTTTCACGTTAAGTTGTGTATAAAATTATGTGAATTAGGCTAGTTTCTTATAAGTTTTATTACTAAACACTATTTCAAGTAAGGTAAAGAGCTTGACTAAGCTTTATAATAAGAGTTGTGAATCGAAATTGTGGCCACTTAATGTTATAGACTCGTAATATTATTAGTGTAAAATTGCTTTGGATTTAAACGTCTACCAGTTGCGGAAAGCATGTTCATAATAACGCTCTCGGTATCCGCTTCAACGAAATATTCCTGTCATAAGATTTTTTTTAAAATACCAAAATAGAAGAAACAGATAATTATTTATACAAAAAGTTACAGAAGTATGAGCTGTTACATTACCTACATACTTGTATGCATACATGTCAAGATGTTAGGATTATGTTTAAGCCTAAATATTATCAAGTTCATTTTGAATAGGTATACAAGTAGTTCTTGTTTAATCGTATAATGCTTAGGCAATAAATGTACGTGAAGACGATACGAGTGAACTGATTTAAGATTAAAAGACTAGTGATGTTCTTGTTTATGGACTTAAAAGTCATGTGTTGTGTAGAAAGAACAGTCATGTTAAGGACGTAAAGTTGAAAGTCGCGCATAAGGGTGTTCTAAGCTAAACCATTTGATAAGAGGAGTTAAAGCCTTTGTCTTTACTAAAATAAAATAAAAAATGCATCTTAATTATTGTATAAGTTTACACTTGGAATTTACGAACCAATTCCCGAAATCTTCTCATAACGTACTTTCTTTATTTATTTACTACTTACAGTATTGGTAAAATAAGAACTGTTTGTACCTATACATTACTCTAGAAAATCTCAAGGCTATGATTACCTAATTGACAATTAAGTATTTAGTATAAATCATATCCAAAAATAGCTATTTTAGCAGTTTTTTATAAACAAAGGAACAAATAAGGGCCTTTATTTCTTTAGGGCCAAGGGTATATTATGATCTTGTAATCTTTTATCCAATATGGTCAACAATATGGTCACATGTATCTCTTTCTTACCTATGATGAATTAATGCAATTCTCCTCACACTTTCGCTTCATATCCTATACCTTCTTATACCAATAAAATTCATTTCTGATATACCTACCTATGTAGGTAATTTATTATTAGAATATTATAGGAAATTAACTGCTTAATACTAATTCAATACAAATACTTATAATGTACCCTTGGCTTATTATAAATATTAAATACAGAAGTATACACAAATTAAAATAATAAGTAGTTCATGCTAGTTTACAATTTAATGCTAGCTTCTGCTTGCATAAAATACCATAGTACAACATGAGATTAATAATACACTTACACAATAGCTGTGCCATTGTGCCTCTACTTATACGTAGAATATTATCGAATAAATAAAGCATAGGTATCAAATGGAGCATCGTGAAGCATACCATTGTTGGAGCCTGCGCTGTTAATTAAGTATTGAGAAGTTATGGAGTATTAATAAAAAGATGACTTCCATCGCATTTATTGTTCATGATAACTGGTTAGTGTATAGAGTTAGCATTACAGTGATTTGTGATATTACAAAGTACTTATTGGGATTTAGTACAACGTCCTGTATTATTTCGAAAATTTAATGTAGTTAAAGTTAGTGTGACACGTGAAGAACACCAATATAATAGTAACTATTAATACTAATACATAGATTTATATTATAGTCATGGCATAGTTTGGGACAGGGTCCGAGTGAAAGATGGATAACTCTATATTTATTCTTCCTTTATTGACGTTCTAATACTTATTTGCACTGCTCTTCATAAAAAAATTTTAAAATTTGTCATGGATGAAGGTTTATTTTCTACTTCAATATAGATACTTTTAGATATTCTTCTGATAAAAATGAACTAATTTTCTATTCTTAACTATGAGCGACAGATAATTTTGTGGCGGAATACAAATGAACCAAATAATGTAGAGTAAATTATATTTTAGCCTAAATCAATTTGTGCTATAATTACCAGAGGTGCAAAGTACCTTCGTAAATTATATATTTTTATTCTTTCCTTCATTATTGTATAAATGGATGTCAACCCTGAAGGAGTAAAACCCCGTTAAAATAGTAGATACTGTACATATTAATTACTCTTGATAGGATGTAAGAGATCTAGATAAGCCACGTGCGTATCGTCACATATTTTTAATCGTTTTAATTATAATACTTTATTAAGGATAAATATAATGTATTGTCAAGAAACTGTTGTGATTGTTATATTCGAAGTTGCATTTTCATTAAAATAATTAGAAGTATATTTTCCATAGTGCTGCCAAAAATACATAGATGTAGTCATGTTGTTTACGTAACAAAATGTTTTGAGGTTGTTCGTGGATTTATGGATTGTATTTGATGTGGCCGGTGAATGTAGATGTGTGGTTAATTTGTGTACGATAGCCATCATCACTGCCTTATTGCCAATACTTGTGAAGAATCCATAGGTATTATACTCTAGCCGTGTGTATACACTCTACGAAGGAATGTAGAATAATAATCGACGTAGTATTCAAAAGTGGTAGTTATGTTGGCTTGTGTACATAATTTAATACATTATCAAAATAAAAGGAATTCGTACGAAAATTAGTTTTATTCACTTTATCCCAATATGAACGAAACCAATATACCTACCTAAAAGGTCAGCGTATTTTTCAACCCAAAACAACAATGTTCTTCACAAGAGTGTGTTTAGTTTTTTTTTTAATTTGTGAAGATATTTGAAGGAGTGGAATGTCTTTTTATTTTTCTTTCGCGTCAATACAGCCCCGATTAAACAAAACAGTAATTGGGGGAGGGGGGGTTTTGTTAAGCCTCAAACAAGGCAAAAATTGCAGTTACCATCTGTCTTAGAATTTTTTTCTTCAGTAAGCACTCCGTAAAAGAGACTAAAGACATAAAGAGGCTCTTTAACGATTCCTAACGATTACAGTACCTATGTTCGACATTAATTGGTGATGCAGGTATTTGTTATACTTTCGCGCAAAATCAGCAGAATAGATTGGGGTTTTTTTGAATACAAAGTTTTAAATCTGGATTATGATATGGAATAATTTTTACTTCGCTCTTGACCAGTTCACGTGGACGAAGTCGCGGGAAACAGCTAGTACCTACATACATACATATCACATATATGTAATATAATATTCATATGTCGCATACCGCACAACTATAGTAATACGCCCAATGAATCAGTAGTGGTCGTTGGTTTGAATCTATAATATGTATGGTTGAGAACGTATTCACTCCATAGAGAACTTTTTTCTGATACATAATAATATACATTGTAATGCTTAATGTAGCGGTGATAGCCCAGTGGCTTAGAATTCGACCTCGAATCGAGGGGGCCGGGTTCGAATCCCAGTGGCAGGCACCAATGACTTTGTAAAAAAGTTATGTGCGCTTTATAAAATTAAATATCACCTGCTGTTACGGTGAAGGAAAACATCGTGAGGAAACCTACATGCCTGAGAGTTCAAAAAAAATGTTCTCAAAGGCCTGTGAAGTCCACCAACCCGCAGTAGGCCAGCGTGGTGGCCTACATCCCTCTCATTACGAGAAGGAGACCCGACCCTGTAATTAATGGGTTACTGACAATGCTTAATGAATGAATGAGTGAGTATTGTAATGCTTAATGCAACACAATCCTTGAAACGTCGAATCCAGCTATAAATTAGGAACAATGGCCATCATTTTGAATGCTTAGTAATCAGTTTAGGTTTGTATGGAGAAAACGTATTTTGTTTAAAAATTTGCTCTATCCTAAAGTTTGCTGCATGTCATTACTTTCCAGAATTTATTCCTTATTGACACTATCGAATGGTGTAATAATACAGGGTGTGATTTTTCTTTCAAATCAACGGGATCGATTCCTGGCTAGGTATATTGATTTTTCAAAAAACCAATGATGCAGTTTTAGTTTTCATCAAATTCGGTTCCCAGACTCCTTTCAGCATTTTTCGCTATTCTTCATAGTTACAGACTTCCCCATCCACGCACACTTGAAAAATTCACCCTGTAGGTATTTACTATAAATGATATAATATACTGAATCTATGATAAAACTCTTAGTTTGTCATACTTTTGACGATATCTGCTACAAACATTGAAAAATCAATGTTTATTATTGTTTCCTTGATATTTTTAACTCTTAGTTTGTCATACTTTTGACGATATCTGCTACAAACATTGAAAAATCAATGTTTATTATTGTTTCCTTGATATTTTTAACTCT
The DNA here is from genome assembly GCA_905147235.1 of Erynnis tages. Lineage (NCBI taxonomy): Eukaryota > Metazoa > Arthropoda > Insecta > Lepidoptera > Hesperiidae > Erynnis > Erynnis tages. Next base: position 6,648,379 of record LR990073.1, read on the forward strand.
TAGTTTGTCATACTTTTGACGATATCTGCTACAAACATTGAAAAATCAATGTTTATTATTGTTTCCTTGATATTTTTATAAGTATCTCGAAATAAAATAGAACTTAATTAAAAATATGACTTAGGTAAGGAAATGTAAAGGAAAAAGAACAAAAGCTGCATATATTACGTATTTATTTATATTTATTCAAAGGTACAATATATTACATCGTCTGCACTTCATTGCTCTCCACCGTACATCACAATCCTTCGTAATGACTAAGCAAATGATCAGTATGGTAAATTGGGTCGCAACCCTACACAAAATACAAAATTAAGCATATACTTAATATCTACATACCTAAGATTAACTCGGAAGTCAATACTGTGGTTTAGGAAATAATATAAATTTTACCATGGCATATTGATTAAATAAAGATTATGCATATCATAAATAATGCGTAGCCATCATTTGATTACTTTGATAATAAAAATTTAATGTAGTGACTAACGAAAATATTTACAAAGAAATGTCAAGTATACCATAACAGAGAACAAATATATAATAAGGTTTATGAATTACATAACTCGGATTACGTTCTTCGTACTAATATTATTAGGATTCAGAAGTATGTCTGATACAAATAAAGTAATCAGGATGTAGTTTTTCCATCGTGCATGAGGTCCATGCCGCGTTACATCGCGGACACTCGTTTCACTCCCTTATATTTAAAGAAACACTAACACCTAGCTAGGGCTAGAGCTAGTTCCTAACTCACAACTGAACTATGAGCATACTTTAATATCACTAAGCACAATATACCGACGTATATGTTAAACGCGTGCCAATCCACACCTCGATGTTAGGGCATTTCGATGCACCGATTAAGCTGAAACTGTATCGCCGTAAATTTATATATAAAGAAGTAAAAAATATCTAATTACGTACTTAGAATGGTGTACAGAGACCTAATAACAACTTCGAATAACTACAATGCGTAAAATTCTTAAATGAAAAGAAAAACTGTATTTAATTCTTAAGAAGACCATAACATGATTTGTAAAAGTCTATTTTAAAATACGAGATAATTATTAAAAGTGTCTATTTATTACTGGATACAGATTTGAGCTAAATGAATCACGTTACTGTTGCATTTCACATGTCATCACCGTTACATTACACGAATACATTTAAATGTTACACACTCTCATTCGATAAGAGCAGATCAGCAGACCTTGATTACGAGCTACTTTGGCAACTTTGTGGACGTATGTCGAGTTATCAGTTAAGCTGCTTGACAATTTGTGCTTCACCCATGTTGGTTAACAGCTATGTATAATTTCAATTGGTATTCGAAACAAAACAATCATTATTAAACATGTCATCCAAAAAGCTTTAGAAATAAAATGACGTACAAAATTAGGCCCCACTAAAATAAATGCTTTGTCATGGAATATACCTTACAAGTAAAATACAAGAAAAAGAATAACATAATTCTGTACAAATAATTTTACCGACTATTTAAGAAAATGTTAAAATACGATGTAGTCTTTTGTCATCGTTGCACGAGTGTTTAGTTAATTGAATTATTAATATAATTATTACGTAAACTTTAATGCATAGCAATATGCGTGGTGCGTTTTGTAAAATCTTATCTTCGATTACATAACTAATCCTGTGGCAACACTCTTAAATGACCAATCTGAAAGTTACATAAACATTTTAGTATAAAAATCTAAAATCTTAAAATAATTAAACGAAATATCAGAGACTAAAAGGATATTTTGCATTACATAGGTTACTTGTTCTAATTGCGGAGGATTGACGGAACAACACGTATTATGTCGATATTACTCGTTAGTTCAGGTACAAAATACTTTCAATTTTAAACATTTACCATGCATTTAATAATGTCAATCCACTTAGCAGTACCACGTCGTCACCTCGTTATATCCAATCAAATACATCTAGCTTTGTTCCTTCAGTCCTTAATATTCAAGTACATAAATATATACAACACACACTACAAAAGAGATCCTCCTCAAATTTAGAGACAGAAATTTAGTGTAAGCACACAGTTTGAAACAGTAAAATAGTGAGACACACGCAACCATGCCCGTAAAGTTAAATTTATTAAAGGCAATGAAATCGTAAGTCGAACAATCTCTACTCGTCGAACAATCATAATACAGAAGACAATAGCGACACACCACTACGCTGAAAATGGCACTATATCAAGTAATTACTCGTTAACTCTTTAATCTCACGAAATCTCATCAATAACACGGTCTATTATTGCATGTCGGTTCGACGGGTACCCGACAGTAGCCGGTACGATACATCCGTGACGTATCGCAGCACGCGTAAGGTATAAAACTTCTGCATACGTAATGCAGTTAAAATATATTAAATACATTTAGCAATGTAAGTCGTTTCCCATTCGATCGAGTCGACTGTCTAAGGTCGCAAGTGCAACGCGGGAACGCGATTGTGTTCTGTTACAGATGCAGAGTACGCGCTAAGAGCGGGCGCGGCCGCGGTTAGTGACGGTGCGGAGGAGCGCGGCGCCGAGCCGCTCTAGAACAAACCTTTCTTTTTCTTGTCCTTCTTGTCCTTGCCATCCACCGTCCTGAAATCCCACAAAACAGACACATGAATATTTTGTTGTTTAGATGCTTGTTAAATATTTAAATGGCATAGTTTGTATGGCATGGTTATAGACCCGGACGAGATTACGGGCATAAACATTAGCGCGCACTTACGCTCGTCGAGACTAGTTACCGCTCCTCCGCCTCGCGCGCCCTCGCCTCGAGCTCGGTTAAATAAGAGGGACTAGCAGAGTCGTACCGCGAGCGACGGGCCGGTGTTGCGCTCCCAGGCGGCGTGCTTTCGTCGAGGTCGCACACCTACACCTCGATCGTGGCTACACAAGAGGACCGGATGGAGTGTGGAGTGGAGTACCAATATTAAGAGGGTAATGTCTGTTACTGACTCCTTGCTGTTGGCCTCGAGCGAGCGGCGGCGCAGGTCGTCGAGCGAGAGGCCGGTGTCGCGCTCCCAGGCGGCGCGCTCGGCGTGCAGCGCGCGCTGGCGCTCCTCCAGCTCGCGCGCCTGCGCCTCGAGCGCGCGCCGCGTGGCCTCGTGCCGCCGCGCCAGCTCCGCCTCCGACTCCTTCAGCTTGGCCCGCTTCTCGCGCACCTTCAGCTCGAACACCTGTCACCATTTCAAACGTCGGTAACAATTACATACTTTCCGCTTCAAATTTGTCGACAGCCGTAGTTGGACTTAGGACCGAATGTTGGCGTCAAAACGATGATCGTGGTTACCGAAATAAATGAGTATTAATAAAACTGAGGAAATGTGAGGGCTTACTCTATCCCTCTCACATGCTTAAGATTTTTAAATATAATATCATTAAATTAATCATAAATTTCACTTAAGTTTAATAACATGAACTGAAACACAGACGAAAATACAGTTTAGCTAACACCAATTGACCAAGTGAATCTCAATACAAATTGAGTACAAACAGAAAAACTTTCTTACCTGCTCCATCTCACTTTCCATTTTCTTCATTTTAAGGTCGTGTTCTCGTTTCTCCTCTTCCATTTGAGCCAAAGGATTCCTGAGAACAAGTATAGAATAAAATTATTTGTCTTCATACAAAGATAACCAAATTATATTCAATCACATTACATTACAGGACTACTTCAACATTTATTAAAATGCATGCACATTCAAGTGTATGGCAATAAGCATTATAATTAATTAAAATTCCAAGCAAACTATACCTATTCACATATCAATTCTTTAAGTACATGTATGGATTTTAAAGACTGCTATACTTCTTTAAATACAAACTATTAGTTCATTTCTTTTACTTAATAAAAACATGGTGTGTAAATTAAAAACTACTTGTACGTTTTGTTAATTTTGTTATGTTATTAGTTTTGATAATTTTATTTACATATACCAATACCTTAAACCTGCTCTAAACAAAAAATGAAGTAGGGAACATTATAATTATTTATTTTCAAGTGAAAATATTGAATTGTACAAATAAAGTAATATAATAGGCCTATGCGTGTTATATAGCCAATATTGCCAATAATACGTGCACTTAGTTCAACTTTACAAAAATTCTCTACTAAAGAACCACAATAACTTTTAGAAGAGTATATCTTATTAACTACAACATAAACGTAATATATATACATGCAGAACTAATGTGTAACCCCGTGCTGTAGTATTTAAAATGTATGTAATGGTTATACGACACACAGAAGGTAGTGTGTGCGATATGGAACTTACCACACGGTTATGAAACTGTTCATCAGTCCTTGCGGGCACAAACTGAACACCAACACAACCATAGTTAACGTACAACACGTGGCTGTGTTCGCTCTCTACGCTGGCATTAATAACTTGCAGATATCGTAGCTATCCCATAATAATAATTGTATATTGATAGGTCTGTCCTACACTAGGTTAGGGCCTACTTAAAATTAGCTTTGAAAATGCTTCATTCACAGTATTGTACGACCAATAATTCAATTTTTTAAATAAATATAAAATTAAATAAAATTTTATTTTCGATAAAACAGAATATTTTTTATTACTCAATAAATATGCTCTTTCTAAGAATGATATTTTTATACACAAGTTTATTTATATTTTGTTATTTCTTTTATTTTTTATATTTTAGTTTTTGTAATTTGTTTTAAGAAAGAAAACCTTTCGAAAGAAAGAAGTTTTAACACAAAAATGCGTGAGTGAAACTCCTATTTAAGAATCTGCAGTTTAAACAATTGAACGTGAGAGTTACACGCCGTTTATTTATCGTAATGATTGTGTGTGGTTATAATGAACTGAGGTTATGTGTCGCAAGACAGGACAGTATTGCAGATACATACGAAACATCCAAGAAATATATATATTGCCTTGCCTGGCGACGAGGACAACGAAACAAATAATTGAAATAATTAATTAATTCGAAAAGTGACAGAAGAGCTAATTTTATCCGTCAATATAAAAGGGGTTTCCCAGCATACATACGAAATCGCGATCAAAGCTTGGTTGTACAAGTAATTGTTATTAATGCCACAGTAGATGCGCATGAACTGCAAAGTTATTATGATTAATGGCATTTGATCATGGATATTTTAAGAAATAACGTCACTGCACATGACACTTGAATATGATACTTACCAAAAATCGGAAAATATCGGTGTGTGAGAAATCTCAAAAAATCCATGACAGATGATAATGGCAACATGTTAATAATGAATATTCCATTTCTGCATGCCCAAGCACGAAACGTTTAGATAAATAGAGAATGTTATGCAACTATCGCGCACCTCTAATAAAGTGATTACAAAATAAATATTTTTAGGCCAAAATGCGTCAGAAGGAGAAAAAGAATCAACCAAAAGGTGACCAGACATGCAGCAATGAAAAGACATCATTGATAGATTTCATTGTCAATTTAAGAAAATTTGTAATTACTAAAATTAAATCAAAATGTAAATATATAGGTTTAAGTCTGGTCACCTTCGATGGGGCGACATCAGTAAAGAAACCAAGATATTTAGTATTTTACGAGTATGTTATGGATAGTAATAGTATTCAGTAAAGGTTAACCCAACCCAGTCATTATTGGTTGTTAAATCTTACCATGCCTAGAAAAGTGTAAATTAAGATCCATGTAGATTGTAAAATATAAGACTTAGAAAGTTAGAATAAAGAGACAATAATTTAGATTCACATATAATTAGTCACAATTTTGGATAATATAAGTATGGCATAAGAAACATGAGTAATCCGTAAGAAACAGACTACATGTGTAATCTATAAGTAATTTATTGAAGAAATATTTTTATATAATGAAATATTTTATATTTTGTAATTTACGATTACCTACACCAGTTTACAAATTCAGTGGTCATCACGAGAACATTAGAAGGTTTATCTAATATTATACTATGTGTAGATTTTTGCCTACAATATAGCTCTAGTTAATGTTTCAATATGTAGTGTACATTTGTTGTTGCGCAGGGTTCTATTGTGATTAAAGTACGAGTAGCAAACTGTTCTCAAGCTAGTAAATATTATGGTACTCGTATTAACAAAATTGTAACGATCAAGTGTTGGTCTGACTTTAGGGTGATATTATAAAGGTTTCTGTTTTACTTATTCACCAACACCAATAGTTCCAGTAGCAAGCTTCCATCAAACGAGTAACTTAATTTTTGAGACGAAAATAACTGTAAGAAACAATTAACTTTGTAACGAACCTGACTTAAATTGCAAAGCTTTATATGTATACTTGTGTCCGCAAAACGTATACTGCTTTCGATGTATTGAACTATTGACTTAAATCACAAAGTCTTCAACGGATTGACTTTGGAAATTTTCACACGATACTGCATTTCTAAGAGTGTTCCGCGTTTTAAAGACAGTAAGTGCGTCTAGTTAGAGTAAGTGAGTAACTGAAAACGTTATAGGTAGTAGGGCAGCTGCTGCTGCAGTAAGGGCACTTAAGGGCAGTAACGTACTTGTTAGAGTTAATCCTGTGCGGCTTGCCGTCGTGCGAGAGGCCGGCGAGCTTGCGGCAGCGGTAGTTCTCGTAGTGCACGGAGCTGGTGACGTCCTTCAGGTCCTGCAGGTGCGTGCGGATCACCATGTTGCGCAGCGCTATGAAGTCGCAGTGCTCCAGGTTCTCCACTGGAAGGGAGTGAAGGCGACCCGTTAATCGTCGGTTTTAATTAACAGACTTTTACATGAATACCTACATGGAAATTCAATGAACTGTTAAATGCCCAAGATTCTCATTTAGCGTCTTATTACGGAGGATTTACTTAATGAGGACAACATAATCAATGCTTTTCATAAGCACGTATAGTCCCGCTGCTTGAGTAAATCACAAGCGAATGAAAATATAATATATTGTATTATAAGGCACAGCCAGTACTTGGATGTGTGGTGATCGCTAATGGCGAATCCAAGACTTCGATCCTGGCTGTTATGGACAAGATAGCTGTCGTTAAACCTTACCTACCTTGCTGCTGTTCCGGTGATATTGAATTACTGATGATGGTTTAGTACATGTGCCCGTTACTGTCTTCAACATACTCGCCTCGTACCTACTCGTATGTCTCACTCGATAACGATTAACTTATCGGTAATGGTGCTGCGCCGCATCCTTCTTCTTGCTCATGATATCCGGAATCTGTTAATTATTTAGTTTTTGACAGCGGCTTAAAACGTTATCTGTGTTACTTATACTTACCCTCGGCGACTCCCCAGGGGTATTTGCGGCCACGTACTCGCTTGCCGTCCAGCTCGATGACGGTGTTGGCGCCGACGACGGCGAAGGGCACGCGGTGCCGCAGCGAGCGGGGCGCCTCGCCGCCCTCGCCCTCCTCGCCCGCGCCCTCCGGGAACTCGTAGATCTTGATCTTGTGCTGGCCTATCTCTTTCATTATCTGTGAACAAGGAGATCCATTTATATTCTATCCAAACAATAGCAATAAATTATTAATATAATTTTAGTAACCCGAGACGCAAGCCTGCATAGGTAAAATATTTATTGCATTTTTACTCCATATATTAATTTAATCCTGACGTAACCTCTTTCTTAATACAAAAGTTATAATTTTATTGTAATACGACTTATTACGACTTAGTGATAAGTTTTGCAATGAATGATGACATTGAGTTTGTTTTTAGATTGCATTCTAAATATTTTTTGCCCGTCAACGATTTCACAGTTATCTTTAACTTAGGAAATGCTGCTTGCTGAATAAATAAAGAATACTTTTAGGTACCGTTGAGCGTGATGCAGTAAAAGTAGCAATGGACGCGCATGTCAGTTATGTCAAGATGCCTCCCAACCTCCAGTTACGACTCTTCACTAAAATTTCAAAAATCCTTCCAATTAAACTCACAATATGCATTTTACGTATAAGCATACCTGTTCCTTGAAATCCTTGCACTCCTCCGGCGTCATGGTATCGGCCTTTGCGATTACAGGAATTATGTTTACTTTATCGCCCAACCGTTGCATGAACTCGACGTCCAGCGGCTTAAGGCCGTGGCCACTGGGTGCGATGAAGTACAGACAGCAGTGGACACGCGTGTCCGGAGGCGCCGCCTTACGAGCCACCCTGGACTCCGCATTGAGGAACTCCTCGTATTTCGACTCGACGAAGTCGATTATGGGTTGCCAGCTGGAATGACAATATTTTGAGGTTAGCAACTTTTTTGGAAGACTAATAAGAAATAGGACGTTTACAAAAAGACCTCGATGACTCAATGAAATGAACCAAATCAATTGTCGGTTGTTTGTGGTAAGTTTAGAATGTAGATATGTATTTACTAATTTAAGAGGGTTAAAGGATTAACAAACGAGCTTGGGTTTAAATTACCCTCAGAAAATCTAAAGAAAACTAGTATTTACTATTCATAACTTCATGATATTTTTTGGTCTCCTTATAAGACTTCTTATTGAAACATAAAATGTGCGTCATATGTCGAGTATGACATACAAGAACGCTATGGTTTACCTACAATATATATCGACAAGCTGTTATCGTTTAATCCTATTGTTAAACTAAACTGTTATTAGTGACCGGTGGTTCGCTAATGGCAGTTGACCGAAACAATCAGAGCGTCCAACTAAATAGCTAATGGTATTCAGAACCGCGTAAACAAAACATCGTAAATCGATATGGTGATGCAAATCGGTATGCAACAACGGATTCGGGATGTGGCTTCTACTTTTTGTACTGCATCCTGTATTTATGCACACATTCGCAGGCTTACAATATTCTCGCCATATGCTTGGCATAACCTGTTTAATTTATGTGATTTTTATTACATTAATATTTATACTTACAGTATTATGTGCCGTAACTCACCAACTGAAATAACTACCGATAAGAAAATAACTGCCGTACATAATGGAACTTTTTTGGCCAAAGAATAACCAAAAGCTACCAAACGTTGAATGGTCACTAACTAAATGTAAATGCAAACTAAATCTTTTATACGTTTAAAAGAAACCACGCATCTGATACCGATTGGAATTAGTTTTCATCGGATGTTAATGACGAATGGATTGATTTGAGACCTAACCAATCATGGACAAGGTTTCAAGCGTGAATAGGCCTTAGAATTGTGTCTTGAATCTGCACACGATCAAAAAATTAAAGGGATAACACTAGCGACTTCCCTACGGTGCTCGTGTCAATAGGCGACGGGGACTACCGTCAGGTGGCCTGACTATTTTCCTGCTCTTCTTATGTAAAAAATGTCCAGTGCGGTTATTATCCACACAAAAAAATCGTTAAACCACGAAGCGTATTAAGCATTAAGCACTGTCAAGGAATCAGCCGAGCAAGCACTTGTACCAACCAAAGCTCCCATATTAGGAGTTATTTAATGGACAAAGTATTGTGACGTTAACCAACCAGTTGCTGTTATCGACGGCATCACCAAAGCCGGGCGTGTCGACGATGGTGAGCGTTAGGTTGACGCCGTTCTCCTTGAGAAGCACCACGCTGGTCTCCACGCCGACCGTCTTCTTCACTCGGAGCGAGGGCCCGGGATGCTTGTCGCGGTCATACACCTCCGTGAGGAACAACGAGTTGATTAACGTCGACTTGCCGAGTCCCGTTTCACCTGGAAATGTTTGACATCATTTTAATTTGACGTGTTTGCGTCTAAAGTGACGTTTAACTCATAAAGGCAAGTGTGTGCTGGCAAGGTCGCGTAGATCTATACAAAGTAGGTGCACGCACGCTGTGTATGTACGAGTGCGTGGATGAATCCGAACGTGGATGTGTGTATATTTCAGTTTTTTTCATAAGCAAGAGTGTAGATTAACCCGGTATTAAGTAGTCACTCACTACAGAGTGGTCTGAGCCTGAATGTGGATACTCGTTAGGACTAAGATGACGTGCTGCGTCGGCTGGTACGTATTATATTATGTATTTTAATTAAGACACTATATTATTTTTTTGTAAAAAACAGAGCTTTAGCTTCTATTGCAACGGGTACATTTGTGCGTCAAACATTTCACATCAATATTCACAAGTTACCTATCGATACAAAATTATTTTACCAACCGTTTTAAATTTACCAGATTTTTACTTATAAACACAATGTGGAATAAAAAAAAGATCGTATTATGATACTGGGTTCACTTTAATTCGAGCTTGCCAACATTTTGTCCGAATGAATATAAAATGCCACGCACGACAGACACCTCATTATACAAAACACAACGGACGATCTTTATTCGTAACACAAAAGGCTCTGTGTTACACTGTCTACTTCGTAATATGTTATCCGAGTCATAAATAATTGAAACCGAGCATTTTCTCCTTACCTACGACCATTAATGTGAACTCGAATCCTTTTTTAACCGCCTTTCTGTACACCTGATTTGGTAGATTAGCAAATCCAACATATCCATCTAATTCTTTGGTTTTGGGCTTTTCTATCTTAGGTAGATCTGGTTTTGGAGCAACTGGTGGATGATCCGGTTTCTGGACAAAAATACATTTACATTATTTATTATTTATTACCAGCTTTATTAAATAGGTACTTTATTTAGATATAAAGGTTTAAAAAGTAAGAACTGATGCATATCAATGTCACTTAAAATTACCTTAATAATATTTTCTGTACTCCGTAACGGAGCAGGTACTGATGGTGGTGCTGAGGTGGGTACTGGCGGGGCGGGCATTTGCGGCGGCGCTGTCGGTTTCCCGACGTCCACTGACACGCTATTGCTTAGCTTGCCGGCGCCGCCATTGGCTTCGTGGTGGTTGTTTTCTAATGCGTCCGGGAGGGTCGCGGAACGCTTGGCCAGCGCGTCCTTCAGAGCGGACGGCGCGATCGGCGGCGCGGGCGGCGCTGCGTTCGGCAAACCCGTAGCGCTCACCCCGCCCCCGCTCACCGTATCCGACTTGAAGAACAGCTCGCGTTTACTTTGTAACTGTAAAAGATAAGATATCCTTTTTATTTACGAGGCTCCGCTCGATCGAATGTGGAACGTTCGGCGAGAGTCAGTTACGATCTTGCGACCCGTGTTGACGACCAGCGCCGTGTTTACGAACAGCATATCGTCGGCCGATCGTAACCCTACCGGCGTGCGTACATTAAAATATTATATGCGAAGGGGATCGCTATAAGGGCAGCGTAAATTTTGCATCGATTCGCAATTCTAAGCGGCGTGTTGTGGAAGAATATCGTCGCCGAAAGCGAGTAATGAGACTCCCGCTGCGAAGTCATAAATTTGCTCTACAATTATGAAGGAGAGGGGTAATATTAAAGCGGGTCGGCGCTTGTCGGTTTATACGTGCGTGTCGCGAAGTCGGCGCAGCCGGTTCCAAGCTTTGCGTCAGATGACTCACCGATACCGATCCCAAAGCAAATGTGTAATGAATCAATGTTAATACAGTTATCTAATGCGACTCAAGATGCGTATAAATATTATTCCCTTACATCTGAAACATCTTTAAAAAATAGATTATTTATTAGGTACTTAAAAATACATCGTTCTTAAAGATATCTTGTACATAGAAGTAAGTCGAGAAAAATCTAGATCAGCGACCGGCACGCTGGTCACGTTGGTGTCTTTTTATTGAAATTTCACGAACAAGTCGTATTACGTCGCCTGCAGTATTTATGTTCATTTAGGTATGTATAAATAAGTATATTGGTTCCACATGTAAAAGCGAAACCAGCTGTTGATCGCGGCGTATAGTGGCATATTATGTAGTTTGAGAATTGAGAAAGCGGTGAGTCACGCGGAACTTATAACCATAACTGCGCACGTGATTCATGTTCGAAGAACAACTTTACCTAATGAGCATACAGTGAGACATACCATGAAATTTTTAGGTATACATGAAGATAATGAGATACAATTAGTACTATGTAGCGTTAACTGTTATCAACCTTATCTGTATATGAATTGTAAACTTAACTTAGAATTTTCGTGATATCGTCAATTATCTAAAATTCAATACTTATGTTAAATGAAACGTCATTGTAAAACTTGTGGAGTACTTTCTTTTATCACATAAGCAGCTAATTAAAAGTTCTCTGTAATCTAAACAAAGAAATTGCTCAATAAAAGAATGGTTCACATAGTTACTTCAGGCTAAGATTTCAAACATCAAATGTTTCTTACAATTTCTATTCAGATCACGAGAGCCTCATAAAAACTTGAATGACTGTATTGAAATTAGAGCAGTCGACTCGACGTGCTAAAGAATGTGTAGGTATCTTAACAGTTAACATCAGTGCTCCCATTATATTGGTGCAACAATGCGCTTCAATTATACTTATCAATGGTGATGGGCGCTTGTAAAAATAAACGAAATGCGCAAATAAATTATTTGTCCAGCAGCTAACAGGGTTGACTATTGATCTAAACTTATGTCAGCCTCGGTGAAATTCCCTCGAACGCAATTAGTTACCTACTTTCTGGGTGCATAAATTAAGCATTTGTCCTATGTTAGTCTGTACCAACATAATACCTATAAGCGATATGCCTCTCGTTTTGGACAACGTAATGTATTTTTAACTGATTCCCCAGAGTCTATGGCATAGACCATTGTTCTGAGTTCCTATTTGTATGGATACATACACATGTTGCTGAGTCACAATGAAAATTTATATTTAAGTCGCTTGCATTTTCCAGTTCTTTTTATTATTATTAAAAAAAGGCATAACTATAGTCGTTATTAAAGTTTTTTATGGTTTTAACTCATTATTGATTATAATTTTTTTGCGATAATAATAATTCAAATAACATTTCGACTTATCTCTGCTAATGAAGTACCTAAGTATAAGTGAAGTCACGTAAACTTGTGCAGTTTCGCAAAGTACGTCAACCGTGTGGACTTACGACGGTTTGTTCCACGTTTGTTCTAATAATATCTACCAGCTATCGTCCAATACAATGCCTGGCCGATGCTTGTCACACTTGTGTAAGTTTACACCATTTACGATTCATTTAATGACCTCGAAAGGCTTCACTTTCCATAAAACAAGGATAAAAGTTTCATATTTATAATTCGAATCGACTCCATCCATCTTCTCTATCAAGGCGCGCAAAGCGTGTTCCGCTTTGCCGATTGCCGACCCTACCAGCACCAGCGCACAGTACAGAATTTTAGATCCCATCAAAATTTCCTGAATAATTCGCTTAACAGTGTATGTATTATACTGCAACAGAAACGTGCATATTATTTTGTGCAATGGACCAGGTCAAGATACGTCATGCGCAATTAGTACCTACTTAAGTGAGGAGACTTGGATTCCGTGGCTTCGGAATGCAAGTTAAACCGTCGGTCCCGGTTGCTGTCCATAGAATGATCTTTAAACCTCGTCGAAGGCCTTGGGGGTTGTTTAAACTCACTGACTTAATATTGGCGCGAGTTGATCAATAGCCTGTCCTTCCAATAACTTGCATTGGAACACTGCGTTGGGAGTAAATTTCAGATATTCCCCTGTTCTGGGATTGATTGCATGCATAAAGGGTTGCAACAGTCATGGTTGCAACCTTTGCTGTAGGCATGGGTCTCTTCCCACAACAGGGGGATGGATGCCTTGGCAATACTCCACAAAGGAGACAAGGGCTAGTGGCCATCGCGTATCGAATGTTTTTAAACCGGCCATAGGGACTCCCAACAAGGTTTATCGACTGCTATTTTACCAGATGATACAAGAGGATACCAGATTAACATTTTATTTTGGATGTGCACCAGTTTGCGATCTGTTTCCAATTTCTGTAGTGTGCGTGCGTTATAATGATGAATGTACTTATTTAAAATACATACGAGTACATATTCATATCATTCAACGAAGCCATAAGTCCAACTCGACTCAACTTCCTTAAGTTCTTAGCCCTCCTAACCCGGTTAATTATCTGCTTACTTGGCGGTTCAACTTCTTGAACTCAAGTCAAGGGGTTAATCGCTTTACTTTTTATTGCGCTCACGACATAATTATAAAGTAAAGAATTTATTTATAAGGGAGACTGATTAAAATCTAAATTATCAAGCCGAGGATGAAAGTACAGAGACATAGAAAACTGTACCACAACTTTTTAAATAAAGGGCAGGGAACAGCATTTTTTGGTAATAAAGAGTCTAAAGCAAACATAACAAATCACTTCACACATCAAAGACGTAATTAAGTCGTACTTTGACGTTTAATGTATTCAAAAAGACGAGTCCCAATTGCTCGCTGATCGTATTATTGTTATAGCTGCTGATTGTCGTCCGGTGTTTATTAGAACACAGACATTGTGTTGTAACGTAAATAAAAATCAATCGAACTGGACATCGGAAAATAATTTGTTTGCATTCATACGAGAAAAGAATAAACAAAATAAACATTCAATTACTTTAGGATGATACGCTGCAATCCGACAGTCAGCAACAAACAATATTAAATAATAGACTTTGCCCTCGAGTTTCAGAATATGGCCCAGAGAGGAAAAAATGTATCCTCTCATCCAAATTTGTTCTGCCGTTTTTGCGTGACAGAGTAACAACCATCCATTCATCCGTCCATCCATCCATCCATCCTCACAAACTTTCGCATTACAAAATATTAGTAGGCAGTTAGAACATCAACTTACTCTATTCATTTCATTATCTTCTGAACGAGTGCACATTAAATTCTTAATACTTTTGAGCATTAGAAAATCAAAAAAAGTCACTTAACATATTTTAAAACGATTTAAACTTTAAAATAAATTATTAAAAAAACAATGATGTAACAGGCAATCGAATGACCACATAGTTGAGGAAGAAGTGCCAACACTGGCTAACAGCATGGATTCTATACATTCAATAACAATAGTGATAAGGCTCCCCCATGGTTTCCCTAATGAAGTCATACAACGTGTTTCATAACGTGGCGGCGGTTACATTACACGACATCGAGTCACTTATCCTGTAACGATTGATTTCAACTTGGTAGCTGAATGCAGCTGCAACTTTAATTTAAATAGATGCATATAATTATGTATATATATTGCATACCAAGTATAGGTATGATCCTAAAAGTCATCTTTAAAATAGAATAACTTTAAATCGTTCGCGTCGATCGAGCTAATCGATTATTATGTCAACTGTATTTCAGGAAAAAGGAGAGTAAATTTCGAAGGTTTGAGTGAGAATGGCTTAGGCCATGACAATTGTGCAAGCAGTCGTATATAAAGAACTAAAATCTTTAAGAACACCCTATTATTATATCTGCCAACTATTCTAAGCGGAACAGTGTGAACGTCTGAGTGTTGGCTGTAAGTAAAATTCAATACAGAAGCAATTGTCGAGTTTCCGGTCGACGGGGGCCCCTCCTTGGATTATATTGCTAGATGCACGATGTGAATAACTAAGTAATGGCAGAGATAGTGGCGATTATTACACGAGTGGGTGACTCCGATTGCATACTATACGCTATACTTTTCAAAAAGACACTAACCGAATAACTAAAATTTTCTTTATACTGATACAATTCCAATTCCAACATGAAATCTTACGTTTTTCGAGGAATTAAAGTGTGAGGCGCAAATATGCAATTCTAGGTGGGAGCTACATGTTTGTGCCTTTTGGAGTTGAAACTCTGGGTCCGTGAGGTCCGGAAGCTAGAACATTTTTAAAGACTTATCTTTTCGATTAAATCACGTTACTGGGGACCCAAGAGCTGGATCCTTCTTTGGACAAAGGATAAGTATTGCTATCCAAAGGGGGAATGCAGCCAGCATCTTGGGTACCCTGCCGCAGGACAGTGGTTTGGAATCATGATTTTATTTATAAAATTTTATTTTTATTTATTTTTATTCTATTCTATTCCTTTTTTTTGTTATAAATTATGTAAATAGTTGTATAATTAAAGTTGTAACAATTAAAGTGTAAATTTTAATAAATATCTAGATCAACTATTTGCCAGTTTACTTTGAAATAAGTCGCTATTGAAAATCACAGTCTAATTCAACGTATTTGAAACTACTTTGATCTAGGAGCATCATCTTGAAGACATATGCTAAGCAGCTATAGAATAAGTGTGATTTGATTAATAGCACTTTTCCGTTCCAGCGATTGCATTGTTGGTTCTAAGATTACAAGTAGGTACACAAGATCCTTACTCACACTACTCCTACCAGGTACGCGTAATCATTTGCTATTGTTGTACCACTTGTAACCCACGTTTTCAAAATCTTTTCTGGTGTTACCACTGTAATAATAAAGTCTTCAGGTGATGTCATAGGGCTACATGTAACAATAAAAAATACATTAATCGGCACCAATCCGCACTATCCCAACAAATCTACATTTTGTCTTTCAAGTGTGTTCCGGGCTGTTGTGTGGAGATCGAAGAAGTAGAACAGAGAAAGAGGGATAATTGTAAACTATAGGTACTCTTAATTCATTCACTTTATACTAACATAACAATACCTACTCTTTGAGACTGACACTCATACAAGACACCGAATACTACTTAGTTACGATTTTTTTAACAGACACTACACTATTTGCTTCATTTCTATTGCTATGTTGTAAACAATCTAAATTCCAAGACTGTTGGAAATAAACGTTTTCGAAACAGTTAAGGCTTTCCCTTTAGCATTTGGTAACACAAACGCAATTGAAACAAAGTTCACGATGGTAATGAGTTTACTTACATGTAAAGCAGTTATTGTATATGTACGTAGAGATAGCCGCAATCATTACACGCGTGATCGGCTCGATTGCATTTATTTTACGCAGCTCTACGCCCCATATCAACTGGACGTGAAACACGAATGTCACACTTCCGATCCGATTTTTGTATCGTGTAATTATTGCAAAACCCTATAGAACAATCAAGAATGGAAATAAAATGGATATGTGTTACTCGGACTAATAAGCAAATATAGGGCGTAGAGTTCTAGGTGTTCATCAAAATCTAAATACAAAAGATATAACAACATGAATAGGTCTAGCCATTTTTAGATATCATGGTAATTAATGAAACGAATGTTTCAAAATCTTAGCGGTTCCACACGGTTCTTTCTTTTTATGACGATATAGATATGAATCGAAAGTCTGGCAATATACATATTAACTAGTCGGCAAAATTCACAAATTATATTATTCTAAATGAAAATAAAGCGAAGTCAAAAACAAGCAGATATGTATATCAAAAATATTACATTAACATACGTTTTGGCATCTTTAATGTAGGTACATATCATAGTTGTCTTGAATAGCAAATTATATTATTATTGCTTTAGTTTGAATTAATTTATGAATAACGTCACTGATAGTAACTAATATTTACACACTGTTCACACAGTCTGCTCTACCAGGATCCAATATGTCCAGGATCTGGCATACGGGCTTTGTCGTGGGAAGGACCTTTCTAATAAAACGAATTTATTGCACCTCGCTGATTAGGTTAATACTCATAATAATAATGTTTGTTTGCTTCAAAGTTTTCAAAGTTGATGAATCTAAGAGTAGGAACTATTAGTAGGTACCTACGTATGGCTCCCAATGTAATAATTAACTTCTGCTACAAAGTGCACTAATCGTTAATTGTCATTTACAATTTAAATGACAATTAACGTCCTACCAGGGCATAAACTTGGGCAGACTTTATCATTGGCATTCCATCTGGAACGATCAAAAACAAAAAAAATTGACTAGTACGCGGAAACACGATTTACCGTGGAACTCCGGTCCAAATACCTCTGGCCTAAGGTTGTGACTCATAGTCACATTTTATATAAAACAACTACTCCGAGTTACTAAAGCATTCAAAGTATCTACTACTCGTTCAAAATGCTACCAGGATAATAACTTTCACGTTAATTTACTTCCAAATTAAAAATTTATTGACTAGAACTTTATCGATTATTTTAAAAGAAAAGAATTTGGAAAACGGTAATTTATGTTTTTCCTAATATACAATTTATAAATATTTACATAGTTTGTACTAAGAAATTGCCTATCATCAAAACTATTTTATAGCTGTACGAGTATGTTCAACCGTCGTGACAACAGTCATTTTAATTAGTGAAAGTTCCTTTAACTACTTAAAAAATAGATTACCTGCGGTTTGTAACTTTTTCAATAAATCTGACATTCATAAATGATCGGACTTGTCCAGAATATGCTCTGAATATCGTTTTCCTCGTTTTCTGTATTCTGTATAGTAACACATAGCTTCATCACATAACATAATATATAGTCCCGTTTACATTATTTTTTGCCATTGTTATATGCTCGCTCGTACTAATACCTACTCTTCTGAGCAATAAAATACCCGTTTCACAACGTCCTACAGCTACTCGTACGTCCGTTTCCAAAACAACATCGTCGTGTCTACGGGAAGTATACATTAATGGGCAAGTGCACGTGAGTTAACTAATACGTAGGTAAGCGAGGTGGCAAGCATTATTTGAGCTAGAGTAGATACCGCTAGCACAGGTGCTCCATACAAGCCATAACTATTAATACGAGCATTGAACAAAGTTACACTTGCTTCATTTGCTTGAAAGTTGGTAAATGTAGATTATATGGGAACAAGTCTATCTATTCAATGAAATATACCATAACAATATCACAAAAAGAACTGACAAAAGTAAACTGGATTTTACGTAATCCAGCCTACTCGTACTAATGAGCTATTGACTAAGTGTTGATAAGTGAGTACTCTTAATGTGTATTTTTAGTGTAGTCTGTTGTTTAGAAACCTTAGTGATTTGACTACATAGGTATTTCTAAGTCATTTTTTTTTTCCTTTATTCAATATTTAGATTTTTAATTTTAGTGTTACATTACAAATTTAACACTTTCAGTTCCTTCGACATGCTTAAAGGTGATTTCAGACGACGCTATACTATTCTGCTATAAAGTATAGCAAAGAAGGACAGTGATGTTCTTGAAATATTCATTAGCGGTGCCGCGGCGACCCGCCTGGAGTGTCCAAAACATAGGTATTGACATAAAGACGGCATCGCAAAAGCGCCAATAAGTTAATAATTTAAATATACAAAATATCCGCTTCAGATTCAAAGACGATCGATATAGGTACGGAATCCTATCATGAAACCTAGATCACGCAAATGTCGTAATCAGAAAGAATGTTTTTCATTCGATGTAATAAAATCAGTCGAAGAATAACCACATCAAGGGTACACTTCTATTGCCTACATCAGATACCCGCCTCGCCACAAACATGGTACCGGCAGTTTTATCGCACTGATTTCACAGCATATCGAAAGACGATAGCTGTAATTTGGGTCGACATCAGTTCATTAAACATTACTTTCTCTGCACGGATTCTCCGTATTTCACACACCTAGTTATTTTCCAGGCATTTTACATTGTCAACGCTTGAATGGAATAAATGCATATTTGTAACAATTTATTAAGCACTAGTTGATCCAGCATGCTTCGCCAATTAATTTGACTAATATCCAAGGATTCTTTTTATCAAAAACTTTTAGTCTAGATTCCTTATCTTTCCTAGCATATATTGATTGTTATTTCTAGCATATATATATTTGCCTGTTACTCAGGCTGAATGTAGCTTTCCAATGGGGAAAGAATTTTTGAAATCGGCACAGTAGTTTTTGAGTTTATTCATTACAAACATACACACAAAAATACAAATTTTTCCTCTTTATAATATTAGTGTAGATGTAGATAATTGCAGCAAATTTTCAAATTAGCTGTTATGGCGATATTCTTACTCAAAAATATGGAAACAGCATCACAGCCACTTCACATATTTTATGTTTAACTACAACAGTTTGTAGGATTAAACTATCCGAACAATCCTGTACGCTTACTAAATGAACGCACTTAGGTCCTTGAGATCGTAAGATGTTCAAAGCGTGGGCAAAACCGGAGTTGGGGCAATGAAACGAGTTGATTGGGATAACTTGGCAAAGGTGAGCACAACACAAACACTACAATGAGCGAACGAAGGGCAGCATTTTATTTCTGTGAACCCAATAGGTGGGGGAAAAATAAACCACCAAGTCAAGATGAAAAATTTAATTTAACAAAGAAACAATTCAATTTCCTGACACCCATTACCATTTTTTGTCTATCTTTAAAAGTATCAATACGTGGTTGCCTTAAATAAGACTATTCGGGATAACAAAAACTACACGAACGTGGGATAAACCACAAACGACTAACTAGCATGACGTAATAATTCGATAATAGATAACAGAGCTGGCAGTGGTCTTAGAAATACGAATCGTGCTTTTACTTTGAGCTTAATGTTCATTTATATGATTCATTATTTAAAGACGGCGCAGCTAAATCAGGCCTCCCTCAAATGCAATACGATGTCCTCAGCCGCTTTTGCATTATTCATGCGACTATGTTAGGGTTCGCCAACCTTTATGTTCAATGTGCCATTTTTTCTATGTAATGTTAAATGTGGTTTATGTGGTCATAGACATGCCATCACATAATTTTGACTGTGATAACTGGAAAAATAATAATAATCATCATCATCATCATCAGACTATAAACTCCACTGCTGGACATAGCCCTCCTCTAATGCATCCGCCTGCAGTCTTTCGCAGCATCTGCCTGCAGTCTTTCGCAGATCCTCATCCCACCTAGTCGGAGGGCGTCCTACACTACGTTTGCCAAGCCGCGGTCTCCGCTCAAGAACACGTTTACCCCAACGGTTGTCGTTTCTTCGCAAGTTAGGGCCAGCTCATTGCCACTAATTGCTTCTGAGCTTACGCACACTAAAACAATGAGTACACATGCATTCACTATGACATACATAGCCCAACGGACTTCGTGAAATAGAATATCTATATACCTACTTCACACTTTTTTTATAAGTGCATTATGAGTTTTAGTGATAGGTGACGTGCCCAAAATATTGTGACGCGTGCCATTGGTTCGCCGTCTCTGGACTATGTGATACGATGATGGACTAATCCTGTTCAGACACTCACTACCTCCTCACTAGCCCTATCACAATAGAGACATTTTATTGTTGCCAACATAATCGTAAATATGAGAGCAGCGAAGGTATACTGCTTAACAATTAAATTAAACAATAAGTAACTCAATAACATATTGTCTGCAAAATTTTACATTTGTAATCGGAAATAAAATATTCATATTTCAGGAATCGGGAACAATTGCCCTGAATCAAATATTAGATTCTCCAAGTTTATCAGTAGTTTAATTATATATTACTAGCTGACCCAGCAGGCTTCGCTCTGCCAATGAATTTTTTATTTTTTTTTTATTTTTTTTTTGAAATCGGCCCAGTAGTTTTTGAGTTTATTCGTTACAAACATACAAAAATACAAATGTTTCCTCTTTATAATATTAGTATAGATTATATACAACCAGATCAGTACATATTATACAATACACAGCCTCCAGCCTCAATAAGAACTTGAATCTCAATGCTTATGCTTACATACCTTTATGACATAATTTTTGTCTCATTATAGGTACTCGCCAAGACCATGGACATTTTAATTGGGGTTAAATTAATTGCCATCTAAATTAACTGCGCGAACTTATAGAAGCTATTACGCTTATGCTTGAACCTTGACAAGGTGTTTAAGTAATTAATAAACTTAAGGGCCTATTACCTATAATAAGAGTCTAAAATCTTTCAGAGAAAGATTTCTACCGCGTCGTAAAATAAATTCGTAACATAACAATCCACACTGTTTTTAAACAGTTCTTAAAATATCATGGGGAAGCCGACAAGACTATTCGACGCCTCAATATTTTAGGCAGGAGCTGTTTCAATATGTTCAGCTGTAATTCCGTATCGGGTTATGGAAATAACTTTACCGAAATATCCGTAACTGATGAATGCCAATGAAAGCAGAGTTCCATAAAGGAAATTTCCTGCACTTGCTAAGTCAATTGCATTAGTAGCCAATTAAGACAAAATAAACATAAATTTAGTTTACTCGAGATAAAGCGTCAGTAAATATCCGTCGTCGTATACTTGATAGACAACTTGCGGCTCGTGAGACACATTTACCATTTATAGATAAAGCAACAACCAGGGCGCCAAATGCTGTGTCTCTCTCATGTTATTATATTGTAAAGTCAACGACCGGACCGGGTAACCGAGGACTAATAGGTTTTTCGAGTTTACATGAGTTTCTTTTTACACATTTGCACCGATGTTTTTATTTTGATAAAAATAACCTCCTTTTTAATAACTACCTACTTAAATGTTTTAAATATGACTATTTTTATTGTTGAAACCAAACTAAAAATCAAATTATAGATATTAATCATTTCTTTCCTGTACAATGCCAAAACATTTCCAGGTAATTTTCTAGATAATGCCGCAGATACAGGCATTAAATGTGTATGCAGGCCAGCGACCGACAGTGAAAGGCAACAGAATGTCAAAATGTATAAAAAATCAAGGTAGTCTTAGATTATACTTTGTTGGCGATATCTGAATATCGGTGAACATTATCTAGGCGCCGACGCATACGTCAGCCCTTCTCATTGACGATCACATGTCATCGCGTCGCCCGCCACTGATAGCCTGGATAATAAATCAATACGAGCCTACCGCACGAACCAAAACAAAACAAGCGGGACCCAATCGCTATCGGCGGTCACGTTATACACAGGAAATATCGGATCACTGCACATTCAAAATCAATGCTTGTATTCTCACCTCGGCCTTTCTACGCAAAGACAAGTTCCTCCATATCTCCCGTGGACTTGTCCATCCCACTTTGGCTTTATCAACACCACTGTCACCGACGCTACTCGCACACCTATTTAGCTTAGTCTGATGCGTTGTGCCGTTACCCACGGCCCGATTTGCCATTCTAAACACAACAGAGAACGATGTCTACAAAAGCACAGATGTTCGTAAAATTATTCCACTTCAATTTGAGTCCGTTACACGCATCACTTCCACAATTTTAAAACGTTACGTCGAACCCCACACTTACGTAAGTTCATAATCTTATCGATGTGCCGGGTGTTTTTTTGTTGTTTCTAGTACTTTATCTACATTGTGCAAGATAATCCCACCTTTGATGACAGCTACAACATAATGTTTCGTCATAAAAAAATCACTTACACCAATAGCTGTTTACCTTCGTACACTGTGCGAAGTCTTAAATGAATAGACTGTCTTAATATAAGGCACACTCACGTCTAGTGTTGCCGATCGATAGTCGGACTATCGATAGTTAATCGATAGTCTATCGATAGTCCAACAATCGTAAGACTATCGATAGGACTATCGATAGTATCGATACAATCGATAGTATCGATACTATCGATAGCACAGAACAAGGCAATACTATCGATACTATCGATACTATCGATAGTATTGTAGTTCGTTAATAACAAACTATCGATAGTATCGATAGTATCGATACTGTCACTTTTATTTGCAACGATACTATCGATAGTATCGATACTATCGATTGTTTTGGACTATCGATAGTTTTAACAATTTGCAATAGTATAGTTTGCAATTTTCGGATATAATAGTCAATCACAATGAAGTGTTTTTCAATATAATTTTTTTTTGTATATTTTACACTGCATAAAACTGCATCTATTCTAATATTAATGCCAGTTATTTGGCGTTGTGTGATAAATAAATTTTTATAGATCAAATTCCACTTTCTTTTTATTGAAAATAAACATAATTTGAATTTTAAATACATAAATCTGAAAACAAATTATATATTAATTAGTTTTATCTAAACAACATTGATAATTCTTTTTAACCATTTCATTGCATCCAATTTTTCGTATAGCTTTTAGCCAAGGCATGTTGGAAAATTACAAGAATAATTTACACTGACATATGTAGGTATTTATATATTTTATTCTTGGAAATATTGGAGCATCCATCAATGCAAGAATACACTTTTAATGAGTCTTTTAATATACAAAATTATTTGTGATACACTTTTCAAAAAGTTAACATACGGTAGCAATCCTACCCATAAAGCACAACTTTGTAATCCTGTACATTTGTTTGGGCTTACAAAATTATTTATGCAGTTGGTGTATCTAGAAAACTGGACCGAAATCGATTTTTTTTTTAGTTTTTCCTCGACTTATACACTAAAAGCTAATTGTATTCTAAATTTGAAGCTTCTACGTTTGCTAGTGCCGCTTTTTGCTTGACTTGTTGGGGGCACTGCCGTGCCGCCAGATACCGGCCTATAATGGTCCTCAACTACATTACTGTTAAAACAAACCTAATACTATTGCAAATTGTGAAACTATCGATAGTCCAAAACAATCGATAGTATCGATAGTATCAATACTATCGATACTATCGTTGCAAATAAAAACGACAGTATCGATACTATCGATACTATCGATAGTTTGTAATTAACGAACTACAATACTATCGATAGTATCGATAGTATTGCACTCATTCGATAGTATTGCCTTGTTCTGTGCTATCGATAGTATCGATACTATCGATTGTATCGATACTATCGATAGGCCTATCGATAGGGTACATGATTTTAGATGAAAACTATCGATAGTTTTACTATCGATAGTTCGGCAACACTACTCACGTCTGTATCAGTTTGAGGTTAAGTTACCGGCACTACCGGCTGCATGCCGGCTGGCAGGCAGGGCACACAAGCGCCCCGTTGCCTCGACCGGACCCACACGGGGCGAATCGGGCATTACGAATTTTAATGACCCATGAACTACTTTTATTCGTAACGTATTTTTACAATACGATACTTTATTAATAAAATGTTTTTAAAATTAATAGCAGTTCAAGTTTAATGTGTAATAAACGTGTAACAATAACAAATTAATAGCTAGAAAATTGGAAAAAATACTTTTGACCATAAATAATTATTTAAAACACAATAAAATACAATATATCATATTTATAAACCAAGAAGAAATCTAAAATTAAAAAAAAAATTAACACATAAAATGAACTTGTGTGGAGAGACTCGCGTCACTTCAGGTACCAGTTAATTATGGTTATATCTCTACGTATAGACGTAAAAGGATCCCCAGTCCGTCACACTTATACCTACCAGACGTACAAAAGCAAAGCCCTCGCTTTAACAATGAAAAAACCTTATATTGATTATAACAATTCTGAGTCTTAGTGCACTTGCGTGAGGGTTGACATTTCATTGTGAAAAATCTGCAGATAGTTTCTTACGTATCTGTTACGCGCACAACGCAAGAAGAGAACGTGTCCTACCTAACCACTTTGCTGGTTCGTGAAAAAATTTAAACAAAGTCTGGTAACGAATAGTCTGATTGGACTTTTATTTACCAAAAATAAATGTGAGTTTGATTGGGCAATAAAATTACAAAAATTGAAGTCTTCCCTGAGCAGGTACTTACGGAAGTAGCTAGTAAATCCATTGAAAATAAATGTAAAAAACACGTACACATTTATATGTGCATATTCCTAACAATAATAAATAAGAATACATGTACATCATGTTTAACGATGATAAAATTCGTAGTAAAATACGCATTACAAACAATCAAAGACAACAAACGTTATACAAAAGTATTTCATTCATCTCAATACAGTGATATGGTGCGGTACAGCGGTAGCATAGTACCAACATACATAAGTACTGCACATGTATGCGTCTTAACTACACCCATCATAAATCTGAAATGACGACTGCTCGAAGTTCATTTTTATTAGCCTTCGAAGAATTTTCAGGTCAGGGTTCGACCGTGAAACAGTTAATGTCTGTTTAGTGAATTCGACACATGCGAGCAGAATGGCCGCCGCTACACATAGGTTATTTTTAACCCTGTAGACATAGGGTCAGTCACCCGCTCAGTACTCCCGCGCCAAGGACCAGTCCTATCACATCAGAAACTTGCGTGGGAATACGCCGCCAGCCTCCTTGAACGAAGAACAAGGGAGCACAGCTAAAGTAGAAACACCATTAGATGCTGGTCACGAGATCTATGTATATTGCGAAATTCAGTCGTGATTTCCTAGCAATCACGCTCCCTTGTACTATTGAAACTATCAAAACAATCGTGAGCATTAGTCCAAGTCTAAGTATTAAGGTCTGTGCAAAAATTGAATGTGTTTTTTCCCTAAAAAAAAAGAAAAAAAAATGTTTTTATTATAAAATGTGAAATTATCGCTTTCATCACTATTGTCAAAGTATTTGTACGGTAAACGTATGTCTGACATCTTCCCATACTAATCTGTCTGAGCTACCTGAGTGATGACGTAATCAATGGCCAACTTTA
Organism: Erynnis tages; assembly: GCA_905147235.1. Classification (NCBI taxonomy): domain Eukaryota; kingdom Metazoa; phylum Arthropoda; class Insecta; order Lepidoptera; family Hesperiidae; genus Erynnis; species Erynnis tages. The sequence goes on from LR990073.1 coordinate 6,674,646, forward strand.
ACAGCTCTTACCGAGCATTTTTATTGAGTTAGAACATACGTTTTTTTCTGTTTTAAAGCTAATAGCTTAACTCCGGTATAGCTTAATTTAAGCTATAACGGGATAATTTTGAAAATTTTTGAAATTACTGAAAATTATCGCAAAAAAATTCATTTTTGTTTGTCAAAGTTTAGTGATAGATGTTGTTTTGAGAGCTACGTGTTATTCTATCCTCACTGCCAAGTATCTGACGTATTATTGTTTTTTTATTTCAACGAAATTGACCCACTACTTTGAAAGAAATCGCTTTTTTTGTACATAGGGTCCACAATAAATAATTTTTGGTCTAGTTTCACTCTCTTTCGGGGTTGCACTTTATCCTGGGACAGACTGTATTATGAATATAAAAGCTAAACTAGGTACATATTTTGTACTTATTCTCTATAGATTTCTATGTCTCGATTTACGTGAATGCTTACCAACTTGTTATACAACTGGTAGTAATTAAGGTATGATAATAATATAGTAAATATTTAATCTCTAACTTACAACTTCTTTCAAGTATAGGTATCAATTTGTCTTATACCACTCGAATAACTGATGCTACCTATAACTTTGCACGTAAGTACCTAATAATTTAATAGCGCGTAAACTTATCTTCTAATCCAAATAATGAATAGGAAAGCGAAGAATGAGTCGTACTTAGGAATTAGCTCATACAATATTAATTTTTTTTATTTATAAGCAGTAATATTATTAATTCCACTTTTATTAGAAAGTGGTCAGGTACCTACTATGCAAATCACAGGTAATTTCAGTTTCGAGAATGCGAATCTGATTTCTGTAGATTACATCGGTAGAAACGTATGCTATCGAATAAATGTTTTCGAAAGTAAAGCGTGTTTTGTCCTGTGAATAGGGTTGATTATACTAAAATAACGAAACCTCCCTTTTTAGGGTGCGTTAGGTTCGATTAGGGGAACAGTTTGAGGGTGAACAAGAAGTACGGTAGGGGACTCACTGTGGCCATATCGGTGAGGGTGACGGTAGCCGAGGTGGGTCCACCATTAGCCGCAGTGGTGTTGAGGGACGTCAAACTAGACACTTGGTTGTTTGCATTTTGTTCGATAATACGTTGACGAAGAGCTAGTCTCTCTAGACTGGCCAATCGATGCGATCCACCTGTGCCTTCTCTGTCCCGTTCCCGGAGTCCTGTCTGACTCTGAGTGCTGCCGGCACTGAACGATCCACTGTACTTCGGTAGAGTCGGAGGCGGAACGGGTCTGGCAGAACCGCCGCGACCCAACAAGGATCCAGTGGACGTGTATGCATAGCTGCTCGGTGTCCCGAGAGTTGCAGTTCGCGGGGCGGCTCCGATGCCGTTCAGAGTCCCATTGGTACCGTTGACGGCTCCACCATTGACCGTCGTCGTACTGCCGTTCATCTCTTTATATTGTTTTCCGACATGCGAATGCAGCAAATCACACACTGTCACTGACTGTCAATACAATACGATCGCGTGTTGAGGCAAATAACGCGAGTGCGTTCGTGCCGAGTGCCTGTCGGAGGCGGTTTGACAGCTCGAGCGGTACAGTGGAGGCGCGCGGGCGGAGTCTCGGCGCCCCGCGCTCGACGCCATCACCGCTCGCCACCGCCGCCGACGACCCTAAGGCTCAACTCACACTGGCACAGAGTCGAAGCGAAGCGACGCGTCATGTTTTGCACGGCGACGCGCGTGTTCGCGCGGCGACGTGCGTCTGCGCGCGACGATGCTCGTATTAGCGCGTTCGGATCACAGTGCTGGACTAGTGACTTTCGAACATTCGTGAATGGTGCTCGCTCGGCAGTATACGATGGTTGATATCGATCTTATCATGATTGCGCTAATATCAGAAGTTGAAGAGGAAGAAAGTAAAATTATATCAGAAGCTGAGAATAGGAAAATAAAACGAAAATTTTGGGTTCACGAGTTATGGAAGAAAAGACATATTCTTGGCGTCTGACGCGTCACTGCGGCCGACTAACGCGCGGCGACTCGCGAATCCGCTCGACTCCAGCCGAGCGTCGAAGCGCGAATGCGCGCGTCAACGCGCGTCGACGCGCGCTTCCATATTTACATAGCACAAATTTGTACTTAAATAATGGAACAATAGAGATGAATATGCTATAGGCTGAAAAATATGACGCGTCGCGTCGCTTCGACTCTGTGCCAGTGTGAGTTGAGCCTAATGGAACTCAGGAATATTACCACACGACAGCCGACTGGAGGGTTGAAAATGCATCGTAGCTTTTCTGTCAAGGTCAGCCCGTACTTGGTACTCGACCGAATTTATGTTTCCCAAAAGCAATCATTTTCTCTTATGGGAAAAGCGCCACGCAATGCAAATATACAGACTATTGCAAGCGTTAGCTCCCTCGCTGTAAGTACGTTTACAAAGTAGTGGGATTAAAAAATAACGCCAAATTATGATATTTGCGAATATTTTAGGATAAAAAGTTCTTTGAAGGATTACAAAATATGTATATCTAATTTAACTGCCAATTGTGTGTACCACAGACACACACATATTGTTATCCTTGCGTAAGGGCTTCTAATTACCATGTAAAAATACCATGTGTTTGATTAAACTACTCATAAGCATACAGTTTTAAAACGAAACATCGTTTGTCTTAAGATAACTCTAGTAGATAAATATAACGATGCGGCAGAAATGATTTTTATTTACGTTTGAAGTAACAAGAAATAAAAAAATCTTGACTTAACTAATAGAAGAAATTAAGGTTTACAGACTGTCAAAAAAGTAAAACCAAAAGGCCTTTAGCTAGCTAAAATTAAAATAGAAACATAATAAAATTAACACTTCACCGAAAAGCTATAAATATGACAATAAACAAAATCTTATACCTACTATAAGGTGATTGCATGAATCCGACGGAAAGGTGGTAGTAGTTATCTAAGGTAGGCGGGGTAGGCCTGAATCATATCGGTCGAACAGTTTGCCTAGGCGTAATTTTCATTTTCCGGGATGTTGTTCGTTCTACTATACCTACGTGGGTGCATAACGGAAGGTGTAGTTGTCTATTTATGAATGGGCCCCAGGTTTCACGAAGGGTTGTACCGACAGACCATTGCGCTTCATCGCAGGAGCGAGGGTGTGGGTCCGAGGGCGCGCCTGCGCTGTGCGACGCGACGGTCGATGACGACGTGGTCGTGACAACACCATGCGTTAACCACGTGTTGCTTGGAGATTCCTAACACAATTTATTTGTACCCATGTACTATCTCATTCCTCTTATTGCTAACTTTTTAAAAATACATATCTGTGAATCTATTATCTTTTTAAATTTTAATAGTTATAAATATAGTCTATAATATGCGTAGGTATAAGTCCTAACTAATCGTTATAAATTTACGTTATAGTACATTTTTCTTAACTACATAATAATAACTTAACTACATAGTAATAAGTATTTTCTTAAAGTTATGTAACATCTTTGTAAAAGAATCCTAACAATATTATTTATCTAGTGTACTTATCCAAATAGCATTGTAAATTATTTAAGCTTATTTCTGTCATTTTCCATTTTTTGAAGCTAGCCTAGATATCCTATTTTTCACAGAAATATATATTTATATAGGTACTCGTAGCAATTGCTAGACGTAAATTGCTGCTCGGGTGTCCTCGAGTCTACTAAGTCTCGACGGCCCATCTACATAATATATTCTTCATAATTTCATTGATAAAACTTTAAGTATAAATACATGTGTACCTATATACCGATGAAAATAAACGAAGCAAAATACCATTAAAAAAATAGAAATACATGATCTCCAAAACCATTCGAAAAAAACAAAACAAACATGTCCCCATACAATAACATCCCCTTCGCTCCCTAAGCCCTAAATTTATTGCATGTTAAGAGCTCGAGTGCCATCCTAGAGTGAAGTAGAGAGGAGGTGCGTGAAATGATGAATAAAAGGCACCCACTACAAAAGTGGCCGTTCATGTAATGAAAGGGTGTGAATTAGCCGGTAACGAGCGTCTTGTGAATGAAGAAAAGGAATCTATAATGATAAGTTATAACTGCGACCTACTTGGCTGAGAAGAAAGAGGTAATGTTTGAACTTATTGTTACATGTACGAGTAAGTTTAAAGCTACTTTCATTCGCTTCCACTTGGCGGGTAAGCATTCTGCACATTAAATTGAAAATTAAAAAAAACCCCGACACAATAACTACAATTTTCATTGAACATATTATTTTGTAGTGTGCACGTGATGCGTTTTCATTTCAGACCCCACTCTATCAAAGTTGTGGGGGGTGAAAGTGGGGAAGAATGGTTATTCTTTTAAAAGACTCAACCGAATTTCATCAAACATGTCTAAGAACACTCGCTCGTAACTCACCTTTCATACAAAAAAAACTAAATTGAAATCGCTTCATCCGTTCGCGAGCGACGGTGCCACGAAAGACAGACTGACAGACAGACTGACAGACAAACAGACAGACACGTCAAACTTATAACACTCCTTCTTTTGCGTCGGGGGTTAAAAATAGCACATTACGATACACGTGACCTAAGTAGCCTCGCTGCGCTCGGGCGCTAACTTCGCACCGTGCAATAATAGACAACTTTGGTCACAAGTATCGTATACTATTTTATAGCAAGTGTAGTGCCCCCCGTCTACTAAGTAGGTACTAATATCACTGGCTCGTTGACACACGCAACACAGCAATGCTCACGTCCACTCTCGCCCTCGGCTCTCGTGATACTGACCAATTGACCATAGATTGAACACTATGCTTTTATACTGACACTGACAATGTCAGTCTGACATAAGTGACGTTCCGTGCGGCGTGCGCCCGAGATAGTGTATATCTATTTATGTATAGATACTACCACAAACACTACAGCAAGTATGACATAAACCCGCCCCGGACTGGAGCGGGCGGAAAGAGAAATAGGCAACTAAGTCACGAAAAATCGTGCGTAAATTGCGGGTTTAGGTCACACAATTCATTTACGCACCGTGTAGAAATAGACAACTTAGATCACGAAAAAGCCTGCGTAAACTGCGGGTTTAGGTCACACTGTGCTATAAATTAACATAACTAGTAGGTATAAAAATGAGGATAGAACTATCATGATACTTACGTACATATATTATCATTATACACATTACATTATATATATTAATATTACATTATACTTACATACTTATATTATCACTAGCTCACCCCGCAAACGTTGTTTTGCCATATAAGTTATCGAGCATTGAAAATCGACAATTAAAAGTAGGGGTTGGTGATAGAAGGGTGAAAATTTAGGGTTGCATGTATTTTTTGATGCCACATTATTGAAAAATAAAAATAAAAAATTTGTCCAAAAAATAAAATAAAAATGTTCGGTGTGGACAACCCTTAGGTGTGGACACTTAGGGGTATGAAAAGAAGACAGTAGCCGATTTTCAGACCTACTGAATATGCATATAAAACAATGTTCTTGCATTATTTAAAAAAATGGATGAATTGAGAACCTCCTCCCATTTTTGAAGTCGGTTTAAAGGCTTTGTGTTGATTAAGCACCTATCATTAATGCTAACGCCATCTACTTAGAAGTGAGGAAAAACTGCAGCGGTGATTCAACCGCACCTAATGCAGTGTCCGATACCTACCAGTCACTGTGGTTCTTGCTCGAGTTTGTTACCCTCTCACTCCTTTAAAGACTCCTCGCTAGATGGCGTTAAACATGTAATACGGTTTAAATTTTTTTTCTACATAAACCGAAAGAGAACACATAATAATATCCATTCAATTCAATAACTGTGAGAAAAACTTGGTCTCCTATTATTTTATGAAAACACCACGCTACACTTATATGGGTAGGAAACAAGTAATCACAATTAACTATGCCTGATCTTACCAATAATAAATAATATTACTGTCCTACAAAGTTTCCAATATACACTTGACACAACTATCCTTTTTGTCCTAATACTTGATACTTATGGAAGATGGGAAAATATAGAATATTTCATACAACATCTATTTATTTCCCCCTTTTCCATGTACATGGAAACCTGAGGTGGCATCGATGCTCTGATACAATATGTTCTATTATTTCTTATCACTTCTTGACAGTAACTGAGACGGTTGACATAATTGCTTCGCAATGGGTTTTACTTAATCAACGTTAATTTAATACGAGTACTTCAACGATATACTATGTTTACTATACTATTTACTAGACTAAAGTAGGTAGCAGTGATTCTCTGGGGTACAACATTTCTGGTCGCCGTAAGACTGATACCCACACCCTTATTGGTCTGAGCCCACACCTTACATTTATTTTTAAGCGCTTCGCTGACATCGTTTAATGAGCCGTTGCTACTTTTATTAAAGTAAAATAGAAGATACGTACGGCGAGTAACGAACTCTTATACACATTCACCTTCAAGGAAGTTTGTTGAACCGTAAACAAGTCGAAAGATATTGTAAAGATGTGGACCTACACGTGCCTCGTAAAAGCCGATTTAAAAGCAAACAAATCTTCAAATATAATCAAACTTTAACTGTTAACTTTTTCAAAGAAACATTTCAACCAAGAAATCGTTTTAAACTTTCAACTAGATATTAGAACATGTTTGTGTGATCTCATATAAGGATTTCTTCCCAGTCCGAGGAAAAACGTAGTATTTCAATGGCGGCGCCACATTCTTCATTGCTTCTTCACCAATATCTGTCTTCGTTGACGTTATCAATGTCAAGTTTTTGCAAGCTTATTGGCTCAAATACATGGCATTGCAGTCATTCGCACCAGTGTAAAAGGAGTTAGGTTATAGTTTTTCCATAGCATGACGAGGTCTACAAAAACTCAAGAATTACCTGGTTAATACTAACAGAGGCCAAACCATAATAAATCGGTACGTGGCCGTGGTCACCATACTTCATTTTATATGCTTAAACGTAATGTACGGCAATTATTTATTGGAATTAATTACAAGATTGCTGCTTGTGTAGCTCATTAACGTAGGTACGTAGCAATGTAACTACTTGCATTCCTTACACATTTATTTACTTCACAGAATATCAGAATCGGAATACTAAACTTTTCCTATATCTGTCTGTTCTATCTGGCTGAGCTTTTGTAGGTAAGTACCTATGAATAGATAAGGTACTTCATAAGTAATTTATTCGTAGAATAATAATGACAAAATAAAGCAGAACTGACTCACATTCGTCGAGACTAGATTAAGTTTATAAATTACTTCCGTACACCTAAGAGTAGAGTAGTTCCTAGATCCATAGGTCTTCTTAAGAGACGTCATCACTTTACTACACTATTAGACATTTAACAGATACTTAATTAAGTAGAAGACTTCTACAAACCATGTACGTACCTATTAACCAGCCTTATACTCATTGTAGGTAATTTTAATCAAAAATTGTATTTTTTTAAATTTATTATTATCCTGATAATTTTAATGCTTCATTTAATAGTCTTTGTCTACAACAAAAGCTAAACAATATAAATAAGTATTGAACTAGTCATCACATGAACATGGACGATAAAGAAGTAGGCTACTAATTACATACTTAGGGATATTATACCTACATTATCTACGTACACGGGTTTTGTAAGTGGTACCATGAGAGGTAAACGAACACCTAAACTAAAATTATATTTCATTAGTAGGTGGTACCTAATAATTACAACATTTTGAAATTTACGTAATGAAAAGAAAATTTAATATTAACGGAACATTTATACACGTAGCACTTACACAAAACCAGAATTACTATAATATTGCTATATTTTTGTATGTCTGCATCTGAAATATCGGAGGTGCATCTGTTGAACAGAAGGACTAATATTTTATCGTCCGCTCTCATGATGCGCCGTGAAGTTAGGAACAAGTGGGTACTGTGGAAACTGGATAGACAAAAACTAGAGAAAGTACCTACCAACCCACCTGCTACGTCCACAACAAACAATATTACATGTTTAGGGTAGATGAAGCTGTTAATGGGCTACAATGACCACTAACGAGAAGGTCAGCTCGTGTACAACTTCTACATTTTTTTCAGTCCACACGAAAGATCTCGCGAACGTACGGGATCTTTTAGACTAATAGTAGGTACAATAGCATTTGAGGTTTGATATATTTTGACGTACACTAACAAAAAGTTGATTTAGGTTAGAAAGAATGGGGTGCAAGTTGGCAGCGCATCGCCCGCCCAATGCACTCCAAGCACTTATGTTCCTTCAGTCCCCTCTTATTAGGCGTCCTAGAGTTGCAAAAAGCAAGACGTCCTTTTGCTTGCGATTTTGCTGAGTATGGAGGGTGACTAAATCTTTTTGCTACTACGACATAACTGCGGTCTTGCCTTCGCCATAAGTCATTTGATTGTTTCACAAGTGGAATAAGGAATAGGTAAAGACAATATAATTTATTTTAATTATATAGGATGTTGTAGACACATTAAGTCCTTCGTAACAAAGAAATCCGTAGAAAACCAAGTATCAAGAGTAGCCATCTAAGTTGCTAACAATAGAAATGACGAGACTCGAAGAACGATATTATTAATGGCAAAAAAATTCCTAGTCAGCTCATCAGTTGTGTTTTACAAATTGAGACCTTCCCCCTGACAAGGTGGACCGATAACTTGAAAACAGCAGGAAGCCGTTGGATTCAAAAAGCCCACGGGTCAGGACGCCATGAGTGCCTTCGAAAAGACATTGGCTTTTAATTCGATTGTGTAATTCAAAGGGCCGGTGGATAGTTCGATATGCAGTAGTGCCTTAATCTATATACAAATGCGCGTGTCCACAACTATGTCAACTGGTGCCAACCCCATACAGGATATTTACATATTTCAGTACCTACTTGAAAATAGCAGACAATAATTTAACCACAGGACCTATTTAACCCCCTTATGTAGTTTCATTATGAACTAGGCTTTGCTAATAGGTACATATACTTCTCAACCAAAAGGTTAACTTAAATTTGTGACGGTTTTAGCGTATGGGAATTCCAAGTAGGTACTTGTATACGTGTTATATCAGTACGAAGTAGAAACGTACATTCGTCCGGAGCGTAAACTCGATGTTTGGTCAAAAAGGCACGTGCCAGCGTACCGACAGGCAATGTTTCTAAAATAAACCCCAATAAACCACAACACCAAAGCTACATTAAACTTAAACGTTCAAGTTATACCCTCGACTCTACCTATGTATATAGCACATCAATCTTTTTTCAACACTAAGGCGATGATTGAATACCTACAATCTAAAAATACAACCCACACGAAACACTCATTTGCAAATTCCCATTAATATTTCTAACAAAATCATTACAGCAACATCCCACTGAAGTAATTCCATGTTCTCTTTGTCTTTAGAATAACGTAAACCTACACGTGATAAATACAAACTGCAAATCCTAAGCCTACGCTATTCTATAACGAATCATTACGAAAAGTTCTCTCAAAAACAGTAAGTCCAGATTGTGTCACAGAAGTCATAGTAAAAAACCTAAAACTCTTAGGTCGATTCGACCCAATTTTAAAGCAGAAACATCAAGTGGCAATTAAACTAGGTCAACGTATTAACTAAGTATATGAAAGCTAGTTAGTTAAATATCAATATGGTTAAATATTTTTCAAAGAATCTCGAACAACCATCGGAAAAAGTGACAAATTCGCTTCATTGTCCAGAGCGTTTCACTTAGGTACTCTGACATAATGTAGAGGTCAGACCAGCATATCGCTACGCTACGAGTATGATATAGGTATCACGGGGAACGTCTGAAGCTTGGTACTTCAAAGACAACAGGCCTTGGGCTCGCTCTACGCTGATGTTTGACACCATTTTGCTACAAATGCTACGATGTAAAGACATAGATGCTACGGCGCGGCGATAGTATTAGAAACTTTAAAAATACTTTCAGTTTACAGTTAATATTTTACATGTCCCTACTAAAATAAATTAAAAGGGTCAGGAGCACTGTGGCGTTGTTACAGGCGGAACAATTATCAGTTAAAATAAATGTGCCAACAGGTAATTGTCAATTACGCATCGTTGTACCACACAGTTGAATAAATAAAGGATGAACAATTATTAGTAAAGTGATTAGATAACAGCGATTTAACTAGTGCGTTATGGGCGCGGTTCACTCATACCACAAACAAATAAACGAGGGGACAATTTAAATAATAAGTTATATATTGTTATAATAATAACTCACCTGTTCTGTGCCAGCGACGTGCCTGTAACGTGACAAAACTGGTCTGCTACGAGCTCTGTTCAACGGGGAATCTGACACAGACGTCATTCTGAACACTAGACACCTGGGAATTCTTCAACAATGCAATCTTCCACTGGGATTATAATTCCTAAAATAATTATCCGCAACTAACAGCCGCCAACGACATGAGGAGGAAACATACTGTACGATTACAATATGTGGCATCCAAAGCGATAGCACATTTTTCTGTCGACAAATCACATCCGGAGACGAGCCAAATGAAGCCGGTGAATAAAACACTCACAACTGCCTGGTTTTAGCGTAAACTGATAAGGGTTTTGCATAAAAACTAAAAAAAAATTGTTTAAAAATTTTGTCATTTACAGCATCGGGATGCCACGTATGTATGTGGTAGTGGTATGCATCGTATGAGGCTGATCAGCACTCATGTGTGAATGACGTATTTTTGTTACGAATTGAATTCCGATCTTAACTGACTAATGTAACTGTAATGTTTGTACGCCTTCAATTGTGAAATTATTTCAGGCGACACGGTACGGTTTTACGCGGCACGGAAAATTATTCGAATGTTCAACACTGTAACTATTTGAATAATATTTCAAAACGTAGTGGAGCACTGAGTAGTTACGACCTCACCGCGATTTTAATTTCGCGTACTGGACAATAGCAAGGGCGCGTCATGGATAGCTTACGGATTCGTCACTGCAGGCGACTTCGAGTGTGCAAGTGTCACTCGAGCTCGTATAGATAGATGCCCGACCATAGGGACTCTGTAATCGGTGCCACGGTGTTTGCTGTGGCCGATACTCGAGGGCCCAATAGCGGTCGCAAATTCCTACTCGTAATTCAAACGACGAACGCAACACTCGTACGTGAGCAATGAACAAACGGTCTGGCGACCTAATAATTTCTCTATATGACTTTATTGTATACACAAATGATAATTTATGCATACCGTATTCACTATCACACTTTTAGTTTGAACCACTTAAGAATTTTAAAGTGATGTTTACAGTTACTTTTTTATTGTTTTTTAGACATCAGATACCATTCCGTGATACTAAATTGTTTTTATACGTAAGTATATACCAACTTACCGCTAAAAATTTGAGACGATGAAAAAATGTACATGAAACAATAAAAACATTTGTCATTAATAACAATCATATCAGAAAAATAGTCACATAGTTACATAAATTAAAAAAAAATCATATTACAGGTTATTGTTTAAACAATGTACTAATACTCATAAAGATTCAAAATTAAATAATACATAAAACTCAAAAATCATCGCCAGGGTCGAAAAATAACGTACCCAGGCACGGCAAGCAACATGTACCGACGTCCACGAGGCTCTCGGTACTCATACCTATTAATATACCATATCCATACACAAATTTACCATTTAATTTTTTTAAGCACCATAAATGAACAAATACAATTAATAAACATTTAGAGTACTTGAGTCATTGGAAACCAAGTTACTTATAAAACGCACGGTGCAATCGCCCGCAAGTATTCTTCGTTAAAAAGTCAGTGCACGATGTGTGAATCAATATAACGTATTGCCATTGTTTCTATATCAATATTGTTGTCTATATATTTACTACGCAAGACAAATGGATCACTTCTTAAAACAAGAAATTTTGTTCACTTTATAAATATTGCGAATGTTTATAAATAAAGCGTATAGCGAACGATGCATTTGTCTGCATTGAGACGGTTTCTTATTGTGATAGATTAAACGCAATCAAACAAATTTAAATGGAACGTCTTTAAACAAAAATGAACGTTAATTTATAAAAAAGAGCAGACACAACACTTAACTCATTTTGGAGGGTTAAAACAAAAAAAGCAGTACTTAATTGGAATATAAAAAAAATCTTACATGATAAGTAAGTGGTATCCAAGGATTCCATCGCTGAAATATTTGGCACTTTTTTTCATTCGGAATATTTATTTGAAACAATAATCATATTTCATATCGTCGAACATCAAACAAACCACACCAATGGCCCCAACGAGTCGGAGCTCGCTCGTCAGTCGGTAACAATCAATTAACAAACAATTCGATGACCCAAATAGGACTAAATATTGACAGATTAGCTAAAGTCTGTCAGTGCAAGTATATTGAGCTAGGACGCAGCAAACGCATGACTAGATGTTTACGTGTACGAGATAAAATGTGCGTCGTACGGCGATGACGGAGAACAAACCGCATGCACGCTCGTCTGAGGGAACTGAGCGTGAAGGCGCTGGCGGTCCACGCGGCCCGCGCCGCGGTGCATGCTCTGCATTAAAACTAATTTCGATACACGCACGTAGTATACGGAATTCGCAACTTAGCGAATTCCAAAACCTGAAGGGTGGCCGGCGACGATGCTTAAGTCTGATCCGCAGCTATACTGTACGAACCTTTTACATGAGATAGAATCTACAAATTAAATGGAAACACAGTACATACTTCACGTCAATGTCACATTACGGCGCCGCATTTACATTAATGTAGTCGCGACAGAGTAGTATTTACATCGTTTTACAACCGCAAAAGTTGTATGTTATCATCATCGTGGATTATTCAGATTACGCACAGGTGATTAAGTGCATGCAATAGCTAAACTTAGCCTTCCCAACAATTTTTATTTAATCAATTTTATATCTCTACAGATTTCTGTTTAACTATCTTGCAGACAAAGAATCATGACACTAAGCAACTTCGCAATCTTGTCATGGTTTGTGTGTATAAGACTCAAGTACCTTTGTGCAATTCTCATTGAAACTCGAAGCATTAAAAAATCAAAAGTCTCAAGAAATGAAAAAACATTCGGAGCATTTTTTTAAAAATAAACGAAAGCGTTTTTAATCGATTTGATAGATTGTCACTTGTAAAGGTTGCTTTTCATAAAAAATTATCTCGTATTTCAAAATTATATTAAGATATAGGGTTGATTGCCTGTGAAAAATCAGTCCCGAATTGCGGTAGTCGAATTTAGAAAATTGAAATATTGCTGCGAGTGAATATGTGCGAGTAAGAGGTTCCAACCAACCATACCATGCGATAGAAGAGTCCTCTTCACCCATAGAATATGCAAACGTTAGGTTGTCTATTTCTTTCCGGTCACAACCCTCAGGTTGCCAGGTATAAACAGGTATAAAGAGGACTCTTCTATCGCATGGTATGGTTGGTTGGAACCTCTCACTCGCAGCAATATTTCAATTTTCTAAATTCGACTACCGCAATTCGGGACTGATTTTTCACAGGCAATCAACCCTATACCACCGTGTTCATAATAAAATGATCTTTATTTTCATTTAATTTTCATTCAATAATCAGACCGTTGCAAAATGCTATTAGTGTCGATTTACCTGTTTATACCTGGCAATCTGAGGGTTGTGACCGGAAAGAAATAGACAACCTAACGTTTGCATATTCTATGGGCATCATACTTTCGATTGGTATAGAATTTGTTTAATAATTATCACTATTATTAGTCTGCCACACGAGCCGATCATAACTATAGATTTTTTGCTCGCCAGCTCCCTATCTATATGAAATTAACGAGTTTATTTTGTCATAACGTTATAGTTAGGTGTTATAGTAACGTACTTAATAATAAAATGTTAAAAATAAAATAAGAAAGGATACGTTTTCTGATAAAACGCAAACAAGGTCGGTAAACGTATGTCACCGATAGTGTACTAACTAGTACCGGGCTGAGGTCTGAGGTATACAGTAACTGTTAAAAGGTGTCGATTACAGCAGCAGGACGCCGCGCCGGGGCGACGTCACGGCGGTCAGGTTCCGCACTGAGGGCCAGCTCCTGCCACTGACATGCTCCGTGCACACGGAACAATACATCGCAACAACACAACGCACACAGATACCGCAAAATAATAAATAGGCTACAATCTCTTTTACGCTCGTTGAAAATTAATATACGTACTTTAATGACGAGTGCTTTAAGATAAAAGACGATAATTATCTACCTAACTATAGTTACTTCAAAAGACTGAAACATATCTTGTTTATCTTCCTTCCGCATCCGACTACTGAGACGGGATCATAAAGCTGACACCTTCAAAGTGCATCTTGAGCCAAATGCAACCAGGCCCAACACCGTTAAACAAAGTCTTAGTACATTTACGGCCGCACTCAGAGACGTCATTTAACGTCATGTTCATTAACAAACAAATTCAATCGTCTTTATTCGTATTGACATAAGTGTCATTTTTACTTTCATAATGAACCATTAACGTTATAGTCCAAGATCCCAGAGCGTTCTGACATAACTTATTTTTACATGGATGAAACCTTCACGACTTAGTAGCGTCTAGTATACTTTAAATACCTGCCTACTTGTGAAGCTTGCCCTGTGACACCTGGGCAGGTACCAGTTGAGAAAGATGACTAAAAATATGAGTTATCTAACTTAAATTTGTATGGCTGATTTTTATATATTTTTTGTAGAATATTATTCTAAACTAGAATTATAAAGTGTCAGACACTTTTCATGGACCAGAGCTTTTGTCAGACGCTTTAAAGCTCGACAAAATGATGATTGATGAACTTTACTTATTTTATCATGTCTGACTTTTAAATATGTTATTCAAGTAACTGTTACAAAGTTATATTTCATCAGTCAGACAAATTCGAGTGACCAAACATCCCCTTGACACAAAATTATCATATAGTCACCATCAAACCAATGAAAGTGATATTGGTTTTCTTCTAGCCTCCACCCATTGTGTTCAGGAGTTAAAATGGTTGGTAGTTTTTCATTTGCGTTATTCCATATACTAGAAATGTAATTCGCTCGAAGAAATTGTTGAAATAGTTCAGTTTTACATGGTGGTAAAGAGTTTAAGAAGAGGAACCAAGTTGTTGTGAACGTCTCACTCGCTCTGAAATGCATGCGCATAGTGCTCTCGCGCTCGCACTCCCGTTTGAATAATTTTGTGTTTAGGGGATGTTTGGTCACTCGAATTTGTCTGACTGATGAAATATAACTTTGTAATAGTTATTTGAATAACATATTTAAAAGTCAGACATGATAAAATAAGTAAAGTTCAGCAATCATCATTTTGTCGAGCTTTAAAGCGTCTGACAAAAGCTCTGGTCCATGAAAAGTGTCTGACACTTTATAATTCTAGTTTAGAATAATATTTTACAAAATATATATAAAAATCAGCCATACAAATTTAAGTTAGATAACTCATATTTTTAGTCATCTTTCTCACCTGGTACCTGCCCAGGTGTCACAGGGCAAGCTCCACAAGTAGGCAGGTATTTAAAGTATACTAGACGCTACTAAGTCGTGAAGTTTTCATCCATGTAAAAATAAGTTATGTCAGAACGCTCTGGGATCTTGGACCATTAGTGAATGTCTCTGAGTACGACTGTTAGTCTTACAGGTCTCCAGCAACTGACCATATGATACTAAAATGATCTATTGTCATCAGTCTTTGCTAGGTGTGTCCAAATCTGATATTTTGAAGTGGGTGAAAATTAGATTTAATATTAGGCATGTCAAAATAAGAGATAAGAAAATCGTAGTCAGAACAGCCTATCTTAAACATACATGTCAAAACTCAAAAATCTTCTTTTCTACTTTTTTTTTGGATTCTTTTAATCATGACTCAATTAAAACACTTTTTTATCTAACTTGACCATAATTAATTAATGATTGTGTTTTTTTAATTAAATCAATAGCAAACTTATTTACTCACTAATAAAACAGAAAATTCAGTGATATTTGTACAAAAATAGCCTTATTTTTACTAATCCTAAGGGTCATAGAATTTTTTCCGTGACTGTTACAACCTAGTTAATGCTTTATGCACGCTTGACAATGAGTTTTGGGATATTCGAAAAAAATTTTTTTGGGAAGATTGCTTATTTCAATCTTATTAAAATTTATATTTCACCAATTATTATTTGTTGTATGATTTCTCCAAAATGACTGTAGCAATTTTATCTAGCCGAGACAATATTTCTAGCCGAGACAAACTGTGAGCTTCAATGTATCCTAAATTAAAAAAGTTATAGGTACTTATAAATAGCAAACATTGTTGTTGTGGAAGAAGTAAGAACTTGAAGTACAGTACAAATCGACAATTGAACATCTTTTTAGGTACCTATACTTGGATGCCTTTTCTCACATATTTATGTATTGGATAGAAATCATGTTAACTAGATAACCTGGCAAGTATCTCTTTTCTATTATTTCTTTTTGAGCTTTCTCAGATCACCACCACTGTTATTTGTAATATTTTTTAATACCTACAATGTAGTTTTAACTTTTAAATATACATACATAACAATTGAATTATTTAAAAACAACATTGAAAAATTGGATCTGAAGTTATTGCATAGGATAAGCATTAATATCGAGATAATAATAAAATGCTATTTCAAAAATATTACTGGTAAGGTCATTAGAAATTTATACTGATGCTAAATCTATTTGGGTTGTATGTATATATGTATTGTTGTATATAGATGTATAGATCTAGTTGGGTTTGTATAATTTTTTCTGGCTGTATTTATATGATACATGTATGAGAAAAACTTAGAAACTACTGAAGGGTTTTGGATGAAATTTGGTACTGTGATTTCTGAAAAACATTGTAACCTTAAATAAGATATATTTTATCCCAGAACAAATTCTGGTCACCTTGGGAAAATCTAAATACTAGATTAAGCAGCCAACAACTCAATATTAACTAAAGGGATTTTTATAAGTAGAGCAAGCAAGTAAGTAAACAGACAAGACAAGCCACCAGATGGTAAGTGGTCATCAAGTGGATTTGCATGAATCTTAGAGCAACTAGTATAATGGTTGGAGGTAATGATAATTTTCTTATTATGATATAACATTCTAAGGAAATGAGAATGAAAGAAATTGAAGTAAGTAAATGGAGAAAGTTTCTTCAGAAATCAGTTCAAATGCAATGCAAAAGTTATAGCAGCAAAGGAGAAACATCTTAGAATATTGGTCTAATTTTAGTGTGCATACAAAAAGACAAATTTTAGTACTCATTATAATTATTAAAGCTAAAGCTTAACATTACTAAAAGAAAATAAATAAAATAAATTAAACTGACTAATAACTTTAAATTATGAAACAATGTTTTCTAATTTACTTAAGGCTTACTATTTTTTGGAGTTGGTGCCAAAATTAAATTGATATAGAAACAAAATATTCAATGCAGAGGGCACCAACCTCAAAATATAGGAAGCCTAAAATATATTGTAAACAAATAACAATGCAGGGTCATTACTTGTTACATGTATATTTAGAAAACAAAGTATAGGTATGTACTAAGCTATTTGACTATGACAGGGTGTACGGTAAAACCCTATGGAGTTTGTGTCTATACCTTTTATTTAAGTCTGTACGGTGTCTTTTTTATGAAAGTTAATAATTAAATTAAAATATAATAATTAAGAATTTTATGGAGAACTCACTGGTATTAAGGGTTCCTCAAGATTATTTTATGGGCATTGGCACATTACATCCTCTCTTATCCTTAATCTCTCTTACTATGTTATAATGTTACTGATGCCAATGGACCTATAGCTGAGGAGTTATTATTCCATTGGGTGCTTTGTATTAGTAGGTAGGTATTTGTTTTTCACAGTTTTAATTTCCTTTTGTCATAGGGTATAGAGCAGTACACAGGAGTGAATTTCGACTTCCCCAATTAAATGTCATGTAAGATTTTTCTTGGTCACGTTTTATTATAGTATAAATTAGATTAGTGATTTATCGTAAGATTAATGCCAGGCTGCGTATAATTAGAAATGTATATAATTACACATTAACTACGTTTAAAATAATATCATTATACATAGAGGCATTATGCTAAAATACGATAAAAACATATAAACGGTAAGGGAGTTACGTATCACATACGTAGTAAAACGTATCACATAAAAAATTTCAAGATACTAATAATTAACTACACACGAATTCCTAGCGATTCATATTGCAGCAAAGTGATACCTATCTATCATTGTGAATTCCTTTGAACTAAGTTAAATTAAATCGCAATGTTATGATGGGATACTGTGGAAAGCTAACAATATCATAGAATCATTGACTAATACACTACCTAACGAAAAAATCTAATTTGAAATTAGCATGTAAAAAGAATTATTGGCGCGAAGTAGGACCCAGTCCTCTTAGACAAAACTTAATCTTAAGACAACTTTAGAATGCTTTACCTGATCTTTGCATATTGGAATGGCTCGTAAACATAAATTCAAAGCAAAAACATGTCGTTTAACACCCGTTTTCACTGCACTTCACTACACTAAACTGTCAACAGCAACACCCGCCCTTTGACCGGGTAGGATAGGAATTGATTTTTGTATGTTCTTGCCAGTATGCATAAAATGCTACTCTATTGTTACCATAACATAAACTAAAGCCCAAAAACTGTCTTGTGTCACGTTTTTAAAATGTTGTCATTTTTTATGAATGAACAAAAATCGTTTTTCATGGAAATTTTTGTCGTAATTTTGCCTGTCAATTTGGTAACAGAATAAAATTTTAAAAATGGAAAAAATATGAAATTGTTGTAAACAAACCAGAGACTGTGACAACCAATCAAGCTCCATTTTTGAATCTACCAACATTCTACCAGTGTGTCAGACAACTCAAGTCAAGTATATTTTATTTTAGTTACCTACCTACCTGTACTACTACCCCATTGATCCATTCCTACTCATAGTAAAATAATATGTACTTCACTTCATTCATTGTAGCAGGCGCAGCATCGTGATTATATTCGTGACTCTCCTTCCATGATAATATTAAAAAAAATTGACTGAAGCTGATTGTCGTTGTTGTTTGTCTTGTTGAAGTTGTTTGTCTTTACCTGATTTTCGTGTTACTTAATTACGTGTAGCTCAAGTGTACCAAGTAAAATAAATACATGCACAAAAATTGTAAAAATGAATATTTCCGTAAAAATGTTAACGCTATCCTCTCTAACACGGAAATGCAGACAGTATTTAGGTAATGCAAATCTATCACAACGGCAGGTGAGTACACTTACCTACATTGTATTGCTAATTGCTATTTCGTCAATTTGCTTGTAGAGCTTGTGTGTATCTGTGTAGTTGCTGTGTTTTACGCTCTGTTTGAAATCGTTTTTAACCCCCGACATACCCCCAACGCAAAAGAAGGGTTTATAAGTTTGACGTGTCTGTCTGTCTGTCTGTCAGTCTGTCTGCGCGTAGCTCGCGAACGGATGAAGCGATTTCAATTTAGTTTTTTTTGAAAGGTGAACTCACATTTCATACAAAGCCCGTAACTACGCGGGCGAGTGTTTTTAGAATTATTATTAGGAGAAGGCCGCTAAAAATGGATTATTTTGACGTGGCTAACCAACAATAATCCATTTTGGCAGGAGTCGAAAGCCAAGGGTCGCAACCCTTATCTCTGACATCATGGGATAGGTGTAACGCTCAGAAAGACGATTGCTCAGAGTTATTTTTTGATATAGTAACAGCCTTCTAAGCGTTATTCACGTTGGTTCATTTTACAGGTAAATTTTTTCCATGGGCTTGTAGTCTATATTAAAAAGCGGAAGGTACATTTGAGCAGACCATCATGTATAAAAGTGGCCACAGTTGCATACGGAAAAAAACAAGTCCGTTGCCGGCATTTTAATAACCCTGCTGCCTTTTTTGCTAAATTTAACTAAATAATTTTTTAACATTTGTTATTATAGTGTGTGCTTTTGTTAAGAGTATTTGGGCTTTAAATATTTGCTGTTTTATTTCTTGCTTACGTCCTACGTTGTATTGTCGTACCTATCTTACGTAATGCTACTCTAACGCTAACTACCTAACTACACATTTGTTTCAGATGATAGTCACGAGACATACTCATATTGTATTGAGCGGGATTTACGCAGGGTTGGCATTTATCTGGCCATCTAGAATTAACACCGAAAATAAAATAAATCTAAAACCAACAATTCTAGACACTGCAGATAAGATATTTGAAAATGGTCGTTATGAAGAATGTTATAATTTACTTATATCATGCAAGGAAAGTATCAAATTCATTGTAGATTTTTAGCATTTACTATTATCATTCATTTTTAATTAAATTTGATGATTAATGTTTGTTAACAGGAAGAAAATGATGTGGAAATAAAATGGCGAATTTGTCGTGTGTTATACAATATGTCTAAAGATCAGAAGTATGAAACAAGTTATAGAAGACAACTCATTTCAAGAGCCTACCAAATAATTACTAATGAATTAGACACGAACTGGGATAATCACCCTGTACAGAAATGGTACGCGCTAATTTTAGATTCCAAAAGTTCGAACACAGGAATGACAGAAAAAATTGAACAACTCGAAAATGTAAAGAAGCATATGGATGTAAGTTTGATTTCTAAGTTATATTAATTACTTAGTTAATAAGTTGTGACATTCTTCATTTAAGGATTTCCTACGTAATAAGAAAAAGTCAGTAACTTAATCTTGATACTTTTAATTTTCATTATACATACATTTTCTACATTTCTACTCTTATGTAAAAATTTATATAATAATAATCATTTAGCTTGCAGTTACTCTGAATCCAAATGATGCGACAACTTTACATATGTTAGGTGAGTGGTGCTACCAAGTAACAGAAATACCATGGCTCCAGAGAAAAACTGCTGAAACTCTTTTTGCGCCCCTTCCATACTCAACTTATGAAGATGCACTTGAATACTTTTTGAGGGCAGAAACTGCACAACCTCGGTTTTACAGTATTAATTTGCTAAGAATTGGCATATGTTATATGAAACTTAAAAAAGAAGACCAAGCTAAGTACTATTTAAAATTGGCCGCAAGTTATCCTGCGAAATCAATAGATGACCATCATGCTAATAGGGAAGCAATGGATTTGTTAAAGAAACTTAAGTAAAAAAAATTGCTTAGCGTAGAGTCCCTCCGCGCGGAAGAAGTGAAACTTCGTACCTAATGTAGCTAAATGAATATTGGATGCTACTTGCTACTCGTTCCTAACGCTCGCGCTAACCTGTAACAGGTATACTACGCGCATGCGTTCGACTGCCACGCATTCACTCTCGCTGTCTCTTTCTATTTATGAATGTTTCCTTTTGACAGTTTCCATAGTTCCATCCATGAAGTTATAACTTCATGGTTCCATCTAATTAGACGCATTTTGTTTATAAATGTTTTCATTTGACAGTTTCCATAGTTACTTTGATATTTTCCCCCTCCCCAGGAGCGTTAAGCGTTTAACGCAACCTTGTTGGAAGTCGCATAAGAAGTTGAAAAAAATTGTACGTGGGATCCCTCCGCGCGAAAGAAGTGAAACTTCGTAATGTGGAAATGAATAGTGGACGCTTTTTTTATTGAAGTGAAACTTCTTATGCGACTGTTATGCGATGAGTTATTTTTTACGTTTTATATGTGTCACATAAAGATATAAATAAATGCTTGAGAATAAATTTTATTACTGACATGAATTTATTTATTTACGTGTATGACTGTGAAAAATGAAACTCCGGAAAGAACATGAAATCTTGAATGTAAAGCAACTCGAGTCCTGCATAGGAATTATACGAATTTTATAAGGTATTTTTTAAACATGTAAAATAGGTACCTATGTACAACATAATTGAGAATACACTGTCGTTTTGATGGTTCAAAAATATGCGCACCTTTAAAGGCAGCGCCACATTCACCTATAATTTATAACCATTTTGTTTTTTCAACCTCATAGTCTCATATCACTTTGGCTCAAAAACATGTCTTATTATTTGAGCAGGTGAGCAGGTAAATGAAAATACCTAGTTTATAATTTTTCCGCAACAGATGACCGCAAAAACTCCGTTCTCTCCTGTGGTTCTAGCTATAATCAGTTATTCACAAAAAATCCAATTTGCAACAAATTATGCTGCTGTAAATAAAGACTATAGTCAACCTCAACCTCTAGTAAGAAACCTCAATTAGATTAATTTTAAACGCCTCCGATTTTTTTATTGTTATAGCCAAGTAATTTCACAAATTCTGTCGCTAAAATTCCTGAATCCAAGTTTACGAAAGAACCTCTTTGTTCCATTGACAGTTGACACGGTGAAACTGTCCCACTACATGCCCACTACCCACTGACCACTCCCACAGTCCCAGACCCAGTACTGCCAACCAAATAAACAGAAAGCCGTTACAGCTGTGAATAAATTCTTTTTAATTTTGTTTGTCACAAAACATTTAAACAAAATGGATCTGTTAGAAGAAATTAGTGATGAAGAAGTATTTTTTGGAAAGTTTACGCTTAAAGAAGTAAAATTACGTGTTTTAAAAGATATTCACAAACAAAAGTAAGTGCCTATCTCCGTAAAAGAATCTTCATGAATCTTGGACTTAGAATTTAGATCCCTTTTCACTGGTGGTACAGAAATGTCTTGTGCTCTGTAACTTGCGGGGATATCAGCTCTCCAATAACTCTGTTTAGCTCTTGTTATAGTTGTTCTTACGCTGGACTTTTTTTGATTCATTGATGCATTGGGTCCTTGATTGTGTATGTTTTATATACGTGCACGCACATCACATAATTGATATAAAATCTAAATTAAACGGTAAAATTAAAATACTGGCAACCTTAAGTGGTTGTATCAGCTCTGTGTTGTCTTGCTGTGAAGTTTAGGATTATAAAAATACATTAACTTTTCTGATCCTTGCTTATTACATATTACAATTTTACAGGTTTACTACAAAGGACAACATAAGACCTAAGGGAGATAATTTAAAAATTATTGAAATGAGTTCTGAACCTAATATGTCTGTGCATAAAGACATGGATCTATCACCTTTAGAACAGTTAAAATCGACTTCAGATCCTAGTTTCAGCAGAAAACATAATAATATAATACAACGAGAAACTGCAATAGACCTTGAAAATGAAGATAGTTTTCTTGAGGTTGAAAAAGTAATAATGCAACAGTCTATGCCCTCAAGCGAAAGTTACAATTTAGATAATACTCTGGATTATGTTAACTTTATATTAAATCAAGCCTCACCTAATATCAATAGAAAAGGGCAATCTGATGACAATGACATCAAAGTTAGTGACAATGATAAAAATTACAACAGTAATGACATCAAAGTTACAAAAGATGAAATTATATCACAGTCCGCTTCTAATGAAGAAGTTGAAGAAGTACTACTTGATAGAAAAGAAGTCATTGACATCAAACAAAAATGGATTTTACTACCTGATACACCTATAAAAACTGAATCAGATATATCTATTACTAAGAACATAAAACTGGAATCTAATAGTGTTGTGAATACACCAGTGTCTAAACAAAACAAGCAGCTTAATTTATTGAAAATACCTAGACTTCAATCATGTAAAAAAAAAACTGTACTAAAAACTCCCAATAAATCTAAATTGTATGAACATATAGCTAGCCCTATTGCAACATACATAAAAAATACTCCACAATCCCTGTTGGTTAAAAACATAAAACCTAAGAAGCCTTTGCCTTGTGTATCTTCAATTCCTAGACTAATGAAAAATAGATCTGACAGCAAAATGAACAATAAGGAAAATGTAGAACTACCTCAACTTGCATATAAAAGTGCAAAGACAACAATAGTGGTAATATTTTTTTTTCTACAGTGAAGCAGCATGTCCTGCATGTCATGTTTTTATTGAGGTTGATCTTAGAAAATCTGTGCTGCTTTATGCTGCTGCTGATCTATGATGCTCTACGAAGACATATATATACGATATTTGTCTGGCATGTTTTTCATATTATATGTTGCTACCAGACATATAAATCAAGAATCAATATTCTTTCTGATGAACTATCATAAATCAGTGATATAGTTTTCCAAAAGGGGCTCTTCAGTTAGCAGCCCTGCCATAACTGACAAGAGTGAACCAAAATTACTTTTTGCTTGAAATGAATATATTTTAAGTCCTCACACATAAAAATTGTGCTTTAATTTGTATATTGTTTACTTCTTACTTACATTATTATAACAATGGTGTTTTATTTACAGATGGATGTGGCCAAAGATAACTTGCCACCAAGTGATAGGCTTAAAAAACTGACATCCTCCACTCAGAAACCTGATGTTTTGAAACATGTACACAGAGAAGCATCTAAAAACCCTTTGATTTTATATGAGGACAGTTTTGCTAATCTCTCATTACACCAGGCTAATGTGTCTGTTTGTACGAAAAAAATAGCTTTTAATCAATAAAAACCTTCCGTTACATTCTTTATTTTATTGCTATAGATTATTATGGTTAACTAGGTATATTGACAATTAATATGTAGTGCCACCATAGATAAATCAAAAAGGGAAGATACGGCACTAGCGTCTCATGAGTGCGCATCTAAAATTAGGTCCATGCACACAATTTCACTTCAGTCGCACTTTGGCTAGCTATTGAACTACATGTTCGCTTAGAACACAATAATCGCGGATTTTCTGCGTTTAAAAAGGTAGGTAAAACAAAGCTTTCGTGTGTTTTTAAAGGGTTCACAAACAGCTCAAAAACGAAAAACAAATTCCACGGCATCTCTTTCCATTCGTAAGTACACTTAAACTTAATTTTTCTTCAAAATCACTGGTTTTAAATGTAGTTCGCCATTTTTATCAAGAGCGAGTGTGAGCGTGACGGTCTCGCACGAGATGACGCGGCACTCTCCGGGTCGCTCCCGCTATGATAAAACTTACCGCTGTCTCGCTCGCCCGATTGACACTTCATTTATAGGCGTGTGTGTGTAAGTTAGAATATGTAGTCGAGTCGGACTAATTTTATGATTGATGATACATGTAAGCGTATGCCGTATCTTCCCTTTTTGATTTACCTATGAGTGCCACTAAAATATTAATATCTAGATTTTATTATTTACACATATTACAATCCCCATAAAAATACTTACTGTTTTTTTACCCATATGTTGAATTAAAAATAATTGCATGTAGCAAGGCCCATTAAATAAGAGATATTATGTAATAAATAAATAGTCACACACACCCCTAAAAATGTTTGGCCAGTTGTTTTTTGCTAGAGCCAATTATATTGCAATCACGCAAAACTTCATTACGTAAAACAGTATCAAGGTGAAAAAAACACTAGGATCATAAAATACGGGTATACATTTATTTAAGTCAAATCAAACAACTATATTATAGTTATACTAATAATGAAATAAGTAGTTTCAGTTAATAAATTTGACTGAAATACACAAATATAAAAGAATTTATATTTTAGGCAAGGCACACCACACGGTGCAAATACACAAATTTAATACAGTAGGTAATGCAAATACAGTATCACACAGTGTAAAATGCACAATAAATGCGGTTGGTAATAGTAAAATAGAAACATACAACTTCATAAGGAACTCTGCTTGTATTTATGTACATTTATAATTATATACAGATTTATGATTTACTGTCTGTCTTTACACTTACTTTAAAGACGAATTAGCATTTTATTTTATATATCTTGATAAATTATACAAAAAGTTTTCATAAACCTATATAATTGACATGGTCTTTACGTATAGGCAAGGCGTCAACGAATTTCTGATAATAATGTAATTAAATTAAAATTTAAAAAAACCAGACACAATATATTTGCAGATATTGGGTATTTCCCCCACTTTTACCCCCAGAGTTTTTTCAGGGCTCAACCGATTTTCATTGAACATATTATTTTGTAATGAACACGTGATGCGCTTTCATTTGAGACCACAATCGATTATATTTGTAGACATTCGGTTATTCTTCCCCACTTTCACCCCCCACAACTGTTAAACGACTCAACCGATATTCACCAAACATGTCTGATATTCACCAAACATGTCTAAGAACACTCGGCCGTAACTCATTGTTCATACAAAAAAAAAACTAAATTGAAATCGCTTCATCCGTTCGCGAGCTACGGTGCCACGACCGACAGACAAACAGACACGTCAAACTTAAAACACCCCTTCTTTTGCGTCGGGGGTTAAAAAAGAAGACATTTAACAACTAAAAGATCATATTTTGCTTTACAAAACAAGTACACAATTGTTACATACATAAATATCAAGGGAGTTTTTGTGCATGAAATGTACTGCTATTTTTGTATATATAATAGTCATAATTGGATAAATGGATATTCTATACCAAACAATACAGTACTATGCCAAATTGTTCATATTTTTGAATCTTTATACTTAATAAATTATCTAACTGCATTGACTAGTGATGAGATATATCCAAAAATAATAAGATGTACTTTGTGATAACTTACTAGATACCTAGCTATGTATCGTATGTATAATCTATATCTAAAAATTTATGTAATAATATTAATTGAATAATAACTCTTTATATAAATACTACATTATTTTGCACTACGCAAGTAGTTGAAATTTTCAATATTTTTTTTAACTCGGCGTACTTCAATTCGTTGCTACATTCATACCATACCTATGTCTACTACACCACCGCAATCTAATTCGTTTACTCTCCCCCTGATTTCTCTCGTAAGATTTCTCTCCAACTGCTGCGATCCTTAGCTTCATGAAGGGCATTGTGGAAGTTGATATTCAGAGAAGATCGTATTTGGTCCGACCATCTCGTGGGACTGCGTCCTCTGGGACGTTTGCCATCCACCTTTCCTGTCACCATCAGCTGTTCAAGATTGTGACCCTCTTTATGAGCAATATATCCGAAGAATTCCAGCACCCTACGAAGGCATACAGTGGAAAGTCTGGTTTTGACATTAAGCTCTCTCATAAAAGACGCGTTGGTGTGAAAAGCGGCCTTTTTCATTGTCCCGGTCTCCGCTCCGTAAATTCGTTTACAATTGCTAATAACTTGCTACATTCATACCATTCCTCCGTCTACACCAGCGCCATTCTGGAAGGTTTTGGAACTGTTGTTTGTAGCTTACAGCGGGACACTTTTTTAAATTTTCTACTATATGAGATGCTTCTTCTATATATGCTCCATGGTTTGTACGTACGTATGGACAACAGAGGTGGTATAAGTGACAAGACAAATGTTACAAGGTTACAATATTAGCAACAATTCATGTTTTGATACAAATTTTCTAGCTATCTCTGTGTTATCCTTTTTGTAGATTATTATTGCGTAATATTGCATAAAATTAAATTTACATTTTTGCACAATCTAAATTGTTTTGTTAATAGAAGCATTTAAACTGCAGAATAACATTAATAAAGAACCTATCTAATAGGCAATATAACTTCAAAACTACATCTAATAGAAAAAATAACAATGTATTACCATCAAAATATGTAAGTAACGTAAAATATTATAACAATCTTAAAATATATCTTACGATGCTACAATTAAAAAAACAAGTCTTTAGCATTAATTTGTGCTGTAAAACAACAATCGACACACATTCTGTTCTTCTATTACATTGGCAATCTTCGGAAAATTTATTTATCATACTTTCCAATGTTATGTTCATTTTGTGCATTATTCAGTTAACCACTTCACTCCGCCATCTAAAATACACTTCCAAGTTAAAGTCTTTACCAATATGTCCAGTCTATTGCCAGATTATTGTCATTTCAGCAAAACATTCTTAGTGAATGAAGTGTATGCTCCAACGAACATCAATCCCTATTTAAGGGTTGTTTTTTGCATACCTACCCGGTCAGCAATGTTTGAGGTTCAGCATTTTTCAGCACACGAAAAACATATTGCTAATTTCGTCATATTTTCGTTAACACAGAGCAGCTGTGTCAGTGAAGCGTGCAACATCAACAATACAAAGATTTATTTTTGTATTGGTGCTCACACAAATTCGGACATTGCCAAGACATTAAAAAGGTATAAGAAGCTTTATAATAATAAAAATCGAGATTCTTAAATATTACGAGTTACAAAGGTTACATTATATCATAAGAATTACTCATAAATCATAATCTTGCTGCTTATCTTACAACAAAGCAGAAGCTCCTTCACACCTAATAAAAATCGATATTCTTAAATATTACGAGTTACAAAGGTTACGTTGTATCATAAGAATAACTCATAAATCATAATCTTGCTGCTTATCTTACAACAAAGCAGAAGCTCCTTCACTCCTAATAAAAATCGATATTCTTAAATATTACGAGTTACAAAGGTTACGTCGTGTCATAAGAATTACTCATAAATCATAATCTTGTTGCTTATCTTACAACAAAGCAGAAGCTCCTTCACTCCTATCACCTTTTTCGAAGAACATGAAATCCTGAAAATAAAATACATGGCGAAATTATAAACTGAATGTTGCATATTAAAAATGTAGCTTAAATAAAATACAATGAAATACGTAGATACATCAACAAGTTTATATTATTTTGAAGTGAAAACTTATTAGCGGTTATTATAACTTATTGCGGCAGCCAATTTGGCCGCCATCCATATTTTATAGCTAAGTAATGGTTATTGAATAGTGTTTTAGGGTATTTCGCACCATGCAAGGAAAAATCCCAAAATTATGTACCTAATATTGATAGATTTTGTTAAAAGCAAGTGAAAAATGGTGACTTCTGTTCTGAAAAATGTATACATTTATTATTTCAATTTTAAAATTCAGGTTATTTCATTAGCAGTATAAATAAACAATGGAGTCTGTTGACCTGTATTTTTATTGATAATTTGCGTTTTCTCAGTTTTCTTGAACACCGCCACAGACAATTCGAAATAATAATATAATTTTATTATGGAAGAAATTTGTGAAAGTGATGATTTGTCTGAGTGTCGAAATTTTTCGCATGCAATCCCGATTTCTGCAAGACATCTATGTAAGTACTTTCCCGGCGTTTTAATGCCTGCATTCAGGCACGAGACACCAACGATAAGAAGTGTAACTCATTTTGTGTTTGCAAAAATAAATTTCTTCCTTTACTGACTGTATTGCTTACACTGCGAGTGACGTCACAAGCATGGCGGCAGCGCCGAGACGGCCGAGACCGTGTTTTCGCGGCGATTTTTGTAATTTATATTGAAAAGTCTTTTTTTACATATTTGTTTGCAATAAAATTTTTTTTTCCAATTTTATGGATTTTTATGACTTACGAGTTCATATAAAAAGCTTTTTGACATAGTCCGTAATACCCTATTGAAATTTCGTCCAAATCACCAAGAAAACACATCTTATTAGTGTTCACTTCTGCCGGCATTCCCGGAGTGAAACCCGTTGTTTTTTTTATCCTTAACTGGCTAATGTGGTTTTAATTATTGTTAAGACACAGTTGAGGGAGGACTAATTATGGCAGTGCGACAAAATAGGGTTGAAGCCTGACAAGAAACTTACAATCAGAAAAGCAGCTCCCAGAAGGACTGCCTTGATCCTGACGTCGAGATCCATTGGGAACGATATTCCGAAATAATCAGAGTCCGTGAAAACTTCCCGCGCGAGTCCAGACCACTGTTTGGTTATTTTTCCAACTTTTCTTTCACCATCTTTCGAGTATATCTGTAAAATATTATAATTGTAAATTAGTCCAATATATTTAATAATTTATCAGGCAATTTAATAGCTTTTATTTATCTATCTGTCTATCTGAGAATCGGAGAATCTGAGAAAGCAAGTCACAACATTAAGTCTTATAGTATAGAGACTGTAGAGTTAACAAAATCTAATTTATTTCAATTCTTCTGATGGCTTTATTTTAAAAAACAATAGAACAATAGAAGAACAAAAAGAATTTAGTGAGCTATAAGTATCTTTCCGAATATATTTGGCACTCA
This sequence comes from Erynnis tages, assembly GCA_905147235.1. NCBI lineage: Eukaryota > Metazoa > Arthropoda > Insecta > Lepidoptera > Hesperiidae > Erynnis > Erynnis tages. The sequence continues at coordinate 6,704,668 of LR990073.1, forward strand.
AATTGGACTAAATTAAAGTACTTAACATTAAAGACCAAAACTGTCAAATTTTCAAATGAGATTTTACATAAAGCTATATCTGATCGTTGTTAAGTGTTATCAGTAACCCATTAATGACCCACTATAGGGTCGGGTCTCCTCTCACAATGAGAGGGATGTAGGCCTTAGTCCACCACGCTGGCCTAATGCGGACTTGTCATGCCTTTGAGAACATTTTTTTTGAACTCTCAGGCATGCAGGTTTCCTCACGATGTTTTCCTTCACCGTAACAGCAGGTGATATTTAATTTTATAAAGCGCACATAACTTTTTTACAAAGTCATTGGTGCGTTGCCACTGGGATTTGAACCCGGACCCCTTGATTCGAGGTCGAATTCTAAGCCACTGGGCTATCACCGCTTCACTGGGCTATCACCGCTTAAGTGTTAACTCTGTTTATGTACGCTGTTTTCTTCTCCTTAGAATACTTGGTGCATTATTACATATTATTGACAATACCTACTTTACCTACTACTAAAATACATATTTCATTTATTGTTTATTTATTAGTTAAATTATCTGAATAAGTTCTTAATAAAACAAGTTATTATTTACATATAGTATTAAAATGGATAAGCAAAGCGATAGCATTTATCAATGCAATAACATTCCTTTGACTACAATTTGCATTGTACACACAATCTCCAAGAAATACTTTCAAATTAAATGCAAGTACACACATTGTGCATGCATGTCAATATAATGAACAAATGGATTCTCATTCAATACACATTTAAATGTGCCATGATAATATTTGGTAAAAAGAAAAAACTCACTTTAAAATCAACATCACCACAGATAGAGCACGTGAATAGGGGTCCCTTGATTCGTAGCACTACCTCATTGTTAGCGTCTTTGACCACATAGGAGGGCTTCAGGATGGACCACTGCTGCTCGATGGACCCGATGACTGTCCCCGGGGGCGCAGTCACCTCAATGCTCTGCAGCCAGCAGGGACAGAAGCAAGAGTCACATGCCAGTGGACGATGCATGTGGATTATCTACAAGTAGTATTGGCCGTTTTATTAAAAAAATATGCTGATAAAAATAAAGAGGACAATTATTATTTAACATGTCATTTTTAGTACCTCCTTCTGATAGTTATCCAAGACTTTGAGATCAAAGGGACGAATTGGTCCACAGCAGTTTCTGGTGCAGCAATCATTCTCCTCCACAGCATAATACACTTTCTGACCGAGGTTGTTCTTGATGGTGTATTTATTGTTGGTTTCAAAGCCAACAAAGGACTCCAACAGCTCCACTTTTTGGTGGACTAGGAGCTCATCAATCAAAGAAAGGTACTCCAAGCCTGGTGGACAGTTGCTGAGCCCTTGTGGTATAGTCATCCAACCACCTAGAAAAAAAAAGTGGTAATAGTAAATACAAAATATTACAATAATTAGTATTTTAAACACATTGCATAGTGGTGCTGGTAACATGGCGTGTTAGCTACGGTTTTTATGTCCTACTGTTGAGCATATCTCTTTTTATAAGTTGTTTAAGATGTAACATTATCATAAATATACATTAGAAACCTTTTATAAGGGGTCATAAGATGAGATTCTCTTTTTCTATATTTAGTTAACCTTTTAAAAAAATATCCTTAAAATTAACCTTTGTACCTTTTGTATACAAGGTAGTAATTTGTTCCAAAGAAAAATTGCGCCCAAAAGAGTGTTACAAATAAACATACATATATTATACAGGTGAAGCTAATAAAAAGCGTGTAAAAAATTGACAAAATGTTACAGGATACAACTTAAAAGCATTATTATAGCACAAAGGAATATTTATTGAGAGATTGTATGATAAAAGAAGTGCAAGAACATATTAAGTTCTTAAAATAATATTTGATTTATGTATAGTGTAAGAATATTTTACATCACTTTCTTCTTTATAAATTGCTTGATAAAGGAATATGCATTATAAATATATATTTTACAAAAAAAATCTGTGTGATGTAAAATTAAAAGCATTTCTAAATGTGTACTTACAATTGATGTTATTTTGTTATTCACAACCACACACAATTGTTTAACATTAAATAGATCTCATCTATCTATAAATAATTATTATGTTAGTGCATAAAATAAAGTGTTATTAGAAACCCTCCACCACTGTATTATCTACATACAAAAACCTTTTTTCTTCATCTGACAAAATTTTTTCATAACCAGAGTAACGAGATTTAAAAGTGTCCTTGTAGATTTTGCAGATGGATCTTTTTATGCTAGCTACACTTAGGGTTTTGATATATACACCCTTATTTTTTACTGATGTATATGAACACTTTTTGAGTAAATATTTTTTGAATTTGCCACTCTTTGACTCTGATTCTGATTTTTTATCATTATTGGAAAATATATCTTCATTTAAAATTTCAAAATTAGCTTTTGAGCTATCCACCATTTTTATTCTTGCAAGGGATTATTAATATTTACAAAGAGACACAATAAAAAAAATGGATCACTTGACACAGCCAATTAATTGTTGATTAAATTCTACTGAGCATTGTCAGCAACTGAATTGCTATTATCAGAACAGTTTGCATACGAAGAGTAAACACCTCTTATCTATAAGGTGTTGTTAACTGTATATCCAATGACATAAATAAGACGAGAGCATAGACAATATAAAAGGCGCAAATATAATAACTATTATAAAATTTTTGATGACTGTTTATTTATATACATTGCATAATTATGTTCTATTTGTTTAAAAAGAAATTGCTATAATTTTGCTTCTAGGATTCATAAATAATAGTGGAATGGCATCAATTAAGGTATCAATTAAGGACTTCTAAAGGTTGGTAGAAAAGCGGGCTTATTGTATCCCTACGTGACCCCCAGGTGGTGCCAAACAAATGGCAACACCAAATATTTGGCAGCAGCAAATTAAAAGTAAAGTTACAGTGGCAGAGTGGTATATTCGCCCATGTGGTTTTTAGAACTTGATGCTTTTGTTAATACCGGTTATGGTCCATCTGTGTTCTAAATTTCATCCAAATCTGTTCAGCCGTTTTTGCGTGAAAGAGAAACAAACATCCATCTATACTCACAAACATTTGCATTTATAATAGTAGGATTTGATTTTTTGTTCATATGTTAGTTTGTAATTCTTTATACCTACCAGCAACTGGCTGCTGAACAACAGGAGTTAAGTATCCTTGATGGACTGGAGGATAACTGCCTGGGTAGCCTGGTTGATAGCCTTGCTGGTAACCACCAGGTGGAAACCCAGGTTGTAGTCCAGGCTGCATTCCTGGTTGAAATCCAGGTTGGAATCCATGCTGCATGCCTGGAAGTGGCTGAGCTCCAGGAGGCAGTAGTGGTGCGGAGACTGGCATTGGCATGGGATGTGTTGGTCCTGGATATCCAGCATGTGGGTTTCTAGGATAGTCTTCATTGTTTTTCACACCTTCTGGTGGTGCATATCCCTGGCTCGTTGGAAAGTTAGGGCTATATGGAGTTTGTTTGTGTGACATTTTTGCTCTGAAAACACAATAAAAATGTTATTTAGAAACCTTTGGTTTTGAGCATATAAACTGTATATACTTGTAAACTTAACTAAAAGGATTTGACCGAGGATATATTATAAAGAAAACAACATAGCTCGCAAAGTTTGCAAATTAAAGTGGCAATGAAGGAAGGTCCTCAAAAAGCAACCAAGTTTAGGTAAAAGGAGCACAGGCTGCCCTCCTACCAGATGGACTGACCACCTGAGGAAGGCAGCAGGAAATTGATGGATTCAGAGAGCCCAGGACCAGGTGGAGTGGCGGTGATTAGGGGAGGCCCATGTCCAGCAGTGGACTACCAAGGGCTAAAAGAAAGGAAGGATATAAATAAAATACATAATGCCAATTTGAAGGCTACTTTATTAATAATGAAACATAATGCAGATACATGGTGGGCTCATCGGGTCGCCACCTTCTGCTGAGCTCTTAGACTTGATATCTAAGGCATGTTGCCATGGGTTGATATACTATTCCTATACATTTATACTTAATCTAAGGCTGAGGATTGAAGGGTATTCATAACTAGATTACATAATGAATGAATATATTTATTTTTATTTATACCCAATACAAAAGATGGTTTCATCTTTTGTTTTGGTTATGTGTAATTATACCAAATAAACAGCAATACTACCTACTTAGGTTACGGAGGCAAATATGAACAGAAGAATTTGAAAATTTTGGCCAATATGAACAGAAGAATTTGAAAATTTGTGGTCACGGTTGTTAAAAATACTTGAGGGGTGTCAATTAACAGAGGTTTTATATTATAATTTATAACAATAATGGACATGAATAATGTAGTAGTAATAGAAACATACTGCTTCACAATACATGCATGATAGTTGCATTAGGGGATTCCCCTGGGATAGCTACAAATTTCAATACAGCAAGAAAGTGCAACACTAAATTATGTCTGAAATCTACCAGCGAAACTGTAGTACTTAACGTTTGTAAGCAGCATTTGAATAATAAAATAATTCTTTGCCTTAAAATACATATACGAAAAATAATCACTAACTAGACTGTGCCAGAGGCTACGCCCGCGTGGATTTCAGAACTTGGTGCAGACAAATTAATAGGTTTTCAATTTTACACCTTGGGTTACAACATCGCAATTTTCCTCGATAACCTTCCTCGATAAATCCAACACTGAAAGATTTTTTGAAATCGGACCAGTAGTTCCTGAGATGAGCGCGTTCAAACAAACAAACTCTGAATCTTTATAATTATGTATATTAATAAGTACAAAGATACCTATAAGATAAGAATAAACTGATATTCAAAACGAAATTATAATTTTACAATATTTCCATTCCGAACTTAGAGTTACATGAAATAATCTGTAGTTCTGTACCTTTCAAAATCCTAATGCCTTCTGCCTAGCTAAGTAAGTACCGACCATTTTACAGTGGCTAATTTTATACCTACTATAATGTACATCTTACGCACATGAATCAGTCACCAGATTATGATTTCAAGTTTTTAGAATGCCTGACCATGCAAAAGACAAGTAAAACTAAAAAACATTATGAGTTGATTTTCAAACTAAAACCAAAAGTGGATAAGTGGAAAGATACAACTTTCAACAGAACATAAAAAATAAAAATAAATAAACCCGGTACTTCGCACATACCTGACACTAGGGCTCGCCCACAACCCAAATAATAATAATAAATAAAACTTATAAACTGACAGTGACAAACTGACAAGTGACAACTAAATTTGCAAGGATGAACTTATTTTTTTTTAGTGTTGCACCACGCAATATGTTCACATGTTCACTATTGTTCGAAAAACAGCTATTTTCATATTCGTTCAGATTAACTTGTACTTTGCTGTACTACTTTAAAAAAAACCACATGTTGCATGAAATCATCATGAAATAAACATCAGCTGTCTGTGCATTACGAGACCCTAGACCTAATAACTATTATACTAAACTACGATTAGTAATAACCCATAATATTATAATACCCATGTTATTACATAGTATACCTACAATGTCTTTGCATTACATAGGTTCATACTTTAAAATTTAATATAGAATAAAATAAATTTCTTGAATTTGTTGAATTATGACGAAAATAATACTTTTAATTTAATTAAAAATTTAAACAATAATTTAATAAAACGATAAAATAAAGAAAATTATAGAAAATATTTTTTTCTAAAGCAACTGAGCGTTTTTGTTGAATTTTTATGGTTGTTTTTAAACGAACATCAGGGCTACCAACTAAACGATGAAAACACTACAGTGTTGCCAACTAAACTAAGTTCCCCGAGGGCCATGGATATATTTAATTTAAAAAAAAAAAACATGTTTTCAAACTTAAAATACAAACCATTTTTATAAAAATATTGATACTAAGAGTTTTTTCAATGACAAATTCCTTAATTTTATCCATATTTCACATAAGATATTTTAATGACCCTATTTTAGTTCATATTTTAGAAAGTTAAGTTGTAATTAGATATTGTAGAAATTGTTATTATTTTTAAATTTAATTTAAGATTCTTAATTCAAATTGAGGAAAAGAAGTACCACAGAAGTTAATAACAGCTTTAATATTGAATTGACGTTTTACTACTTCTATATATGGACAATTTAATTTATGTTATTGTAACACTGGTATCCGGTTGGTAATTTTCTCCATTCACCAATCACACCATTGCAATAGAGTGCATTGACCAACCTGCTGCTGCTGCCAAATCCAGTAAAGAGCAAGTCAGTTGTATAGATGTTTGCTTCCGTGTTTGTACTTTCAAGTGTGTAAAGTGACTAGCGCAGCGCCGCGATGCAATCAAAGTTATTTTGCCACCCATTCAACTAAAATGGCGTCGCTGTTTATCATTTAGTTAACATCCTTTATGTGCACGTTCCTAAGTGATCGCATTCGAGTGAGTCATAAACCAACATAGCAATGACATTTTTATAGCACAGTGTGAATACGTTTTTAAAACGTTATAAAGAAAGACTGGATATTGTGATTTATACAACACAACAATGCGCGAATTCAAAGTGGTCGTGTTGGGTTCGGGTGGGGTCGGGAAGAGTGCCCTGACCGTGCAGTTTGTCTCCGGATGCTTCATGGAAAAATATGACCCCACAATAGAGGACTTCTATAGGAAAGAAATCGAAGTGGACAATTCGCCGTGCGTTTTAGAAATATTGGATACTGCCGGCACAGAGCAGTTCGCTTCAATGCGAGATTTGTATATAAAGAATGGCCAGGGATTCGTAGTAGTGTATTCATTAACCAATCATCAGACGTTTCAAGACATAAAGCCTATGAAGGAATTGATAACGCGCGTGAAAGGCTCCGAGCGAGTACCCATCCTATTGGTGGGCAACAAAGCGGACCTGGAGCACCAGCGCGAGGTGTCACAGACCGAGGGGTCTGCGCTCGCGCAGATGTGGGGCTGCCCCTTCGTGGAGGCGTCCGCCAAGAGCCGTACCAACGTCAACGAAATGTTTGCGGAAATAGTGCGCGAAATGAACGTTAGTCCCGAAAAGGAAAAGAAAACTTATTGTTGTTGTACAGTGCTTTAATAAATAGAGTGTAATGTGGCATTTATTTCTCGTAAGACTGCTGGGGCGGGGCGGCGAGGAGGCCGCTGCGGCCCCACGGGGGCGGCCGGCGGGCGCCCGACGGCAGCGCGGGCCCCGCGTGCCCCTCGAGTGGCGCTCGCGATGCGCGTCATATCACGTTGTTAATATCTTTGATACATACCATTGTCCAAACGAGGTGCTTTATCTTATATTTTCATACTTTAGTACTGGTAGATACTCCCGCAGTAATCATTATCGTATGGAACGAACGAAATACGTAATTCCTCATGGGGATGTGTATATGTAGCCGCGAACGAGGATCACGATTAGCTTTATTTTGTTATTCTGAACTGGACACACACAGAGGCTGTGTCAGTTTGTAAACAACAATATATTGTAATGTAAAGTAATATTAGTCAACTTTGTATATAATTTCATGAGATTAATGATGTGGTGGTAAAAGGAAGGTTTTAGAGAATTAAAAAGCCATCCAAATATGCAATAATCTTATATGACTGTGTAGAGTGAAGTGCAATGAGTAAGTGTTTAGTAACACCTAAGTCATCTTTCAGATTGTGTTTTACTGTGTAAATTATGTTTATATGAGAAATCAGTAATCAAGGAAAGGCAGACTTAAGATTGTCAGTTGCGTGATTGTGTTTTAAAAGTCTACCAGGATTTGTGATAATACATATAACAAAGTATCTATAATAAAAGTTTTAAGTGGGAGATAACAAGTGCAGTTTTATTCTTCGGAAGTTCAGGTAATCTATATACTTTTATATTAATTTCAATGGTCTTAAATAATAATATCAAGTATTTATCGCTGACATAAACATTCTGAATATTCAATAGTTCAAGAAAGCTGGTTACCTTCATACTTAGATTTATGTTATCACATCACACATATTCTATCATAGCTATCCAAGAAGTTAAGATTGGGTGTGCTCAGTGCACAGTAGTATTCCAGGCAGAAATTTGAATAATGAGTTAAAATTTCAGTTTCACAATGATGTGTGTGCTCTTGCATTCTGAAATCTAAATATTGGGCTATGAAGTGTTATTATAATTATGTTTTGGTTGGGGACAAATAGTTACATAAAAAAATCCTATCTACTGTTTAACGCCTTGCCTCGCACACATAAAATTGCTTAAATATCCTTCATTTTCCAATGTCCATCTAATCTCTAGACTCTCAACTGTATAGTTATTAGTTAGTACCTATGTCATTTAACTTTCAAAGCAAAGAATTTTAGGAAAGTGCCATTTGACAGGATTATAAAGCATACACTACATTGACAAGATTACGAGGAAAGGTTGAGGAATTATTGTAAAGAGAGAGTAATGAGAGTAAATATTTATCTATTATTTTAATACATATTGGTTTCCTGTTCAGCTTTCATTTACAGCTTCATGAAAGAGTATTTTAACATAAAATAACTTGAATATGTTATGATTGTAAAAAATGTTTAAATTATGATTCATTCATCTTTGCTTTATCATTATCATCTTGCCTAATGGGTGTTGTAAGCCTATAATGTAGACTGTAGAGTATTGTTGTGATTATAAATCTCCTTGAGACATCAAATCCAGCAATAAATTGGGTACAATGGCCATAATTTTTAATGCTAAGTAATCAGTTAAGGTTTGTATGGAAAAAAAGCATTGTGTTAAAAATGAGCTCTCCTTAAGTTGGCCAAAAATATGTCACTACTTTAAAGAGTTCCTTCCTTATTAGTGACACTATCAAGTGGTTTAATAAAACAGGATTTTTTTCAAAATCAATGTGCTCAATGCCTGGCTGGGAATATTGATTTTTCAAAAATCCAGTGATGCTGTTTTAGTTTTCACCAAAATCGGACCCAATCATTGGCCCAGCAGTCTTTTAGCATTTTTCGTTATTTCTCATAGTTTCGGAATTCCCTATCCACACACACTTGAAAAATTCAGATGATGTAAACAAAGGACTGTTATGTAAATTATATTTGATAACTCATACAAGCTAACTTATTAATTTTATACAAACTGGATGTGTTTGATATTTCTGGTAAATAAATACAGTAATAAAAACTATGCTAAGTAGGTATAGCATTTTTTACTAGGTATAAAAAGTCGATTTTACATTATGTGATTGATTTCCCCAGTTTGTTTTTAAAGTAAACACACATCCATAAACAAATAACTTTTTTAACAGTTTGCTTTGCTATGTTTCTTTTACCCAAAGGTGTTTTATGTTTATAGCATCTATAAGTATGGTTTTTGCATGATTTATTTTTAAATTTACATTACAGTTTAGCCGATATGTATGATACCAAAAATGATTCACACAAAAAAAATTACTATGTATTTTATAATATTTTGTCATTTCACAAAATATTTAAAACGAATGTGCCAATATCGAGTTTGTTTGGATAGTTGACCTCACATACAAATTATAAACCGTGTTATAACATATTTGATTGGCACTTTATGTTTCATCTCCTAAGAGGAACATGATATCAGTAACCCTGTATTCAAAATTAAACTATTTATGCATGAAGTTCGTTAAAAGTTCCGACACTGCCGATACCCTTTGAATGTAGTTTCTTTCTTGGTTCGTTTACAAAACTAACGGGAATGGTTGTCTGAAGCAATCGCCGCCTGGCACTAGCGACTGGGCGCGTGTTGGTAAACGGTGGCGCCTGGTGGACCGTGACGGTGTGCGCAACCATCTTCAGTCTAACAGCACTCGTCTAGTAACTAATTCATTGCGATAATTTTCCATTCTTTGTTGGAAAGTTTCGTTTTCTCTTGTTCAATTGTTACTCTTCGTTATATTTCAAAGTATTCCTTATGGTGTTTTTTCACATATTCAGTGGCGTGAACTGATGTGTGAACAGTGATTAGCGTTAAGACGTTGCCAAAATATCGGCAGCTGCGTGCTCGTGTGTGAAAAGCACTTGTTAATGTATCGTTATCAGCGTCTACAAAGTGGCACACTCGGTTTAAGGTCAGGCTTTGGTTATTCAGCCGTTTCGTGCGCTGTCTGTCTACTACTGTTTAGGTGCCGTTACCGGCCCAGATAGAGTCAATTCGCCCGGATATAACAGGCACTAGGGTGTTTTAATATTTACTTTTTGCATGGAACCACATCACTACAGTTCATTTTTATTCTCTTGTCTTATTTGGTAAACAATGTTGGCACTACTTAATTTAAAAAAAGTTTAAAATTGACAATTTTAAACGTATTAAATGACAATTTGTTTTTAATTTTTTATAATTTTGTGTTTGCATTATTTTTTAATCGCAAATAAAAATACATGCTAAGATTGTTTACCAAATATGACAAGAGAATAAAAATGGACTATAATATATTTTTAAATCTTTTCTTTAATTTTGAATAGGATAGCTTTGCCTTCGTAGTAGTAGTTTGTAACTAGTTATCAATTACTTAACTCGTGGATTTTATAATTGACGAATATCCTCGTGCACTTCAATTTTACCGACTTCAAAAAAGGAGTTTATCAATTTGATTCGTACGTATGTAATATTAACGGAACCGCACAATATTTACATATGTTGGTCTAATATACCAAATTTCAGGGGTGTATTGTGTATGTAGATATGTTTGTCCTCGCATATCTCCTAAACTAATTGACGGACCGTGTTCGTTCTTTTTTGTTTGTCTGCATTTTGTTCAACTTAGGGAACGGTAAAAGTTTTATCAAAATCGGTCCAGGAGTATCCGAGATCCGTTGGTGCCAAATTTAACAATAGAAACAAAATACTTGATACAAAAGACACCAACTTCAAAAAATAGTAGGCCTTAAGTATCATACTTTTTGAGTTTGGTGTCTTTTGTACAATTTGTTCATAATGTAACATTACCTAATGTTATTTCATACTTTTTTGATGTCGGTTTAATTTTTTAAAATTATTTTCATTCATCATTATAATCTAGTTCTTTACCACATTGTCAACAAAGACGCTTCATTTTTTTAGACATAAATCAAACAGCGTACTTGTATCACAAGAAGCTGAAATATATTTTTATTTTTAGTGCGCAAGTTAATTAGGCGCAAATTAATATGGTTTTAAATTTGGAATATAATTTCTATGCATAACTTTAAGGTAAATCTACTGGCAACCATTATTTACTGCGAGGTTTTCTTTAGCGTGGTAATAATTAATTGTTGAGTTATTGCGTGACCTCTTCTGGATTTTTATAAGCTTTCTGTTTTTGTAATCTTAAATATTGCCAGTAACTAGCGTAGCTACCCGACTTAATGAGTAACCAAAGCAACGTACCTAGTCATTCGAAAGCGCTTAGGTACAATTAATTTCATTAACTACATAATTTTTTTATTTAAGGAATTTTATAATTAAATATTTTTTTGCAAACTTTTAATTAGGTGTCGTAGGAAATAATTTTGCTCTAGGTTGATTTATAGGTGATAAGCTTAATAACCTGTACAAGGAATATATTATTATTACCTAATCAATTTAATATGAGTATGGAGAGAATTTCCAGCGGTATCGTCTATCAATAAGGAACAAAGATACGTTAACTGTAAAACAAAGCTGTTTGGGAAGCTGGATTTAAAATAAACTCCCACGAGTGGTAAAATATCCCAAGGTCCCTCAAGATTGTAGTTATCCAGATTTCACTGTATTATTGCATATTATATAATAATATATTGTTTTCCTGCTTGTTCTTTACTTCGTAATTGTATATAAGTATATGAATATTTTCCTCGCCTAGCTCAGCGATCTCTTGTTCACATAATGATTGGCTACAAAAACTTTTCCACATGACTGGTTCATTGCTCTCCAGGTCAGTTAGAGTTCTAAAGTGTAGCAATTTAAAAAAAAATATAGCACCCTCAAATAAAAAGTGATACTAACACAAATACACGTTTTTACAGCACGGCAATTTAAACTTTCGGTGCTTCATAAAAGCCTGTAGTCTAAGATCCCACTGCAGGATCGATGCGCTCATCTGTTTATAGCTTGGGACCAAATTTTTATGTATATTTATAATTAGGAGAATATATATCTACCTGGTCGCCTATAAAAATTTGGCCGCAAGTATTTTTAGTTAAATTATTTTTAATTTCCTTTTGGGAAGAGATTTCGTTCACTGCAATGGGATCTTAGACTACTGATGCTGAGCAATCTTGGTGTCTCTTTAGCATATCAAAAGAGATTATAAGTTATTTGGATAACAGATTTTTTCAAAATCTTTGGTGACGCTTTATATTATGTAAAACACACAGATGTCTGTCACCTAAAGTAAAAACATAGATATAATAAGCAAAAAATGCAAAATTTCAGATAATTACACTTTTTATTTCAGGGTGCGATATTTTTAAGAGACTAGATTTAATCTTAACTCGGTTGTGTGAATAATTGTAGATATAGTTATTTAGTATAAGCCCTTTCTTAGAATTTTAGTATATTTAATTAGTTAAAATAGTTCATTAACATAAACTAAATATCAGTTCGATCAAATTAGTTCGATAAGACATTGATAAAATGCTGTGCCCGCGTGGAATTGGGCTTATTTCAATCTTTTTTCCTGGTAATTATCGATCAAGGTAATTGAAATAAGAGAAATCCAAGAATTAAGTAGTAACTACGTCAGATCAATTCTGTCGTCATGAGCAAGCAGAGAACTATCAACAACAAACAATTACTTATTAACGTTTACCCTGCTCTGACGAAATCATCATTAATAAGTAATTATAATAAATTGTCTACTTCTTGAGTCATATAAAAATTCTTAAACAGGATATCAAGAAATGACTTTCCAATTGTGACTAAATGCGATGACAAATATTTGTTAAGTGTTTGAGTCACTGAACCCACATCGAAAAATCTTTGTATTTAATTTACTCTTTACATCAGTAAAGGGGCCAGCTATCTTAAATCTATATTTTCAAATGTAATGTAATAATGTGTAATATTATATGTAGTTTATTGTGATAAAAATTATAATTTAACGACTAGGTACGAATTTGGTTGCGAAATAATATTTTTGTTACGGGTCTAGGAAAACTGGCTAACCTGTGAAGGAAGGATAATTTGTTAAAATGATATAGATTGAGCAACTTCGATCAAGAGCAAGTCAAGGACTAAGTCATTTGTCTATATTATTTTAGTTAATGTGAATTTTATCTACTTGAAAATTTTAAGTAACAAAAAGACAGTAGTTCATTGCGCAATATCTCTTTGTCGCGTCTTGCGTCCAACTGCATACATGACAACAACTTTGTTGTGGTGCAACACACGACCTTGCGATGCTGAACGAAATTTTGAAAGCAACTTCAATAGCAAATAGGAGTATCGACTACTAACTAGTTGAATCATAAACTAGGCTTCATACATTTCTCCTGACCGTATTAATGACGCCCACACTTCCAGAATTGCAACATAGTCAGTAGACAATAGGTAGACAAGTGTTATGGCACCTATAGGTACATAAAGATAATAGTTAATAACATTGAAATTTACGTAACTCATATTAGTAGGATAGCATTGAGTAGACTGTACCATGTTGGCATTTGAAATGGATGAATATGCAAGGTCCCGCCTGGAATAGAAGCTTCGGGCGTCTCCCGCGCACCTCGCTTATACGATATTACAGCGTGTGGGGCGACTATAAATACCCCACATAACCCATAATGTACGCGTGTGTACGTCCATACTTTACCTATCTGTCGGCTAATATAATTTAAAAATATAACACAAACAATACTCCAGCTCCTGGCGCAATGAACCTTTAATAAGGCAAGTATTCATACGTCAAACAAAGCAGTAATTACCTATTTTCAACCAGCATTATAATCGTCAATTATGACTCTTGAGTATTTTTACGCATCAATAGATGTTTCTACTTTTTATGGAGAAAGGAATTGCAATTTCCCACTCAGGATAAGGGGCCAGATACTTCTATGTAATTGTTGTTTATAAAGTCAGTTGAAAGATGTGAATGGTGGGGCACTTCTCTGTTCTCATGGTTGAAATGTTCTCATGGAAACAAAGCGGGTTCACCAGTGTTACATATTTATATTGAAATAGTTCTGCTCTACCATTAAATGACTACATTTAGGTTTATCCACAAGGAAACAATCCAATTTTTGATACTTATGTTATATTACATTGTACACACATTTGTTCGTTATAATATTAATGCTAATTATTATGTAATTACAATATTGACATTTTATTAATGTCACCTATGAGACTATTTACAATTATGCAATTTCTTAAATTATGCATTGTGCTAAGAGTACAATACATTTCTGTTACTTGAATAATAATTGTAATACTAGTTTCATTCAAACAGCGGTGATAGCCCAGTGGCTTAGAATTCGACCTCGAATCGAGGGGTCCGGGTTCGAATCCCAGTGGCACGCACCAATGACTTTGTAAAAAAAGTTATGTGCGATTTATAAAATTAAATATCACCTGCTGTTACGGTGAAGGAAAACATCGTGAGGAAACCTGCATGCCTGAGAGTTCACAAAAAAAAAATGTTCTCAATGGCATGTGAAGTCCACCAACCCGCAGTAGGCCAGCGTGGTGGACTAAGGCCTACATCCCTCTCATTGTGAGAGGAGACCCGACCCTGTAGTGGGTCATTAATGGGTTACTGACTAGTTTCATACACTTGTGGAATTGTAGCATTAGCACTGAATAACCGTAAAGTAAAATTAAGCGAGAACGACTTTAGCGTTTTAAGTTGAACAAAGGCGGAAGAAGAAAATAGCTCCAGAGTGAAGGACAAGACGTGGAAACAAAGAGGCGTCTACTACCTACATTTATGTAAACTGCAGCAACGGCTTTGCGATGGTAGGTATTTGGAACATGAGAGCAAGAATTATTATGTAGGTACCTACGTATTTAGATAGGTGTATCGACCATCGATCGCCACAGTACTACTGCGAGATATGTCGTCACACGTCAGTCATATAAATAATAATATGTAAAAAACACAGATGTCACCTAAAGTAAAAAATGGAAAATTTCGGATAATGACACTTTTTAATTGTAATTAGGGTCACTTTATAACTGGATAACTTTCAAGTTTTGTTTTTAAAAATTTGGTAGATAAAGTAATAATACGACATAAAAATTGTTTACGTCAATAAAAAGGATCTTTTAATGTAAACATTGTTTAAGTGTGGTTAAAATTTACCCGAAAATTTTCAAATTTACCCGTTTTGACTTTATTTTACTACGATGTTTTAATTTGTATCTATTCTATATATTTTAAACGTCAAGGATTCATAATTAATCCTTAAAAGTGCCTTCACAAAGAAATTATACTCCTACATAATAATAATTATAATAGGTAGCATTGTTCGATATGTACTAAAACTGGGCCAATTCATGTTGTTGAATTGACGTATTCTTAGTAATATTAATTTACCTTTACTAAATGAAGATCGAGTGCAGTGTAACCACGGTAATATTTAGATATTAATATTACCGTGGTGTAACTTATAAGGTGATAGATTGGACTAGACTAGGATAGACTTGTAGTTTACCCCTATTTATTATCTACCGATTTTTGTATCGAGTTGAGTGTGTGTGTTGTGTGTGCGAGAATGCTTCACAACGAACATTGTTATGATAATCTGGAGATTACAAAGTTCACTGAGTCTCAATAAAAGGCTCACTGTAGGGCAGTGTTAGCATTGCAGGCCCTTGGCGTGTTGCGCAAACGCCCACCTTGACTTGCATTCTGCGCCTAACATGGCGCGACTGTTGAAGGCTCTTGTCACTCCGCCGGATACAAAACGATATGAGATTATACCGCAGTGCCTCGTCTAACTGGTTCTAGTTATCTTTTAAGAAATTTCATTGATAAACAATAAGTTCTGTTCTGGCTCTAAAATGAATTTGCTTACTGTGAGGAAAGTTACCGTACTGTTAAGTTACCGTTACTGTGAGGTAAGTTGTTTACTGTAGGTAGATTGATAGCTAGTTTACAAGTAATCAGTTTTAGTCTCAGACCAATAAAGGTTTTAGTCTTCAACTGTCTTGTCACTTGCCTAATAGTTTTACCCCTCGACAGCTCTGGAGCATAGCTACTCCACGTTACAACTATGAATTCTTAGAGATACGGACCAATGTCGGATGACTGTTGAACTTTTGCGATAACTTGCGATTTCAACGAGTCCCAAAACAATGTCCAACTAAAAATCAAATTTTTAAGCTAAAGAAAATGACCCAGCAGTTGATAAATAGCTCGAGTGTCCCAAATCAAAACCTAGTAACTAAGGGACTTGGAACAAATTTTACAGGAGAGCCAAAAAACGACTTCCCCACTTTGAGTGCGTAGGTACCACAATTGAGTTATAAGAAATACGTTGATGAAAATTGGCTGAAAAGTTGCGGAATATCCTTGGCTTTTATGTTAATATATTATTTCCCATGTATTTATAATACTGCACGCTAGAAAGCACTTACTAAGAAAAAACTTGTTTTAGGTACTTAAATATTATCAGAAAAACCATTTTAAAACCTAGTGAAGAACAAACAAACAATCAAATCTTTCTACTTTGTCTTGTACGTTAGCACGTTTAGCACGTTTTTTTCATAAGGTAATAAAATACTGTCAAAATATTTTAAGTTTTGAGGTTAGAAAATATCGCGTATCGACAGTTTTCAAAACCTAGTACGGCACAAGGACAATGTAAGATCAAAGCCTAGCGAGGAACTACTCGTATCCGTTGCTAGTTTTAATATTGTCATTGTGCCATACTATGTTTTGAATTTGTTTTGGTAGCAAGTTTTTGTGACCTATGTGGACATGCTAGGTTTGTATTTCCATTATTAGGTATGGGTATTTTGGAAAAATTGACACTGCGAATTCGTGCGTAATGACCTTTTAAGTAGCATCCAATAAAAACACGTTTTTTTCAACATATGTCCCTTGCTAGGTTTTGAAATGGGACAGCCGAGCTATTACAAAAACATTTTTATTTGCCACTCGTAGTTAGTATGACGGCATTAGCAGACGTGCCGTAACATGCTATTGCCGTATCCTCTGAAACCGATGACACGTTCTGCCTACTAAGGTAGGTATGACTATCTTCATCACTGCGTTCTTCGTTCCATTTTTTACAATGCAAATTACGCACTGCTTTGTTTTTAATTAACTGTTATGCTTATTGTGCATATCGCGTCATTGCAGAGGCCATCTAGAGCATCCACGAGTTGGAAGCAATATTAACCAGGAAACTAAATATTCTTGCTATTTTTAATGGTTTTCAATAGAAATCCTTTATGGATGAAATTTATTTTATCGTGGAATAGAAATCGAACTAAGGTCCATAAATTATCGCTTTTTATAACGAAAATGCTTAGGTATTATATAGAGTTCACTGCTAATATAACACGTGTTACCTACGTGTTTGTGTTGCAGTTTTATTAGTTTCAGCCCGTTTTCCTCGTATGAACTGTAAACAATTAAGTACATCGTGTACTATAGGGGTTGGTTTTTTTGTAATTCCTGGTATGGTATCCTTAACAATGGCCACACATTGTATGTCTTTACACAGACATTTTAATGCAAAAGGGGCTCTCTATAGATGGCATAGGTTTGAGAGTCTCTGTGACAAAGTTTAGTCAATGCATCCGTCCTGGCTATTGGGAAGTGGGCTTTATGCAAGAGACTTTAAGATATTATTCTGGTAATTTAGTGTTGATGTCAGCGGGTGGGATGAGTAACACGTGCTTTGCTTCCGCGCAGTTGACACAATAACAAAATGTGAACCGTGCATTGTGTGGTGGCCCTCGTCGGCCCGAGATGCAACCACGTGGCGAACAGGTTTCGTTTTGGGCAGCTTCCGTTTTGTTTAGACTCTAGAATTCCTTGAGTTTATTCTAAAATTTCATGCTTCTGACTTGATAGGCGGAGTTATTCTCCCATAACCTATAAAGTTTAATACGTCATTTCGAAGTTTATTAAAGTAGGTACGAATGATAAAGCTATACATAAAGTTCTGATAAAAATCTTGAAGATAAGGACTCCGTAAATCAGACCATTATCTACTTAGAAGCGCGAAATCGCTTAGTTATTGTTTAAGGCCGCTAGCGGGTTGCCTTTCATGTTTAATGTTTTGTTGCGTTTGCATTGATTCACAAGTGGAAGTGCCACTTAGCATTGACTGCTTATGTATATCATCATCATTATCAGCCTGTGTCCCTCCACTATTGGAGATAGGCCTCGCCCGAGACGCGCCATATCACGCGGTCCTCCGCTCTTAGCATCCAGGCTCTCTCTGCTATTTTCTTCAAGTCATCAGTCCAATGAGTTGAAGGGCGTCCAACGCTGTGTCTGTCCGTCCGCGGTCTCTACTTCAGAATACGCCAGCTTCAGTGGTTGTCAGCGGACGAGCCCAGCCCTGTTCAGTATAAATTAGGAAACTGATTTACCTATAAGTATCTTAAATGTCCTTATTTCCTTGGCATCGTGCATAAAATGACATCGTTAAGGCGTATTCAATGAATATGTGCATTTCAGATAATGAGGTAAAAGGTGGTTAAGTGCTTTCTTATGCAAATGGCAGGCGATAGGCTCATCAATAAATAATTCATGGATATCTATGGCAAGTTCAGTGTTAATAGCATTCGTATAGATTCTTATTTATTTGTGATTGTGCCCGAACGTGTCGTAGTCCTTATATATGTTTTTACACTTTAACAACAATTTGGTAAAAATCTTAGCATTTTTTTATTTTAATTTGAGATTTAAGAATAACGACGACACCAGATTATGATATAGATATATAAAAATGATAGTGATAGTGATGATAATGATATAAAAATGATATATAAATATGCAGCGGTGATAGCCCAGTGGCTTAGAATTTGACCTCGAATCGAGGGGTCCGGGTTCGAATCCCAGTAGCACGCACCAATGACTTTGTAATAAAAGTTATGTGCGATTTATAAAGTTAAATATCACCTGCTGTTACGGTGAAGGAAAACATCGCGAGGAAACCTGCATGCCTGAGAGTTCATAAAAAAAGAAATGTTCTCAAAGGCATGTGAAGTCCACCAACCCGCAGTAGGCCAGCGTGGTGGACTAAGGCCTACATCCCTCTCATTGTGAGAGGAGACCCGACCCTGTAGTGGGTCATTAATGGGTACTGACAATATAAAAATTGATATTTATGGACAATAGTTTGCGTGCTTCAAACTGGAATCCTCACCGTTGAAATCTCAATGAAAACGAATTTTGACAATGCTAAAAAATAGTCCTCAAATAGTCGTACAAGTAAAAAAAATAGTCGCATTTTAGTTTCGGCGGTATAGCTATAGGTTGGTGAGGATTATGGCTTGAACGTCAAGCTGTAATCCTCACCTCTGGTGCAAGCAAACGGTAAAGTTATCGAATTGGTTTAGGTTCCAAAACATAGTCATGGAATAGTCTCAACGACATGCCAAATCTCAGAAATAGTCCATAAGAGGTTTCAGAGATATAAAGGTAACCTGGTGAGGATTATGGCTTGAACATTTAAAAACTTCAAACTTCTCCAAAACGCCTACGATTTTCGGTTTCAAGTTTGTGCCAAAAAATTCAGGACTATTTTAGCATTGTCAAAATTCGTTTTCATTGAGATTTCAACGGTGAGGATTCCAGCTTGAAGCACGCAATAATTTGATAGGTGGTAGAGCTAGAGCCATAGAAGCTCGCCCGGGGAAGTATCTTGGTTCATGCAGTCTTGTGCTGGGAAGGCGTCGTTGCTGGAGATATTTAATTTAAGGTGAACATTTCTGTTTTCATGAGTTGCAACCAATAGGTTGTGTGGTCGTTGGTTGCAACGCATCCACATATGTATAACCTCGGGTAGTATTTCACATATTTGTTAGGTACTCATTACTACATTACATTGTTGTCACATAATCACATATACGTTCATTAAAATTCTATTTCAATAGAACGAGAGTATCTTTTATACCTAGTATGTAGATAGGCAATGTGTGCTCTTTAGGTATCGTAAACGTTGTTTATGGACAATCACATCGATTGACAAGCGTTTCCGCCGGCCACCACCGTGTTGATCTTTGACCGTGCCCGATTAGGTAGGTAAGTAGTACATACTGTGAATTCCCTCTCAATATTTACATTAAGTTTATTCCATTGTTTGCATATTGATTTACTTAGTAAAGTTGACTATTTCGAAATTTCAACATGAATTCATAAGTAGGTAATAATTACTGATTAGTTGTTAAGTTTATCATTTGTTAGTTGATATTTTATGTAATGAATCTTCTGTGAATAAAAATATCGGTAAAAGCGAAAACAAACATTCATATTTAGACTTAATATCTTGCTACAGTAGGTAGTACAAGAAGTACATGATTTACCTGCACCCAACAATTTCTGAGAGTTTGTTTACCAAGGGTTATGTAGGTTATTTTATTGTCTCTATATAGGAATGGGAGTATGCTTATTTGCCTAAGGTGTTTAATTAATCTTCACAAAAAGATACCGCTGCCGCTGTTAGTAATAATTAATATAAATGTATTCTGTGTTTACGATAGGTATTTGCAGGATATTTTGCACCAATAAAATCATTTGTATGACAGTATAAAATTTTCTAGACATTTAAGGATACATAATAGGTACTTAGATATAGTTATTGAATATAGAGAAGACAAGATAACTAACTTAAACCTTGACTGTATTTATCTAAGAACCATAGCTAAGAACAAAGGAAAACTATGTTGCAATTTTAGTATCTATATTAATAAACCATATGTACTCCTACATACATAAACAATCAACTACATCATAATTATAGTTTTCCTTAGCTGTCTATATAACGTGTCTTTCCTCAAATGTAGGTATTGTTTGTAACTACGTCGTTATGTAATACTTATATAGGAAAGTATAAAAAACATGCGAAATTATTAAAGGCGTATTAGTTGACTGGTAGAGCGATACCCATCAATACAAGTGAAACTATATCGAATCGAATATCACGAAAGCTGTTTTGTTCGCGCTGGTGATTATAAGTGTTTTGCGTGCGCGAGTTGTGCGAGTTTGCGACATGCGATGTTACAAGTACCGACACCAAACTACGCTACGTAAGGCGTGACAGAAAGTGAAGTTAACAATTTGACAAAAAAGAATATAACACGTTACCAATGCAGACAGACAGTTACTCATTTGAAGTAACTTACCCACGCAATAGTGTCGTCATTTTGTTTGTACCATTACACACTTTTAAAGCTGACCGTGTAGGCACTCTTATCTTTTTATGATGTTATCATATGAGTTTTATTAGAAAAGGCTGTCTACCTACTTTTCATCTTACTTATCACCAGCTCTATATGGAGAATGTAAATTAATTGCTTATGTCGCTCCACGGTACGTCAAAATGAAACTTTACATAAGATATCTATTGTTCCTTCGACACAATTGTGTTGAGTCATATATGTATTCACATTAGATAAGTTAAGTACCGGATTGATTAGCATTTGCGTCGACTACAAGCTGTCTTTAATTTTTATGAGTCAACGAAACGTTATGCTTCGTTTTATTCCTTATAATACGGACTATAGGAATGATAAGTCACATTCACTTCTATAATATTATAAAGGCAGCCACAAAATTGTTCATAAAGTAATGAAGAGATTATATCCGAAATTGGCTAGCTCATTCATAAAACATGTAGCGGGACGCACGTGTCCTCAAGGAGGGTGGCCTACCCTCATTCCAATATTTCCTTTAATAAACTTGCTAATAATAACAGATTTCGCTGTATATTTAGGTATGATTATATATACAAGAGGTACATTGTGCTTCCATAGATTCTTTATCCTATGTATCTAAATTTTCGTTTTCTATGTAACTTTTTAAGAGAACTTAGATACATGGTGACAAAAAGAAAAGCATTGAAAAAAAAATTGTTATTAGTTTTTTTTTTACAATAAATTGGGGATTAAGGTTTTACAGTTTCGGTTTCTTTGTTAAAGTAGTTTTAAAATAAAATTTAAATCCTGAAATCCGAAAGATGTAGAGATATGAAATACAAGGGTGTAAGAATTTGTTCGACTCAAAAGTTTATTTTTAATTTGTAGGGTTGCTACGACATTATTAAAACCATTGAGTTCTTAACATCACTGTGTTGTTTCTGTTTTTCGTCAGTGAATGTATAAAACTTCTAAATATTCATTCGGTACGCTTTAGGCATTAGCATTTGGAATAACGCCAAATGAACTATTTCAGCCATTTCAGGCTGACGTTTAACCTAAGGTCAATTGGTAATACCAATCTGTATTTCAATCTTCACAGAGCATACACTTTTAAAATTATTAATTAACACAATTGTCATGAAATTATTGACACTTACTTTTCCATTGGGTTGCAATAATGACCCACTGCAGGGTCGGGTCTCCTCTCACAATGTGAAGGAGTCCACCACTCTGGCCTAGTGCGGGTTGGTGGCCACATGGTATGGGTATTCACACACCCCAGTATCATTAAATTTAGTAGGTTAGTACATTTTTAGGTACCTGGTACTGGTGGTACCGGGTATTGCGTGAAATTAATTGTATAGCTAGGAAATATCAGCTTTTGGATGTCCTTTGCAGTAGGTCTAATCGGCTCCACTCCACCTGGGCCCTCTTCAATAGATATACCTACAGGGGTAAACACTTTAACTACATACAAAACATGTACTTATTTATATTTGTAGATATGTACCTAATGCCTTTGGTCTATTACCTGTTTTTAAAGACAACAATTAATACAAACACAATTAATACCTTGACACTCTATTAAGTTTAAGTGTCATGTCGTAGCAGCCCATAACCTTGATTAAAAATGACATGTGCAGACTCTTTAGTCTTACTTACTCTTTACCTATACATAATCTGAAATTACTCGTATATCAAAATTTGATTATTGTGCTCTAGGCGTTATCTAATGCTACCACGTCTTACAGCGTTATTTTCTAGCAGTATACTATTGTAACAAAGGTCATTGGGAAGTGGAACAGTTTTTTTACTGTTTTCTATCTAGCATCGAACCGAGCGAAAGGTATCGTACCGCTGTTTCCCGGTGAAATCTCGATTCTCACACACGACTAACAAAAAACGCCGATATGGTTCTGTTATGTGTTAGCAATTGTATTGAAATGTGTTCAGTGTTTACTTGTTTCCAGTTGGCCGTCGCGTCGGTATTCTTAATTTCTATTTTTAAAGCAAAATCAAATAGGTATGTACTTATTTTTAAAATTGAGAAATTTAATGAAGGATAAATTTTAAAATTGAGAAACTGCGTAGGTATATAGAATGATAGGATTGAGATTCCACCGCTGTCTCCCCAAATAGACACGACTTTAGACTGGTAACTAGACTCGTTTGGTATTTGTTTATTTAAAAATGAAATTCAAATATTGTTTATAATATATGTGTACGAAATCTGAAAAATTTATATAGAAACATTTAATTTAGTAGAAACTTATTCGCGTAATAATAACAGCGTGGACGAGTTTGCACCAGTATTCCGCCCCTTTTGGTGAGAGATTTGTATTCAACAGTGAGATGTAAACATGGTTGAAGTCAGCCAGAACGAACTCTATAAAAAATTTAATTCTGAAAAACTGGAAATTGAATTGATGACTGTGTCACAATGCAAAATAATAGAATCTTGTTTAAATAACGTGTTTTAGGTTATCAGTAGGTATTGCTTAATAAACGATGTTGGCAGAGTCGAGTGGGTGTCTAATATTAGTAATGTTTGCATTAGAGTGCGTGTTTAATGGGGATTCGAATGTAATCTAGATTATGCGTCTTCTAATTAAAATAGCCGGTTAGTAATGAGATGAAGCTGTATAATAAGCTAGCGTCAGATTTCTTAGATTAATTTGGTATAACAGGTTGCAATTACGTAGTTAAAGATCGCTCGATAGAAAGTGAACGTGGGAGCTTGCTGGCTGGCCGGTGTGGCTAACTGCGTTGGTGACGTCACGGTACTGATCTCCGCTTAGACTCGTAGGGCTTTCAATCCCGCAGTACCGAGATCTCGGAATTGTTCGTTCGTTGGTTTTCTATCATTATTAGTTTTTTTGTTAAACCTTTTAGGATATACATACCAAAGTATATCCATAAGATTGTGACGCGCCATGTATAATGGACAATTGAACCTTATTTATTATATTGCTTGACAGGGACAAAAAGTAAGCATTATACATAATTTAAAATTTGTAATGCTCATAAATTAATAGGTAGGTAATTGAGATTTCAGTGGTTCATACACGTGACAAGAGTTCATACTTTACACGTACCTACTGTTGCTTTTGTAATCTCTACGGTAATACATAACTGTTTCAAAGTTGTTCACTATATCACAGATAAACTGCATTGTTTGATTGTTTGAGATTTATTCGGTACATTATAATATTGTGTTAGGTCCGAGGAACGTTAATAGGAGGAAGAGGAGCAATTTGGATCATAATTTTATAGTTGCCGTCACGAGTGGTGAGCAAAACTTTCATTGGTCGGTTTGACATTGACTGCGCTGCGGTCACACGATTGGTTCGACAAACGTCAGTTCGTCAGTGTGCGTCGTCTATTGGTCCAGCACGTTTTTTCGGCTCCTGTACATTGGCCGAAAGTGTACAATATCCCTACCACTGATAATCTGTGCTGGTGTGCTCACGACTCATGACGGTTACTATACCCAATTGGAAGAGGGTGGAGCGCGATGATGCGTGCGCGAGACGGAGCGCTGAGCGCCGGCCGCTCGCTGTGACCTACAATGTCGTTTGCATCGTGGAACATTGTACATCAACAAGATTTTTTTATAATTTTGACACACTAAAAGAACGTTATATGTATCTACATATTGCATTATAATAACACTTTCATTCACTTTGGTCGTTCACTCAAGCAAATCGTAGAAATACACTATCAGGCAAATAGTGGACTGGGAGAAAAATGCGGGCGCACAAAACTCTCAGTACCTACCCTTTTAATTATATTAGAAAATAAACATACATATTATACAAATTTGGATGCTCTTAGCCATTACTACTAATACCTACAGCAATCACCGCAACGTCAACAGCAAACAAATTAGTAAAAATATATAAATTAGTAAAAAACCCATGCAAATACTCCGAAATCTCCATTCTTACGTAAGGTGGAATGTGGGTAATAACTGTACATAACGCTGTTTACCACCTCAACGATACATACCTACGTTGTATAAGATTTATATATATGTATGTATATTCGTCGGAACATTGCATTGGTTGCTATCAAATGTTTAAGGCTTAGGTATCAGCTACTACCTAGACTATCTATCATCATAATTCATGCTACTTTATTATGCATCTACTTACTTCATTTTACTTGCTTATTCATTTTGTAATAAGTAATTCTACATTTATTTCCATTCCTCATATCTGCAATGGCCAGAATTTAATGAATCACCCTCATAATTTAAATAAATTGCAAGTTAAAACATTAAGTCGTTTACATTTTCCAAACTTGTTCCGCAGACCAATTTCACTACTTCGAAAATAACTGCAAAAATTTGCGTCATTACCTACCAGTTTCTGATATTTATATTCTTCGTTCTTGGAAGTAATAATACTTACACCCTCTGTGATTCTGTGAATGCACTTTTGTAATAAGCTGGTTCATTCAATATGAGCATGCTGTGTGTATGTATGTGTGTGTGTGTGTGGTCACTGCTATCCAAGGACGGAAGTAGTAGGATGGAAGTTCTATCTGATCTCGTTCGATAATGCTTTGCTTCATACTACTTATGAGGATTTTAAGAAGGTCGCCTCAACCCTTATTTAATGTACCTAACAGAAACAAACATGTTGAGTATCGAATGGTAATGAGGCGGTAGGTAGGTAGTACCCCGATCACTTAAGAAAATGATTCATAATATTAACGAGAATTCAATGTTTGTTATATGCATGTAGTTGTAGAGGGTGCTGTATACAGAAGGTAGCCGATTTACGTAAGATAAGGTTCGCTTATCAAGGTATGGACGTGACGCGACGTAGAAAGCGATTTCAAGAACGATTTACGCAACGCAACATCAAGGAGTTGGTTCCATTTGTTTATTTAATACTTAAATGTTTGCCGGACTGCAGTCCGGATATATATTTTAAATTTTATATTATACTTACATAAAATGAAATCTTTTCTAAACGTTTACAAGTAAATTAGAAATTTAGTGGTATTTTAGATATTTTCCCACCTAATTAAGGTGAAGGTGAAGTGGGTTTCTTATTCTTACTATAACTTGTGTTGGTAATTAATAAATTACAACAGTTAAATAATTAAACGTAGCATTTAAAAATGTAAATAAAAACAAATAAGACAAATTGACTCAATAGTCAACAATGACCCATATAAGGGTCTCAATTAGCCAAAACTACTACGAAAATTTTGCTAGATCTGCCGTCCGCATTAAAATATTATTTTCAATTTGGGAGTTGTTTAAGAATTATGTAGTAAACATTGTATCTGTTGAGTAAGTATCATTTGCCCGGGTAGTAAACACCTACCACAGCGCCACTCTTGTGACAACCTATGCACCGATAAGCCTGAAGATCTTGTTTTTGTGGGGAGTGTATGGGATAATTTTAAGGCTATCGTGGACCTTTGATTAAGATCTGTCCAAAACACATTTGCCGCATCCTAGACTAGAGGTCACGACCCTCAGCATTGAGGAAACGACGCGAGGAGGGAGGAGGGACCTTTAGGAATAGAAATAAAGTGAATTCTAAAATTCACAGGGATTGGATGATCGATGCTGACACTTATAATGGTATCTTCAGTATGTATATTCATATGTATAGCTAAAGTCTGATAGTGCGTTAATTATATCAATACCTATTCTACTACTATTATAGATGTAAAAGTTTGTGAGGATGGATGGATGAATGTTACATAAAATGGCTTAACAGATTAGATATAAACATGGCATACACGTAGTTTTATAACTGGGATAAACATATAGGATACTTTTAATCACTCTCTTGACTAAGTTGTATCGTACAATCTAGGCGGAGATAGCTGCGGGTGAAGTCTAGCATAAAAAGGATCAATTCACATCAAAAAACATTTTTTTTTAGTTGTCAAGTCTATTCATTATTATCGAAATAAATCTGTTCAATTGCCGGAACTGGAACAAGTGAACCCTGTTTTTATTATAATTGATTTTGATCCATTAACTTCCGCATAAATGACTGTGTTCATCGCTGGGAAATTACAATATTTTCGATTAGTATTGATAACAACTATCATTATATTGAAGCCTCTATTACATTATTTATTTACTTACAACAGGTTATCTATTAAACGCATTTTACTACCCATCTCATTGAACTATTGAAGTATATATTTTATATTATGCTATATCACTACTTAAGTATTTCATTAACTCAATTACCATACTCATGTAAACTCAAGCTTTTTTATTCTTCAAATTCAAATTCAAAAGCTTTTATTCATTATTAGGCACAATTTGCGCACACTTAATGAACGTCATACATTTAACATTATAGATACAAACATCCGCTTTGATCGCCCCTCAGGCAAAACGTAGACTAGGAGAAAAAAGCGGACGGAAAAAGTTCTTGTCTTTAGTAACTAAACCGAATAAAATTAGATACTATTTTATTATCTGGGTACTGAAGTACCAGTACCCTTACAAATTAGTAACGGTTACTGAAGGCCCGAGTTACAAATTAATACCTAGATATCAGGTTACAATTTGTTCCAACGTCTGCGTGGCATCCTTCCAAGAATTTGCATAAATGATTAATAGATCGTTGCAGAAGAAATAATCTCCATAAAGTCCTCTTATCCCAAGTTTCCTAATATGGATCTGTTCGGAAATTACCATTTAATGTAGTCAGTATAATTGCAAGCTTTGAATCTATATTGTTAATCCAACACACTTGTTCATAGCAGATTGGAGCCTCCGCTACTAAATGCAGTGAGTAGAAACCCGTCACATTTACGACAAGCCAAGATACGAGTTATGACACCTTGGAAGAACTGATCCATGCTGTATTTTAATGTTGAACACAGTCTGTCCTCTGTGTAGTATTCAAGGGACTATGAGTGTGAATGAGAGGGGGCGTACCGATAAACATACACTTTGAAGAATAGGGGCTCAATTATAGGACCTGTGCGCGGGTATGCGTGGTTCGGACTGCGTGCTCGAGTAGGGTCGCTCGAACTGTTGAAGCGTAGAGATGGATCTTTTAAAATAATTGGATAAAAACGATATCGTTTATAATAATATGGTTATATAACTGGTATAAATATGGTTATATAACGATATGGTTTATAATAAAATAATTAATTACTATTCATTATTAGTAGTTAAGATATTATGAATAATTATTATGGAAGCTTAAAGTTGTCAATATCATATTTTAATAAATATATCATTTCATCATCTGGCTTTATTAATTTTCGAATATCAAAAAATCGACAGTTGTTAATAACATTAAACAAGAGATGGCCACCGCAGCATTCTGGAACTTTCAACAATGTATCTACTGGCTGAGGTTGAAATCATCACCTCAAATTTTTCCTACACCAACATCACATGATCACATCCCCAACCAAAACATAAAGCATGAAGAGAACGTATTATGAAATACATTCACACCGAATTCATATTCATGTTCAATTAAATTAATAAATAAGGTCGACAGACAATCCAACGAAATCATAATAAGCTTGCCACCCCACATACTCGTATGACTCACACTGGGCTGATTGGCTCATCCGGTTCTCTATAGACATTTTAATTCTTTTACTAGGCGCATGTTTAACAAAAAACGGCTCAATAATGTTTTCTGAGATACCAATAAGTATTTTAAAGCATTAGTAGTAGGTAGTCAATTTGTGAATTTTTTTGTATTGTTTTTTTTTGCATGATTAACATGATTATTATAACGAAAGACCGTTAATACCATCTGAAGTTAAGTGGTCAATGCAGTCTGACGCATTCAACCTCAAATAGGACGAAGTGTCTGTCTGAGTTTGTAAGTGGATGCGATGAAGGGATATACTCGTATTATAGAATAACACTACCTATAACAGTGACTCCAATATACGACTTGATTTTTGATGTAGTTGTCTATGAGTAGTCCGTTTATCTCATTTTAGATGTCATGTAGTTTGTTAGGTACCTGTAGTTAGTTTGGTAGTGGGTAATTACCAAATACCAAAAACCCACTATGTACATTAATAGGCTTTCCTCAACCCGTTCGCTAATTTAGTCATTTTCTTGTATTCAATATTAAATTGTATTTGCGTTAGCAGATCTCAACTTGCAGTTTATTTTTTTTATTTTCTTTGCTGCTGGCTCTCTGCATCCATGCTAAGTGCAAATGTAAATGGGTTTCGTTCCGTTTATAAAGATGTTTTTATGCACTCCAGTGGCTGTTTATTGAAGTATCTACCATCATTTTGCATTTCAATGCACATGTAGATAAAAGAAAGAGCTCATGTATGTTTGTATAATTCTTTAATAATTGAAGGGGTTTTGCAATTGAAAAACATTGGTAATTGATATATCCACTCGTAATGATCGTAAAGGTATCACGTACCGATTTCAAAAATATGTATTGTAGGTGGCAATTTTGGGACATCGGTTGATTAAGTCAGTTTTAAAACCGACGTATTCGCGACAGTATAGGCCTCATTAAAAAAGAAACAATAGCGCCTACGTCATCACCAATCGCGAAATCTTTATAATTGTGAATAATGTAAGTAGGTCAGTTTTGGATGACATTCAGATATCGTGGACGGTGGATGGTGGGCGGTGCATCGAGCCCACGTGCCGAGCGCGAGGTGAAGTCGCGAAGTCGCTTTGCAACTGTGCTTGCAAACCTGTTCCTGAGAGACCTCTTTTGCACAGAAGGAAATGCGTCGTCAGTTTTATTCAGGTATCATATGAAAAGCAACAAAGTGAGAGCTTCTTTACAATTGAGAATCATGTAAACAGATTTAGATGTTAACATGATTGTAGAGTTTTAGATGAAATTCAATTATTGATACTTGCAAGTGTAAAGAAGACCCACAATCGATCTTTCAAACCTGTTTCTAAGTGCAACAATGTTGCAAAGAAGGAATATGAGGAGTGCTGAAAGTTTTGCATTTAACAGAGTTGTCAGTACCCCTTTAATGACCCACTACAGGGTTGGGTCTCCTCTCACAATGAAAGGATGTAGGCCTTAGTCCACCACGCTGGCCTACAGCGGGTTGGTGGACTTCACATACCTACCTTTGAGAACCTTTTTTATGAACTCTCGGGCATGCAGGTTTCCTCACGATGTTTTCCTTCACCGTAACAGCAGGTGATATTTAATTTTATAAAGCGCACATAACTTTTTTATAAAGTCATAGGTGCGTGCCACTGGGATTCGAACCCGGACTCTCGATTCGAGGTCAAATTCTAAGCCACTGAGCTTTCACCGCTACCAGACAGAGTTAACATTTTATTTGTACAGTTAATTTAATATTTTAGAAGTACTTAGGGGAGAATCCATGGAAGATTTAAATCTTTTATGTCTGGAAGATATCGCTGCTTGAGCGATGAGACATCCATTGCGCACCATCTGCTTCTTTTCTACCTATGTTACTTTTAATTTAGGACAACTAATTTATACTACTTCATATGCAATAAAGTTTAGTGTGTCTTGTCTTGGATGGCATTCAGATAGCCTGGATGACAGGATGATAGGCGGTGCGTCGAGCCCACGTGCCTAGCGCGAAGTACCTACGAGTAAAGTCGCGAAGTCGATTTGCAACTGTGCTTGCAAACCTGATCCCGGAGACTGCTTTTGCACAGAAGGAAATGCGTTGTCAGGAGTACTGACAGATTCACTGATATCTCGGCCTGTTTACTAACTCCGTTAGAACACAAGGAAACATAGATAGAGGGCTAGGTACTTACTATTTTTAATTTAAATTATAAATAGTTCCTAGGGACCTATTTGTGCACTAAGGCTTTGTTACGAGTTTTGGCAGACGCAGAGATATACATAGCACAGATATCTCACCATGTTCTTTCAGTTAATAGATCGATGGGTGGTACTCGTATATTGCGGTACGTGCGTGCGAGGTACGAGCTACGAGGCAAACTCTCGCAAAGACGGCTTGTGGCAAATGTGTTTACAAACATGTTCCTGGAAAAACACTGCATAGTAGGAAAAGTAATGTCATTAGAATGGATAGACTTAAATCGTTTGAGCTAATATTTTTGTTGTTCAAATGGCTAAGACCAATTGGTTCTTTAATAGGTACTCGTACTAAAAATAATAGGAAGGTAAATAGCACTAGGACAGTTCATATTATTATTTTTTATAAACAGGGTTAGGTACATACTATTATAGAGGAGGATATCGTTTGGATATAAAATTCGACCATAAAGATTTATATGAACTACGTTCAGATACTTCAGGCCATTAGGTCCTGAACAAGACTTGTAAGTGGAATCATTAGTTAAATAATAAACTATTATAATTACTTTTCTTTTCCTAGAAACTTTTAATTTTAACGACATCGGGACTATATACAGAAAGCGTTATCACCTCATTATAGTAGCGTTTACTGGAAATAAATCTTTTGGAGATAAGATAGCGATGTGCATATAACACACAAATTATTCCCTATCGATATTTAGGGCTAATGATTTCATTCTCGTTTACATTAAAGGATATTATATCACTTCTTGGTATATTGTTATGTAGTTTGATGAATAATCAAGCTTAGTTTCCAAAAACGGTGATAAATATTTTTAATAGAACGTTCTTCAGAAATAATAATCATTACGGATAGATACATTAACGAGGTACCTGCTTAAAGTAGCTCGAATCTACCTAGTGATAAATAATGTTTACTTGCACTACATTGAGCGTAAGATACTCGTAACAAGGAAACGGCGTAATCTGAATGGTCCAGGAAATAATTAAGTTAACTGATCCATCCTAGAGTATGTATAATTAAGTTGGCTTTGACAAGTATGAGTTTCTCCGTTAATTAGAGATTATATCGGCGTCCCGTTAGTGTCGTATCTGGACAGCGTAGAAATTCTCCTGTAGCGATCGTCGACTGCGCCGGCGCACGCAGCCACATGATGCACGACACGAATAATAAACCAAGCCACTTCCTGCCGAGCGATAAGCGCTTCACACAATGTACATCACATCACAATACCACGGACTCAGTGTTGCCAGGTGACAGTCGCGTGAGCTCCCCAAATATTACCGTAATCCCCACAAAATTCAGACTTTTCCAGAATAAAATACCGCAATGAAGGTGGCAAATCTACAAAAGATAATAGTAGTAAAATATCTTTTAATTTCTGAATGATTCTGTGTTTCTTTTTGCATTGATTTCTGTAAAACTTTGGCTTGAACTGTTCTGGATCTTAAGTGTAATCTTTATTACATACTTCTTTTTCGTAAGTATAATTTGTATATTTTAATTTTAACAAAAACAAAGGCTGCCCCACAAGTCTATCTTTGTTTTTGTTCAATTGGCAGGTTAAAGAGAATTACTAATGTAATTCTTAAACCAAACACTTAAATTGCTAAAAACTCATTAATCCAACGAAAAATAATATTTTTCTCTCCAAATATCTCCCCAGAAATACTGAGCCCCCAATTTTTTCTATTAAGAAACTCCCAAATTTAAGGGAGGATTTTCCCAAATCTGGTATCAGTGCCACGGCCCGATGTGCGAGTACCTACATACCACAAGCACACGCCCGTCGCTCCGCCTAGCCTCACTCACATAATTATAATTATGATGCGTCTATTTATACCAAACGGTACCCATCATTTTCAAGAACCTGTATTTTTGTTTTCTGAACACCACGGCTATTTATGTAAAACTCCAACCTTGTGTTAATGCGTTAACGATTTCTGACTCATATTTAACCGAACGTATTATTATTATTATTGCAAATGAAATTGAGAGGAAACGTCCTGATTAGATAAAAGATACAGCACGTGACTCAGTTTGTTTGCTTCCGCAAAATTCAATCACACGTTAAATGTGCTAAAATATGCTTATACCTACTCAAACTGTCTGTGGATTTTATTGATTTCGGTCGTGCCCGTGAATACTGGATTGTGATTCCATGAATCATAATTTAAGGTGAGTTGGCCTGCATAACTTGTTAAAATACTTCGTTTAAACGTAATGGTCGCAGTAATTGCAGATTTTAAAGTTAAATTGAATAGCACTAATAAAAAGCGCTGCGAACTAATCAAAGACGAGGAAGTATTATTTATTTAAAGCTGGGCTGGTTGATGGCGACTGACGTCTGTTTGCCTACCTTGGAAGTCCATTACGTGGCTAACGTCATTACCGTTGAATCACCGCCTCCTCTGAGCATCGTTTATGCACTCAACAGAATAGCAACAGACATAGGTATTTCTCGGAAATGTCAGTGAGTAAAATATTTGGAATTCATTGCAATTACAACGGAAGATAGATAAACTGTGTGTATGCCCTTGTTTTGAAAGTTGTTGAAAATGTTACCTACTGCAATTGAAGTAGTTAACTATAAATTTTATAAATTCAACTTACATTTCCTAATGAGTACTTCGTGTAATCTTAAATGGAATTAACAATTTGTAAGTATATAAGCCAAACCTTACCCTGATTCCAAGTTTCATATTAGGTCAAAGTATGTATGTACTCGTATTAGTAATATCTACACAGACGCCTTTAAGGTAAACAGGGGGTAGATTGATATGAACTTGGTATCTATTTTGCTTATCGCTTTAAAGTTGACGATAAGCCAGTGATTTTTATCGTATTTCTAGAACAAACAAGATACAGACTTCTGACACAGTCATTACGAATATTTGGCAAAAAAAAAGAGCTAGTGACTCTGCAACATGCAATTTAAATAATAAATAGTGTGTACATATGTAAATGTATGTATTATTTTATTATAAACTGTTTATAATAAATTATAGTAAGTATCTATGTACATGACAAAATAATTTTTAAACAATGTGACATCTATGAGTACTTGCATATTTCACCGCTCTACATTTTTGACACACAAAACTTTTAAAGGGAAGGTAGGTGTTATCAGGTATATATTTATACATTTATTTAAATTTATCTTTATATAAGTCCAGGTACTCGTATAGAAGTATCTCTAACGAATATAACCGAATCGAACCGAGTCTTATGTAGAGATTGCAGTTATGACTCTACCTAATTGGAATTTAACATTCTTTATTATACTATTATGTATGCATATTAAAAAATGTTTATTTTTGTATATTGATGTCTACTATTTCCACATGATTGTGTTATACGCATCTCAAAATCTCTATAGTACAAAGCAGATCATTCGGATATATGAAAGGCTAATGCATATTTTATTTATATTGGCCGATAAATTACAATACCGAACTAGTAATTTCGTTGGCACAGGCTCCTCTACATCTGCTGTATGTCTGGTCACTTTGTACTGTCGGAGTTGTCGGACAGGCAGATGAGATATACATCTGCCGTGACATAATAGTAGTAACATGTATTACCTACCTATTAACACACGTTGATATTAGGTTACGAAGCTGCGAAACAGTGCTTCGCTAGGTACTCATTAGTGTATAAGGTATAAGATGGAAAAGTTTTATTTACAGGTGTCGTATCAGCCATTTGCGATTCTTGCTCATTGTGCACTTTAAGAAGTTTTATGGGATAGGTTGGTGATGCCTACCGTATCATATGGCAATTTAGTAAAAATTACTTATTTTTATACATTTTAACTGCCAGCACCCGGTGAAAAGAAAATCTATGTGTTCTTAACAGGAAAGCCTTTTTGGCAAATTTATATGTTTTTAGGATTTAAGGATTTCCACTTTTGGATTGGGTTGCCAAATTATTAGCCAATTTAAATGTTATTCTTTATATCAAATTCTAAACGTCTCATGGATAGTCAAGTTTATTGGTGTTGCGAGGTGTATTACGCATTCATTAAAAAATCTGAGTGATTCAAATCATAAAAGATGAGACGTCGCTTCAAATAGCTGATTTAATCAGACATTACAATTTTATGTGTTAGTAGGTACTAGGTGAGCAGACATCATTGAAAACTTATAATAGAAAAATATTTGTCTCAAATTTCTTACGTACCTATTGACTTATGTACGTCTTCTTAAATATTCTCAGAAATGGTTGGGTTATTAAATTCAAGAAAAAAGATTTACAATTCTGATTCCCTTTGGAATTCAAGAAAAAAGATTTACAATTCTGATTCCCTCCTTGCCTCAAACTTATAATAATTATGTAGACAGACGCTTCAGCAGTCAAAGATGCATATGCATGGTAAGCAGACATGTCTGGTTCACACGAAATTATTGCACAGTACCTACTGCATAAAGGTAAGTTAATATCCATAACTACTTACTTCTTCTCAGTGATTGTATTAGTGCTGCTAAGCTCAATCACCTACTGAGACAACTTCACCCTAGGCTACTTGGAGATTATAATGTTTATGAAATTGAATTACTTTTTTAATTATATTGGCTGGACGGAGTTTGATATTTGAAACATTACTAAAATAAATGCAATATGAGCAAAGTTTATGCTAAAGTCAAGTCCTCGTCAAATACAGTTTATTCATTTATTAGTTTAAATATTTGGCTTTCGAAGTTTCGACCTTAAATTTAGAAGGTGCATCTCTTAGTTTTAGTTCTCAGGAGAAACAACGCGCTTCATTCGCATTCATGAATTGCTGTGACAACTATGCATCAGATGGTCTGTGTGCCCAATTTTACAGTTCAGCGCCTAAATTGCAAATCAATATTAATTAAAGGGCATATAAGGATTATAAGGAACAACGGGGTTTGTTTTTTTCTGTGTTTGTTTTTTGTCCACAGACTCTAGGTCCGTGCTTTTTTTTGCATTTCATTTCTTGTTTGCTTTAGGTGCTTATGGATATGCTCCAGAAAAAAATCTTTGTTCTTGTTGGCGTTCTTTCAGCGTTTCTGCTATGACTATCTCGTCTCTGTGTCTGATAGCAGTGGCCAGGTTGTAGTCCTCAATGGCAGATGTGTTTGCCTCTATGGCCTGTTTGATGAAGATTGCGATGGCGTCCTCGCTGACATCCGAGTAGTAGTGTTTGGCGATAGCGACGACTGCATGAGAGACGCTATCATGCACCTCTCCTTTTTGAAGCTTAGTATTCACTATCACTACATTTTCGTAAGTCAGTCCCTGGGCTTCGTGTATGGTGAGGATACGTGATCCCTAACCGGATCCACAGCCCGCGTTTCAAAGTGATGTTTTGTCTGCTTGGGTGTGGACCAGGAACAGGGTGTCTTGCGCGGATGATGAGGAACAACGGGTTTGAACCTTTGCGTATTTGAAGGTGAAATGAGGACGCGATGACACATGTCTAACGGTTTTATGCCGCGCGTAAGCAGGTGTTGCCTAAAAGGAAAACCGCCAATGACGCAAATCATTTCTTCGACTTACTGTACTTCGATATCCCAATCGCTTTTGTCGTGGTTGTATTCGTAACCTTATTATTGGTATTCAATTGTTTTTCCTTTGTTATGTTCCTTAAAGTGAGTTAGCAATTAATTTTTTCACGTGTCTATTTAACGTATATTATTCGTTATTGTTGCAACACCACTAGTAAAATTTTTCGTGTGTAAAAAAGGAATTACAACCGGTTATTGGATATAATTCATGAGGCTTTTATTGTGGGCGGAATTATATGGCGACTTTTTGTGAAATTAAGCAGTCACATCTTTTTAAACCCCGTATGGAATCGCCATTAGGATAACATTTTATTTTTTACGAATAGGCGCGTGACCTTTAGGCGAATTACAGAAAGCATTATCTGTGTCACTAGGTAATTGTAACTTTTGATAATCTACCCAGATAACCTGTCGGATAAGCGTGTGAGATGATGTCGCAAGCGAGGTTACTGTAGCATTACAATAATATTATACATGCGCAGGCGACTGCTTTCAATTGATATATTTTCGAAACCGGTCTTGGTTTTCATAACATGCTTAGTGCGATGATTTGCTGTCTTGAGGAGTGGCTTGTCTGGAACGACCTAGTCTATGATAATACCAACGAACGTAGTTGAGTACTTATAAAATGGCCTTTTAAATTAAGTACATACTAGTAAGTTGTAGTAAGTAATATTTAATTTTATGCACATGCCTAATAGGTAATATAGTTAAAGTATTTCAGATATATTTCAGATAAATATTTGGATCTCAATAAAGGTTGTTGGCTTTATTGTTTTATTTATTGTATACAAAACAAATCTTGATCGAAGGGTATCTGCGCAGAGCTGGCGTTCCACTTTGGAGGAACGAAGGCCAAAAGTCAATTTGGGGCGCAAGCGGAGGCTGTGTGCGTTTCGCTCCCCGACCGTAAATGTCATGCAAAGTGTCCACACTACTTGTTGTGCAACGCTGATGCTACACTGTAATGAAATCCTGTTGTAAAGGTTACAAAGGAAAATTTTAAAAAGTTAAATCATTAAATATCACTTACCTATGTCATAAAAGTTTTAGTGGTAACTGTTTAACTAAGTACGTAGTTTTCTTTAGAAATACATATGTATGTTTTTTTGTTGCTTACATCATCATAATTTTTCTCATAATTATGATGATGTAAGCAACAATATTAGTTGTGATACACTACAATGCATAAAATGAATTTTGGCATGAAATATACAAAAGACATAGTCTTAAATTTCTTTTCCATTCTTAAATCTGCGTGGGATGATTATGTAAAATAAATTTTATTAGTGCGTTCTTATTTAAAAGGATGTTATATTCGCCATCTTGAATCAGGATTTTTTTGGATGTTTGGGTCCTCGAGGCAAACCTAATGTAGGTAAATTGATTGACACGCTTTTTGAGCGGCTAGAGCTCGCGTGTTGGATATTTTGGGCGTAATGGCCGCATTGACGTAAACCAATTCGACGGACGTGGGAAGCTACGAGCAATCCTTGTCTTTGCTAGTACCTAACTTGTATGTAGTTTTATGGTGTATGAATTTGAAAACTGTATTTAATTTTATTTATTTATTTGTAGTGCAGAAACCGGCTGAGTTTTTTGTAAGTTTGTACTTGATGTAGGCAAACGGCCTGATAAAAAGATGTCCCTGGGTACTATGGACGCAGACAACAGCAGCGTACCCGGCACAGAAGTGCACCATCAACTTATTATGTCTTTTAAGGTGGTGAAATCACTACAGTTCATTTTTTATTCCCTTGCCTTATTTGGTAAACAATATAGGCACTACTTTTTTTGAAAAAAAGTTTAAAATTGCTTAAAAATACAATTATACTCGTAAATTATAATTTCTCTCTCTCGAGTCTGTTAGAGAAACAAATTTTGGAGACTTTCCTAGTCGTTTCAATAGTATAGTTATTGCACATTGTATTTATATAATTTGTAATTTACTTACAACCTTAGGATAAGTTTTATATGAGGTTGGAAGTCCAATAATATATCAACCACTTACATGGTGATTTTCACATGTTTTTGCTACCTACTACTATTAAATAAAAATATAAAGTATTCTAGGCCTTGAAATAATTTGGAAGAATTATAATTAAGGACGAATAATGTTCCAGTTGCGAAACAAAATTATAATATAAAAATCTCACGCTACCTAGTTTTCCATTAAGCGATATTGTTTATTATCAGTAAAGGTCGTCTAAATGAAAACAAAAAGACCGTAGAGAGTCATTGTATTTCAACAAAGCGTGTGAATATAGAGTTGAAAGTGCGTCGGAACAACAAAATGGATAAGGCACCTGATAACAGTATCAGGTTTGTAGCGAACATTGAATTCAATCGCTAACCATTGCCGTAATCTTTAATTTCTTTAGTTCTAACTCCGTTGATATTATTTATTTTGAATATATCAATGAATAATTTTATGAGAACGTATTTTAATGACATTTGTGAATAGAAAATGTTAGGAATCTGACCCGACTGAAAGGACCACGGACGAGTCGAGCCTTTGCTATTAGGTACCTACTATGCCTGGAGAATATCACCACGCTGCTCCATTAAAAGTATGGGCGATTTACAACATGTGCTGTGTTTTTCATTAACAATCAAGTTATTTTTGTTGTGTATTATTTGTAGAGAGTAAACCATGAGTAAATATTATGAAGATTTTAATTTAGCATATTACATTTTGGCATTTTGGCGCATTTCTTTTGTTTATTTATCCAAACATTAGAACTAATAATAATTTCAGTTGCCTATTCACAGAGATGTGAAGAATGCTATCCATTACTCTAAATTATGTTTAGACATTGAGGATGTTGCCAAAATATGCACTCGTTTGGACCAGTTTTAACGGATGTTACTAAAAGCAACTGCACATATGGTTTCTATTTGGGGCTCTGCCTTTTGAATCAAGATGTTTAAAATTAAACTTTTAAAATACTCAATACAGGGCTATAGCATACAAAAATCATGTGTGTTCTTTGAGTAATCTTATGAAGATGCAAATTATATAAGGGTTATAAATAAAATATAGGATGACTACCTATAATTTCCGAAACTCACACAACGACTTCAACGTTTTTTTTTCAGTAATAAGTATTAAGATTGCACCTTCAAAATTGACAAAGGCTAAAATAAAACTGATAATAATATTACCAAACATTACTTAATAATATTACTTAATTTTATTACTTTTTACTTTAGTCATATATTAGGCGTTTAAGCTAAGATGTTTTTAAAAGTTTAAGTAACTAGTAGAAGTATAGCAGACCTGTTTGAGCGGAAATTGTAACGGAGCTGTAAAGCGCTTTTAACACAGAATAGTTTTGAAAATTTTCCGCTCTTAGGCATAACGGTTGAAAGCTGAAATGCAGAATTTCCTCATTATTTACGCTTAATTATTTGTCAACTAATTAAAATAAATGAAAAGGAGCCAACCTCAGTGCCCGCCTGAGTCTGACAGCCAAGGACCCTTCAGAGGCAGGGGTGAATGCCTCGATACTGTTTCAGTCAGCCACCAGCCACCACCCTAGTGATGATCTAAATTATCAATTGGGATTAAGTTATCTTTGCTTGACTCCTACTGAGATGGTTGTCTGGAAGAAATCTCTTTTAGCGATAAGACTGCCGTTTGTGTTGTCCTATTTTTCTATGTTTATATGTTTAAAATGTGTGCACAAAAAAGAGTAAATAAATAAATAAAATAAGTTTGAATTTTGGAGTGACAAGCAAAAAGTTTTAATAATCTTAATTGTTAAAAATATCAGTAGATTCCTCAGATATATTCCTTTTTAGTTTATACACAAAATGAATCACAATAATTTTATGGAAGAAATAGCATCGATTAAGTCACCAACCGGGCAACCCTATAGGCAGTTTATATGATTCTCAGTATTCGAATTTTCATTTTCTACACAGCTCAAATATGTTTAAATTAATGAAGTTATATTTTACATTTGACAAGTTAAGAAATATTTTTGAAATTGCTTAAATTGATGCAAATAAATGGAGCAATCCAGAAGACGCACACAGAGTTCTGTTACATATAGAATCTAACACTATCTAAGTGAACAATTAATTCAAAATCAGTAATATGAATGAAAATATATTATGGAATTCAAAGGGGTATGTAGCAAGGATATCAATGCATAACTCGGTGTTAACGACTCCGCTTGATTCATTTGCGGTGTATGGGTAGCCCGAGGACATTTGCATAATCGGGAATTATGGCTCGCAGCGCGTATTGAAAAGGGTTGCACGCATGGGCATGGCTTGTTACGGGAGTTCCTTCCTCTCGACGTCATGACAGTAGAATAATTTAATTGCCCTTGCAATCATTATGTACGAAACTAATTTAAGGTAGAGCACCATGCTTTATTGCTATTAAACCAGTCCTGGATTAAAGCTTGACTGGAACGTTCATTGTAGGAAATTTATAAAACGCAATTTTTTTCATGTAGAGCTGGATGAAATTGCATTTATTTGTCGAAAATCCAATTTTATGAATATTGACCTCATTGTCAACGATAATTAATTAAATTGAAAATGAAAAAAAACCCCCAACACAAAAACGACAATTTTCATTGAACATATTATTTTGTAATGTGCACGTGACGCGTTTTCATTTGAGACCCCACTCGATTATATTTGCAGACATTCGGTTATTCTTCCCCACTTTCAACCCCCACAACTTTTAAACGACTCAACCGATTTTCATTAAACATATCTAAGAACACTCGCCCGCAACTCACCTTTCATACAAAAGAAACTAAATTTAAATCGCTTCATCCGTTCGCGAGCTACGGTGCCACAACCAATGCAGACAGACAGACAGACAGACAGACACGTCAAACTGATAACA
This sequence comes from Erynnis tages, assembly GCA_905147235.1. Classification (NCBI taxonomy): domain Eukaryota; kingdom Metazoa; phylum Arthropoda; class Insecta; order Lepidoptera; family Hesperiidae; genus Erynnis; species Erynnis tages. The sequence continues at coordinate 6,746,159 of LR990073.1, forward strand.
CCCCTTCTTTTACGTCGGGGGTTAAAAAGCGCGGTCACGTTTAATAAAATAGATAATCAGGAGTAAAACTTATTAGCGTTTAGGTTTTTCATTATTACTATTACAGTATTAGAGCAAATCTTTTATTAGAATTAGGGCTCAGATATTTGTTTTGATTCCGTGGCAGCCACGGGGGGCATGTTTTCACATCTGCCACAGATGTAAGGAAAATGTTAACCCACATTATGTTTCCTTTCACTCTATTTGTATTTAGTCTGAGCGGTTCATCGTCAATTTTTTAACGTAGACGACCTTATTTCGGTTTTGAAGTTTTATGAATCATTTTATATCAGGTAGGAATCCTAAAAGATATATATAATATTAAAACAAAGAGTATTGTTAAAATAAACGCTTTGAAAGTTCATGGAGGAAGTTTTTGATTGTTATAGTTTGCTAGATTAGTGGCTCTTTCCTATAACCTACAGTGAAACAGGCACTGTCGTCTGCTTTGGTTGAGGAGATGACCTACGCACATTGCCAGACAGTTAGAGTGGAGCATCATCTTAGTTTTCAGCTTGAGCTTGGATGTGGTATGTCCATGATCTTGCATTAACTTATAATTTATAATCAGGTGACCAAGAAAGTCATGTTAGCAAAAAATGTTACACAAAACGAGGTATCAGCATAATATTTTCCAAACTTGGATGTGCGATCACACAGAAGACTTGAAGACACAAATCGAGCATCTGGGTTTTGAGTCAAAAGTTCTTCAAAACTTTCCGCCTACTGTATAGTGCAGCGAAGCTTCGGGCCATGAGAAATTTAAATATGTTACTGCCACCGGCGATTCAGTTAGGCCTCTAGGATCGGTTTGTCGTCCGAGGAGCGAATTGGAGTAGTGGGACGGATTAGGATAAACCGAGTCAATGGCCGGGTCACGGTGCTATTTGCGTTCCTGCCTCTCCCTCCTTCCCCTCGCCGCCTTTACTACCCGCCACTCATTTATTTTGGTTACGAATCTGTTGACATCCCGTCTTACGGATTTAAAGTTATGTTCTTATAGACTTATTATAAGTTCAATTTTTACACTGGATAAGAAATTATCCAAAGAAAGAAGAAAATAACTTTTGTTTCTTTAAAATTTAGTAGGAATTTAAATCAAATAGTCCAGGCCTTTTTTTAGATATCAACATCTGACCACGTGACTGAATAGTATGTAATTAATGTAATAAACATTCTTAGGGGACCTTTCCTTAAACTCCGTAATCTGAACGTCAAATGCTTCACTCGTATGCCCTAAATATTTGACCGTTTCATCGTGTTAATTATTGGGTCGCTGATACTGTTGGTTGGAGTTAGTTCATGTTTAACAATGATTAATTAACGCGTTTACGGAGCCATATTTATCAGTCCGTCGCAATGAGAACGCTCCAGCCGCGCCCGCCCTGTCTAGTTCTATAAGCGTATAAAATATAATCCTTTTTATAAAATTTTAGCATAACTTTTAATAGAAACGGTGGCGTGGCGCGCCTGAAGTTGGTAGCGCCTTGTAACCATTATAATAATTAAGCACTTTACAGGCAGACGTAGACACAAGGCATCCACGGCTAGGATTAATTGTCTTGTACGTTACAGCTTAGTGTATCCCATTAAGCAATCCGTGTTCAAACAATTTGCTTCTGTTCTTCGTTGCAGCTAAGTATGCGTGATCATTTCGCTGGCAGTGAAATTGATAATTGCTATTTTAAAATATTTTATTTTTCATTTGTAGAGTAGGGCACCTGTAGATTGTGAGGGCGTCGACCCGCCAAACAAAGAGATTTGATATCAGGTAGACAGTGATCCCTCGATAGAAGCTAACAACGAACGGATATTTATAAGTTTATACTTTTAGAAAGTTTTAGCTCCGTAAAATATTATAAGAAGGTATTCAATTAAATATAACCTCTGTGTAGTTCCGATGTGTGCTATATAAAATTCGTTAACAAATTTTAATATTGTAAATTATATATCTTGTATAAATTATATTCTATTTACTTTGAATCCTTATTTACCAATACAGTCTGTTTTATTCTTCGTTGTCTTAATCGTAACTAAGAGACATTACCGAGAAAAGAGATTTTTGTGGTGTTAATACTATGTTGAGAGTATGTAAGTAATGTCCTTTATTTACTTAGTGGTTACATGATTTTAAGGATGTCAGATTTGTTAGGTATGTAAATTGGAAATAAAATAATTCAATGCTTTAAAAAGAAAATGCATAACTTACTTAAGTATTTCAATTTAAATTCAACTGAATTTCAGCGTAGTTACCTAGTTCGTTGTTCATGGAAAATAAACTAAAAAAATAAGGCCTCCATTTGGCTGTGTAACAGCGAGCATATTTCTAACTTTACCAAAATATTTCCAACACCATTCAACGCTTTCCCAAAAGAAATCACAGACGTCAAATTTATCGAACCATTTTTTTTACAATTTTATGTTTCATTTTCGTCATCATTAAATATGATACAACACAGAATAGACAGGTATCAACAAAGTTATTTTGTTTTTAAAATGTAATTCTAAGAACGATCAGACAAAATTATTAATTTGTTTAGACGCTTCACTAGAGCATTGCAACTTATAGGTAAGTATTTAATGCTCGATTTCGATATTGGATTCGAGGAAAAAAAAACTAGTAGGTACATAGCACCCAAATGGGCTTCATAATTCTCTGTCATTTTCTTTATGAGTCTAGGTCCTTGCGTCATAATGGACTATGATGTTCCATTGTCACCATCTGAATGAGGCATAATAGTGTCGATTTCGTGTTTAGGTACCAGAAAGCTTTCACTACACGAGCCTTTGGTAAATTACCTGTGTAAACTTAGTGTGGGGATCGCGGGAATTAGCTTAGGCCGGGAAAGGTAATGATAATGACGCATTGTTGTTTGAACACAATCCGCCTTCTAATGAACCGGAGGACCTCATGTCCGACACTTGATTCATTGTAGAATGTTCTCGCAGATGAAGTTATTCTTGCATTCCTGCATTAATTGGTTTCCCTAAAATTCAAAGTTATTCATCGGCTGCAAATTACATTAAAGAATATTTTATTTTGCTGAAACATTGCCGAACTATTAGGTTCATACGTAAAAATAAAAATATCACAATATTTAAGAAATTAGCAACAAATTTTTGTTCACCTTAAAAATGTTTGGTACACAAACATATCATAAAATATAAAATAATACTAATTTGCTAATAAAACGTGGTCCCTAGAAAATACTAAATGAAGGAGAATAAAGGATGTTGAGCTGTTTTGTTTTACGTTGACTGCAAAGAAGCAATCCGCCGTAGGTACCAGTCTGTAGCAGGAGGCAACGTCCGGACGACCAGAAAGAAAGGAAAAAAGCAAATTCGTTCGTTGCATATACCTTAATAACATAGATGATGGAAGGGAGGAAGGTTTTTTGCTTGAGCATAATTGTATTTTAGCTACTTTCTAGGGTATAACACTAGTGAAGTAATTGCGTTGAAGAAGAAAGGAATAATAGTAATCTAGGCAAATCACACTCTGAGAGTTGCCCCACCGGTAAACAGAAGGGATAAGGTAACAGGTTTCATTAGTAGTTTTTCTGCTGAGATGAGATCATTGATTGGCTGCAACCCCAACGCTACCTTAGCTTTAGATTTCATTTATTTATTACGCGTTCTTATGCAATAATACTTACCTGGCTACCTATATCTTGATATTGGTATAGCAGGTATATTGTAATTGTTGATTTTACCTTACCTAATTTTGTCGAAATCTAGAATCATGGCAGCTAGTAGGCATGATTATCTGAGTAACTTTATAAACAATTTTTATATTAGTCACTCGGTAGGAGAATTATTAAAATTACGTGCCTCGACGACAGCAACTGCAATCATTGCGAAGATTGCTTAATAAAGAGGCAGTTTAATGGACGATTGTTTCCCAATTAGCATAGGTATTGCCTCACAGAATAAGTTGTATAAAAATATGGATATTATTGTGCATCGAGAGTCCGTATACTGTATATGGGCTTAAGCGGCGAGTGGGTGGCGGACGGCCGTGAGCCGTCTTGCACGATTGGCCAGTCCGCGCCTCGCTCATTGCGACACTCTACCTAAATAATTACATATAACAATTTTCATATTACACCCGGATTATGATAATTAATTGGTAAGGATAAAGTAACACTCAAGCGGAAGATTAACATGAAGTCTTGATAACGAGCTAATTAAACGTGTAATTTGTTTGAACCTTTAAAAGAACTTTGTATTACTGCAATTATTTCATTCAGACAAAAGTTATAAGCTGTTACAACAGAAGCCTGCGTGTACAGAAATTACAGAAATAATATAAGCAATAGAATTACTCGGTGAAGTAGCCCAATGATCGGATCGTTGTCATTCCAATTGCTATTCAGGCGGCGGCTCGAAACCTTGTTATATGATTTATTTGGTTGTTTCCCGGGAGCGGGAGAGTGCATACGGATCTGTGATAGGTTGGTCGCGATCCCGACAGTTGCGTATTGTGCGCCAGCCGCGACCCTCGGGGTGAATGCTCGCCGAGTCGTCGACACCGCCGCGATAATTACTGTAGCTGCGACATCTACCTACACCGCTCGCCCTTCGACCAAAGGCTCAACTGAAACGCTGTTACGCTAATGTGTCTAATTAAGACTAGTATGGAATATGATTTATGTACATCTAGCGACTAACGACGTGCCCTCGTCAAACAAATAGGTCTTTGTGTTAGTGCCAGGACTGCGAGGTAGAGCTCTGCGAATATCAATGAAATCTCTCTTTAGATTGCAGTCTCGCCAGCATGTTTAAGCACATTTGAACGGCTTTGATGGAAAATTTAAAGATATTTTGTGGGATTTTTACGTGATAACTAGGTCTTGTTTAACTTTAAAAATTAATTTATTAAGGAAGGAAGAAGGAAGTCAAGAATAATATATTTTTTATTCAAAAATGCTTTCGATATTTAGTTTGTTACTCACGTATTTCACGCTAATGTCACAGACAGATACATCCATTAATAATATTTTTCTGTGTCAATTTTGATCCTTAATATTTAATTTCAAAATCCTTGCATTATTGAGCTGAGTACACATTTATTCCACAGTTATGTAACAGACTGATGTTCGTTTTGCATATGCGTTCCATACGTGCCTTTTAATCGCATTTCGCCCGAAAATGATGGGGTTCCAGCCTAATCTCTTCAATTGTTATTGAGTTATGCCATGAACACAGGGATGCACTCAACTGGATACCGTTTCGAGCTAGCTACGAGTAATTAGAGCTTTTGTTTTTAGATTTGTTTTATATCTATAGTTTTATTTAATTGAAAAAACATATACGTACATCAACATAAAACAGAACATATCATCGAGGTTTTGGGCTTCCAAGTATAGTAGAGGTATTTTTAAGTAGGTATGGCTACAGTTAGGTTCAAGAGAGAGTTAAATATATCTTAGGAATCACAGATCAAATCTAGTGCTGTATTGGTAGAGTAATAATTCGTTTGGTATTGATTGAAATTAATGCAAAAGTCGAGTTCAAGAGAGCATGTGCGAGTACCTAAATAAAGTGAAAGTACTTTCGATATTACATTGTCGCGGAGTTGTAAAAGATTAATGATGTATTAAAGCTGCTTTTGGACACGAACAAAACGATCCTTTCCCGAGAGAAGTAAAATATTGAACGAAATGACCCCCGGCAATGTTTGCGACTTGAATCGGGAGGGACGGAACAGGGTAAATTTACGATGAGCTACAAACTTGTTACGTAGTAAAACTTACTTTTCTGCTAAATTGATACACGTTTCATAAGAGGGAATAAAGTTTTTTCAGCGTAACTTTTCCATTTGTAGATATTTGGATGAACGTGTGTTCATAGCAAATCATACATTTTTTAATTTATTATTGTACACACAAAATTTACAGGAAACAAAAAAAATGTAAATAGCGGACAAGGTAACTGCTTAATTGCTTATCACATACAGGGATCTCCTACAGCAGAAGGACAGTTGAAACTTGTGGCACTTGAGTCCACACTAAATGATAGGAATAGGTAATCGCGATTTAATAAGTAGGAGATATACCAGTAATAAACCCTATTATTTATAAGACATCTATGTCTGGAGATATAAGAGCGATTCCTGTACTTAATAAACTATGAAGTCAATTTAATCCCCGATAGGAAGTTGTAAATAAAAATCGTGCCACCACGCTGCCGCCGGCCATTGAATAATGAGTTAATGACATGAGAGCTCGTAACATCATAAAAATGTTAAATTTCTTTCTAACCATTGATCGTCTATAAAATAAAGATATCTAAGGTTAATTTCATAGTTAATAGATTTTTATTTACAAGAAAAATTGTTAATATCCTCAGTACAGCAGACACTTGATCTTTTTTTTATCGATCTGGCCGTTCCACTGTTGGGCTCGTGCCTGAAAAAGCGTTTTCACCATAGTCAATTAAGCTGGCCAAAAGCGGATTATCAGGGATGTTTCTCATTATGCTGTGCTATATAACATTTTTTTCACGTCGAAAATGGCTTGGGAGAAATACATACATGTATGTATACATGTATGTATGTATATTTTTAATAGTGTCTCGCTGCTGGTGAATTCTATAAAGGTCCTGAGGGGCCTTAAGGATATAATAATTGGAGGCGATCTCCAACAACCAGTAGGTACAGTACAGTTTGACACTTGCATACAGTATTTTACATAGTTATGGCTGAAAAATGCTGTACACGATAAAAACCTATACTTATATGGAGTCAATGGAGGGTAATAAGTGGCCACCTACCGCTTCTATAACGTACGCAGTAGGTACTTATACGGAAGCTAAGGATTATGGAATTTCTATAAAAACTGACATGAATAGTTACATTTATGCAATAGCGTTTAAATGCTAATATACAATTTCACTACTATCGCTGTGCATTCGCGCGGAAACTTTTTTGTGACATTTAAGTTTTCTTTACGTATATGAAGTAGCTAGGTACCTATTCTATATAAAAGAATTGTCATTAAACGTTGGTCAGTTTCAGTTGATCAGGTTATATATTGTTAAGATCGATCAGCCGAGTGGTTGTTGGACTATTCTCATTCACTTTGTAAACGTAGTACTTTGTCATTCAGAATAATAAAACTTATATCGTGAAATAAGCCTATCGGGAAGACACAATAAAACAGGACGTTGTAAACCTTTAGGATAGCTTTATCTTTAGGTATATTAGTCTGATATTTCAAATAAAAAACAATTTAGTAAAAAATATTTTTTTTATGTCATAAACCAAACTCCAATCTGCAATTTCAAATTGCGAAATTATTTATTCCAAATTCCAAAAGTCGCGGGCAGCTTTTAGTCTTTCCAGTATAAAAGCTGTACCCCGTTGAAATCACATAAAACGGATGACTTGAAGCTAAGATCTCAACAGACGGGGGAGGAGAAAGCCCCGTGTCCATTGGGATATAAATAATGAAATTTGAAAAGAGCTGTACTATTAGAAACGGTCCGCTTACTTCTCTATTTAATGATGCAAAGCGTCGTCTGGACGGGCCTTGTCTATTTCGTTTTATTACTTTATTACAATATGTACCTAACTGTAATTAAGCATGGAGATAAAAAAGGTATAAGAACATTGAAGATTGCCATGGTACACTGAATAAAGACCAAAGATTTGATTTTTCTTACTGTGGTTTCTTTTGTTGACATGATTCTGTTATTGCAGCATAGTCTGATTAAAGCGTGTATAGCTCGAATAGCGCGGCAGGTATGTGATTTGCAAATTAGTAAGTATCGGTTATCAATGGATAGCAATTTTAGACCTTGTCGGTTTCATTAGACAGACGGGTTTATGACCCGTTCTATTAGGGACCTGCAATGTTCCAGGCTCTAGCAGCACAGAAAAAATTTATGCTTTTTACAGAAGAAAGGATCAACTCGCTTGAAGGTACCATTCGAGTTTTTTTGAAAGTGTAAAATATATCTGCTTATATATATCTGCGTCATAAGTTATTCAGCGAAGCGGGCAGAACATCGATTTGTTCATTTTTGAAAAGTGATTTTTGAAATCTTATCTATATGTAGAGTTTTCATTTTTTGTTGGCGTATGAGGTAACATACAGATACACTTTACACTGTAAAGGTTTACGAACATTATGTGTCATACATTATTATGTCTTTTCGCTTTGTCACCTGATGGAAAGTGTTTCTGGGGCTTATTGATAAGGGCGACGTAAAGGCCTGTAATACACACAGAACAGGTAATACCTATAACATACGTTACAGGGCAGAACACCATTCCATAGTATTTTATTTATTCATCCTGCTTTCAAGATACAACGAATACATACAGCAAGTACTTATACTTATGTTTGTTGATTTTTGTTTTGACTGGATTAAACTGCGAACTTATACTATGGTAATCTAAAATTAACATAGATCATTATTTATTATTAAGTAGGTATTTATAAGCTTCATTTACGTTGAATGAAAATTGTGAGGAAATCTATAGATGAAGAGTTCTGGTTGTCACGCGATGTTGGCTAATTTGCTGTAAATCACGGTGAATCTTGAATCTTCCTCATCAAAAACGTCGATGACCAATGACATCATCTTGCCCGATCTAGGTACCTATGTAAAAATTTAGAAATTTTCCTATGTAGGTTTATGTAAAGGTATTTCTATTTCTGTATGAACATGTATATCTATGAAGTAAGGAGTAAAATCGAAGTTATTCAACGTCAATCAAATCCTCAGCACTGTATCAAGACAATGTAGCTTCACTTTTACTAGACTAAAACAAAGGCGTTATCAAAAGACATAATATTTAACCCAGATTTGCAGATCAGTGGTCAGCCAGGGCAGTGGAGCGGTGGCAGTGAGGTCGCACTCGTGGTCACCGGCGGCTGTGACGCAACCGTGCGTGACCGTGACATCAGCCCGTGGCTTGCCGTTCGACAGGACTATCCACATCTAACAGCATGTATAGGTAGTCCATTTTTCTATATTGGTCCAATTCAGTAAACAATCGTAGTTTTTTTATTTTAATTTGCAATTTAAAAATAAAGCACACACAAAATTATAAAAATTTAAAAACAAATTATCATTAAAAACTGAAACAGATTTCTAGTGACTATAATTTATTTTTTAAAACAATTTTAAACTTTATCTCGATAAAAATTTGTGCCAAAAGTACTTACCAAATAGGACAAGAGTAAAGCCACTGACTGTACGAGGACGTGTCAGGTAGGTACGTGGCGTGGCGGATAAAAATAGTAGATACATAACGATACGTGTTGCTTTAAGCAGCCCATTAGTATTTAAGTAGCGTGTCGGCGAGCGTAAGATTCATTTTTGTTTGGGTCAATCTATTTTTCCTAGCGACATTCGTTAATGCTAGGTCTGACGGCGTCGGTGATATGAATATTTTTGCCTGACGGAGTAGTCTACGTTACGTGCTGCTAGATGTGAATAGAGAATGATGCTTGATGCTGGGCGCCACTTGCTGACAGCTGTGTTGAATCGCCACCGTACAAATATTTCACTTACATACTCTGGTAACTGACCAGGACCACTTTACTGTTTATTTGAAAAGCAGCCAGCACTAAATTATGACAATGCTCATGTTAAATGAAGGAATCTTTGATCTGATTTGCATACCTTAAGAAGTAAACATGGATTGATTTAATTGCTCTGTAATCTGTAACCTTTTTGATTTTTTTAAGAATTTGTCAGTTTCTGCTCTAGTTTCACACAATATGAATCTATAGATATTTTTAATCAATATAGGTATTACGGCAACCTTTATAGATGCTATCAGTAATATTATCAAATTGATTGTTACCTGTGTTTCAGATATAAAAATAAATGGACGTCACAAGCAACTAATTATTAATTTTTTGTAATTAATTTTCGGTTGTTTTGGATAGTCAGGGTTGCGTACCTATATAAACTAATCATATTCATAATATATTATTATGGAAGATAAAATCTTAGATGACTTCGCCTTGAATTTGTAGAATGCTCACAATAATTATATAAATAATGCGAATATTGATTAGTGTGGCATTTCCAAAAGATAAGAAAAGTAAAGCCGATGGACACGAAAGTTTTCAATAAGTAGTTACCTAAACGACATCATTAGAAATGTTAGGTCGTTAGGAATGCGTTGATAAAGTATATCTATTTACTTGAGGCAGTTGGCCGTTTAAATAGTGTTATCGAAGACTAACCCAACGTCTTGAACAGGGCAATTGACCCTTATATCAGATCACTTCAAAGTTGGAATTATCACTTGTGGACTTTACCTACTTGTCCCGAGATTGTAGGGTCTCCGAATGTTGATATAAAAAGGGGATTATTTTGATGAGATACGCGAAGATTGTCGAAGCGGTAGCATGTATCTAAATGTACCTACTCGACGGAAACAAATTGAGGATATAGGGTAAACCTTGTTTATAAAAAAGGTACTTTAGATTAGGAAAATCAATCTTCTTTTTCGTTGATTCTTTTAGAACGATATCGATTCCGTGTGTTTTTGTGAATGGATATCATTCGTTACGTATTCACAAAAACACTTAAAACCTCAATTACGACACGACAAACGGGTATCTATATCATGAAAGACGAAACAAGGAGTGAAAGCCAGACGTAGACGAGTGCATTTGAGACGTTATTTACGGTTGAGTGCATGTTAGTTGGAGATGAGTAAGCGAGATGGGTCGGTCCGGGCAGGGACGGAAGTCGGCCGCGCTATCGCCGGCTGCTGTATCGCAGGAACTGACAATGTGGTCAAGCCACCACCCGCCGCTCATTACTGCACAATACATTAACGAGCCCAACCTGATAACTCTGTTATTGTAATTATTATAGATAAATCATATTTATAGCCCTGAATTGTAGGCACAAATGCATTACTTCCTGGTTATGTTGCAAAGTTTTTTTAAATACATTTAGAATAGTAAAGTTTTCCTACAATAGCAGTTACGTACGTATACCGCATTACAATAGTCTTGTATATTTAATTGTGTTTGCTAAAGCTAGCAACTGAAGTAACGATAGATAATGTTGTTTATGATAAAGTGAACATATTTATTTACACATGTAGGTACTTATCCATATCGTTTGTGTTTACCTCCTCTAATGTTTTGTATTAGAAGAATTAAGTTAAAATAAACTAAATCTTTAAATCTGCATTAAGAATGTTCATTTCGAATGACGGAATTTAACAGGAAGACACCGACGCAGCTTTGACATGCAGAAGTAGACTTAGATACCTACAATCTATATAGCTGCTCAAGAAACCTTAAATTAAATGAAAATTAAAATCAAAAGGATTCCCATTAAAGCGTCAGAGGTCTCAAAACGAAACAAAATAATTACCACGTTCCAGCCTAAGTCGTTCTTATTCTTAATTCTTAGATCACGCGTGAAATAAAATAAACAAAAATTGGGTTCATATGTGCCACAACGTTATTTATTACTCGCCTCGATTAATGCTTTTAACTCTCCATGACGGTGATCCGCTGACCTCAATGTTGTATTGTGAAACATAAGGATTGGCATTGCAGCCTAAATTGTTTGAGTTAAATAGTATGTTCTATTTTCATCCCGCGTTTAGGGCCAAAGCATGTTCGCCGTTGAGTTGAGAGTTGAGTTGAGTTGTTATTTCGACTGTCGCAACAGGTTAACGTATTTTGGCATTTACGGACAAGTTACCTATCGAAAACACAGATTACCGCAGACTTCACCTGTTGGGCTGTTATATTTATTTTTAGATTCATTAATTGAACAAGACGTCAACTTAGATAGGTATTTTAGCTGTCAAAACGCAAATTTTCTATGAAGATCATCAATTATGACGTCATAGTTCAGTAAATTAATATTGTATTTGTCAAATTACAATCATGGTTTAATTTATTACATGGTCACAAAAGATTTGTGGGAATTGCAGTGATATTTCAAAATTAATTCTGTATGATGCCATCAAACCATCATCCCAAATTATTGGAATATTAAAAGAAATTACGCCAAAAACGAAACAGTAAACGCTTGTAAACATTTTTTATATGCATGTATGTAAGTATATCGTAAGATTTATGCTGTTATCGGAGTGAACCCGTAGGTCGCAGGTTCTTCACCCCTGCTTTAACACTCTACACGTGTCTCATGCCGCTGATTGTTTCCGGCCGTTTCATATTCCCTGCTCATAATGGGATTTCAATGAGTACTGTTAGGTAGGAATTCATACAAATTATTGCACGACAGTTTGAATAAAATATACTGTGTAGATCGTTAAAACACTTACTCGTACCTATCATTCGTTTACCAATTTCTTGTCAAGGGTGTGCTGAAAGGATATTCATATGGAAATAAAGAGAACGTGCCTTATGTTTGAATTCAAAATTCCAGTTACATATTTCAATATGTTTCTCATTTTCATACTTTAAGGTGATTTCTCGTATTTATTTTGACTTCCACATTCAATTATAATTAAGTGCAGGTACCAATACAATACTTGTCCCATACTTGTATTGCGTATTGTAATAATTATACTTAGATGTCGTTCTTATCGTAACATCTACAGATTTTTTTTTGTAATTATAAATAAATCAATAATGTTTATTCGACATGTAGAGCCGTAGAGGTATTTTCAGCAATTTTAATCAAGCATACACCTATTATAGTTTTCTGTATTTGATTCGTTGTTTATTTAATTAAATCGTTACGCTGTGTATTTGCTTCTAAGCCGCAGACAGTAATTATGTACCTACTGTTTATTTATATGTTTCAATTTATTGATAGTGCTCGCATGGACTGCACCTATCACAGTGATTTATTACAACTTACATTTGCATGCTTTGAAGCTTGTATCATTAAGAGTTTGATTAATATTATCATATATGGAACATACTCATAAATATGGAGGTAGGTACGTAGTTGAAACGATTGCCTAGAATACGTAAGTAATTAAGTTCCATTCATCCATGTATCAGCATTTGACCTTTATTATTACTCCGTCTGGGTTTTTTGTCTGTTACTAGTTTTGGACAATTTAGTTCCTTCTGAAATTAATCTAAAAATGCTTTTTAGCCTAATGGCGGACTATGACTTCAGCGGTGATAACTTCTTAAACGTTACAACATATAACTACAACAACATTTAAACACAACGGTTCTCGTCTCTACGTATTTGATTTATAGCAAAACAAAGACATCCACTGACGATCCAAGACGACATTGTTTTTATTAATAATAACATTTTTATTTTTTAAGCCTTAATTATAATCCTTTATTAATAAAGGAATTATCGTATTTCAAACAATATTTTATATTATATTCCACATCAGCCATCACAACCTTGAAAACGATTTTAGCCGCAGCAATAGCACGAAGATACGCGCGTCGAATAGACACGATGTCCGCGCGCCTTCGGAAACGTGCATTGCTTTGTTAATTTCATTATTATTGTGCGAATACTTAGATAATAATATATAGCAAGAGTGCGTGCCTACAATGAAGGTATGAATTGTTGGCGCGTGTATGAACCGACGAATCGTCGAATTGCCAGCATCCTGATCTGATCTGATTTTTTAATTCCGTCAAACTTACAATTATAATTTATAAAATGTTACAGCAATCACCTGGTGACATTTGCTAACTATAGAAAAAATCGGTTTTACATATGATTACTCTATAGCCGCTTTTATATACTCTTAGTTCCAGATGCTCCAATAGCATTCGGTAAAGTTGATAACTCGCAACCGATGAGGCATTCTATTCGAGATGAATCAGTTCAAGAGAAACGAATAACGACTTTAAACGGCTCATGGTAAAAACCGGCCAAGTGCGAGACTGACTACACGAAGGGATCTTAAAAATTTAATGGAAGGTTTGCCATTGGTCGTCGTCGTCGTCTTTCTTTCATACGTGATGTATGTGGCGGTCAGTTCGTCAACTGCAAATTTAGGTTTTTTATTCCCATAATTTTATTTTAAGTTGTCATGAAACCACAAATTTATGGTTTTTTTAAATGTTCCCATAAATCACTTTTACACACACGTTATAAGCTCACAGAGTTTTTTCCAAGTGCTTGCACTTGGAAAAAACGCGAAATGCAAAGAAATGCGAAACAAACTACACAATTGGTCTTATTTTTCGCTTGCATCGACTTAAAAGTTTGACCATTCAAAGTTCCCTGCAGATCGCAGACGTGAGGTTTTGGATATTTTTACAAATTGATACTTTCGTGTGCTTCTGGAAAAATGATTTTGACAAACAGACAGACGCATCGAAAACGAGCCGATCTAAACCTATCGTTTCCTTTTTCTCCAGACATGAGGTTTTGGATATTTTTACAAATTGATACTTTCGTGTGCTTCTGGAAAAATGATTTTGACAAACAGACAGACGAAAACGAGCCGATCTATACCTACCGTTTCCTTTTTCTCGTGAGACGGAATCCTAAAAACAAGGGCCGTATTTCAAATGTTTACAGTTTTTATGGCAGGTAATATTATAAGTATAGTTGGTACGTGTTGTCTGCGCGAACGCAATGCATCGGCTGAAGGCTCGGATGTGATCGAGTGATTCAGCGGTCCGTGACGTCATCGAAAAGGCGCGTCGCTCCTTCCATAATGTTCCTTCACTTTATTACTCGCATTAAATGTTCAACAACTAACTGGACCTTAACGGGAATTTGTAAGGTACCTAATTTCATTAATTTTCCATAAGTACCCACCTAAGAGGGAATTTTATGATTAGGTTAAGTACCTACCAGTTATTGTCATCATGCTGTGAGCCAAGGCAAGGTTTTATGATTCGGTTTAGGAAAGTTTATAAGAAGGAAGAAGTTTATAGGAAGGTTTATAAGAAATATATAAAGTAGTTCGTTTGGATGATATTTCAATCATCGTGTCCAGTAGCGCGATCTATCGCATCCAGTTCGAACTACCGATAAATTCTTAGATGGTAAGCATTCGCGGTCGCGCCATTTGACGTGGTTCCAAATGGCTAAAAGAATGGTCATTATAAGAATGGTCAAACTGGTATCTATCACGCTCACATACAGTTATATGACACGACGTTTCGCAGGAAATCGTCTCAGCGATGACAAATTTTTCAAAGAAAATCCAGAATTGTACGCTAAAGATTTCATAGACATTCGTCGGTTGTTCGCAATTTTTCGCGACGTTATTATCGTGAATGTCTACCTTAAATTATGAGTAATAATTACAAAACGAGTATGAGAAGTGAGATTTCCTAAAACCTCGGGCATAATTCACGGGAGCGATAACAACGTTAATGAGAACTGACCTTTCCACATCCGACCTAGATGTTAATTATGATCTTTTTCCTTACCTCTCTTAGATTTTTTCATGGTAAAATAGACGAGGTTAATTTATTTAACTGTAGTTGTAATCGGAACATGGGTAAAGATTTTATTGGTCGCCGAAGATATTGGAGATATCTATGTAGGTACTTTGTAAGCTAATGTGATAAGTTAATTAAATTGCTGAATGAACATCACGTTATGGCACAACAAATAAAATAAATAAACATTATGATATCCGACTCTTGTAACTTTTACATCAATGAGTGTTTATAGAATTTCTTATTTGTTCTCTAAATTCTCTAAGTTCTCTTCTACTAGTGTTTTAGATGTCGATAAATTTGTCCATCTGTAAGAGATCGTTATCCGTCACCAGACTTTGCGCGCGGCTTCGCCCGCGTGGATTTTAGAACTTGCGGTTATTGTGACTAAACTAGATAGATGTGCTCTCGCGGACTTTTTTGTAGAGAAGACCTACAAACCTGTAGTACATCATTTTATTCTCTTGTCAATAGTTTTTTCAGCGTACGCATAAATAGGTTTTCGATTCAATTTTCTTACGGATCCCTAATTTTTTTGAAAATAAAATATAGCCTATAACCTTCCTCTATAAATGGACTATCCAACACTGAAATAATTTTTGAAATCAATCCAGTAGTTCCTGAGATTAGCGCATTCAAACAAACAAACAAACTGTTCAGCTTTATAATATTAATATATAGTATATTGTATATAATATAGATGCACAGATACTCATAGACCTGTGGCTGTATGCTTATTTGCTACTGCTATTATAGTGTAAGTTATTAAAAGTGCTAATTGAATAAGTCTATAAATGCGATGCATCTTAGTATATTTGTAGTCCAAATATTTATAATCCAAGAAATATTTGACTTTTTAGGATCAATTTTTACGTTCACGTCGAAGAAATCGCAGGCGCAAACTAGTAGTTGTATTTCTTCCTAAGTAGTATGTTAGATTTTAGTTTTATTATTTATTATTCGTTTGGTTGCACGTGGCCGCTGGCTCGCTTCACTGGGCGGCTTGCCAACGCGACAAGGATTTCATTACATACCAGCCTTCCATCCCGACTTTGCCGAGATTTAACAATTATCCGTCTCTATAGACATAATATCCAAGGTCTGGAACAGATATGTATAGATACGTATAGCTGATGCATCTGTTCAACACAAAATTTCACTTTGCATCCTTGTGCAACTTCAATTTTTCTAAGGAATTGTACAAGATAGATTATCCTGATAATCTTATTTATATCTACAGGTCGTCGACAATTTTGTCCCTTAGTTCTATTTTGAGTAAACTTATAAATAAGCTCACATTATTAGCAACCATGTGTTCGTTTAATGGATTGCTTTTAAGTTTAATTAATAAATTATAAATAGACTGAGCATAATAATAGATTATGGAGTAACCTATTGATAGGACGGTAGGCTATATCTAAATAGGTAACTACTAGCTACCTGTGTAAAGGAAATTTTAATGTCAAAGTGCTCTCATCTCTATCGATTTTGATTGCCGCCGACATAATATTTTTAAATTTTTTGTTTTCGCTTTTATAATAAGGAGCTGATATTAAATTTCGTACAGGTGTACCTATACTTTACGTACTTACATACACATATCCCTCCTCAACTCTATATGTATAAGGTGATTTTAAACGCTACCATAATAGCATAATGCATTAAAATATCAGTAGTATGTTAATTCTCCTGTTAATTCTCCTACTCTTACAAAGTAAGCTTTGTTAACATTACATTTAAATAAACGAAACTCTCTTAAGATTCCTTATAGTAAACATGCTCGTACCTACATTTCAGGGTTTTGCATTGTTGTGTTTGTATTACGCTCAATGTGAACACTTCTATTTCTCTCCCTCTTATTGAGTCTGAGAGGGACGCCAGTTGTTTGTATTCCTTTAGGAGATGTATCGGCAATACCCAATTCAATGGGTAGACGGCGACGACTCGGCTGCTCGGATGGGAATCGATGGTCACAGCAAAAAAATATCAGTAAGTAAAAATATTGCAAATTAAAGTGCCAGGGCCTGGTCACATCGATCTTAATCGAAGGACTGTTATCTGATGGGGAATAAGGTTCTCGAATGGTTAGCGCGTTTTAGCAAAAGTTCGAATATGTTTTAAATTGGATGGTTTTTGGAGTAGGATGCAATGTCTACTCAAAGTTAAGCAGTCTTCTCACAATTCAATCAATAAATATTTTATTTTTAAAGCGGATATTCAATTTCCTTTAGCTGTGACCACGTTACATTAGGCATCTTGTACTTACTACGCTTTTGTTATAAAGTGATATAAAAACGCATGTAACCATCGGCTTAACCTACTGATTACTCCACTTTACGTCCCTTTCCCGCCATCCACCGCACGACTGCACCCCAAGTTCGAGCAAAAGAAAGTAAAATTCCAACATTGTCTCGGTATAATTTATTGCTGATAAATCTAGGGAATAGTTTTATTTTTGAACAGTTAATATGAGAAAAGTCTAAAATTTTCGGACCAGACTTTGTCTGCGGTTCCTTCGCATGGATATTGTACTGAATTTGAGCTAGCCCGCTTTTCTTTTATAAATGGCTTCTAAAAGAAGGTGGTAAGATTATAACGGTTATTCACATCATCCCTCATACGTGAAATGACTGGAGAATCGAGGGTTGTGATTTATTGCAAGGTTTGTAAAGTCTAAATGACACTAAATATGTTCCAAATTTCCAAAAATACATGTGTTTTAAAGCAACACAACATACCTACTTATTTCCTATAGCAATATTGAATTATTATATTCGTTTATTATCTGATTACCTAATGGCCTCGTATGCCTAAATTCGGAGATTTTATATGGTACAGATTAATTCCTGCTAAGTTATTTATAAATATAATTAAGTGGATTGAACACTAAATTATACCTACTCTACTACAAATAAATTTTGGATTTTTTAAATGTTAGTCCACAAATGTGCAATGTACATTAAATTGTACATGCGCTTGTGAGCCTTTGTGATTCGTTTTCGTCATCTTTGACCCTAAAAGAAATTCGTTTTCACTTTCTCTGGAGTAGGTACTTATGTTACCCTTTAGGTTTAGCTCGTCGATTATGTTCGCTGCAACCGTCCCCTAAACTATAAATGACCATTTGTTTTAATTGTTTTTTATTTTTTAAGTCCTGCATACATGTATTTCATGCATATTATTATTATGAAACGCTCTGTAGAATATTTGTTTAAAATGTATTGTAAGATTGAATGTCGTATTTAGGCTATTCTGAATATGGGGTAGCCCGACTAGTTTCAAAGTTGTCTGAGATCTTGGACCATCAGTGAGTCTTCGCCGCAACCTAGCTGCGAAAGAATTGTTGTTGCTGGGATACAAAGGATATCTATCGTACCTAATCGTCTATCGTAATTAATAGCTAAAAGTATAATAGGATTTTCTCACTATCTATGGATATTCTGAAAACCTCACTTCCAGACACGGAGCAAGTAGTAAGTAGCTTGTAAACTTTGATTTATGCAACCGAAAATTCGTGGGCTGAAACATTTTGACTCATTTATTCGTGTGGAAACATTTGTCACCTGTCACCTTTGCGGCAAACGTTAGAAATGGTCCTGCCGAGAGTAGGTCATCACATTTCATAGTGATGTATGGAAATAGACGACGTTATAATTTATCAACAGAAATCTTCCGTAATGTAGAAAATCCTTTTGAAGTAAAAATTTAGAAAACCTAGATGGTAGGTTTTCTAAATTTTTATTAAAGTTCTGCTTTATTTCTTGTATAAGTGCAGAGCTGTAGTGGTTCTATTGTAGTTGGCCTAGGGAGGTGCCTATGCCTACTGCGGCCACTTGCCGTGCAACGAATTTTGAAGTAATAAGTATTTTGTGTTTTGGTTGTGGTGGTTTTGCATATTTTATAAAAACAAGATTTTAAGTTTTTATTATTGTTATTTTTATCATGTTTTTTATCTACTTACCTATAAACAGTACAATGCCTTTATGTTTTAAAAACCAGGGATAAAACGTGTCTTTTAGTTCATTAACTGACCCAATCGAAAAATATGATAATATAAAATGAAATAGTACAGGTTTTAAAACGAAAATAACATTGCAATTTATTTTATTTTATGTCTACGGCTTCGTAACGAGGCTATCGCTCTTCAACGATAAAAGTTATAGAGGAAACAAAACAATTCCGAAACTAGGGTACGTCCATAGGAATTGATATCGGTGGGCTAGTTCTGATTAGAAAAAATAGTTCTATTTTTCAACCAATATAGAGAAAATATTACTTTATATATAGTAAAAATTATTAAAATTCACAAAATATAACAGAAAAGCAGTCATTATGGTGTTCTTGACGAAATATAAGTAAAGATACCGCTCAAAAATAATGGTAAGTAGTATAATTGAGCAACAAACGGGTATGTCGTTGCAGGCCACCCTATGTTTAGTGGTGTTTAATAACAACCTATCAATACTTGCGTCTAACTTTAAATGTGATAAAAATCATATCTGTGCTATAATGGCTGTACCACCTAAATAAAAAAAAACAACGGGTTGCACTCCGGGGGTGCCGGCAGAAGTGAAAACTTGATCACTAACGTTTTGCATTTTTGAATATTTGATATTGGTTAGGGAATAATTGCTCTATGTATCAGTATAAAAATAATACCATTTATGTGGTCGTCACTTTTTTCATTAAAAGATGCACTTTGTTTAATTTTCATATTTTTAACACTCTCCCTCTGTCTTACGAATTTTCGATCAGGTTACGTCCAAAACAAGCGCCGCTAAAGAAGTTTTCACTTCAATAAGGAAAAAACGCCATTTTCTCGTATAGCAGTAATCTATTTCTTCTGTCTTTCAAGAACGTCATGTAATCGTTTCTGCACTTTTTACTAGATGGCGCTAATAAAAAAAAGGCCTTTTCCCTCCGTCTTACGCATTTTCGATCAGGGTCACGTGTCCTGACGCGAGTTTAACATTTTTTACCCATACTAAAAAGTGCCCAGCGCCGCTAAATAAGTTATCACTTCAAAAATGACTAACGTAGAGAGTTCTTCAAGTTGATTGAACTTGAAAAACTCTCCTTTTATGCTTCTGTAACCCATTAATGACCCCCTAGTATCCGTAGACCTTAGTCCAGTCGAGTAGTTTTATGCTTATTGCGAGCTATCTACAAATACGTTTGGTAACTTTAGGAGCATTAGTTTTAACTTGCTCATTACTCAGTTGTCGCGCACGTATTTCCTAACGCTTGTAATTCAATTCCGATGTGGTTGAGTGGTAAGGGCAGGATGAACATACAGATTCACTCATAGTTGATTGCGTACCGAACTACCGATAACTCATTTATTATCATGTTTCGGTTATTTTGCCTTAATTTTGTTGAAGTTAAGTTAAAGTATTTAGTACTTAAAAAACCTATACCTAAGCTAATCCAAAAAGGATTAAATTTTAGAAAAAGTTTAGTTTTTTGTTTTAAAAGCAATAGTTTGCTCAGCATAATTATGGTCTTCGTGAAATCATATTCTTTAGTCTAGTGATTCCGGTTAATTTAGCGTTATATTTATGTCAAGTTCATTTAACTTTATAACACTTATCGCTGTGTTCTGTAATGAATTTAATTGTGACAAAGTAATGATTTCGCGGTTTGTTGGTTCTTTGATTGTATTATTACAATATGATTTTTGGCTTGATTTTGATGTCTTCGAGGCAGGTCTACTTGCTCTAGTTCGATACGTTCGGTATTCATTCATGCTTCGTAGAGCAGCAACCTTGCACGTTACGCATTGAGATCTATAACACTTCGATGAGCACACCGACTATAGTCTTAGATTGAGTATCGGCACTTTAGTAGTAAAGGCAGAGAAGCTTCTTAGCACATCGGCAGTTTCCGTAATTTCAAGTCGACAGTCGGCACGTTTCCCGTATCGGTAGTTAGCCTCACTGAGTACGACTTGAAGTCGGCACGGTATCGGTGGCTAGTTCCAATGAGATAGCTCCGTAGCAGATCGGCTGTAGCCTCGCGCATTGTTGTTGCATTAGCACGGCGATTAGCACCGACCGCGCGACCGTCGCTTGTTTACATAATGGCCAGCCTTGGCCTTGCGGTGCCTGCCTTCTTCTAAAATAAGTAACTCAGTATTTCACTCCACTTCAACGAACGGGAGCGCTGATAGCCTAGTGGCTAAGAATTCTGCCTCTAATTCGAAGGGTCCGGGTTCGAATCCCAGTGGTACGCACCAATGATTTTCTTAAGTTGTGTGCGGTTTATAAAATTAGGTAAATATCAGCTGCTGAAACGGTGAAGGAAAAAATCGTGAGGAAATCTGTATACCAGAGAGTATGTTCTCCATAATGTTCTCAAAATTATGTGATTTTTACCAACACTTTAGGCCAGTGTGGTAGACTAAGGGCTTACTAAGGGCTACATCTTTATCTTTGTGAGAGGAGAGCCGACCCTGCAGTGAGTGACTAATGGGTTACAAACAACGATACATGAAAATACTTATTGGCGCGATATAATGGCTGTAGCTTATTCTGACTACAGTATTCCGACTACACTACTCGTACGTTTAGTCTTCAATGGCTTTAAGATTTGGAATTGAAAAATCGTTTTTTGAAATGAAAATACACAAGATATATTATTTGTAACAAATGATGCCTTTCGTACCGAACGAATATTGGAATATCTACCATCAGTCAAATACCACTTGTTTTGCGTACCAAGCAATTTATGTGAGAGAAATTTAACACCGTTACAAGAGGGGTGAACATTTGGGAGCAATAGGGTGTGATTCTTTTTTTAAATATAAACTTTTAAAACTTTTTATACGTAGGTAAGCATGTAAAAATAAACAGATAGAATTGTATTAAAGGAACATAAGAAAGTGTAAATTTATTACATTCTGTACTAAATGTAAAGAGAACTAATCTCTCTTATAAAAATGATACTGTTAATTAAAAGCAATAAATTAAATCACAGGTCATCATTAAAGTGGTTATTAAATACCGTTTGCGAGTTTGCAACTGATTCATTGACAAATTAGATTAGCAAAACTCAAGCCTCTATAGATGCAAAACACTATATTGAAGGGAGGGCACTGGTGACCTTGTACTACAGGTTCTGTAACCTATTTCAGGCACCAGGTTCTCACACGAGGGGCTCTGGAATGGAACATTTATATGTCACGCCTGTACCTACCTTATGTCATGTGAGAACCAAATAAATGACTTTGTTATTATTTATTATTATTATCATTGAAGGCACCGTATTCAGGCATGGAGTTTAACCATCATTTACAGCGGGAAACATCCCTCTGTAGAAGAAAAGTTACACGGGGCTTGAAAGTTGCAATCAAAAGAAAATAGACGTTGGTACGCAGAACACCCTTTATTTCGGGGGAGGCTTCACCCGTTCATTCCTGATGCAAAAATTCAAGCATCCTAGACCCTTCGTTTATTCGAGCCTAAAGCTTTTGTCCTACAAAATTCGAGAGGTAAAAGGGAGGTGAACTGTTCTATGCAAAAAAGATTGCGTTAGTTGTAGAGTAAAAGTGAACCTATAGCTTTGAGCATACGTATATGAATGTTGGGACACCTTTATTGACAACTGAGGCGTGTGTATCCTTTACCTTCAGTCAGTTAAACGTAGACTGTTGTTACTATAGATTTATATAACATACATACATACATACATACATACATACATACATACATACATACATACATACATACATACATACATACATACATACATACATACATACATATAATGGTACGGGGAGAACCAACTAAAACTGTATAGCGTTAATAACTTACCGATAGTTTTATTTATTAACTTTCTTATGTTAACTACCTATTAAAAATGAGACCACACTACGATAGAAGAGCCTTATATAGTTTTCGATTATTATAAACCACCACAGTTTATTTATACTCAAGGATAATTTTATTGTAGTGTATCTTTTGTATTTTTATCACAAAACGTAGACGTAGTAAAGTTAGGGTCACTGACGAGTTTTTTTTTCCATGGGGAACACAAGAACGTATTTCGCGGAGGGATTGAGTGATTTAAATAAAAATAGTTAAACTATCCTGTCTATGACAGATGTTAAATGGTTATAAATGATTCACAAGTATTCAGAAGTAGTACAGAATACGGAATATCTACGTAGTGTTTATAATGACGTGGAAAGGAAGTTGTGTTTTTGCGGTGTGGGGGTCGAATTTCTACGCCAAGGTCTCCGACGAACTACCCAATGAGCCGATCATTAAAGGTGTTAACTAGACTGCTATATAAACCAAAGAGATAGGAAGGAAGAACATAGAGCGATTAAACCTTGTACACTGTTTTTCTTTACACTATGTGGCTCTACTTTTATATTTTAGAAGATACTGACCTGAAATCTATGTCTGTTTTTTCCGTTTTATCTCTTCTAATTCTTTCAATCAAACAAAGAGGATAGAGAGATTTTTCACTAAGTCTGTATTTAACACAACACAATTATAGACAATACAATTTAAATTATTTTCGTGTCTATTAGAACACTAAAACAACGTGTGAAAATTTTACCAATTAGTCTGTATATGCATAGGCAATTTTGATTTTATAATTAAATTTCAAAACATAACATAAACAATATTCAAATGATTTGCTTTCTCTGTGTATTTCTTTCCAATCACTTCGACATTGGCCATCCTTTACTTCACAGAATGTCATCTAAAAGACGGATCGAATTATCTGACCATCTCGGGTTTATGGTGACCGTCGTACTTGTGTAGGTACTGCAGATATCAACAGTATTTGCGCCATAGGTTATGTATATGTGTTACATGATTGATAGCGTGGAGTTGCTTATTGCAATTACTCAGCTATATTAAACATAAGACGAAATAATTAGATGGAAATAAAGTGCAATAACAATAATCAGAGTCTTATTAAGACTTGCTTTATAGGTATATGAAAATTGTTTATTACTATTCAGTATATGTATATACCTATAGCAATTACCTTCAACCTCAACAAAAACGTTACTTTTAATTAATATGACGATGATTTAAGACGACCTCCGCGGAGGGCCTTGGTTTGATTCCCAGCAGACCAGAAATTTGAGTGCTGTGTGTTGAATGTGTTGGTAAATTTCAAAAACTATATTCAGTTGTCTGTATTTTGTTATAACCAAAATGAAAGAAATAATCCAGCACAGTTCTACCCTTAGCTCCTTAATAGTTTTCCGAAGACACGTACAGAGAGGAATATTGATTTAAAACAAGATTCTACGAAATCTAACCACTACATTCTAGCAGGAACACGACAGAGTTGTCAAAGCTAATGACAAATGTGAATGCATCCGCATGACATGACGCACGCCGCGGAAATTCTTTTGGTGCACGCACGCACGGGGCCGCAATACGCAGCGCATTCACGTAGGGTGAGTGTACGAGTACATGGAGGCATTTTAAACAGCGGTTTAAAAATGGTACATTTCTCTCTAAGCAAACTACTACTATTAGAAAGGGTTTTTGTTCTAGGCTAGTAGGAAGTGTAGCAAATAGATTGTTCTTTAAATAAATAAACCCCAATCTGCTACAATCTTAAAGTTGATAAATCATGCTTCACCGTTATAGTCTCGCGCTTTGATGTCCTATATCGTAGGGCCCATTAACATAACACCTAACATAACACAAGACTTTCAACCCGACCAGAAACAGAAAGAAAGTTGTCAAAGCTAATGACAAATATCGTGATCGTGAATGTATTCGCATGACATGACGCACACCGCGGAAAATCTTTTGGTGCACGCACAAAACTGCAGTACGATTCACGTAGGGTGAGTGCACATGAAGGCTTTATTGTGAAAAGCGGTATAGAAAGGGTTTCACTTTAGGTAAATATGATTAATTTTTTAGGCAGTAGCACTGTTTGCGTTCGCTCAGAAAGGAACACAGCGTCCCCATAATCCACCTTGAAGCAGCATGTTCTTCACGGATTTACCTATTTAATAAACATCTTTTTTTAAGAATCTGGATTTGTGTATTTTTTATTATCTTGTGTATTAATGTAGAGATATATTCGCAGTAATATTGTATTAGAAAACCTTAGTTCAATGAGCACGCAGCCTACTCCGCAATGCGAATAAAAATCGCAGCCAACAAAATAAGGACCCGAGAGCTATTTCAAATGGCCCTATTCATCCCAGTCATTAAAATACGGTAGCGCTCAGCCATCACGTTCAAGCAAATTAAATATATTTTTGTAATATATTAGATGTATTGAAAAAAACAGTTTTGAAATATTAAACTGTTATAGATGAACTCAAAGTAATGGTTAAACCGATTGCAGTTTCATGGTAAAAGACAATTTATCGATGGCTTTTGAGCTTAAGCTGCCTTTTTAATGCCTTTACTTTTGCATTAAATGATGCTTAAATGATGTGACAAAAATAAGGTTTGTAAGCATTAGTAACTTGTCTCTTTTCGCATTCAGTTACGCAAGAATTCGCAAATACTTGAAATATCCTTCAAGCACTCTGATCTTTATCCCGGTTCTGAATACTTTGCTGAAGATCAGTATTATTCAAAAAGTCAAATAATTTCCTAACTGATGTAGGTTTTTGTTAAAAAAGATTTGATGAAAAAATGAACAAAGCCTGATAAATTGTTATCTTTAGAGATCTTTAGAGATCTTTAGATTATTTAAATTTTTTATAGTTAATTATTATATTAGTGATGGATGTCACGGGCATTATGTAGTCTTAAATAAATTAATTGAATTTGGTTATTATCAAATATTAATAGGTATGTCTATGTTATGGGCCTATTGAACCAGATTCAATTTTTGTTATTCTTTTAATCTGAACTGAGAACGATTTGATACACTGTCACATACAATAATCATTGTCGGCTCGAAGAATAAACAAAAAAAAATAACAACGGGTTGCCGGCAGAAGTGAAAACTTGAACATTAACGTTGTGCATTTTTGAATATTTTGGAATAGTTAGGGTTTTTATGACTATGATATAAAAAAGGTCTTATTACCTTATGACTTAAATTTAGATTAAAATAATAAGAAAAATTAAAATAACATACAAACTTTGCGAAGGATTATTAGGTTTATAATTGTGTTGTGTAACTAAAAATCAGATATGCAGCAATATTCGCAGTGCTGTTGTCTTTGTAATATTAAGATTTTCGAAGATTGTCGTTAGACCAAATGAATAGTAGGTTAAATTACCTACGCTCTCAAAACAATCGCAAATTATTTAGATTTAATTTACCACAAAAAGGGCCCACTCGTCGCATCACTAAAGTGACAACACCACTATGATTATTAGGCATGTTCGTAGGAGCTTTGTAATTAAAAATCTACGCTAAAAGTTTGAGAGACCGTGGGCTATTGTAATAATTTTCGGAAAATACAGCATCGCAGCATCTGATCAACCTCTACGTAGAATTGTGTAATGATTCCATGTTTTGAAATAAGGTAAAACAGCAGGAAAACAAAAGTAGTGCGTTTCCCACTGGTAGTAATGTATTTATTATTCTGGTTTTATTACAAAGTTTAATAATGGTCCAAATTAATATTTTTCCTCTATCCTCATCAACGTTGCACTTGGCACTATGTGACCCATTTAACGGATGCATCGGACATTGACCTTTAAAATTGGATACGGTTTTAACGAACAAGTCGCTTAGTCATGAGACTCATAAGTTGGTCATAAGACAAACTACTTAATTCTTTAAATGTTTTTTCTGTGATTCATTGCACGAAGCTTATGTAAGCATTCAATCGATTTTAAAGTTGTTCATAGCATCATTCACATAAATATTGTTTATATATTTTAACAAGCCTAACTTAAAGCTAAACCGCAGTTTTTATATTCAAGCTCTGTTGGGCTAAAATTTTATGAATCCTCCAAATCAATTGTATTCTCATATAAATTAAAAGTAAAATGTTCGTCAAATCATCATAACAAAATTTAAGGGTGGCTGTTTAAGTGTTGTACTTCAGCGAGGTCCACAATGGCTCTACCAAGCTACCAACTAAAACCTTTTCATAGTTTTGATCATAAAGCAATGAGTCAGTAATTTAATTGATTTGCCAATGAATCGTTGGAAACGCCTGCTTGCGTATCTTCCTTATTGTAGGTATCTGCAATCATCTTTTCTATATAATGAATATAATCTAGCTTCCATACGTTTGTGACCGGCAACTCGTAAAAGGATTATTGAATTGACTTGACATTTTTGTACAATAGGTATTAGGGACATTTCTATGTACCTAAGTGTGTAAAACCGTTACTATTTTCATACAGGTATGGCTAGCAGATAATATCAAACTACCATAATTTTAAGCCAAAACATTTTTGTGTGACTGTTAGTCAGCGCGGTTTGTCCAGTTATATTATACTCGTAAATAAATAAACGAACATATTATACCTACCTTATTTATTCTGTTTAGCCTCATGCGTAAGTACTAAAATAAATTTAAAGATATATTTCTTTTTAAATTATTATTTATTATAATTATTCCAAAAATAAACACAAATAACATCAATACTATTACCAATAGAACTGTAACAAAGTTTTCTGCAAATAAGCAAGCGTGTAATTGAATGTGTAATTATGTTCGGGTACAATAAAAGCTGTTAGTTCACCGTGACATCTAGGGCGACCAACATTTTGACACAGAAACGGAGAATAGGTAAGCATTATTTAAGTGGAGCGGCGACGTGTTTGTGTCCAAAAAACTTTTTATATTATAAAAAAGAAATTAAGAAGTAAATGTATAACAACATACTCTTTTTGGTGGAGTGAAAGTTATAGTCATCACTTATCGTAAGTGCGGTAAAATTAACGAAATTGTTATAAATTAACAAAAACATGAAAACAGTACTAATACGACGTCTTTAAAGTTTAATTTTTAGATTTCATGTTTCCATTTGTATTACCTACAAATGTGTAATACAATAAGTGTCTATTATATTCGGATATCTAAAAGAGCTTCCATGGACTGTGACTTTTACGATGGTAGCAGGTGGGGTAATATCATTTCATTACTGAATAAGTTGTATTTTGTGTTATGGTTTCTCAAATTCCAAAGCCAAATTACTGAACATAATAATATACAAACTTATTATATTTCTCTGTCTAAAATTAATTATTCTATTTATTTCTATAAGATGTCTTAGCTTTCTATAGAGAATGGTCACTGTCAGTAAACCCTTGTTGGTGGACGAGTGTGGGAGACTAGCCACATGCGGCGGGAATTGCCAACGTTTCCTGGAGTTTGTCGCCGAGCGGACAATAGTCGCAGCCATTTACACTGGGATTTAGTGTACCAGTGTTCCAGTGTCCGACAGCGAATCGATTTATTTATCTTGAGACAACGATAATACACATAGGATTTTGGTTACGACTGCAAGATGTGCGTTTGACGTTATATTGTCGTGTGTAGTATATGTAAATTATCCTACTATACACGATTTAGTCGTGTTTTGTTCTAAATTGTGTATTATTTCCTATTTTATTATTTAAAAATAACAAAGTTCATGTCGGATCAAGCGCAGTGAAAACTGTCGTAATTTGGTATGAGTAATTATTTACTATTAGGGTTGTAAAGATCGCAAACGATATTATGCGTAGGGTTGTTGTGTTGTTGGATTGTTCTAAAGTAAAACAAAAAACAAAGAGACAAAGGAATACCACAGGTTTTTTGGTAAGATGCGGTTACGAAATTAAATACAAACAATAATATTTAGATACATATGTACTTACTCGTACATACTCATAGCTACTACACCGACGAAAAGTACTTAAGCAATGGAGATGCCATTTGAACCAGATTCGAAGCTCTTCAGAGAACTCCTTTCTGTCTGCATGAGCGACATCGGTTCTTTAGCAAATTTACATTTTGTAAATCAGAGCAATAAAAAGGATTCAAACCTATATGTGAGGTTTCGTCCTCGAGTGGCGCGACTCATACGTTATTCTGTGCAACAAATCGATTATCGCAGGGTAGCCGACGAAATGGTCCCCAGTTACACAAAGAGAATTTAAATTCCTAGCTATTATCTTGTTTCCCCCGCTTGCGTTAGCTGCTGTTCATAGCACATTTTCTGGTTATTAACTAGGAGACTCTATGACATTCAACCTATAAGTAATACCTACTGGTAATAGAGCCATTAGAGTTCAAGCGGGGAGGTGATTACCGTCAACCTCAGGACACGTTTTTGTATGTTTATTGTAAGTTTAGGAGGTGTGGTTACTAGAACTATCATTTGAGGCGAATGTCTTGTATGTCTGCCTAACAACCTAATATGAGTAATCCAGGAATCTTTAACATCATTTAAGTACCTATCTACTGAAAATGGTTATACAAACCAATACAACAAGAAACCATTATGGAACCAGTGCCTCTAGACTAAAAAGGATTACATAAAGGTTCGCAATATATTATCATAACAGACTAAGCGCCTGTTATACAAAAACATCGGCTGTAAACAGACTGTACAGTACAACTGCTATTGGAAATTTTAAAGGCAGTCTGAATAGTTCCTACGCTTTGTCCCTGCGTATAATTGACACAATTCAAACAAACGGATGTCGATTGAAACCATATTGACCCAGTATAACACATATCGAATCCTCCAAGTCAATAGCAGTCGGGATCTGCATATCGGTCGAGTTGTAGGAAGAGGTCATAACTCTTTAGGGGCTTAGTGCCTTCGCTTCTAGCGAAACTTACTTACGAGTAAGTCTAGTATCGTGTTCCCTGTGGAGACTTGTGAAGTTATAATTCGAAGTACTAAAGTTTGAATAAAAGTGTTTTCTTTTTTTATAATTCGAATTAATTCGAGAATTCGATGATACACTCGTAGTAATCTAACAATAGTCGACAAAGTCATAGACTTATTTGGCAGTTATTTGGGAGGAAAATTCCAAATTATTTCGTGTTTTAAGTGCCAAAAGAGTGAAAATATGTTAGTAGTAATGAAACAAATGAGCGTTCACTCACATTATCTGGAGCTGAAGTGGCGTCCGCCGGCGGATCCTCCTTACCGCGGTGCAACAGTGCCGTAAGTAATTGTTGCCTCTCCGCCTCCACACCGGAACACAAGAGGTAATTATAACAGCCAACATGCAGTCATACGGAACTTTAACGTTACGAAAAAACGTTAAAGGAAAATCTTTTTAATGCTTCGTAATAAGGCACAAGAAAGTTTCAAGTTTATGGTCATCACTTTTCACTTCCTATAATGTCTACGCGGACTATGGCTGTCAATCTCTCCAGCAGATTATCTAGCAGTCAAAATATTACCCATATCAAAGATTTTAAAGCTACCAACCACGTCTACGAAAAAACTCTTAAAGGTTCTTGACATGACTTTGCAAGGTACCCGGCCTTTATGCTTCAAATGTATGCAAATTTGGAATATGGCTTGGTGAGGGGAAGGCGTCAAGTCATGTTACGTCACTTTATTAAATTTCACACGGATTTTTCGAAAGAAAGATTTCCTTAGGGTTATAAATAGGAAATTCTCTACATCACCAACTAACTTAGGTACTCTATTTTGTGTCCGTCACCAGTAACAAAACTTT
Organism: Erynnis tages; assembly: GCA_905147235.1. Taxonomy (NCBI): domain Eukaryota; kingdom Metazoa; phylum Arthropoda; class Insecta; order Lepidoptera; family Hesperiidae; genus Erynnis; species Erynnis tages. The sequence continues at coordinate 6,777,139 of LR990073.1, forward strand.
TCGTGGTACCTATACAATGTATGACACTAAATCGTGAAAACTTTTCCAAAACTACTGATGGGTTAAAATGCTTTACAATTTAATTCAGACGGAGAAGTTACCGAAACAAATTCCACAAGGAAACTCACAGACGGAGATCAAGCCTGAGTCAACTGAACGAGCAGAAACTTATCCATTGAACTTGCTAGAGAAGTGTGACTACATTTTACTCTTGAAACGTGAATAAACATATACGAGACTGTAAACATATACCTAATGTTTATTCACGTTTAGTCCTGCTGCTCCTTTTTTGAAGTCGGTTAAAAAATCTAATTCATTCGTACTGCAAGAAATTAATGTATATAAATTGAAGTTAGTAAGTATAAAATAAGAAGCTAACTTACGTATATTGAACCATAGGATAGTTTTTATCACCTCTCTCTCCCAAATTTATAATGTCCACGCAGACGGGGTATAAAACAAGTGTACCTATCTAATAACATTCTAAAGTTGATAGAATACTGTTAATTTATTTGTTAGAAAGTTTATGAGGCAGTTTTATGAATAAGCAATAACAAAAAGAATAACGTCAAAACCCCTCCCATTGTATTCCTATCGGATCACTTTTGTTCATTGTTACCACCTCTTACATGTGTTTTATTGTGCCCCAAAAGCGCCATTGTGCTTTATATCTCCTAAAATATGACCTATTTACATTACGAACTGTAATTTCCTTTACTCACGGAATTCTCATATTTCCATTTTACATTGATATTGATTTTCATGAAACTGACTATGACTACATTTATTGGTTTGAATAATATTAAAAATCACATTTTGATCACAACAGAAGAAAACCACGAACGATTTTTACGAAAAACGCGAACGGATGAAGCGATTTCAATTTAGTTTTTTTTGTATGAAAGGTGAGTTACGGTGTGTGTTCGAGTGTTCTTAGAAATGTTTGATGAAAATCGGTTGAGTCGTTTAAAAGTTGTGGTGGGTCGATATTCATAACTTCGAATAATTAGGTAGCCTTAGTACTTAGGTATGTACCTACACCTTTTTGAGAAAGCCCCGTTTAAAAATAATTTTATTTAGTATCTATCAATTGCCACTATCATACTTATTGTAAAGTTTTACTATATAAACTGGAAAATGTTCATTCATACAACAAAACATGGAGTTTCCTGGCGGAGATGAGGTTCCAATTTTGGCAGATTACGCTCGGTGTTCCGGTTGTTCCTGCCGTAACCTACTTTCGAAATACAAACCTTCATAGGCTTATTACATACTACATATATTTTTCTAGCTACAGAAACCACAGTATGACAGATGTATGAGTACATACCTAAACTTTTTTCGACCTTATTTAATGGGAAGGTAAAATCCTTGTATTTAAAAACATCTTTATTGCTCTAGGGCTAAAAGTATGTAGGTATCTACTTATAATTCAATTTAGTAAATTACTACTACCAAGCGTAAGTAGGTTGAAGATGTGCCAACGCCTTTATTAAGGTAGATCTACGAAACTCTTGTATGCCAAATTAAAAACTAATTATATTTAAATTATTATTTGTTATCATTTTTTTAATCTCTTTAATTCATTGGATGGATTTGATTTATATAATTAGAAATTATACAAAGTAAGAGGAAGCAAATGTGCGAGCAAAAATTAATTTTGATTAAACAGATTATTATTGTTGTATACGTAAAAGCGTTTACGTTTAGTACAGTTTGTTCAGTAATAGGTAGTAAGTTTTATTGCAGAAACGCGGCACAAGGCGGAGGCGGATTAGCGAAAGCCGCGCATACGTCTCTCATGAAGTTACTGCCGTCGCTCTCTTTGCCGTTGACGAGGATGTATGGCACGTAATGGAAATTCGCTTTTTTGCTCTCGTCCCCGTAATGCTTAAGAAGTTTTGTACCCTTTTCGCTGTTTGCACACGCTTTGATGGACTCGGAATCGATGCTCATGGATAAACCGCACTGAAACAGAAATTAAATATAAAACGTAGCTTTAAAATTTACACGCCATTTAAACTTAAACGTAGACTGCATTTTTTTGTCAAACTTGGAGAAAGGAACTCTATCCGAAGTAGTATTTACCTCCTTCAACACAAATTGTTCACGGCAGGTAATAACAGTGGCGGAAAGCCTCCCTTACTATCGGCCATTGGAAGTCCACTGCAGGACCTCAATTTGTAGCGGAGTACCTACTTGGCTCAAATGCTCGAAGTTTTAGTTAAACTTTAAAAACAGGCTCTAATAACATCCTGTACTTTTTGAAGTCAGTTATGCTTGAAGTCTTAACTTATTAAAATCCCTTAATTACGATTTTTTGAACCCAATTTATGTTAAGGATATGAAGGAACAGTAGAATTGAAAGCTGAAATGCAAGGAAAACCAGAAACCAAACAAACGATTCAACGATTCGTAGCCAACACATGAATAACATTTCTCCTTCCCGGCTTGCGTTTTTCATTTCTTTTCAAACCTTCTTATTCCCTTAACGTGCATGTGTACGTACTCTTAATGCAAGGGCCCCATTCTCGTCGCTCCTTCACTTATCCTTTCACTTTGTTTACTTGAACGTGCGTAACTACGAAACCATTCAGTCTACGTTCTAATGGGTATGTAAGACAAGACGGTCGCTTTGTTGTGTGAGGTGTTTTCCTTTTCAGCTATGGAATTCCAGCGTGTGAATCCCTCGATTCAACTTCATTGATATTATTTTTACGGACGCAAAAGAAGGGGTGTTATAAGTCTGACGCGTCTATCTGTTTCTCTGTCTGTCTGTCTTTCGTGGCACCGTAGCTCATGAACGGATGAAGCGATCAATCAATTTTGTTTTTTTGTATGAAAGGCGAGTTACGGCCGAATATTCTTAGACATGTTTGATGAAAATCGGTTGAGTCGTTTAAAAGTTGTGGGGGGTGAAAGTGGGGAAGAATAACCGAATGTCTGCAAATATAATCGAGTGGGGTCACAATGAAAGCGCATCACGTGCGCATTACAAAATAATATGTTCAATGAAAATTGTCGTTATTGTGTCGGGGTTTTTTTTTAATTGTCAATTTACTTAGTTATAGATATTGAGTAAAAATTGTTGTGAAATGTTTTAAATATATTGAGAATTGTTGTTGGTCTCAAAATGTAAACGCATTAAGCTTGAGAAATTAAGGCAATGGTTTATTATTTATCTGTCGAAATTTTATAATAAAGAAAATTCAATACCGTTTTTTCATGAAAACGTTTCGGAAATTTCTTTATCCATCTATTCTCACAAACATTTGCACATTGTACGATATAAAATATAAAAGGACATAGGTTCTTTACCTTATCGGCAGCTATGTCATCAGAACCGCGATTCGTTTGGGTCCAATCCATCATGCAAGAGTTGTACAATAAGGCTTCGGTCTGGTTTTTTATGATATTAAGTGCACAAGCATGAAGCTTGTTTCCATAGCACTCACTCGGTCCGTGTTGGCATTTGAATGAGTATTTACCATCATGTGCGATTGTCTGCAAAAGAAAGTTTTATTTTCTAAGTAGTAGTTTATTGAATTAATGAAGAATTCCTGTCTTCGTGCCTAAAACATGTCTCATAAAGTTTGAAGTCAAATAAGAGATTGATTTCACTGGCTTACCTCTGCATTTCCGTAAGGGTATGTTTTGATGTTTAGGAAATTATTTAACTTTTGAACAACTTTCTTGAACTGGTTTGTATCAAAATTTCTGCAGTCTCCACACAAACACTCATAGTATAGTTGTACATTTACTGTATCAGTTTCTTCGGTCACCTATATAAAAAAAGTTACAGGATTAAATTCAATCACTTCAAAGATTTTATTTGCACAGCCGTAAAAAATGTCTAACCTCTTCTTTGTAATCATGTTTTAGATTCTGATGAATACTATTGCTATTTAACAAACTGGATTCTATTTCTAAAAATAAAAAAGTTTTAAAGGACACAAATAAAACATTGACACAAATTAACTTTTCGCCGTATCTAACCTCCAGTTGAACTCATAACAGAGAAAAGTATGAGGAAAACATGGTATAAAATAAAGTCAGATGGAGACATTATGCTCTGTTCACACACAATAATAAACTATCGCACATTTCTAAATGTAGAGTATATTTCTCTACGCTTTGTAGAGCTGATTACAAGTAAAACATACGCAACTCTATTCGTATTTAAATCGTCATTAAGTTCCTCAACTACTTAAAACGTACTAAATACTTAATATGTATATAATATTAATATTATTATTATATACTATTACCTAATAGTTCGCAATATTACCTATCTCAAAAAAATTATTTATCTGGGTTTTTTTACCACTTTTCCCGCTAAAAACCTCGAATATTAGAGATAGATCGTACCTACCTTATTATCATTATTAAAACCAAAACTTTTTGAATTAAAAAGACATTAATCTGAAAATTTAACTGAAATATTAAATTTATTTTATTGCTTCACATTGCAGTCAACTTCGTATAAGTAAATTTTAGCATGCTCAGCAAGTAGTTTTTGGGGTTATTACACCCTTATACTGTCATGCCCTCAAGGTAGTTGCCCTGGCAATGGCATTAAATACAGCATGGTGAGCAAATACCTAAAAGAGAACCGTTCAGCACTTTAAACGTTCAAACGACTGGTAATGAATTAAGCCCTTCACAATGTGTGACATGAACACCGCGGAATAAATTATAAGGGCCTCTAAGGATTATTGGATTGTCCTACTTGTTAATCGTTTATTTTTACCCTAAGGTTAGGTTTATTAATTTAAAAAATGGCACTGCCTGCGCGTACTAAATATTTTTTGTTTATACCGATAAAATTAAAAAGTGCAGGAATCTGTTACTTTAGTTAAGTTCAATCAAGTTTTCTGTCCTTTTCTTTTATTTTTTAGAAAAAGTCGATGTGACGTTTATAAGAAGTACCTAAGTAGGTACATAATTATGTTAAACATATCGTAGTTCTCCGCCGTATGTTGTTTACAGATAACATAGTTGAAATTCGAGCCAAACGATAACGTTCATTAAAATATGTTTACATACAATTTACAACGCGTGTTATTTGCTATATTTTTATTATAATAAAATAATCGTCCGATAAAAATGTCGGCACTGCGAATACCTATTGTTGCCAGATTTCCATTTTGCAATTGACTAAGCGCTACACAAAAATGATGCGAATTTAATTTCAATTTTTCACAGGCAAGTATTTTTGTTCAGCTTTCGAAAAAGCAGATTAAATCTATAACATATATACATATATATAAGACATTGCTTTTCGTTTAAGGGATGATCCCTTAGCGATCATATTTGGAGTCGTTGAACCTTGAAATTATGAATGTCACAATACGGCTTCTGTAAGGAAAATGTTGCAAGCAATTTATAAGTATTTATTTCGTTAAATAGACTATCCATCGTATTCCCATAAATACTACTCATGCTTATACCTACTTAGGAAATGAGAAACTTCGTGAAGGTATCGAGTCAAGTCAACCAATTTTTACTCAAACGGTTTTATTTTGCTTGCCCTGTTGTTTGAGTCAAATATAGTAATTGAACTTTGACCGCCTTCCTGTTGACAGATTGATCTACTTAATATTTGTTTCACACATTTAGTTTTGATGACAATGTCATGTCAGTAACCCATTAATGACCCACTACAGGGTCGGGTCTCCTTCTCGTAATGAGAGGGATGTAGGCCTTAGTCCACCACGCTGGCCTACTGCGGGTTGGTGGACGACAATACAATTTCATAAATTCTGTATCATTATAAATCCAAGATGGACGCAGCTACAAAATGGCGGACTACATATCTAATATTGTTTCATAACTAGGTACCTCAATAGGTGTATCAAAATGACTAGAACACTTTAAAAACAGTTGAACATAAAAAATACGACTTTTTTTTATTATGTGGTAATTATCTAATCAAACAAAAGGAGCAAAAGTAATTAAACGAGCATTATGTTTTGATTGAATGATTAATATTTATTTTTGACACAACAAAAGGATGCTTAAGCAAACGTCGTCTTGGTACGGTACTACCATGTTGTACTAATAAGAAGCAATGAGTTGTTTAGTTTTATTGCACATACTCTGCACAAGGGGGAGGTGGTTTACGGAAAGCAGCGCAGACGTCCCTCATGAAGTGATCGGGGAAGCTTTCCTTGCCGTTGATGAGAACGTATGGCACATAGCGGAAATTTGCTTTTTTGCTCTCTTCCCCGTAATACTTTAGAAGCTTTGATCCTTTACTGCTTTTTGCACAAGCTTTGATGGGCCTGGAATCGATGCTCATGGAAGAGCCGCACTGAAATAAAATATTAAGTATATATATAAAAGTTTTGTTTCTAGTATTTGAGACAACGGGCATGCCTTAAATTAATAGGACTGCTAGTTGTGGGTCTCTCTCCGGAATACAATGGAGAAATATCATGCCATCCTTACAAATCGTTGCATGTAAAAATATTAGTAAGATTAGCAAGATATTCAGACTGATTCTATACGATAATTATAATATGTCTTACCTGATCGGCGGCCATGTCATCGGAATTACCATTTGATTGATCCTCATCCATCATACAAGTGTTATAAAACAGTGCTTGGGTCTGGTTTTTTATGACATCAAGTGCACAAGCATGTAGCTTGTTTCCATAGCACTCATCCGGACCATGTTGGCATTGGAACGAATATTTACCATTTTTCTCTACTGTCTGAAAATATCTATTTGTGCTAAAGAACATTAAGAAATTCTTATATTTTTTTCAATTTTCCGCATCTTGAAAGTGGTTGTTTTTAAATTTATTAATAACAAAACAATAACACAATTTACAATATTAAGCATTGCAACTGGCAGCATAACCCCTCTCTAAATAGCCAGGCTTTTGCCTTGTCTTAAGTAAGATCCAGTTGATTAAATTTATAAATGAAAAAGACAAGATATTTAACACCTCCAAAGAACATTTTTGTTTAATGTACCTACGTAGTATGACTGATGTAAAGTTGTCATTGCAACTCACAACTGGATGCCTGAAACAATAATTAAGAAATCCTGTCTGGGGTCGTATGTGGCGGGTGTATTAATTGCTGCCCGTAAATACCAAGATTGTTCCGTCAAGTAAAGCATCTCCGGCAACCACACCACCCCGGATGTCGGATGACGGTGTGGTTACATCACTCCGTAAGAAGCACACAACAAAAACAACATCACGATTTACGGGTTATAATGGTGGTCCAACCATAAGGTACTCGTAAGTACCTTCCCCGCCAGCTTCCATATATCTACCATGTATGAACCTTATATTAATATTATTTTGACACTACTGCGTGAAAACGTTTCAAGTAAAATTTAAATTAAAATAAATATTTTGCAACAAAATTTACCCGTGCATTTCCGTAAGGGAATGTTTTGATGTTTATAAATTCATGTAATTTTTGAACAACTGGCATCAAATAGTGTTTATCAAACTCGCTACAGCCTCCACACAGACATTCATAATATAGTTGTATATTCACTTTTTCAGATACACCGGGAATAGTCTGGAACAAAAATACTTAGTTACATAGTTTAATACTTCAAATTTATCAAAAGCCTACGAGAGAAATGTAAATGATCTTACCTCCTTAGCATCTTGTTTCAGGGCATGGCAAAGATTTCTGCCATTTATCAAACCGAACTCGTTTTCTAAAAATAAACAAAAAGGTGAAGTAGATACATAAAACGTAGAATTAAATAACTTTTTGACGGCTTAGCTAACCTGCAGTTGAACTCATAATAGAGAAAAATACGACGAAAACATGGAATAAAATTAAGTCCGAAGGAGACATTATGCTGTATTGACAGTATTCACACACAATAAGAAACCATCGCACAATACTATTTATGTAGAGTAGTAACTCTTCGTAGAGCTTAAAAGTAAAACATACGCAATTTTATTCGTTATTAAAGTCATCATGTATAGTATCATTTATAGTTCCTTCTATATATTTCTTTATTTATTTTGAAACGAGCTTTATTTTATGTACCTACCTATATGTTTGTAAAGCTTAATCCACGCAATCCACTGGACCAAGCTAATGAGAACCTCCCTATATCTCTTTAAAAATAGATTTAGGTACACAATCCTTTTTTTAAAAGTATTGGACTGCAGGAGATTTATGTTCCAACTAAATAAATCGATAAATTTGGTATTCTGACCGCCGCGTCGCCTTGCAAAACGTTTGTTGCATTACCCGGCTTGGCTGTACCTACTTAGCAAGGAATTTTTCAGGGTTATTAAACCCTGAAACCTTTTATACCGACATAGCCTTAGGATAGTCGACCCAGTAATGGTGTTTAATACAGCATTACCTGCAAATAAAAGGATGTACCGTTCAGCACAATGTTCAGACGATAAGTTAAGTATCAGGGATTAAGGATTATTGGATTGTCCTACTTGTTAATCGTTTATTGCGTTATCCTTCCAATAGCGTTCTATTATTGTTGAGTACCTACTCAGTATACTCAGTATTTACTCCCATCCTAACTTAAGTCTATTAATTGTAAAACTAAACTGCAGGCTAAGAAGAACAAAATAATGTCTAATGATATTCCTATTAAAAGTGTTAGTTTCTTTAACTTACATAAGTAATTAAAAATATTAATTTTGTGTCATTCGCTTACTGCTTAAACCATGAACGTAGTATATGAGTGGTCAAATGCATCCATAGCAACGTAGCACAGCACATATCATCCCCTATGTAAAGGTTCAGTGGTATAAGAGTGAGTTAAGTTTATTAAGGATTATGGCTTTGCCGCCGTATGTTGTCAACATAATTCAAATTTTAGCATCCCGATAACGCGTTACTGTACGAGTATGTTAATAAACAATTTATAGCGCATATTTACTACATTTCATATTCATATTGAAATATTTGTACGTGTGTTAATTTATTATCTACCAAAGAATGCAACCTTAACGGAAATACTCTCACCACATTACCGGTACGTAAGTAATTGCTGAAAAGCTTCAATAAAATCGGATTTTCTGCGAAGACTAATTGTTTAGACTTTTAGGCTACCAAACTGTTAAATATCGACTAAGCGTTACATAAAATGTTATTACGAACATTGTTTAAATTTTCACAGGCAATATTTTTATTTAGCTCTCGTAAGAAGGGATATAATGTATGAGTAATTTATTATATACAAGAAATTTGCATGCTTTACGTTGAGCAATGATACGTCTTATCGTTTATTATTTGGGATCATTGAACCTTGAAATTATGAATCTCGCGATGCGACTCTTGTATGGAAAATATTGCTTATTTATTGGTTGGTTTATATACTACACGAAATGAAAATCAACAGTGGAAATAATGGACAAAAAATGTTTAATCTGTTGTATATTATGACCTAAACAATCTTCAGAAAGCGCTAAATACTTGTTATGTTCTTCTGATGATTCGAACAAGGATGGTCGCTCTTTCGCAGACAATAAACCTTCCTCGCAGAATAAGACTTACTTCTTAATACACAATAGGTTATGAGGCCGATAATGATTATAGGCCAGTTGAACTACAATGGTTCCACCATCTGTAGGTCTTTTAAGGCTTTAATTACTTATATATGTTTATCTCTACATAATATACTTATTAAAACTGTTTTACGTTTACATCGTTAATTTTCTTGTGAAGTGTCTCTTGTTATTGCTGCTTCAGAAACTACACGAAGAAATGTCACAAGAACGTACCGTAGCGTACAAGCTTTTAAATAAATTGCCGTAAATGATTGCAGGTCTTCTGCATACCGACTTTTGCTTTATGTTTTAAATTTTAAATTTAAATTCGCAGACGCTATTTGCGACAAACACTACTTTTTTGTATTTAAGATGTTCAATTGTTACAACGATAGTAGCAAACCAACATAGGTATTTGCAATACATACCTACCTGACATATAAAATAACATTTTAAGTCCACTTAAGAAAATAATTTTGAAAAAAATTATATCATAATATTATTCATCAATTTTGGGATATTATTTTTATTAGCAAAGCAAGTTGTGTAGGTACATAACTATGTACTAGAAAAGATAATTACCTCTGGTGGATTTAAAAGTAGTTATATTTTTTCCATATTTTTTACTTTAGAAACTGTAAGACTTGTTTCAAAGCTCTTGGTAGCGCTATGCTACTCGTATACCTATTTATGACATTTATGTTTTTAGCGATTTAAAACTATGAGTAGGTACGGGTACGACCTCGAAGTACGACCGTCGCTTTGCTGTCAACTTTGAGAACGGACCTAAAGTTCTATTATAGTGAAACGCTTTTAAAATACCCTTTATTTCTGCTTTATTTTATCTTTTGTAGTGTCTAATTTAGTACAAAATATCTATAACTACTAACTTAATATTATCAATAGTAAAGGTTTGATTTTTTGTATTGTATTCTATAAAATTATTGTAAAAATTCACGTTTCAACTCTTGCTAAGTTATTAAAAATATTAAACAAGATCAGGCAACTTATAGCTACAGATAATTTTATCTCTGCTTGCTTGAAAACGCTTTTTTATACTTAATCTATCTAATATTCATAAGTTAGTATCACATAATTGTACAATATATTAAATGAAATTGGGGTAATATTCTTTTCTTGTAAATCGATATATAAATACAAAAGTGCTATAGGCCTGATGAATCTAAAAATCTAAAAGCTTTCCAAGTTTTATGTGAATAATATAATCAAATTTCAACAGTAATTGCTAGGATGTTGACTGTTCTAATTTTTCAGTTTCAGTCCCATAGATAACTGATTCAGTGTGATTGGGTTTGTGATTCTCGATAGGTGCATCCGGCGGGGAACAAATCGAATGATTTAAATTAGATCCGGTACTGGATGGAGGCATGGTATAGAAATGCAAATTGAATAGCTTTTGCAAATGAAAGAAGGCCACGTCAAGAGCGGACAGAAGAGATACAGTTGCGGCTGTACGAACAGGTGGTACTGAAAATTGAATTTGAGACGTCCTACGAGTATCGTCTGGTTTTACGATATCACGGTCTACTTGAATACCACTGCGTCTCTTAGTAGCGGGCGGCTCGATTTTTGCAGAAATATTTTTCATAATCAGGAGACCAGAAAATGTTTCCGAAATTTTTAAGTACCATTGTTTCTGTTGCTACTAAAAATGACAAAAACTTTCGCCCTCCTCTACGCCGCCTTTTTTCCACTGTCTTTAAAACGATTTAAAAAGTGTTCAGTATCTAGTAAATCATCAGCGTACATAGTGTGGCTATGTAAGCGACATATGTAAGGTAGTATGTTGTACCTACTTTTCTTGTAATACACAAAGTGAATGATTATTACGTAATGTGCCAATTCCTTTTAAAGTGTCGTTTTCGTAACATTGAGACGGAAAAAATAAAACACGGGGAAAATCGTCAGACAGGTGGCCGCCGTAGTGGAAAGCAATGTCGAGCATCTATTTGTCTGTAGCGAGATGAAAAATTGAGTTTCGCTGCGCTCGATACAGATGGAAAACCGCGAGGGTACGTTTTTACTGTAATACATTTTTAAGCCAGTAGTTTTTGTTCACGTAATTGAATTGAAACCTTACAGCGATTATCATAATCATACAGAGTAGAGTTATAACTTATTATATTATGTTATTTTATATGTAATAAACCAAACATGTATGCAAAATTTCAATTGTTTACTTGTACTACAAGTACTTAAAAATTCAGTTTCAAAAAATAAATAAGTATCTAACTTCCAAAATGTTTGCCTGGATTGCCTTGACCAAAATGCCTTGATTGTACCTATCGTACGATGATCTGACCCTTTTCTCTCATTGATCAAAATGTTTTGTAAAATCCTTATATTATGTACATAATATTGTAAATGAACGTTTTTCATATTCATTTTAGCCACCATCCGGCTTTTAAATAAAAGCAGGCGACATAATTTAAATTTACGTCATTCTGCAATTAATCCTTTATACCTAAAAAACTGTAAGCTTCTAAATAAGGTAAGTATACGTTATTTCAATCCTGTTTTATGATCAGCAGTTATAACGAAGAGCATCACAATATCTGTGTTGCAGTGAAGTCTTGGAAGTGCAAGGACTTAACTGCAAATACCGGGATTGCCGGGCGAAGGCATCGCAGGTCTTCGTACCCGCTCGATTCGACGGATTACGGTGAAGTTTCTTTTTCACTCGACTTATGGTTTCGTTAGCGAGAATTTCAGCTGTTTTATTGGAAGTTTTCACTCGTAGTTTTCAGACTTGGAAGTTTTTGGTTTCTTTGTTCTTGTCGTCTACAAGAGTTATGACGGCCATAACTTTTATCCAGCCCTTGCATACGTTATTTCTGTTACCATAACTTCTTAAGATATCGATAGGATTCTTGGTAAAAAGTTAGGCCATCTTTACTATTAAAGTTGTCATAAATTCTCGTAATACAAGTTAAAACATTGACTACAATTCAATATAGATATATATACCTGTACCTACCTGTTCTCTAAGAATATAATTCCGGATTTATTGCTACAGACATTCAAATAATAATATATTATTCGGAATTCTAGTATCTAGTAGATATCAATCTAAAACATCTAGCTTATAAAAGCTTACATAAAATATGACACGGAGACAACATCTAAGGAGATCCTACTCTCATCCGCACATTTCCCAAATCTTTACCTCGAAGAGATTTAATAGATAGCTTTTAATAACATTTATTTTTGGTAAATAGGCTCTAATCAATAATGCCGGCTTTGCTGCGGTTTGGGGTTCGACGACAAATGTAATTAAGCAGTGAGTCCATCGGCATTGATTATGGCCATAATACTGTTAGTGTGGCGAAGGGATAATACACGTTGACGGGTGTAAACCATTGCCATCGGAATCCAATTAATCAGCTCACTCAGCCGAGGATTAATTCTTGTCGGTGATTTTTATCTTAAAAAGTTTCTGAATTTTTTATGCTGTAATATGGCTGTAATAATCGGATATTTACGTGAACTAGTGCCACTTTCTTTACACACCAGAAAGCGTATTTTAACACGTATGCAAATCCAATACATAGGTAGCAATTAATGGCTTTTCTTCGTTACAAAGGAAGTGTGCGGATACCGAGATAGCGTAAGGAGGAGCGGCCCTTTATGAGGCTTCGCCACTAACGAGCTAGCAAGGGTAAGTGATAGATATTGTAATACAATTTATTACTAAATAATGCTGCCTTATCTTAAACTAAATACTTACCCCACGCCGCATCTGCGTTTTGCGTAGGTATTTGTGTATTTTTGTACGGTACAACTATAAGGGAGCGAGCTGATCTGATGCTAGGAGACTGAAGATATTTAGATATTAGAAGTAAGTAATTCATCAACACAGAGTCAAACCCTGTTTGAAACAGTTGCATGGCACAAAATCTGTCACGTTTTGGAACGAAGGTAAAATGGGCATATAATTTTTTTTGTATAGAATTACATAGTTCTGCCTGCAAAAGCATTATAGGTACTTACTACAAAAATACAATATTCAAAGTAACATCAAATCTTACTTGTAATATACTTAGCAACGCGCAACGGTGTGAACGCTTAGTTACTCGTAATTGGCTGCCTTCAAGCCTTGTTGCGGTATCGGAACACCGTCTGATGAGGGATTTGGAAATGTCGCCTTCTGAATATTACGACAAGGAGCTTATATCTCCAACCGCTGGTGGAGATGAGACGGCGTTTTGTGGGAATATCAACGTATTTTTTCGGTAACCCATTAATGACCCACTACAGGGTCGGGTCACCTCTCACAATGAGAGGGATGAAGGCCTTAGTCAACACGCTGGCCTAATGAAGGTGTATGCTTAATGATAAAACGAACTTACCTGAACGTAAAATTCTACCATAATTATAGGAAGTGCTTTGTCCAAAGAGATTTGCATGTGTTTTTATAACTTATCGGACTAAGCTCTACAGGCTATACGATGTTATAGAAAAATAGTAATAGTATGTGTACCTACCTATATTTTGAAAATGGTAAAAAGTTATAATACTTATAATACTACCCAAGGCAGCGGCAGGTTTTTGTGACCAATTTCCCCCCGGCCAATAATTTGTAGAACGCTTAAGATAGTTGACCTATAAAGTCTGGTGATAGTAGCGTCATTACCATAGCTTGAAATTGATTTCCCCACAACCGTCCTTACCATGCTGCTACTACAGACTGTATATTATCTACAGGCTGCATTATGCGTGGTCAGAAGCATTCGACTTGATCGGGGGACTTTATAAAGTTGGTTGATTATTATCAATAAAGTCTTGATGGGTGATAATTGTCATCTCACACCCAAACGCCGTGCGGAAGCATTGGGGAATGTCGACAGCGACACCGATCACAACAACTTACAAATGTGTGAGGATTTTTGTGACGACGTAATTGATGTTTTCGTACAAAAAACACAAATAATACAATAATGAAAATAAGATTATGAAATTTGAAAATAAACCCTCGGCTTAAAAAACGTAGACACAATTTTTTAAATGTGACACAAATGAAAAAGCTAAGCAGTAGAGTACCAGTTGCGAACATACGATCGATAGTCTACGATTGTACGTGTTGCTACTCATAAGGCGAAATCACCTCAAATAATTAAACAACTGATACAAGGCATAAAAAACAATAATTGCTTCATGGCGAGCTATAAGGTTGACGGTAAAGTACCCCCAGGCGAAATACAAAGGCTCTACCACCCCTATAGATTATAATTATGTATTTTTATTTACAGCAAATACATAAATCATTTTCATTTGTTTTCATTACAAAAGAAGAAAGAAAGCTGACTTTTCTACAAACTGCTCAGGGTTTTCATTAATACAAACTTTACACAGTTAAGGTGTAATTAGCGGGTGGTAAGTTTCGACACCCAAACACCGTCTAGCGAAGTATCAGGGAACGTCGAGACTAAACGTAATGCCACGAAGTGGTTAGAGAATTAGTGTATCCAGACAATAGAGCACGCCATAGAGTGAACCTATAGTAAGCAGATATCAAAAGGTTTACGTTATTTTTTATAAATGTGATACCAATGTAATTAACTTGTGTAAGTTGTTCTTTCAACTGACAATTCTTAACGCACAAAAGCATTACCATCTTGTAAAAATATTCTCCAAGGTTTCAAGCAAGTCTTGTTTTTATATTATTTAAACTTATTGTATTTTCTAAGAAGAAACTTCAGTAACTTACAAGAAACGATGCCTCAAGAAGGAATTTGTCTGCTAAATATCATGCTAAATTACCTAATCTAATTGTTCTTTATTAAGTCTAATACTAAGCTAAACGAGTTTATAGGTCGTTATTTCTATATGGAAGTGTCTTAAGTACAACAAAACCCCTATTACGGAAGAAGTTGGCATTAAAGAGATGCTGATTATACGGCACACTGTGTAGTAACGAAATCTCTAAGATCTGCGACTTTAGTGTATAAGAAAAAAGGCTTAAAATTATTTATTTATAGTTACATAGTAATTACATCATTTGTTGTCATTCAGTTCATTGGTTTTTGAGAAGGAGGATATCAGTAAATTTCTCAATTTTCGGTAAAAGTAAAAAAATACGATAAAGGGCACCGTAAATTTTATCTGATGACATCTTTATACGGATTTTTTCGGTTATTTTTCTATAATCAGTATAGGTTTACTTGATCATTCAATCCAATTAAGACATCCTATCACTACATACGTACAAAAAAAAACTTAACGTTTTATTCACCTTTAAGACAGTACTTTTTTACTTTAAACAGCTCTTTTAATTGAATTATTTACAAGCATGGTCTATGAGATTCAGATACAACTATTACCTACTTACTACAGACTAGCCTTCAACCATTTTAATATTAACCAACTGAGTATATTATACAAGGTTTTTTTAATCTGCTATAATGAATTCTTCTTTGTGCACTTTCCAATTTCCTACGTCTGCAAGCAGTTTGTGAAATATTATATGAATATGAGCATCTCCCTCGCAAATGAGTTTACAACTGGAAAAGTTCACAAGACTTAGATTGTTGGTGGAACAACTTCATGCGAAGGAAGCAATTGAAATTACTGTATGATACACTTACCTTCGTAATGTTAAACGAAACTATCAACAAAGATTAAAACATTTGTATAGAATTCAACTTGCAATTTTAATGCGTCAAAAGAGTTTAGGAACTAATGCTTGCAATTACCTGCAATTTGCGATTCTATAAATTAATAAAAATCTTAGTACACAGTTACCTACATAAAATTTTAATGCGATTTTGTTATACGACAAAATGTAAGAGTTTGAAAAATCCTTCATTAAATTACCTATGCCTTGAACAAAACAAGTTAAATATCCAAGGTAAATAGCGTGTATCACGCACCCAGCAACTTTAGATTGGTTTGTTTTAAAATAATCCATGCTTAGTAGTTCTGCTAGACGGAAAATTGGAGTTAATATGAAAGGAACACGAAAATGGACATCAAAAACCTATTAGGAAAAGAAAGTTATCGAAAACTTCCCTTTATTTAATAGACTATATTCAATGGACAATAAGACGTGATAACACTGATAACAACTGAAAATAACAATTCGGATAAATCCTGACCCAAAATTTAAAACAATTCCTCTCTGACCACGAAAACCATTGTGAAAGTTTACGTCGAAAAGTGACAAATTCAGAAGTGTTCTTGTTTTTATGACCATTCACCTGAATAGCGTCACTTCAATGTAAACGAAAATGCTAATATCAGGGTTTTTTGCTTTTACGAAGAATTTAAAATATTTATAGCATCTTCACCCACACGGGTTGAGGTTGATGCATTAATAAGTAGAAAGCGACCCGCTACTTGACCCCTCTTTTAATACAGCAGAGCTTGTCTTAAGAGACCTGCTACCTAGTTTTTGGTATCTTCTATCTAAACCGTTTTATAAAGTTTTTCTATCCAAGCAAAGAAAGCAATCCCATAGGAGTATAACGTGTTCTCTTTATCTTTAAAGAAATAACATTTCTTTTTGTATAAGGAATTAAAGCTCGATTTTCTCTTATCAAAAATTCCATTTATTCGCATTGAAATTTCCAAGGCACGTGCAGTAAGTATTTCATTTTACTTTTAAGCGTTTTCGTAGAAGTTTTAACCGTAATAAGTAATAGATTTTTTTAAATCAGCAATTCATGTCAACAATTAACTTTTTGGTGAGTAAGCAAGACACAAAGATACTCGTAAGGTATTTGTAACCACATACGGCTACCGGCTACCGCTATTCGTCTACGAGCAGACATCGAGAGCAAGCACTTTCTGAGACTTACGGGATTAATGCTCCAGACAGCAGACGAGTCAGATGCGAAGGTGAGCGACCTATCAAGATTCGATAACCCCGTGATGAACACGTGACAGTACAGGACCAAGGATCCATACTCGATATAATGAAAACGAATAAGTTTTAAAATCAAATCATTTATTTCCACGAATATGGGTTAGTTATTGGTTTTACAGGGCATTTTGATCAATCTATATTCACCTTTTCAGGTATGCAAATTAAACCATAAGGTAAGTAAAATAAACAAATAAAACCTATGTTAGTTATACAAATTAACACTTATAAAAATATTAAAACTTATTACTAATATACAATTTGATTGACATGTTTTGCACAATATATTTGTCAATTAAGCCAAGTATATTCATTTTTATATTATTTAGTTGTTATTTTACTATTACTTTTATTATTACGGAACTCATATACACATCCTAATTAGTTCATTCAGAGTAGTGGATTTTAAAAAAATACACTGTCTGCCTGTAACTCATTGAAGACCCACTGCAGGGTCTCTCTCAATGAAAAGGAGATCTGTTTACTTACCATAATACGGGTTGGTGGACTTCACATGCCTTTGAGAACATTTTTGTTGTGAACTCTCAGGCATGCAGGTTTCCTCACGATGTTTTCCTTTATAGTTATAGCAAGTGATATTTAAGCTTATAAAACGCACATAACTTTTTATAAGAAAGTTATTAGTGCGTGCCACTGGGACTCGAACCCGTAACCCTAGAGTACCTACCTAAGAGTCCGAATTCTAAGCGACTGCTTAATATACACTTAATAAATAATTGAAGCTTATTAAATAGCGCACAAAATTACGAGTACCGCAGAAAAAAGTTGGCATTTATTTGAAATACTTAGATGTTTTCCCATTGTTTTATTTTAACAAACGGAAAGGGATGAAGGAAGTATTGTGTGGCTGCCAAATTTTTTAGCTGTCTGCGGATAAATTCTAATTGAATCAGATCTTCGCTGCATTCTATGAAGATAATGAGGAATATAATTTATCTTAGTAAAGAAAAAATAGATATATATGACATGAACATCTCGAATATTTATTCGTTGCCCATTCTTTGCCCATTAGTATGAAAAGTGCATATTTTCCTTGGATATTATCTATAGGTATATCTACTAATTTATTTACTAGACAGTTAACATACACCTATATAAAACTGTGTCGAGAGTTTTTTCCTCCGGCTTTTTCTCTCTTTGCCCAGTAATGGGTGGCACATTGCATAGCCGATGAGTTCGAATAGGTAAAATATTAAAATAAACAAATAATTTGAACTGCTGAACAAAATAATAAATAAATAAATATAATTTAGCAATAATTGCCATGAAATATAAAATTAAGTTTTAGTTATATAAGACATAATTATTGTATGCCCGCATAGGATAGACTGTTCTAAACTTATTATAAATTTTTGTAACATCTTTCTCATGTAACAGTCAACAATAAACGTATTCTTTTCTTTTCTTCTTTTCTATTAATTATGTTAAAAAGTTACTAAATAAATGTATTTATGCTCTTTAAACTAAAATATAATTAATAACAATATTTAAATTGTCAATACAGCCAACATCAACCGTCTAATATAATTTAATAACATCTTAGTGTAGTAAGGGTACAGCTCCAGACACTGATAATACAAAATATCACTCCAGCGGAAAATTAATGTTCACGTGTTAGGAAAATCATAGTCGGCAGATACTCGCCTGCCTACGTACTTAGGCTTCTTACACACGTACCATATTGTCGCAACAAAATATGGTCAAGCTTGCAGCTCCTTGCGATTGTCACTGCAGCCTCTTGCGGCTGCTTTGTGGTACCTACAAAATGTGGATGATGTTTCTAAAAGTTGTTTTGTGATTTGTGTTTGTGTTAGCGAAATGGTCGGCTACTATCGTAATTCGCGGTCTCGCTAGTTGTTACGTTGTGGTGGCGACGTGCTATTGTGTCTGTTTCACACACGCGGTAACACGTGGACGATAATGACGGCAAAATGTGGTCCGTGTTAACTCAATTTTCATCAGTTTTGTAGTTGTGGTACGTGTGAAACGAGCCTCATACTTCGCGATACGCAGTCCTCTGGGACGGCATTGCCAGGAAGTTGGAACTCCTCTGACTCAATTTATAAATAAATACGTAGCTAAAACACTTGCGTATTTTATTTTCTGCGTGGTCTTTACTTTGCTATATTGACTTACGTTTTTCGAGTCAGAATTATTTATTTATAAAAGTATTTCGTTTTACTTAAACATTCATATTGACTCATCGTTTTTGTTTTTGATAGATATCTCATATATTAATATAATTAATACATTATAAGTCTTGTGTTTTTATGCTTCCTTCACCATAAAAAGGTGCAGCCGTGTGTAAGTTCATTATTAAAAAATGTATGAAACATAACAAACAGCTTCATTTGTGTGCATGTTCCTAAAATCCACTAGATACACATACAATAGAGAAGCTAGTGGTCAAGAAATTTCAAAAGCTGTGTTTTCCTGTGAGAACATAAGCTCGTGTAGACGTTATATCGTATGAACAGCCATACCGACGTTTTTCTTGTAAATATCCTTGCTTATGCCGTCGCATGTCGGCATAAAAGTTGCTTTGGGGTGAAAAGGAATATTTTTAGCTTGCTGTTGGCGTGAAACTCACTCGCTTACTGGGAGGTAGCCCCTAGCTTTTGAAAAGTCATGAAAAATTCAAGTGTTTTCACAGAACGATACCTTAAGTGGAAACATGTACATAGTTGTGTTGGGTAAACTTGATATAAAGCGGTAAACAGGCGTGGTGTACACGTGTTGAATGACATTTTCAACCATATAAACTCTAAGTACGCGTAGGTATATCAGAGGTATTATCTATTTTTTACAAAACACGTAGGTAACAACCCAACTGATTTCATCGGTGATGCACAACGATGTGACAGTCCTCTTTAAATTTATTTAAAAACTTAAATATGTACAAAATAAAAGAGTTAAACTGAGGAAACAGAGTTCTTGTTTTAAGAAATTTTACTTATAGGTAGTATTTAATTCTATTATTGATACCTACTAGTACCTATATTTCATTACCTTATACATCATAATAATATATAAAATTAAATAATCTACTCCTCATATTCCATTAGATAGGTACCTAGACTACCTAGAGTTCCATCACCTAAATTATATTCATATCTGGCGTATTCATCTCTTATTTAGCTTGATAAATAGGCCACTAAGAAGTACCTCTATACTATACAATAAATATCGTTATCGTATAGGTAGTGAAATCTGTACCCTTCCACGAAAGCTCTGAGTTATTGCCGTCATTATGGCGCGCCAGAAAATTGACGGAAAATGTTGTTGATCCCCGCTGAGGAAAGTAATTTAATACATATTTCATGAATGTTCATTCATGTATTGTAATGACTTCTTACTTTTTTCCTGAAGGTCCTCATATTGTTTATAAATGCACGGGCTTGGGCTTGGACCATTGCATAGTTAAATATGAGTAATATTTGTTGAATATTTTAATCGTTATCCTGTTTTTAAATGACTTATGTTGTGTGCCGTTTTCACCACTTTAATTTAAAAGATTTTTTCTTAATTTCACGTTGGTTGATACATTACAGGAAAACTTAAAATAAAATTGAAACGCAGCATCCGGTGCTATTGGGAACATCACAGCGAAGCGACATGAATAAAAACGGCCAACGAAATTTAATATCTGCTTGATTAAAATCGTGATAGCTTTTGTAAAACATTTTGCAGTTTTCGAATGTAAAATGCACACATAGCTGCAGTGCATAGACAGGTCCAATCGGGTCCGTCCCTCCATTCCGCTGAATGTCTGACTCAGGTTAAACATAGCTCTCAATTTCTCTTTGTTTTAAGCCCTATCCGCCAAACATATCACATGTAGCTTTAAAATTTTGTAGTCGACATTTAAATATTTGATTTTGGGTTGTATTTTGATAGGAAATTTTATATTTTATAAAAACTAGAAGCGATTTTTCATCAAAAATGTTTTATGTTAATCAGTTTTTTTCTTTAAGTAAGTAGGTAGGTTTAGTTTAATAGGTAACTTTCGTTAAGACGATCATCTTAGTCCTCATGGGAACCCAGCAAAAAACCATCTCAAATAGGACTTATATTTCATATAAGTCACGCTTTCAGTGTGTTCACTGTTTCACTGAAAATTTAACATTAAGACGCCTGTATGCCTGCTTGCTACATATTTAGAACCTAAATTAAACTAAAATTTTATTTTTAAGAAAATTGTTAAAATTCTGTGTAAAATCACTCCGAAATCGGTTGGCGAAAGCTGATAATAATCGTTAAAGTCAATTGTGAACCCGCGCACCGACATCTGGCTAATACGATTCCTTCCAATTGCCGATATTACAATTTCCCAGAGGCCGCAATCCTAATAGCGGTATTAATAGTCAGCTTTATTATAGAAATAGGATTAAATTAAGTGATAGAAGTTATAAGTATAAAAAATAGATAAGTATAGAAGAAGGTAGGTACTGTTTGACTAAAGAAGTAGCAAAGATGCATGCTGGCCACTTGCTGTTTAAATGTGTTCTTGGTGGCAATGGAAGTCACCGTCACCGACAGCAATCTACATCGTACACGAAGCTTGAGGATACAGATTAAAAATTCCCTCTTTAAGTGTCCCCAGCGACTAGTGACCAAGCCTACCAAACCGAAAGGGTTAGTGGGCAACTCGTGTCAAACCACCAATAGGGCCTCCGACAGGGTTTAACGACTGTTATCTTATCGATAACAACTGGGACCGACGGCTTAACGTGCCCCCCGAAGCACGGAAGCGCCATTCTACGTAATTCACCACTAGCGATCACCCATCCAGGTACTGACCGCGCCCGACGTTGCTTAACTTCTTCGATAGATTGCGAAGGCTTGCGAGCTACTCAAGCAGCGGGGCTATGCACGCTTACAACAATGTAATTTCAATGTTCATCTGCTAATATCCGGCATAGTAACGATTATAAACCCGCGCCCCGACATCTGCGTAATGCAATTTTTTTCCAATAGCCAATATACTCGTAACAGCTCCAGTCGTAACTTGATGCCTGGAATGGCAATCAGTTATAGTTATAGGTTTAAATTGAGTGGAAGAATCAAATTTTAATGAGAATTATTTAAGTTACTGTCAAGTAACTTAAATTAAAAGGTTTTATTCATTTAATAGTTACGTCGTTGGCAGGTTTCAAGGAATGATAGTACCGTTTATGGAATAACCATCCACTTACAATTTTTTACAATATATTTTGTCAAAATCTGATGAATCTCGTCGAAGTATGCCGATTATTATAGAGCTACCTGTTTGATGTTTAATTCAAAGTCCCTATTGACTTAATATTTATTAACAATATTCCTCATTTCTTTCAAAACAATATTTGAAAGTAAGACTATTCAATAAGTATGTATTTTCTATGAAACAGCGATTGGCTATCGGCTATCTCCCCTTCAAAATACTGATACATACTGATATTCTGTGCAGTATTTTATTCAAATAGTGTTCTCACACTCACGTGCACTGTAAGTAGACAGATGAAGAAGTTATTCTTTTTTCAGGAATATTTTCGAACTAACGACGAAACCCGTTTTTTAACTAAAGGTTTTTCATTGTTAACATTAAAAAGGTTTTATCGCTGCAGTAAAATTGTAGCTTCTTTGTAGTACATACATTATTAAAATACAAAAAGTAGGTATGCTGTTACTAAGTACCATTCTATAATATAGTTACTGACCAGTGACGTTGTTAAAAATCTTAAGTTATAAGCTTTAACGGTTCATTGTTAAAAACACACAGACCTACGCATCAACATTATCGACCTGTCTCTCAGAAACTTTTGTTTTCTCAGCATTTTTACAGGAATAATTTCGGTACGGGGAAAAAATTTTTTCAAAGGCATCTCAACGTCATAAATAAAGAAGCTGTCACGGTAACCCACTAACCGTAGTCATGTGTATCCGTGTGATGCCTGGAGCCCTTTTATTTAGAGAGCCTTTACATGTCTTGGAAATGAAATAGGCTTTTAGTTCTGTTTGCAGACCGTCGTGACATTGACAGTTAGAACAGGCACGTAGCAGGACTGTTTTCGTGTATAATGCTCGAAGAGATGTCCTCTACATGACTATGATGAAGCAAAAAGGAATAATTCCTTTGATTAGGTACGTACATAATAATATATGTTTGTGGGTATCTATTTGTAATACAGTAGTGGGTCGCTAATGGGTCATGAAATTTAAAAAAAATTAGCCAAATTATACTTGAGCTTCGTTAAGATACGATACTTCTTAGAGTAAGTAAGTAAGAATCTACTGATATAGACATGAATTTTCAAGGCGAAGCATTAGATTTTATAGCGCTAGACTTTATAAAGCCCTGTCTAATCCAGACTGGCGGGCTTAGACAGCTCTTAATTGGTTCTGAACATCAAAGTTAACACTCAACTTGTATAAGTTAGTTGAGTTACTAGACTCCATCTTAGGATCTGTGGAATAATCAACATGGTGGATTCTTGGAACTTCACTATCACCTAAATCCAACGAACTTCCTATCGGAAGGAAGATGAAATTGTTCGTCATGCTCGGTTTAGTTATTCTTACTGTTTCATATCTTGGATATAAATTAGGTTCATATAACTATTTCCCCGATTTTTTCTTTGATAAGTAAGTAACTACTCATTTTTAACCGACTTTAAAAAAGGAGGAGGTTCTCTATTCGTCTGTAGGTTTTTTTTATATTTGTTACCATCGCATTCCGTCATTTGGTAACCGATTTGATTTTTTTCTTTTTGGTTCGGACGCTGTTACTTTGAATTTGGTCCCATATTTAAGTTGATGATGATCTGATAAAGAGTTTCGAAGATACAGAGTGGAACTCCTCAACGGATAAGAGTTAAGGATCCGAGTTGATAACACATTATTAGGTAGTCACATTACCTTTGCAAAACTATTATAAACATTGACCACCTTCGATAGCATCGATGATGAAGTGGAACTCGTTATAAGATAGGAATAATTAAATCGTGTTTAAAGGAAGTTAATTTAAATAAACTGTACAAATTCTATATAATTATAAACTATAATAATGGTGTGCGTAAGGTAACCATTAAGAAGTCAGTTGCCGCAACCTATGATGAAGCATTAAAACTAAGAGTCAGATAATAGAGTGGAAGTGAAACTATGACAACTAAAAAGCATGAAATAAAATAATAATAATAATTCAATAATAAGCTAATATGTTTGGAGTCTGTGCAAAAATAAGGTTACTTGAGGTTAAACTGAGGATGAACTTGGGCACAGACTCCAAAAATACCTTATTATTGAAGACGTTGGAAAATTCTTAAAAATATTTTCAGTCTTTCTTGAATTAATAAAACATAATTATTACACCATAACATGATTTTATTAACATGTAGTTTAAATTTTTTGACTACGTAGCCAAACGATATGTGAACACATCTAAAAACCATGACCATAATTATGTCATAATAGATCGTCGTACGTCTACGTAATGTTGACGCTATCAAACGCTTCATTGGATGTAATGAGAGCGCTACACGGTTTTTGAGCGTAAACATAGCCAGACTGCAAAGACTTGCTCCCATAGGATAGGACGGGATGAAAGCAGGGCTGACACCGCTGCCCTCCGGCAATTACGACGACACCGGTTTAACCGAACATTACTTCTTATCACCTCATGGAACACCGTTTACGCAAAGCTTTACGTTTTGTAGCGCTACCATTTTCGGAGATTTTTAAATTGATGGCATAAATAACGTGAAGGGGTACTCTGTACAGGTACACTGTATATAGGCTTTTCTTACAATAACAGGGTTCTTTAAATATTTCTTTAAAAAAATTCCTTTTCAATTTTCAAAAATCTATTCGTAAATTATGGTAGCAGTCCAAAACCTCTGGTAAAATCAACATAATATTATGTATCTTTTATCTTGTGAGTGATGCGTTAGGGAGGAGGTTAAACAGCTATAAATATAGAAATCTATTAGGCACTACCTATATGTTATCCGAGTCAATAGTTTAATAATGGTAAGTAGTGAAGTGTGTTCAGACACGATGAATGAGCGTCCATGGTGCTTTTGTTTCCATAAATTTTCGCCGGAGTAAAGTAGTGGCGAGACGTGCTACGGACTACGGACGCACTACGCTACGCTCTTTCAGTATAAGTATGTAATATTACGAGTACATATGACTAGGTAAATCTACACAAAATCGAAAGACGATCTTAGTCGGGAGGAGGAGCAACTTATGGTACCTACTTACTAGTTATGTACTTACTTGTAAACTTCCGTCGCAGCTTAGACCATGTTGTTACAAAGCGATCTTTTATTTTTTCTAAAATTTAAACGATTTTTGTATTCATTCATTTGCTTTAATTTTGTATTTTTATATGTTTCTATGTTAAAAAATCAACAGTTTAAAGATTATGTTCGTTTAAAAAAAATTTGATCCCTGTTTGAACTTTTAAACTTCCATAATTTTTACAAGAGTAAAACATTGTGGAGAGGTATAGCGGAGCAATTTGAATGAGAAGGCCGTCTAGACTGCGCTGAAGGACCCTGGACGGCTAGATAGATCCCGCTTCATTAACGAAATCAAACCAATTGTAGGTATTGTAGATAGCATGATTCATTCAGACCGCTAACATTTTGTCGAAAACAACGAATTACAAACGAAATTAGTAGGTACCTATACCTAATATATAAAAAAAAAGACTTAATTTTTAAAGTTTTACTTTATAAGTTTGTTCACTAAGTTGATCAAACGGATTTAGTTGTTTAGAAATAGTAGATTGTATGACAAATGATATTTTTACGGCGAGGGCGTTTTTTGAATCCAGAGCGAAGTGAGGGATTCTAGAGTAGAATCCCGAGCGTAGCGAGGGTTTCTATAGTAGAATCCTGAACGTAGCGACGGATTCAAAGTACGTCGCCCGAGCCAAAAATATATTTTGTCCCGAGTGATACACTCTACTTTTCATCACCATCTATGAGAAAATGAAAGGGGCCTCATATTCTATTGTAATATTGTTATTTAATAAAACAGAGTAACAACTAAATTGAAATTAAATAGTAGATCTGATCTATCTGATAATAAAACAACTAAAAAGTTATATTTACACATTTACATTTGAGACATTTTCGCTATTATGAAATTTTTTGTTACTTACAGTTTTATTAGGAATATAAGTAGAGATTGTTGTAGATTTTATATTCTGCGTGTTTGTAATAACGTCCAAATCTGGCTCATTTCTAATAATCCGTAAAAACTGACAAAAACGCGGGCTGTAGTTCTGTCGTCTTTATTCAAACAATATTTCGATTTCTTTGGCCCTGAACACTAAGATGTTCCAAATTTAAAAAGTGTGCGGAAAAGTTAATTGCTTTGCTTTTTGAACTTGGAACTTATAAAGAGGGTGGAAAAACTCATTCCTGCCCGCTAAAGGCTTCTTAATAGAAAAAAATAACTTTGGGCGCACTTAAAGGGGAGCAAAGTCGTACTTTTCGAATAGATGGGATGAAAAAACTATTTAAAGCTTTATTATCTATTTCTTTACTTTAGAATTCGCTAATATTCACCGTTCGATACTTATGTCACAATAGCAGAAGATACGAATGCGAATTCATTAATTAATCGCAAATAAATCCTCAAATTGTGACCAATAGAATAAAACAATATACGTAAATGAATGAATACATACAATTAATTTATTTACACTGTTTTTTGAGCTACGTACTCGGAACTCTTTACTGGAATCTAAATTGTGCTGCCATCTAGCGGAGCACTTCCTCAACAAGTTATGCCACCCGCGTTAGTCGTATGAGTAGTTTAATATTATACTCATAGATGTCACTGTAGTCAGTATGTATTTCTGTAATTCTCTGTTATCTCGTTGGCATTTCAACGATTACTTTTAAGTTTTAATAATTATTATAATCGGTAATTAGATTGATTCAAAAAACAATTTCAAAATTATTAAGTGTATGTAATAGAATCTCTTAAGGTGAATATTTTATTATTCATAAAATTTTCACTTTTCTCTCAAGTTATAAGATTATTATTCGTTTTAAAAATGATTATAATTATTTTAACTAAATTATTATTCAATAATAAATTTTATTACCTGATAATTATCAAAATATTTTAAAGTAAGCTTATATTTTTCTGTTCCTTGTAAATAATAGTAAAAAATGGTATTATTAAAAAAATATACTATTTAAGTAAAGTAAATGATTGTTACAAAATTTAAATTTAAATTAGAATTAAAATTTAATGCTTAAATTGGACTAGATTGACATATGACGAGGTGGCCGAGTGGTTAAGGCGTTGGACTGCTAATCCAATGTGCTCTGCACGCGTGGGTTCGAATCCCATCCTCGTCGATCTTTTTAGACCAGTAAATTAATATCATCTCTGGAACAGCAGTCAAAATTAAAATTATATATTTTTATGTATACCTACGAAATATGAATATTCACTTAAAAGTTTTCAATTAGAGAGAGAGAGAGAGAGGATTTATTTCCATTTTACATTACAGGTAGGTTTACAATGGTTCACATTGAGGTGCAGCAGTCCAATTAAAAATTACTTTTACCGGTAAATTTTAATATGAATAACCATCTGATATCCCTTTAGCCTAATCGTATTTAGCGATGTTCATGCTATATTAAGTATCTATTGGTAATTATAGTTGCCAACAGACTTAGCAATAGCAAGTGCGTTTGAAACCTCTGCGATTTTAGTTTTAGAAAATGCAACAACGGTCGACTAGGATTAACAAGGACCGGGTTCAAATTCGAAGAATAATGTAATGAGGATTGCCACAATCAGACTAGTATCGCGGTAATCGGCAGCAACAGGAGATATAGCTGATAACAGCGCGAACAACGTATGGCTATCATCCGTTACGAATTTATCTAGACCTGCTTTTATTATCTTATCTTGAATAGCTGGTGCCCTTTATTTTACAAGTCTGAGCTAGGTGTACGTTGGGCGCGACCGAATCGCAATAATTTGTTCTCGAACAAACTGTTTTTTTTACAATTTGGAATAGAATTAAGTGAAAGTTTTAGTGCGGACATGTAGGATTGTAATTACGTGAATGTTTTCAGTTCATTGTTCTTTGTGAATATAGAACTGAAACAAATTCAAGGATATCAAATCAAGCCATATAAAAAGGTAGGTGTAATGAGATGTTTTGTAAGGTGTTACAAAATTTTATGCTAAATATTTACTTGCATTATGTAGAGTAGGTAGACTTATGTACGTATGATCATTTTGTCATATTTTCACATTATATAATTGAGTAAACCTACCTAACATTTCTTAGCTATTAGGTACTGATAGCTATATATATGTATTACGCCCTACTTACCCGTGATTTGATAACAACTTCGAGAAATGGATTGAAAAGCTTTATAATAGACAAACAAATAAAGCCGCCAATTAAATAGATGACTCAGATAAATAAGTATGTAGGTATGTGTGCTCTTTCATAAAGAGGTCATCGTGGTACGCTTGATAAGGATTTATGCTAATTCAATTGCATGATTAGTGTAACGAAGAACTCAGAATATTAGATTATAATTTTATGTCATACATACGAATCTTATAATAATTTTAGTAGATAGGTACACATGACGAATATCCTCCTTGAAACCATATTTCATGATAGGTACTACGCCATTATTTACATTTATACTTCTTTCCACCCTTTCTCTCTCAGTAGAGCTCTGTGGCTCTACTCTGGACGATCAATTAAGACAACTCATAGGTTGGTCTGCCCATCGGAAATGAGGGAGAGGAGGAATCCGCCAAGAGTTAGAGCACTCAAGTGGAGTCGCTACGCACTAAGGGGTTGCTAAAAACACCATTGATAATACTCCCTGTATTATTGTTATGCTTAAACTATTTAATCACTTTACGACTTAAATAATAACTTCAAAGGGGCTGGTTTAACACTTGCTTCCGCAGTATTTAATACAGCTAGAACAGAACACTGAGTCAGTGTACCTCTATATAAACTACTTACTTCACGAAGAATTATTATTGTCTCCTTGCCTTTTCCAATCAATTACTTAACCTCCTCGTACAATTTATATTAATCAGCATGAAATTTTCTTCGACCGCTCCCTACAGTGACTGATAATAATGATAATGCATATACCTAGTTGGTTTCACTTTTGTATGTAAACGACGCATTGTTACTCACTAAGTACCTAAATACCATTTCGCTATCGTCACCGATATCTGTTATCGCCAGTTATCATTGTTATTTCTCTGTAAAAGAAAACGCTTGCACCGATTGAGCCTCAAATATACAGATTGTACTTTTCATTTTTCATTGTGTCTTCTGGACAAGTAAGTATGTAATGCATCCATACTTTATTTTTGTTGGTTTAATACCAAATATGGCATACCTACTTTTACTAGATACGCCCCATTAAATGCCTAATAGTATAGGATATTAAAATAATATAACATTTTATATTAATTCTTGAAAACAATCAAATGTAGTGAAAATAATTCCAAGAATTACATAAATGTGCGGAATAACCCGTACCCAGCAATAGGACAAAAAAATGCAGCAGCTAAACTTTTAGGGACACTAGATATTTAAAGTACAGAATTGTTTGTTGCAGATTTCCAACATGTACTGGTTATTGGTACTGTTGGTTGGAACCGTTAGCTACGTAGACGGCCAGCTCACAGCCCAGTCAAGTGTGGCCCCAGACCTACGGGAGTGTTACACAAATGCCACCCTGATGGACAGGAATAATCTACCTCCTTTGACGATGTCCGTCCTTATCGACATTATACAGAAGATCGAAGACCATCCTAATGTCAATGTGGACCTGAGACAGCTTGCAGTCATGCTGTTACATACGTAAGCATTTTCATGTATTTATTTTCAGTAAGTTGAACTTTTGCGGGGCTATACGTACGCATGTGCATTAGCCTTATGTCATTCAACTTCATTGCCCTTAACTAATCTTTTCCATAAGGTTTATCAATGCTTATTTTTCGATTCCTTTGTTGTTAATATCATAATCCATTTAATTGTATTCAGGCATTTACTAATCGAATGCAAAAATTTACAGGTTCAGACAAGATGGCATAGAATTCCATCAGACAGGAATTAACCTTCCCATCTCATCTAACGTCCTTCCTTTCGCTCCGACGTTCCATTCGTTCCATAGACACAGGCTCTTGTTGGCAAGAATCATTCCTGGAAACCTACAAGTTTTGCCAAATAACACAGTCAATTCTGTTTTGAAGGTAAATTGAACTTTGTTCTACTTAAAGACATTAGAAATTGGGTAGATTCACTACAAAACATTACAAGATACAACATAATATTGTAATTGTGTTGTAAATTAAAGCTGGACGCGAAAAGTATAAGCGTAATTTCTTCCTAATATAAGGAATTTAATTCTTTCAGTGTGCTGTTCATTACATGCTATCAACAACTGTTGATGCCCGTGTACGAGGAAATGAAAACCAGTGCAGTCAGCTTGCACAATATCGAGCTCTTAGAACCGCTAGAAATATTCCAAGACGTTTCATGAAGGATGACGTTGAACTTTTAGATTTATCTCAAATGTAAGTTCAACTTATTTCATCAGCTACGTCAAACGTTAATCAATCTCATTCCTAAACACTCAAATCTTACAAATTCTCTTCTTATAGGAAACCAACAGGCAAGAATGGCCAAATGAGGCAATTTAACCCAAATGATGATGTTGAATTTCCCAACATTCAAGGATTCCAATCAGAACGCCAAGTACTGGGAGAAAGCACATGCCCACTGTTGGGCGGCGTTGTTTACACTAAATGGGGAGCAGTTTCAGCTGGAAACCTCATCGCAGGAATCGCAGCAGGAGCAGAATCGCAACAAGTGCCCATTTTGGAGCTAACTAAAGGTTCAGCACTGAACTACCCTAACGTGCAACAAACAGTCACTTCTATTTTCCCTGCTACTTTATCAGGTATGCACATAATGTTTTGATCAAGACGTTATTAGGAACACGTGGTATCGTGTTATATATTAATTTTGTTGCACCACCTTAACACTATACATTTCTTTTAGGTGATTTGGCGGAAGCTGTGCTTATTCAGGGCACGGAGAGAGGAACTACGTCTGTTTCCATAGGGACTGCTGGAAATTGGAACTCCACTCAAGCGCCCAGATTTTTCATGTTGCATAGTCGAGTAAACCTTGAAATGACAGACCCTGAGATACGCGGTGGAGTCGACGGATTTGTTTTAGGAACATCCTTATCTTCTATTCTTTCGACTTTCAATACGCTAAAGCTGTCCCAACTCCTGGATATGTATTACTCACCAAAGGTGACGAATTTGACGTCTTATTAAAAGAACACACTATCGGTAGATACTATAATCGAAAGCGAATATTTAGTGGAACTAATTTTTATTGAATTACTTTCCTTTCAGAACGGGGTATACAATCCTGCATTAAGGGCGTGCAACCGTCGAGAACTGATGCAACAATATGTAGTGAGTACGAATCTCATCACAGAGACGTATGCCTTCGCTGCAGCTTTAGACACTAACATGCCCCTAAGGGGGACCATTACTGGAGGGCTCGAAGATTTGGTTAGGAATGCTGTCAACAATTTCCAAACTTACACAAGTAAGATTTTTTAGACAATATAAAACTTACCTTTCACAACTAACTGCAATTATTTCCTCACAAATAAAGATAGGAGAAAAATAACATAATTTTTATCAAAGCGAACTGGTTAAATTACTCTACAAATCTTCTGATTTGTGGAGGCAACCATTTTATTCGTACTCAGACAAGAAAGACAAGCACGAACATCTGTAGCTACTGAGCTGACAGTCTTCGACGTTGCTTAACACTCTCGATCGCTAATGTTCCACACTTCATTTGGATTATGCGAGCCAATTAAGGCACTCATTAACATATAATTTCTTATTGCAGCAAATAATTTGAATGATCTGAATTGTGTCACCACTGCTGCAACGATACACGACCACCGCGTGAAGACTAACCTTTACATAGTGTTGGATTCGACATGGCAATATCAGACTATATATCCAGCAATCTCTTTCCTCTTGGATAACATCGAAGTCGGCAAATTTGGATCAAGCGTTACATTACTAAGCGCTTTGGATGGCAGTGTTCTTATTAATACGACCTTTTCACAAGCAGACTTCCACAGTGAATATACTCAAGCGAGACATCAATCCAGTAAGTGCTAAATATAAATTGTAGATATTTAATCTTGTTGATCAAATCCATGGACTTTTTGATTGATGATCTCCGCACTATAACTGCGTACCTATAATTTGTGAACTTAATATGTAATACATACCTGACTAACAAATATAAGAGCTATGATGAGCTTCTTAACTACTAACGGTTTCTGGTAAGAAACCGTTATATAGCAGGTATGCTATGTGCGATTTATAAATTTAATAATGTTTCTTTACGTACTATTCCAGTGCTTGCTGGTGTAAATCTGGAATCTACTTTAACAAACATCCGGATAATGATGCACAACCAGCTGAATCACGAAAAAGCTACCAACTATGTCGGTGGCAATGGCACTGCGCTTCTATTCCTTCTTAATAGCCCAGTACAAAATAACCAAAATATTTGGGAACAAGCAAGGATTCTTAACGAAACCGTACCTGGTAAGTACCTACCTATACCTATAATGTGTTTAGGTTATTCAAAGAGAATAAGAATGTGTTCTTATGGAAATACAATAAAGTAAATAAGTGTGTGTAATAAGTAAGTAAATAAACCTCTGCTTACGCTATCCATAGAATTTAACAACAAATACGAGCTTTCGCTCGCCAAATTTTAAAAATATATGTATAACATATTTTTCCACTTGTTTGATTTATTGATTTACTTTTTTATCAGTTAAATTACTGTCAGTATCTTATTTCGCAAAATATATTCGTTTAATGTTACTGACTAAAATTCAGGAAAAATGTTTATAAATTGGAACATCCTTTCAGATCTGAGGATTGTTTTTGCCACTGCCACCAATCAATTCGATAACCTATGGAACTTGGTCCGCGATATGCATAACGACATTAAGGTCGTAACGTTGAACTCTGAGGGCACAAACATTGAAATACCCATGGCACCAGTACTCGATCGTATCCTACAAGGTAAACCCAGAAAAAAATGGGTCTGGTCTGGTTTCATGTTAATTTTTAGATTGAATTTTATTGCAAGTAAGTATATATATTTAAATAATACTTTTCCTTTTACATACAGGTGGAAGACGAATTGTTAATTCTAACTGTGGTTCGACATACGAACCTGAAAATACCTCAGGGACCAGGCAGTTCGATGACTACGTGGAGCCTGGTTATATCAATTACTATGCGATCAGCCCTAATTACTTCTATGGAAACAATGATAATAGAAGAATACGCATTTCTCGGGCCGGTACCGGAGTAGGAAACCTTATTATTTGTCACTCCCGTGATATTACACAACCAAGGTATGTAGATATAATCAATTAGATAGCACACCGATAACGGCTACGGCCTAATATCGCCTTTATAAAATTTATATACTCGTAAGTATATAATCATACTCACTTTACTGAGTTTTGATTAGGACTAAGGATCTAAGACTTCGTCATAGTAGAAAAATTTAATATTCAAATTTTTGTGATAAAAAATCAGGAACTTATATATTATTATGTACATAGCTTTTAATTAAAATTTGTGTCTTTGGTACCTATTCTGAATTCTTATAACTGCTTCATTTTATTATAGTAGGTAACCATCTAATTTAAGGAAAATGAAACTAAATATGGTTTATTGAAGATACACTCATTCTATATATTTCAGGCAAAACATATCGATAATAGGAATAGATGATCATTTGATAACTTGCCAAACGCTAACGGGAAGCGGGAATGTTGAGATCAGTCTGCAAAACGCTTGCGATGGATTCTGGACTATCAATTCTTGTCCATTCTTCTACGTATCTATCCAGTCCTCTGTCGTTGGGACTACCTCTTTATCCGCCACGTGCACTGGTATGTGTTTAAGTTTTAACTTTTTAACAACCTTTTAACTATGTGCTTATGATTGATTAGAAATGAAACTTTGCCATAAATCACTATATTTTTTTAAATGAAAATTTCAAATCTCCTTCAGCCTAATTACCTACATTCTTATTTTTCAACCTTAAATTTAAAGCGATATTTTATAACAATTCAATTTAATATTTTGCGTTCCACACAGAATCATTTCATTGTTAATTTGTTAATTAAGTTTTGTCAATCGTAAATCAATTTATTCCAATTTTCGATTTACGTATCAACTCTTTAGACTTAAACTTTTTGAATACTTTTAACCCTCATTATTAAATTTAGTCTACAAACCTTCTAAATAGGTACGAATATACCAATACCTACTCCCTAATGACTAAGTAGAGAACAGGGATATTACCAGTTAACAGTTACATCCTATTATTTATGTTCATATTTATCCTGGCATATTTATCGAGACATTTTTTATTATTTCAATACAGAAAGTTCCTGCAGACTGCCTTACGATATAAGGTATCAAGTTCAAATTCAAGAATTCGGATGTTTCAGCAGCGCTTACGGCGTCGGAGCCAGCGCTGTCTTGCTTTTGGCTGCATTCGTGTTACATATTTTACACTTTTAGAACATTTTAAAGTTCCTACCAAAGTTACGGCCATGAGGTTAAATTGCAAAAGTACTTAATGGAAAGTAATGCTTAATAAACAAGGAATAAAAATTCTGTTTTGCTATCGAGCGTATTTCAATTCTTCATAGGATTAGATAGGTAAGTACATGAACAAGTTCTGCCCATCGATTAATTCAATCTTCTATTGTTTGAAGTTTAATAACTACAATAGTATGTATATTACGTTTAATTAAAAATGTAGGCTTAAGTAGGTATTAATGTTAATTTGGTTAATAAAATGAATAGATAAATTTGGTGCCAATAATTTACAACTATAAAAATAGTAAGCTACAATAATTATATAAACATTTATTTATTATGATCCACATAACTGAATTAAAAGATATAACTTCTTTACAGGGTAATAAAAGACTTTCTTTGCATTTATTGTATAAGCAGCTGTAGATGAATAATAAAATTATATATACCTATACATATTTTATAATTATAAATACTTAATGTAAAGTATAGAAGCATCTAAGAATAAATAAGCTCATGTCTATGGCATATCGTACAATTTAAATATTTGCTGTACATAGTTCTAAGTTTATGTATTAAATTATAAGATTTTTTAATAATAATAAATGTGGAATAAATGTGATTTTTTTTCTTTTCACCCATTGTTAGAAAATAATTTTAACCCTAAACTTGAATGTAAATTAACTTAAAACTACTGAAGATTATTATTTTTATTCGATTTTGTTTAGGTAATTATGCCATTTATTCTGCAAAAGGTGGTTTCCCGATAGGCGAAGTAATGACTATTAGGTATTATTGGTGGATTACCATGCTCCGGTTCAACAAATCAACAGTGTTTGTTTCAATAGTTACCCACTTATAGACTTCGGAATTGTATTTAATTTTCAGAACCCAACGGGGAATCCGGGGAACTTAATCGATGCAAAACGTCGTCTAATACACTGATATGAGACTGAATTCCAATTAAAGTACCTATTTATCATTTTGTTAGAATTAACAACAAAACAACACAAATTAAAATAACAGAGCGTTATGTTATTGGTGAGTTTCTGGTAGGTACTCGTAGATAGGAGATGCCTTCACTTGGCCTGAGAATAAAAATATAATTTAAATAAATTATACCGACTTCAAAAAAGTATGAAATAAAATTTCTTACTTACATGATGATACTATAGGCTTACTATTTTAAATTAATTTTTTTCGTAATTTTAGTTTTAAGTCCATATCACAGAAACTGCTGAACCGATTTTGATGAAAATTTTACCATTCCTTCACTTGAATTAAATGGAAACAAACAAAAAAAGAACGATCAAAATCCGTCAATTAGTTTCGGAGATATGCGAGGATAACATATCTACATAATTATATACCTACATACATACACTCATGAAAGGTATACTCGTTTGGAAGCCGTAATAGACCAACAATGTATGTAAAAATTGTGCATAATACATACATGACATACGTGTTAATATTACATACATACGTGTCGAATTGATAACCTCCGTTTTAATAAAAGTCATACTTACTATAAAGCCCTTACAGAAATTATGAAACTTTGATAAAGCCTTACCTACAACCCTTTATAGGCTATTAGCCACAAAAGGATGTAATACATTTTAAAAAGTTTTGGGAATGATTTAAAGTTGCATAAAATAATTGCATATAGTTATTATGAATAAGTATTAATCATTTTAAAATATTTTTAAGTTTTAATAGTCATCTTCTTCTTTAGGTGCCTCTCCAACTAGTGAAGGTTGGCAATCAGCTTGCTAAAGTCGTCCTTATTATTTGCACGGCGGAACAGCTCAGCTGCGCCAGCTATTCCGGTCCACTCCCTGATGTTTCGCAGCCACGACTTCTTTCTCCTTCCAACTTTCCTCTTTCCGGCAACTTTTCCCATGATTATAAGTTGGAGCAGATCATATCGCTCATGTCGAAGAACATGTCCTAAATAGGAGACCTTCCGCCGCTTGACTGTTAGCATTAGACCACGTTCCTGGCCGACTCGTTTTAAAACCTGAACGTTGGTCACCTTCTGAGTCCAGCTAATAGACAGCATACGTCTATATGCCCACATTTCAAAAGCCTCTATTCGTTTTTTGAGGTCCTCTTTTACGGTCCAAGCCTCACATCCATACAATACAATGGGCCAGATGTAACAGTGGAGTAAACGAGTGCGTAACGCGATGCTAATGTTACGTGTGCAGAGTAGTTTTTTCATCTTGTGGAAGGCACTGCGCGCAATCTCTATTCGTGTCCTTACTTCCAAGTTACTATTCCATTCTTCGTTTAGCCACGTACCCAAGTATTTGTATTTCTGAACTCTTTCTAGCTTTTGGCCCGATACCGTAATTTGGAACGTCGTGTTGGGATTGTTAGAGATGACCATGAATTTCGTCTTCTTAATGTTCATCCTGAGACCAGCCCTTTCGCTGCATTCTTCTAAACTTCTAACCATTTGCTGTAGGTCAGCCGCTGTCGACGCTATCAAGACCGTATCATCGGCGTACCGAAGGTTGTTAATGTTGCGGCCGTTTATTTTCACGCCACAGTCAAGATGATGCAGAGCTTCCGTTATTATAGCTTCTGAGTATAAGTTAAAAAGAATAGGTGACAGAATGCAGCCTTGTCTTACTCCCCTTTGGATGACTACAGGATTAGTTTCTGCTCCGTCTATTCTTACAGTGGCGTGTTGGTTCCAGGACAAGTTTTGAATAAATCTTATGTCTTTATCGTCGAGACCAACATCTTTTAATAGATCCAGCATTCGATCATGCAGTACCCGATCGAAGGCCTTTTCATAATCGACGAAACAGAGAAAGACGTCCTGTTGCATGTCTCTGCATTTTTGGACCAAAACCTGTATGGCAAATAGTGCCTCCCTCGTGCCAACGCCAGATCGGAAGCCAAACTGGCTGTCACCAAGCTGTTCGTCACATTTTACCCTGATGCGCTCATGGATGATAGAGAGGAGAAGCTTTAGTACTTGACTCATCAAACTAATTGTCCGAAATTCGTCACATCTTTTCGCATTGGGTTTCTTTGGGAGTGTTACAAATACCGACTTCAGCCAGTCTTCAGGGATTTGGCCTGTATCATATGCCTGATTAAGAAGCTTTACTAAGGCACCTATGTTTTCGTCTTTCACCAATTTAAGGACTTCTATGTGGATGTTGTCAGGCCCTGCAGCTTTTCCAGTCTTTGCCTTCTGTAATGCCTTTCGGACTTCGTCTTTCAGAATAGGAAGACCCTCGCCAGTTTTACAGTTGAAATTCAAGCTTCTGGAGTTATCTGCAAACATAGTCTCAATAGTCATAATTATATATAAATATGGGTCATTAATAGTCATAATTATATATAAATATGGGTTTAAAATATTTTTACCCCATGTGGTTTCAAAGTAGGGCTGAATACTGAATGTTAAAGGCTGAATGTTTTTTTAAATTTTTGAGCTGTCAAGTGAAGTGTCAAAGTCAAAATTGTCAAACTGTTTTAATTAATTAACCGCCCCGCAACAAAGGCAAAGGCGACCAAACCGATTTCCAATTTAACCAATTGAATTGAATCAAAAAGGAACTAACAATAATAACAAAAAACGCAAAATTTGTTTTTAAAAATGTCTGGCGAAGATTGTGAGTCTTTGGAGCGTGGTGATGGAGACGGACAGAAATCCGATAAAATGTTTACTTTAAAAAAGTGGAATGCTGTAGCTATGTGGAGTTGGGACGTAGAATGCGACACTTGTGCTATTTGCCGTGTTCAAGTTATGGGTAAGTGTACGAAATTATTTAGCTCAAACTATTTATTCGCAGTGTTTACAGTTCACTGTCCATGTCAAGCACCCTAAACCTACACAAGCTCCATCTGACTTCCTAGAACACTAGTCTTATTCG
Source organism: Erynnis tages (assembly GCA_905147235.1). Taxonomy (NCBI): domain Eukaryota; kingdom Metazoa; phylum Arthropoda; class Insecta; order Lepidoptera; family Hesperiidae; genus Erynnis; species Erynnis tages. The sequence goes on from LR990073.1 coordinate 6,816,126, forward strand.
ATAATTAAGGTCTCGAGATCAAAATTGGATGTCTTTTTATTCAATGCAGTCGGAAGGACCTTGCGACGACATTTATGATGTCCTGTGTCCCGAATATTGTATCTTCACTATCTTTATGTTTCATCTCCAATGAGTAAAGATACAACCACATAACCAAGGTGGACATCAAATCATTCTGGGATGGGACCACACCAGTGAGTGGCATACTCCCCAAATGCTTCAATTTGACATTATCATTCAAAATTACAAGCCTGCTTTAATTTAATTGAAACTTAAATCGGGGAGTTGAGTTTTTTACAAGTTATTTTTTTGATGGCATACAATTGCTTAGTACCAACAGTCTGTGTAAGATATCGAAGAAAGATAGATGAAGTAATTCTCTTTATATATACGCTTATAAAAAATTAAATACCTGCCTACTGATGGTCTGTAAATTTATACGATAATTTTTTAAACCATTTTCAATTTTGGTCCAGTTTTCTAGATACACCAATCTGCATATATAACTTTGTAATCCCATACAAATATATAGAATTAAAAAGTTACATTTGCAGTTAAATTAACAGTACAAGAAGAAATGAGATGCCGTCAAAAAAATAACTTGTAACAAAACGAAGTCACGCAACTCAGTTCTTCTACCTTAAAAAGTTGTGAGATCCATGTATGTATCCATGGATTGACTTGGCAATCACAATAAACAATTTAAATATTTTTGTTCTGTTGTCCATTTCGTGTGTGTTAGTACGCGGAGTTTAAACCGCGCGAAAAAAGATCGCGCGGCGAGAAATCACAGTGCGGCCTTGCCATATTACATGTGACTAGACATTAGAGAGTTGGTCGTCTTGGGGAACATTTTTATTATTTTTCTATCAACTGCAATGAGTGGAAACTAACATAACATCACACGCGCTCAGGTTTGTTCGGGAGTTGTCGGTGTGTCTTCGGTACTGGATTCAAAAATTAATTTTTAGTTTGAAATAACTTTTGAATTATTACGAAAAAATAAAAATAGTTTTGTTATTAAACTTATATATGATCTTTTCATTTATCACAAAAAAAAATTCAAAAGCTCACTACAGGGTCTGTGCCTCTCACCATGAGAAGAATGTAGGCCAGTTCACCACACTGACGTAATTGGAGATGGTAGTATTTCATGGTTTTACATACACTGAAGACATTATGGAGAACTCTCAGACAAGCAGGTTTCCTTACTATGTTTTCTTCCACCAAAGAAAAACATTGGTGTGTGCCACAGGGATTGTTACCCAGACCCCTTGAATAGGAGAGAAAATTCTTACTACTACTGCCAACTCTTAGGTATTCTATAGAAAAGAAGAAATACACTATGTAATATGAATACATATTTTATATTTACTTATAACGACAGATAAATTTGATAAATAAGAAAAGATTTTTTCTAATTTATTTTCACTCTGAAATTTAACAGTTCAGCCTATTGTTGATAAACCATACGACAGAAATAACTATTTACTTATAATTATGGTGAAAACATAACAATTTCATGTTAACATACAGCCAGTTTATATCTAAGCGACATACAATAGATTTGAGAACTTTATTTTTATATTTATATACCCTATTATATTTGACACATCTATTATCTATTTTGCATTTATAAATAAATTATATTAATAGTAATCTAAATACCACTTTAAGTACCTAAACGAGAGCTTGAAACAAAGGCAAACTTCAAAAACTCATTATAAATAGGAAATTACATTAACATACACATACTCTCTCAAAGTATTATAAATAACAAAGACTTGTCAAAGGTAGCAGTTATCTGGACAGTATCACCTGGTTATCTTTTTGGGTATGGATACTATAGTCTGTTACCAAGCAACATCTGTTATTTTGAAGCTCTTAATAAAGACCTTAATTTCATGGCAAATAAACTGTTCAGTAGGGCTATCCATGATATCTGAGGGAAGGTTTTATTGAAACCAACTTTAACCATAGGACTAAGTCTTTAATGCTTTAAGATTTTTTAATTGAGAAAATTTATCCTTGTCTAATAAATCTGTTTTTTTTAAACACATACTTACTTAATTTTCTCCAGTTTTTATTTATATTTACTATGTTATATCTTTTACACTATCAGTGCCATTGTGAATTTTATATTAGAAACTAGGATCCTCACTAAAAAATGTAGACTGGATATTCTTAATTAATCTTAAATTCTTAAGTGATACCACACCCTTACGCCCTACCACAAATTTTATTATTTCTCAAAGTTAACTACAGTAAAAGAAAGAGGAAAGATTAATGTAGTGCAAAAATAATTTTAATAACAAGAGTAATAATTGAGTAGAGTATTCATGATTCCATAAAAGTATTTGAATCTGTTGTGACAAGTACATACAAATGACCGAAAAAATTTAAATTTACATAACTCTACAGCATAAGTGTATTATAGTCGTGCTAAGTTAATATGACATTTATTTCATTTTAAGGCACAAGCATTTCCACATCCAAAAAATAATAACATGCAGTAATACCTTTATTGTTTTCATTGACACTAAATTAATTTATTCACTAAGCATATTCCTACTCAAAAGTGCAAACTAACCTTTCTAATAACTAGCATCCACTGGGTAATGGCTTAATATGTGCTATCGAACTCAACCTCCGAGTCCTTGGCGATTGTCGCCCAGTCATTTTACTCTCAATTTGTTCCAAACTCTTGCCGCGAGTTTCTGGCACGTAAACAATTACAAAGAATAATCCAATAAAGCAGATACAACCGAATAACCAAAAGGTACCAGCTGGTCCAATTCCTACTACTATATTATGGAATGTTTTTGTTACTGTGAATGTACAGAGCCAATTGAAAGCTGTGCATATTGAGGCAGCTGCACCTCTTATTTTTGCGGGTAAGATTTCTCCCATCATCAGCCAAGGAATGGGCCCAAATGCTAGAGAAAATCCTAACAAATATATCATCAAAGTCGTCAAGGGTAGCCAGCCTAAATTTGATACATCTAAATGAAGGTTATCGCGTACGTAGAAAAATGTCCCTAGGACTACCAAAGTGATAGTCATTGTAACTGATGAAATATATAGTAAAATTTTTCTTCCAGCTCGATCTATTAGTCCTGTAGCTAAAAATGTCGACATAAAATTAACAACTCCAACTATAATTGTCGATAAATTTTCATCTATCGAACTGCCCGACATTTGAAATATTTTAACCGTATAAAAAATAACAGCATTAATTCCCGACAACTGTTGAAAAGCCATTAATCCAAGTGAAATCAATATGGCTTTCATATATTTTTTCTTCAATATTTCACTAATCGATGAGTCACTTTCAATTTCGGCGTCATTCAATGCAATATCTCGCATTTCATTATCAATCTTGGCATGTTTGCCTCTCAACCACTGTAAAGCCTTGCGAGCTTCGGCATCCTTGCCCTGAGATATGTACCAGCGAGGAGTTTCTGGTATCATGAACATGAGAAGGAAGAATGGAACCGACAAAGCTCCACCGAGATAAGCTAACTGAGACCAGTCGAGGTATTTACCGGCAGCATAGCAAATTAAAATTCCAATATTGCCAATGGCCGTCGGAAACAATCCTAAGGTACCTCTTACTTCTGGTTGAATAGTTTCCCCAAGATACACAGGAAAAGCTAACGAACCGATTCCAACACACAGTCCACATATCGCTCGTCCAGTTAACACTAAATGTACAATTTTCGCAGTAGCTATAAGCATCCATCCAATGAAAAACGGCACTGCAGTGAATAATATTGTTCTGCGACGACCGATGTAGTCGACCAGCGGTCCACCGATGACTCCTCCAGCCAAAGCCGCCAGAGGCATTAACCCACCAACCCAACTTGCCTGTAAGCAATTGTTAATATTGTTGTTTTTATTCTGTTAATCATTATCATGATTATATAAATAGGCGAAGGCGAATCAGTTCAGAACAATTTTCTCTTTTGTTTCTCAACCGATTTTCCTCATTTTGGTTTTGTTTGGTAGGTATTGACGATTAAATTATAGTCGAACAACTGGGCGACCACTAGTTATAATAGATAAATAGTTCCACGTTATTACTTAGATGCCGATCCCTGCATTTAAACTATCTTCTTTTCTCACTTTTACTTTCTTCATTCAAATATCTACTGTGATATAAAATATGTAATGTGTTTGTTAGTTACATTTAACGTAAACAAAATAAGTATATACACAATCTAGTTAAATTTTGTTTTCTAATAAAGAATATTAATATATTATAATTTTTCTTTTTAGGATTTTGTTATTTACTGTAATAAACTTTTTACGTAGTTTGTATGATAGTTATAGACAATATAATTAATTTATGGTTTCCTCTATTATAGAGTTCGTTGTTGTTTGTTGTTCGAGATACAGTATCAACAAGTCGATTTTGCTTTTTTTTAATCTGCTTCACATAAAAATTATATTTAATGCTGTAATTATACCAAAATTCTTATAGTGTAGAAGATTTTTGTGCATAAATGCGATTAACTTTTTAGTCGCTATGAAAATAAACAATTTGACCTTCACTACATTTAGGTAATAACTTATACATAATTTTATAATGACTAAAAAATGTAATTAAAAAAAATTAAACCGACATCAAAAAGTATGAAATAAAATTTGTTGTTACATACTTTAGGCATAGGCTTAAAGTATGTAACGCAAACGCATAAACAAAACGTAAAAAAATCCTCAAAAAATACTATTATTTTTTGAGGATTTTTTTACGTTTTGTTTATGCTCGAGCTAGTTAAAAGCAGAATAAAACAACATTACTAAATACTAATGTTCCCGTTTATTTTTTTATTTTTAAACTATTGAAACGCCAAATTGACAGTCGGCAAACCTATGACGGAGTGCGGATAACGTTATTTGCTGCGTTCCAGATGACGTTCAAAACGATCAAACTGCTCACTTAGTAGTGGAACTATCTCCCGCGGTCGTGGTGGTCGTGGCGAAAATGTCACTTATGACGTCATGACTTACGTTGACGCGAAGCTCACCGCGACGATCTATACGGGGTTGAAGTGATCGTTGTCAACTAGTTGTCATTTCAATTGTCAATCAAATCAATTTGTCACTTATGACGTCATGATTTACGCTCACCACGTCCCATTTAAAAACGTGGGTTGAAGTGATCGTTGTCAATTAGTTGTCAATTCAATTGTCAATGAAATCAATTATGAATCTTGAGGCTCTTAAATAAAGCATGTCAATCTTGACGTACAGCTCTATGACAGTAACAACAAGTTTATGACAGTAACGCTCACAAGCAGGGTTGCCAGTGAGAAAGTAGAAATAATTTAACAATAGGTTGGTGTCTTTAATAACAAGCGCTTTTGTTTCTATTATTAAATTTTGGCACCAACCTCAAAAATAGTAGGCCTAAACTATGACAAGAAATTTTATTTCATACTTTTTGATGACGGTTTAATTTTTTTTAAATTATTTTTATTTCGCAATTTTTAGTTTTAAGTTCATATCACCGAAACTACTGAACCGATTTTGATGAACAAAATGTATACAAACAAAAAAAAATTACAAAAACTAAAACCCGACTGCGTGAAGAACAAAAAAGATACATGTGGATAAATAAATATTTTTAAATAATATTTTAATTTATTTATTATATATTATATTTTTAATGATCATGATTGACAGCATTCACTAACGCAGTCGGGGGCATCAAATACATTAACTTAGTATTTCTATTTTGTTATTAGTCGGTAAGTTAGTGAAAAAAAATTTATTACAAAGATTTTCCTTCAGTCCTGACAGCTGTCGATGTCAATGGCGTAAAAACTGACAGTTGAATCGTTTATTAAGGAAAAAAAAATATCAAAAAAATACCGCACCGCCATTACTTCGGTATAATACCGAACACCTGGCAATCCTAAAAACTGCGGTCGTGAGCGTTATCGTTGTGTACGTCAAGTGGAACGCGCCCATAGTTGACATTAAACGTGTCGTAGGCATGGTCGTAGGTGGTTAAATTTATCATTTTGCGAGATTTTTAGTGAAATGTAAAATGTAGCATGAAAATATTTGATCACTAGTGAAAATTTAAAACACATTTAAATATTTTATTACTGTACAAACCTGTTCTTCAGTCACAGATATAGTTGTGCTGTTTTCCATCGTAACTAAAGCTGGTGATGTGTAGGCTGAGGAATACCCAACAATCATTGAGCCCATTGACACTGCTACCGCAGCCAGCACCTGTAATGTTCGAGTTCCACAAAATTATTTCTATATTTATCCAAACTCACACGCACACGTACAAACTTTTGTTTTTATATACAGTCAAGCAGTAGTACAGTTACTGTTTTATTATACCTTTGAGTACATATAATAATAATTTCAAGTATTTCCCTTTTTGATCTAACCTTTACTAGGTACAATTATTTAAATTCCGCTTACAAATAAGGCCCCTATCCCACTGGCGTTTTGCGAGCTTTAGCGTTTCTCCAACGTCTGCGCAGCGTTGTCGCGACGTTAACGTTACGCATCCGCTGAACGCAGGCTACAATCAGGGACAAAATGATTCCGATCCCGACGAGGAAACACTACTGTTGTTGAAACAATACATTTAACAGCGTGATGGTACTTGTTGTCAATAAACGTAACGTTGAAGTCGCAACGCGACGCTGTCGCTGCACAGACGTTGGAGAAACGCCAACGCTCGCATAACGCCAGTGAGATAGGGGCCTAACAGTGACGTTCGAGTGGTGTCATTTTTCATCATGAAACTTGTCACAAACTGGTTAAAGTATGCAACAAGAACAAGAAACCGTACGTACGCGTATTGTTTGTGCTGGATGAATGTGTGACGTTACACCAGGGAGGTGTGTGTGGACCGCCTACGACCAATTTAAGCAATCATCAACTATGATTGACTCCACTTACACGTCCCCATAGTAAATCACATGTTTCGTATTTTAATCGATTTTACAACCGCATATTTTTATACCAAATAAATATTAAGAGCTTTTCTAAAATTTTAAGAGCATTTATACTGGCCAGGCTCATTTTATCCTAAAATATGTAATAACAAGTTTATATTTCACCGATCTCTATTTTTTATAAATATATATTTTAATATACAGTTAAACCGTAGCTGATTAATTCGTTACATACATTACATTATTTACATTTTCACGAGCTGATAAAACGTCCTAAAACTATCAAATGCGTGAATTATGTATTCACTGTTTTTTTTTTTAAATAAAATGTACTAAAGAAAAAGACCTGTATGTATTTTTTAAATCTGTTATAAAGTTTTTCTTTTAATATTATATTATATTAGACATACACATCTGGCACATTTATTTAATGTGTAATGAACTAATGACACACGGTCGTGAATACATGAGAGTGGCCATCGAAATTTCATTCCTAGATATTGTTTATTGTTAACGAAAGAGCGAAACGAAACGAACGAGCACAAATTTTTTGATTAAAATGAGCTATAAACACCAGTACACACCTGTGAAAAAGTATATTTCGGTTCTTCATAATCATTGCTTCGCACTGCAATACTGTAGTGCGTGTCTGCTCTCATTAAAATTTTCATTGTGAATGTTGGTAATTAAGTACAAAACATCAAAATAGGAACACCGAAAAATCCTGAAAATACGCACTGAAAGTGAACCAAAGGAAGTCACTAAAGAAATGAGCATCTCGCCGCCATGGCGCGATTTATATGAGCACAATTGATTGACAAAACTGATTGGCTTTCGAGGCTGTGGGATTCAAACAATATTATTCTTTATTTCTACGTTATATTGTTAGCACTATTTCCTTGCCTATATATGTCCTAACATTAACTCTTTAATGGCTTATGATAAATTGATATGATATACCTGAACTCTGAATAGTGATTTAATTTATTAAGATTTGTGTAGTCTTTTTTACATATAATCATGTAGGTACAATATTACTAGCTGCCGTGGCAGGTATACTAGCCCTAAATTTAATTCGCAATTATAACGTAATTGCGAATTAAATATAACGCAAACGTGTCATTATATTAACATAATTATTATTTTCCTACGGAAAAATGGAACCTATATTTTAATTTAAACCTCTAGCAATATTTACATATATAAGTACAAAAACTTAAGTAATTAATAGTGGATTTTAGTAAGTTCTTTAAAATTCTTATTCATCTTCAATCTTTCTGGCTGTGTAGAATTGTAGATCTCCATAACTGCTTGACTTATGAATAAAGGTTGGGTGGAAATTGAAACATTTTTAGCCAGGGAGTTCTAGAAAGTTCCAGTGAGTTTTTAATTAATTTTAATTTGAAATTGAAAAAATAAAAAAATAAACCGACTCAAAAATAAATTACAGTTATGATTTTTTATATGTGTATGTATGACTATTTTGATGTGCTTTAAACTTGCTGCTGTAATCTGATTCTTTCTTCTTATATATAAAATTCTCATGTCACAGTTTTAGTTACCATACTCCTCCAAAACGGCTTGACCGATTTTTATGAAATTTTATATGCATATTCAGTAGGTCTGAGAATCGGCTAACGTCTATCTTTCATACCCCTAAGTGATAAGGGTTGTCCACACCTAACATTTTTATTTTATTTTTTGGACCAATTTTTTTATTTTTATTTTTCAATAATGTGGCATCAAAAATGCATACAACCCTAAATTTTCACTCTTCTATCAACAATCCCTATTTTTAATAGTCGATTTTTAACGCTCGATAGTAACCGTCATGAGTCGTGAGCACAGATTTATCAGTGGTAGGGATATTGTATAACTTCAGCCAATTTACAGCAGCCGAAAAAACGTGCTGAACCAATAGACGACGCACATTGATGAACTGACGTTTGTCGAACCAATCGTCTGACCGCAGCGCAGTCAAAGTCAAACCGACCAATGAAAGTTCTGCTCACCACTCGTGACGGCTACTATAACTTAAGTAAGTATAGGTATCACTACATAGTATAAAACGAAGTCGCTTTCTCTGCCCCTATATCCCTATGTATGCTTAAATCTTTAAAACTACGCAACGGATTTTGATGCGGTTTTTTTAATAGATAGAGTGATTGAAGAGAAAGGTTTATATGTATAATGTCAGTAACCCATTAATGACCCACTACAGGGTCGGGTCTCCTCTCACAATGAGAGGGATGTAGGCCTTAGTCCACCACGCTGGCCTAATGCGGGTTGGTGGACTTCACATGCCTTTGAGAACATTTTTTTGAACTCCTAGGCATGCAGGTTTCCTCTGGATGTTTTCCTTCACCGTAACAGCATATTTAATTTTATAAAGCGCACATAACTTTTTTTTACAAAGTCATTGATGCGTGCCACTGGGATTCGAACCCGGACCCCTCGATTCGAGGTCGAATTCTAAGCCACTGGGCTATCACCGGTTAATATGTATAATAACATCCATTAAATAGTGGAGAAATACTGTTATTTTTGAGGTTTCTAATGTGATGTCGTAAATAATTACATTTTTCCCGCTTACATTGCAAACGCAGGCTGAACCCTACGAGATTTATCAAAATAATGTACTAAGTATTGTACACATTGAAAAGGTCTACAGAAAACTCTGCGATGGTTATGTCTATCTCTTATGGATAGCCCACAGTAATTTTTTTTGTCATTTACTTTTTACGACAAATAATGGCTAATTTTCGAAGCGATTTTAACCAAAACAGCATTAATCCTCATCCAATTAAATACCTTAAATACATTGTTGGTTTAATATAGGTCTATATGGCCCTTTACAGCATATGATTTAAATGAATATTTTCGAAGATATTACAGATTTAAAAATTGCGGGACGTAGCGTTTGCGGCGGTACCTGGCTTTTCGCTACGGACTTAGTGGTAAAAGTTTGTGACTCAAAAAAACTTTGGATATTAGTCAACTTAATTGCTTAACAACTTAACGGCAGAGCGAAGCCTGCCGGGTCAGCTAGTATTTATTAAATCGTAAAATTATCGTGAATCGTAAATTTAAGCGCAAAATCTATTCAATAATTTTAATCTCACGTTGAAATCAAATCATAGATACTACTTTCCTACTTCTGAGTTCGAAAACTTCTAGTTTCTGTCCGACCGCTTACAGTTTGCTATCACTATGTATTTTGTATGGACCACTGAAATAGCTTATGAACAGTAGGCATTAAAATATATATATTTTTAAAATATTTTAGCAATAGCTCCTCTGAGGAAACATAATCTTGTGTTTCAGTTGAGGACGTGGGCTTGCTGGAGATACCTACTTTATTTGTGGCAAGCATCTTGGTCCTCATTAGTAGCAAGCAACGCATTATTATCCTATTTCAGGTCGACTGTGTGCCTTATTGTGACTTATTTATCATTAAATTAAGTTATTTATTCGTAGTTTAAAAAAATTACCTACTTCTCTCGTTATGAAGCAAGCCAAAAAGCAACTATCGTCAATAAACTTAAGAAACTTAATCTTAAGAAAAAACTAACAGCCTAAACATGATTATGCCACATTGATTACTTACGGAGTTCCATTAGCTCTTCTGTCTCCAGCTTCGATGTTTAAAATGGCTGAAAATTACGTTCAAAGATTTTGTTGCATATATGCAGCCGAGTTTAAAACAAAAATAGGCGAAACTAATATGCGTGTAAAACGGATGAATGTTCAGGCTAATCACATTACTATTTCATAATAGTATACATATTAGAAGTGACAACAACATCAACGTAGGAAAGTATTCAATGATGAAGGTGTGGCCGTATTGACACGACTTGTTTGTTTCTCATAGATGCCATGTGCTTTTGTTTATTTATATCTTGCACTAGACGCAATATGCGAGATCAACATGTGATTTGGTCGTTAATGCAGCAGTACCTAGGCAGAAGTTCAACTACGTAGGACGTAGGTTGTACTAGCTAGGAGCTTCAGCTAGAAATACGTATAGGTACCTATCCTATTAAGGTCATCTTTTGATTTTTAAATTACTATTTTGGTAAAGAATAATACTGAATATGAATTACAAACGACTTGTCTGATGTTTTATCAATGAGCCCGTGGATAGATGTGTTTAGAATAGCTAAGACTCATTACGGGGTTAATTTTTTTATTTCGTAGCAAACTAAACGTTTGCCAAGTTCGCTAGTTTTTATACAAATTCTGGTAACTAGTATTTTCAGACATCAGTTTTTTTAATACGCTTTTTATTAGCTTCGCCTGTATGTAATCTATACTAATATTATAAAGAGGAAACATTTGTATTTTTGTATGTTTGTAACGAATAAACTCAAAAACTACTGGACCGATTTCAAAAATTCTTTCACCATTGGAAAGCTACATTCAGCCTGAGTAACATAGGCTATTAAATAAAAATAAAAAATAAATAAAAAAAAATCATTGGTAGAGCGAAGCCTGCTGGGTCAGCTAGTTAAATATAAATGCACAAACCACCTGGTGACTTAAAATTATGGACGTTCCCCGTAAATCAGATCACAGATCACTATAGTAATGTCAAACACTTGCTGCTCTCGGTGCCATAAATCAACCGTGCGCTAGGGCGGTAAGGCGATCCGTGCGCGGTGCGTCACTAATCGATAACTGCCCGCAATCTTCCAGGAATTCGTACACTGTTATGTGAGCCGGCGCATGATAATTATTTTGTAATTGCACGCGCGAATAATAACTATTTATTAAATTACTCTCGCAAAAAGAAATACTACCTTACTCAATTTTTATTGCTATTTATTTTATTTTTTCAAGTTTCATTCTATTGTTTTTTTATCACGGTATCCAATTTTAGTTATTTTAATAAACTTAATTATGAAATTATGAAATGAAATTACGTCTTGATTTGAACCTATAAGCCAGATTTAGCAACCCCGTCAAGAGTCACGTCACGTCACTCGCAACCCCCTGATTCACTCATAACGAGTATAGGCTTACAGTACATTCAAGGAACCCATCGTAATTAGTAGTTGTTACTACTTATTTATGTCCTTATGAACCACGGTACTCTTAGTCCTTTTTTGCAGAGTTGCAAATATTATTTTATGAGGAATTTATATCATGTAACTTTTGTTTTTCTATAAGGGATGATAATGATAATAATTAAAACCAAATATAGTTTACAATTTTTAATATTTAAAAAATAACAAGTAAAATAAATATATCCTTCGTAATATACGAAGTCATATGCATATTATAAAGTAATATACTTAAATTAATCTACGGATCTAATACCATAGTATTTGCTGATCTATGATGATTTGGTTACAATAGTATTATATACTTTGTCATGTTCATGTTTTGTTCAATAAAATTACAGATCTTAATTTAGTTACAAATCACTAGAAATCATTTTCACTATTTGTATTTAATCAAATATATCTATATTAAAATAACAGCTAAAGGAACTATAAATTACCTATACATATTACTTAACTGATTTACTATATTTACAAAATGTTCAACCTACAAATACAATCCAAATCAGTCTTCAGCACACATGGTGACTATTACAATCTGCGTATTGGTCATTGCACCGCCTGTTTTGCATACATTTCTCTTGTAGGACAGCTTAGGGCACGTGCACTCTGTACCCTGGAATGTATATGGCTCTTTTCTCGTATTCCAGCATCAGCAAGCATTCTGTATTTTACTGCCGTTTATATTTCGTACTCTTCTCGAGCCACCCGTTAGTTTCCTTTCGATTTCCTCCAGACTTTTGCCTCGCGTCTCGGGTACGAAGAATATAACGAAAAATAGTCCAATTACACAGAGGACTGCAAAAAGCCATACCGTACCGTACATTTGAATAGCCGCAATAACGTTGTGGAATGTCTTTGTAACGATGAAAGTGCAAGTCCAGTTGAATCCAGTGGCAATAGACGCTGCGTTACCTCGGATTTTAGATGGCAAGATTTCTCCCAGCATTAGCCACGGAATCGGTCCGAAGCCAATAGAAAATCCTAATACGTAAATAACCAGGCAGGCTAATGGCAGCCAACCGTAGCTGTTAACGTCTACTCCAGCGTCTTTCACGTAGAAGTATGAGCCCAGGGCAACGAGTGTAATGATCATAGATACTGACGAAATATACAGCAGCATTTTTCTTCCCAAGCGGTCAATAATTGCTGTAGCAATAAAAGTCGAGACGAAGTTTACCACTCCGATGATAATACTACATAAATTTTCATCGACGGTGCTTCCCGATAGCTTGAAAATTGTCGAAGCATAAAAGATCACAGCATTAATACCACTCAGTTGTTGAAACAACATTAGACCGAGAGAAATAAGTATAGCAGGTAAATATTTCTTTGAAAAAAGCTGTCCTATGGAACTTCCTCGTTCTAGATTACTTTGCGCTTGCGATTCAGTTAAGTCACGCAATTCCTTTTCAATGTTGATATTTTTCCCTCTCAGCCACTGTAAAGCTTTGCGAGCATCCTCAACGCGGCCTTTTGTAAAGTACCAGCGTGGTGTTTCTGGTGTTGCTAGCATTAATAAAAAGAATGGTACTGGGAGTGCTGCGCCAAAATACGCCAAATGTGACCAGTTTAAGTAGCTTCCAACGAAAAACGCCAAGAGAATTCCAGTGTTTCCAAATGCTGTAGGCAGTAAACCGAGGGCGCCACGTACTTCCGGTTGTATTGTTTCTCCGAGGTACACAGGAAAGGCAAGAGATCCGACACCGACACATATTCCGCAGAAAATTCGGCCAACGAAGACCATGATGACGTCAGAAGCAGTTGCAATCAACATCCATCCAATCAAAAAGGGTATTGCTGTGCATATGATTGTCAGTCTTCTTCCTAAGTATTCTATTAGCGGTCCGCCCAGAATACCACCAACTAACGCAGCCAAGGGCATCAATCCTCCGATCCAGCTATTCTGCAATTAAAGAAAACAGCTTGTTAATATTTGTTATCGCAAGGGTATCATTTGAAATAAAGGATTGGTCCAAGTTACATTTAATTACAAATGTAGTCAGGAACTGGGAGTTTTAAATTAAATATTGTGCGACTTTTTAATAGTTGCTTAAAGCCTAATTCACCAACAAAGTTATACACAGACGCGATTAGTAAAGTTTAAGACAAACAACTTACTTCTTCATTAGTGATGCTCAAGGTTTCATTCATACTGGGAAGTGCTGGGGATGTGTATCCAGACGAAAAGCCGACGATCAGGGAGCCCATCGACACAGCAAAAGCTGCCAATATCTGTAACAATGGTATTTAAGTTTTAATATAACGCGATTTAACTTATCACTGCTCAAAGTATAATAGAACAAGAACCTGAAAAGCTTCTGTTTTCCACATCATTACGATCAATAATATAATCTTTTTTTACAGAGAATTATTCACAAGTGTTTGAAGCGTAGTCGCGTAAACCCTATCCGGAAAGCTCTGAAGCTCTGGTAGAGACTCAGTCCATTTATGTACTTGTTTCTATATATACACGGGGTGTGCATATGTTTGACGTTTAACCCCCTGCCTTGTGTACACGCGGAAGTTAAAAACTTTTCCTATATCGCAAAGCAAACAACATTGATCCAAAAATAATATAGTACGTTGCTCAACCCTCAAAATATTTTCCAGTATTTAACAACTGACAAAAAATAACGTACCAAAAAGTGATTTTAACTTTTAGTACTGAAAAATGGTAAGAAAAATCAAATCGCGCTAATCATTTTTGTTGATAAGCAAAAAAAATATGGGCTTTGTTTTTATTAAAAAAATAACGAACTGTGACACACTGTCTACAATGTAAATGAATGAAATACAAATTGGATTTTAAAATACCAACCTGTGTCCACAAATACAGCCGTTGTGTTGTTGGTCCGTAAGGTTGAGCATCTCCATTGATGGCATAATCAGTTTTAATTTTATTATCAGAGCTCAGCTGTTTAACGTAAGGCACGGAGTTTCTTAAATTCTCCTCCTTAGCGCTCTTAATTTCCATTTCCATTTTGTACTTGAACTCGTTTCCTAAACTGATTTGACGCAGTTGCTGGAAATGACGTCGCGTTTTTTCAAATGAATCCTGTTCGTCTTCGCTACTACTTTCTGTGGAAACGTTTTCTGGGATTGTTGCGTAGTTAGGTGCTAGTGTCCCCTGTGATCCACATGAGGTAGCTAGAGAGGTGCAGGTAGTTGATGCAGAGAGAGTTGGTCGTGACGGAACCCGTGCGTATTTGGGCCCCCGAGTATGGTATAACCGTTCCTCGTCGGTCTGCCCACGTCGTCCTTGCTCGCTTCCACCCTGAAGACAAAAAAAATACTTCATGGGAATTTGTCTCTAACATATTAACATTTTATTAGTTTCAATTCATTACCCAAATGCTAGCTGGAATGTTGTTTAAACTAGGAGACTTAATATCCAATACTAATAATACATCCGCAAACACGGTCCATTTATTATGTTCCCTATCTTATGTGCGTAAGTCTGTCAAGACGATAAGAACTGTTGAACTCTAAGAATCTGAGGTCAGATAGAGAAAACATTGCTTATTGACCACTACTCATATGGTCACAGCATGTTTTAGATAACCTAATGATATGTATATAGCGCCCACACTGACCCAATCAGCAGATCAATTCCTGCCTCAGACACCTCACACGAGTAATAAGTCTCATTGTTACTTTCCTACACAGGGCTCCTTCAAATGGAACTTCTCTATAAACACTGTCTTTTTAATAATAAAGTCAGGGGTACCTACAGTTTCAGTCGATTCTTGATGTTATCATTCGACTTTCCAACACCTTTAACGATGTTTATAAAACAGAGCTATGTGAAACATCACCATTTATTTCCATACTACGGTCGTAATTAAACTGAACTTGGCTGAATTAAATTTTTATTTTTATTCGTAGTGAGTCCTCTGATAGTGGTTACATTTTCAACTATGCTAATAATGTTTATCTTAAGTAACATAAGAGTCAAAGCACAATTCGTTTACTTATTACCTTTATGTCTTCCAGAAATGTTTTGTAATTTTGTAAATGTTTTGATACCATATTATATTTTTTCTATTCTATTTGTTTTTCTAAAATTGCTATATCAATGTCACTGCCATGTGCCAAAAGTGATTTCACTCAGAAATTGGAAGAGATTGTAAATAATCTTATTTACATTCGTTATCTATCTTCAAAACTAAGCACCGATTCATTATGACTCATTACTGTTGTCAAATATGTACTTAAACATCTTATGGACGTTTTCTAGACGGTAAATATTCTTACTAGTTATCTGCTCCAATTTCTTGGAACAGTTTTCGTTTTGTATACCTATAACAG
Source organism: Erynnis tages (assembly GCA_905147235.1). Classification (NCBI taxonomy): domain Eukaryota; kingdom Metazoa; phylum Arthropoda; class Insecta; order Lepidoptera; family Hesperiidae; genus Erynnis; species Erynnis tages. The sequence goes on from LR990073.1 coordinate 6,832,429, forward strand.
CATAATTTTATTAAGTTTAAATTTACTCTTTGTCTCATGCATTTATATAATTACTTAGACATACTAATGCTGTGTTAGTATTACGCATAATTATGTAGCTCGTATCTTTGCAAATAAAAAGGTCAAGAAATCCGTCACGTGTCATGTCCTTCACTTGTTTACTGCATACATACACACATGTTTCGAATATACTTAACTTCTCGTATTTGAAGTTTTCTTTAATTTACCGTGCAGTTATCCCATCATATTGTATCATCTTTTATAAAATTTCCTTGTAATATTTTGGTACATGGCTGTATGTACTAAAAACTAACTCGTCAAATCAAAAGTAGCCTTGAACTTGTTATTGAAAACAGTTGTCGTTGGGAATGCCGTACCTCTGCCATAACTGGGTTGATCCGTTGCCTTATCATAAACAAGGTGAACCTAAAATGGCACCATTCTATTGATCCACATAATATAAGACGTGATGGAAACATCCCTTCTTGTTCTTGAAAAAGCGATTATTGAAGTTTAGCAAATATTTTTTCTGTAACAAGCTCCATATTTTTATGGCAATATGAAAAAAATATAATTCTTTTTTAGGTAAAAGACTATTTTTAAGTTTTAAACCGAAAGATTTAGTTCGTATCTTCTTGGTATTTAGAACTGTGTGTATAAAAACATATGGGTATACATATAACCAAAGATAGAAATATTTTACTTTAAATTTTTTTAAATAAGATATTTCTTTAATCAGAAACAATTTTAAATTTAAATAATTTTATTTATTATCAATTTGTCATCTTTTATATAATATATAAGAGATCAAAAAACTAACATGAATTTTATTTTTATTTAATAGAACTTAGTAGTTATACCTAAAAGAAATAAAATTTCAAAAGTTACAAAAACATTGTGTTGGTCATTTTTTATTAGTGGTCAAAGTGCATTTAATATTTAATATTTCATTGAGAGCCCTCTAGCGAAAGATATCGGAAACCAATGCTTTGCTAACTGAGATAGAAAGTTACTCGAAGTCTTGAAAGATGGCGCTCTTTAACTTGTGCCAACTGCCAAGATCAGTACGACTCTCGAATAAAGTCGCCACGTGCAGTTGAAGTAAAACATACATGCGCATAATTAAACTGTTAACAGTATACATACTAATTTTAAATTTCATCATTTGTTTATTAAGTTTGTTTATAAGTATCCTGCCTAAATAACTTTCCAATTGGGGATTTTCATGTTATCTTCTTCTATTCAAATATATCTTCTTCTTAAATCCAGATGGCTTTAAAGAAATAAACATGTTTGTGCGTTTGTATGACTTTAAAATTTATATCCAGATACTTACATATTTTCGCATAAGTACTACAGAGTCTTTTGAACTCTTCAAATACTCTAGTATTAATGTTGCATTCAAAGATTCTGTTTCTTCAATAATTATATTTTGCACATTAAAAAAGCATTATTTATCTTGTGTATCAGTAAAGAGAAAGATAATGCCCAAAGCAAAGTTTACATTGGTTGCCAGGCAACTGATTACATCGACCGCTTTTTTGAAACAGCCGAGTACGCCGCGCATTACTTTCCAGAGCTTTCGAAACAAACCATAGAACATTCGCAAGATATTCATTTCATTTCTCTAGTTATTATTTAAAATGAATACAAAATTACACAATCGTAAATTTATCAATAGAAATCTATGGAATCTATGGCTCCTTTGTAAAGCTCTAGAAATTATAATAATTCCACCCTCCGATATTCAGATATATTCAGCACATGACAGATATATTTCATACACAGATATTCAGCTTACCATTTCGGTGGACAACTGTTTCAAATATCCCATTATCTTCCCCATTGGATTCGGGTTATTCTTATTGAAGCTCATCTTGATCACTGAACTTGATAGTTACTCCAACAACGACGATTAATAAAAGTCAATTCTTTCAGTTAAACTTTTATCAGGGAACGTCAAAATGGTAGTGACGATAATAAATAACACTTGTAATAACGGTATTTTGTCTTAATTGTAAAAGTTTGTTATAATCCAGATTCGCGATTATCACCAATTTGTAACATACATCACACGTACGTTAAATAGTCTTAAAAGTGTAATGTCTATTTTGACCAGCTGTAAAGCCAGTTTGCCGACTGCAACTGCGGCTCGACACAGTTTTACCGCCGAACTAAAATAGCGTTGCTGTAAGTTTACGTTCTAAATCACTGAAATATGTTTTTCATTCAATGAAGTTTCTATTTCGCGCGCTTTCTTGCAAGGTTCACAACATTCAATAATTTCAAGTCTGCACAACAAACGAATATGTTGGCAGCGCGAACCGATTTCTTCAGTTTCAAGTTATCTATTGAAACTTGCAGATGGCAGCGCAGTGTTTTATAGGAAGGTTGGCAGTCGTCGACGGCGAGCCTCCCGCCCCGCGTCCCCCGCCCGCGCCTCCGCTCCGTTGACGTCGCGATATCGCGCTTCGTATGTGGGTGAACCTTTTTTGGTGTGTGTGCACACATAGGAAACCTTCAACACTTTACCTGAATTGCTTTGAATATTTGTTTAAAATGTTAGAATTTAACATTGTCAACAATATGATCCTTGTAAATCATATATTTATATATAAATAATAATTGTTAACAAATAAATATAAAAACCACCTCATATCGGTTCAACATTGTACCTACACGGCGTTCTTAATTTGTTCCGCACGTAGTCATGATACAAGCTGAAATTTGATTTTTTCATTACGACAATAATTACACATAATAGCAAAGCACTGTTTATTTCGCTGAAAATTGCTAACGAGGTGCATATCGTGTTAGGTCGTTTAAATGCGGTATTATTCTTACATTGATTTAGAAACTCATTGAAATCCCGCTGTTGATGCACCTAACCTGCAAGTAAGTTAAAGTAGGTACTTACTTCAATGGCTATTATGAAAATGCATTATATTGTTATTGTTTGATGTAAAATAGTCTTGTAGCTATTGCTGGAGTCCTGGGACTAGGGATCCAGTCTCGCTCTTAACCGGTTTCTTTTTCATACTTACTGGTGTTATCGCTATAAAAATGTTATTGCAATAGAAATCGTTCGACGCTGACACGCTAGTAGATATTTTTTATAATCATTCTTACTGTGTATTTTTACAATGTTAGCCCTCCTTTTATTGATCTTTTTATTGATAAAGAAAGCACTCGTGGTACTATACATAAATTACCTTTCTATAGAGAGTGACTGTCAAATATTTATGGATAATTTTATAGTCATTAGTCTGATATTAGTTTTGCAAAAGGTCTAGTGTGTAGTAGAAGTATAATATTGGTTTCAGTGGCAAGTATCAGTTGTTGTTTAAGTTTGCGGTTTTCTTTAATTGCTGTACCATTCAGAATGTAAGCGAGTCGCAAACGTGAAACGTCACAGCGCGCGCGCTGCCTGCGCCGGCGCATGTGCGCTCGCCGCTCGTAGGGCTGCGATTGCTGAAAAATAATTTATAATTATAAATAAAATAATTAAAAGATAAATAATGTGAAAATCTGTAAAAAAAATCGATGGATATGATTTTTTAATTCATCAGACTGTTGTAAGCTTTTTGCTGCATAGTCGTCGCATTGTCAGGGGCTAATAATTAATGGATCTTAAACTATATCTCAGGTTTGATCGTAAGTGAGCACCGAAAAACCACTTGATTTAGATCGGGCCATGTTATTCTTCAAAAATACCAATGTTACAACTATTTACCTCTGACATGAGCAGTAGCTTTAATTTATACATCAAAATTAAGTTATCACTGATCTAGAATGTTGTACTACCCAATGGTATGAGTGTACTTCAACTTATCTAGAGTTTGTGATCGTCCTTTACGGTGTGTCAGCCCTATGCAATGTCCCTACCCTAGTACACCAATTCTGCTGAATAGAATGCATCATACAGTTTTATTGGCGCCGCACCACGCCTCCACGGACCACGACATCATTTATGGTGTGTCGCAATTACATTATCTATCTTATAATATAAATTTATAAGCATTCGTGAATAATACGCACCAACGTGACGACAGTAGGAAGAAAAATGTCCTTCAATTTATCTTTGAGTCAGGTGCTTATAGATTTACATCATGCCTTATAAATTATATCACTTATAGGTGTTAATTAATTCACTGAGAGTAAAGACCTCTTATGTTTTCTTATTGTGGGCCTGTGATTAAACGTAATATGAAAAACGTAGGTTTGTTCAGATATTTTTTTCTAATGCAATATTATTGGTAGATGAATTGACGTAAAAATAATATTATAATACAATACAATACAATAAAAAAGTTTATTTGCTAGAACATAGTAAGTACCTACAATAGAAGGTGTTACAGTAATGATATTCCAATATGTCCTACCTTTAACAAGCCTGCAAAAATTATAGTCATTGATTTAATAAAATCGATTCGATACAAAGTAGTGCTTGTCACCTATATCTAACACATACAATATTTCGTTTCTTTAAAAGTAAAATTATACTTCTTATAACTGTAGTATCGCAAATAAACATCTAAAAAATTGGCCCTGAAAAGTCACGAGTTGAATGCCATTTTGCTGCTTGTTGCTTCAGAAAAACATTGGAAGCTCGTCAAATTCTGTATTTATGAATTCATACGTTAGTGTTTTCCCTGAGAATTCCTTTTTATCGCGTTTTGGTTTTATTGCCGTATGAAAACCAGTTTCAATCCTATATTTTATGGTTTGGGTTAGATTAGAAAAGTGCGGAAAAAACCGCGAAAATTTGCGTTGCGTGTAATAATTATGATGAATGAATATGCAAGGAGGTGCTGAAGTGTTTTAAGTCACCATTCTTTGAACCTCCTGATCTATTACCACTCTCTGGCTCTCTGCAACTAAAAGTGGTTACATTCATGGCCTATGTTCTCGTACAATATCCAAACGCCACATCTAGTTATTTGTAGCGTGCACAACGTCACGTGCGCCTGTCCGAACGTCAAGATGGTACGTGCAAACGGTGATCACCGAAAGTGCGTGGGCCGCCCCGCCCGCGCGCCCCCACTAACAGTCATCGAGCTTTCGCGTCACACCGATCGATACGTCACGGGCAGGCCCCCAGCTCCTGGGGGATCGATTCTATTTGCGCCATTTGTTGGAGGGAAAATTATCTTTCTATAAATATAAAATGAAACTATCTGTGATTTATGTTCATTGAGAGTGTTACAAAAAAGTGAATACTGGAAGGCGACGAAAAAAGACAGAATTTTTTTGTCTATCTGCCCGTCTGCATGTTCGCGATAAACTCTGAAACTTTTGACGGGATTTGAATGAAACTATCGACAACAATGATTGAAGTCTCCGAGCAGGTTATTGACCAGTTTTTATCCCGAAATAGATTTTGTTTCTCAAACGAAATTAACATTTTATGGCATATTTGGATAATCGGAGGTAATTGGAGCTGGAATATATGGATTATACGAAAAATATGACACAAAGCGCCCACGCTTTTTTTACAATAATACTAGTATTTTTCGTTCATTATTGTTTTTTTAAGTTTTTTGTTAAGTTTTTAGTTCGTTAAAATAAATTTAAGTAAGAAGTTAATAAAAAAATGAATTTTATTTTAAAAAAATTTAAAAAAATATTTTGCAAATTGAAAAATGGAATAATTTTATCAAATTAGTGCACTGTCGTCGGTCCTCGATAAATCTACAAAGTTTGAACGAAATCTTACCATTTATAAAGTGGGTCAAAATCGCGACCTAAGGAGTCGGTTACAAACATACATACAGGTGAAGCTAATATTAAAGCGTGTAATAATAATTTACACGTACGTGACGAACCGAATGTCACGTAATTGCACCATAGAATGTCACGCCGATTCCGTATGGTTGACTAGATCGTCGATGGCATAGACTTAGAGTCGACGGTTTGTTTTGTTGTTACGGTCACGGGAAACGTCTGATAGTATTATTTTTAAGTATTTTTTACCCGGCTGTGGCAAAAGTAAGAGGGTCATGTGTTTGACCGGTATGTATGTATGTTTGTTCATCTATTTCCTTATATCTTTTAAATTAAGTTTCACCATAATTGTATAAGTGGGGTATAATGTGTGTGTTAATAATTAATATCAATTTACAAGGAAGTAGGTACCTACTCATGGGACTACACGCATTCACAAAATATTTAATTTGTATATCCTTCCTTCCTTCCTTCCTTTCAGCCCTTGGTAGTGCTGCACGTGAGCCTCCCCTAGTCGACGCCACTTCGCCCGGTCCTGGGCCCTCTGAATTCAGGTCATCAGTCCACCGATTTGTATATAAAAAAAAAATATTCGTGGGAAATGTTTTGAACACTTGCATATTGATTTAGGCCTCAACAAATATGAATAATGTGGATATGTCATCGTTAGATATAAGGCGCAATGACGTACGTTTTCGGAGAACTCTTAAGATTTCGATATTTGGTTCTAAAAGTGTTTTGCATATTTGTAAAGGTATCGGAGTATTTTAATCACGAGCTAATAAAATAGCACTTGAACTACTAACATTTCACGTAAACAAGTGCGTTCTTGTGGTTTCATCATGATGTCATCGAAATTCAGAGATGCTTGTTTTTAATGAAAGCCGCATAGAGTGCATAAAAGTGGTCATACGGAACCCAAGATTATCACATATTCAAAAGTAGAAAAAATATGCGGTTGTATGAATTGGGACATTTTCTGGGTTCTCAAATTATTCTTAAATTGAGATAGAGAAAGATTGACGAGAGAATGATAATAATAGGTAACTACCGTTAGAGTTAGAATTTAAGTTCGAAAATTCAATTATTTCATATACTTTTTCAGTCATGTACAATTCATAAAAGTAATATTCAGCGATCTAACTAATTGCCTTTCATTACGCCATTACATGGGTGACCCGCTTTGTTAACGCTGGTGACGGTAATGGGAATGTTTCGGCTACCGCTGATTCATTTTAACGCACACATTCGTCATGGATTCAAAAGTGTCAGTGGAATATTCCTAGCGTCAGGCAAACTTGGCGGGCCCGGCGTCCCCGGCGGCGGCGGCACGCGGTTTTCTCGAACGTTCTTGAAAGGAATGCACTGGCCGCGGTCGCGCCATGCCACAAGTCGTCTCTCCAAAATCGATGCATCTGTCTGTAGCAATATTATGAACTGATACTTACTGATATTTTAATACAAATGATACTATCCTTATTAAAGTTTTTCTTTTAACCGTTTTTTTTCTTGTTTGTCGTGTATAATGCTTCTTGGTTAACTTTCTTTCAATGGGCTTTTTTTAAATCTTTGGTTTAGATTTATATAATTGTGCCTAGATTTGCCTATAAGATAAAGAAACATTAAAATGTAGAGGCTATGTTTTTTTAAATTTAGAGTTATAAGATAGAAGTAGAGACAGAGAGAGAGCTTTCTAAAATATAAACTGAATTGAATTTACTGTCAGGTAAAACACCGGTCAGTGCATTGGTTCATTCTGCGATTACGCATGGTTGGCCGAAGTTCCAAATAAAATTTATTGGTCCCCAAAATAATGGTTCTTTTGTTGTTGTTATTTAAACTCCAGCATATTGCATGTTTTCGTGATTTAAAAAAGGACGTCACAGTTTTGGTTACTTTCCGATATGATGATAAAAATATGTTATAATAACAATATGCACATGCTTATGTGTCACACGTCCGTCTGAAAGAGAGTGTTTTATCTTATCAGTTAATACAGATAAGATGATGATTAAAACTTTCCGTTAATGTATGAGTAAAAAGCAAATGGCAACACACCTTGATATAAAAATTGGTTGGTAAGTGTTGCATCTTCTATTTCGTAAATCGTAAGGCAAAGTTCTTTGATGGTAATCTCATTATGAATCCAGGCCCTGTGTTTGTTACCTACCATATTAATTCAACAATTGTTAAAAATGTACTAATTATTGTATTTGTTGTTGTTATTAATTGACGATCTGTTTATGGACAATATGTTGAAATAAAAACAGCAGTGACTAGGTAATTTTAAGGTAAGTACACACGTATAAATTGAATGCACTGAGCGTGACAGTCGCAGAGTCATGGAGGTTAATATTTTAAGGAGAAGTCATTCAATTTCTCAATTTTGTGTGTACCCTTAACCTATATTAAGTGAATGATAGGACCACTTAAATTGTTTCACTGATTTTCTCCTATTTCTGTGAAGGGAGCTTACCTTTGTCACCTTTTACGACAGGCGGTAGAGCAGCAGGCATGTAAATAACCTCAATTCATGAATGTATTCTCAAAGTATGAAAGGATTCTCAAAACGCGAATTTGTCAATCAATTCGTCCATAAGTCTATTGAAATCCACGGTGAACATAGACCTATTCATATCGATGCCAATTCACCCGGGTTTCCAAAATCCAGTGTTTTGTTCCATCAAACTTTTTATTCCTACATTTGTTGAGAGGCAATTTGTAGGAATTGAATTTAGGTACTTGCCTCCCCAAATGCCATCCCAATATTTATTGGGGAAACATTTTCTGATTAGTGTAATTTTTAATTTTATCACATTAATAAATACACCAAGGCTTTACATTATTTGACTCAAATGTAGAATTGTCTGTGTTTTTGCAATAATATCGTTGATTTCCTATACTTCTTTAGCATTCTGATGTCATTTGTGCGTAAACAAGGTGCGTAGGAACCCTAATTCATGAATATTGAAATATTGATGAGGCAGTTAAGCTGGACTGGTGCCACTAGTTTGCGATATTGAACGTGTGGCAATGTCCGTCCTTGTGTCAGGTGCACTATTGCGTAACGGAGAAGGTCAGACAAGCCGAGCCCCTTTGTAACACGTGTGCCTACTTCTCAGGCGAGCTTTGTTTACGTAAAAAAACCACCTCGCACGTTTTTAATTGACCGTGTAACGATTGTAACACGGGATCAGCGATAAGATAACTTAGCGTAACATTTAAATCATATTCAGCCGACTGGCCGGCCGATATAACTGTATTGTTATGCTGCGTCGCATCTTCAGGTACTCGTACATTCAACGTTATCGCATCTACATTGTTTATAACGGGTGTCATGCAGTTGAAACTCCTGCCCTCAAACTTCTATTGCTCATCAATTCGTGGGTTGAATAATCATTTTTTTATCTCTATGAAATCCCCATACAATGGAGATCATTTTATCATACAACCTTTTTAAAATTCCTATTGTTAAAATAAATAATGGCTTTATTCTTTAGGGTCGTTAAGGGTTACTCTAGCTAAGGCGAACCAGACGGTCTCGAATACTGGGTGTCTAATGTTTGTATGTGTATTTTGTAGTCCATTTATATATTTTTTATGATCTACTTATAATGATACAGAAGAGTAATGTAGGGCTTCTGCCTTATGTAGAGCTACTCATAGGAGGAGAATCTGCCTTTATCATCTGTTTCTGTGTAAGTAGAATTCAGTATACCTACCTACGTAATTATATCTTTATTGGTATGTTCTACTTCCATACGAAGCCCATTCTATGTGTTGCCATAGAAAACTGATACTTATGTGGTTTCAACTATTTATTGGTTCCCAAAAAATATTTATGATATTTTAATTATATCAAAATACATATAAATGAGTACTACCTAAGTTACCTATTGTAGAAATAGTAGAAGTATCTATCTATTGTATATACTTAGTTAATTCTAAATTCAAAAATCCTAGGCAATTCCTCTATAAAGGAAATTCAAACTATGAAGGTAACGATGCATATTATCACGGGCCTTAGTAAATAGTCGTGTGCGAGTTAACTACTTTTTATATGTAGGAAAATATACGTAGAAGCCTATGCGTCTATTTATAAGCTAGTTGTAGGAATGACAAAAAAACATCGTCTTCAGGGCATGTATAAGGGCGCCACTGGAGCTTGTCCGCTTCGCTAAATAAGGATGTACAGTAAGCGGCGAAGCTATTTCTGATCCTACTCGTCCGCCAGGTTATTAGTTATTACAGAAAAACGTTTACATCAGGATCAAATCAGACTTTATCTATCGGCTTAATAGATTTCCTCAAGTTTTCTTAGCTATTTATGGTTTTTAGATAACATAGGCTTCGTCTCGTTTTTCGCGTCATACAACGTTGTTTTAGAACTACTAAACTACTTACATGCCTAAGTAATCAATAAATCATAGTTAAAAGCAGTCAACCGGCGTCGGCGCCATCTTGAGTTACGTCTTGTAATACTTATAGCGTTGCGATTATTTTATAATACACAGTAAAACAATAATAATATGGCACGTTTTTCATAACAATTCAGCAGGACTTTAATAATACATAAAACCTTGTGATGGGTAGTCCATTGAACATCTCAGTTATGGATCCTACCTTTTATATTGGGTAGAATAGCCACTCTTCACCGGGCGGTGAAGTTCGCTTACTCCTTACCCTAAAACCCGTCGTGAAACAGCATGTTAAAAAACTTTATGATTACAGAGTTTTTTTTAGCAGAGAACCCGAATTTGAAGCGGCTTGATGACAATAATGACAAAGTCGAGAAATACCTAAGCTGTAATTGCACACCCGTTATCTAATAATCAAATACATGTTCAATTGCTCAGCTTTCAAGACTGAATAAGGACAGCTGTGAACAAAAATCGCTTCCTAGTTGCCAGCTCTATTGTGAATATTGTTACATCATGAGGTAACTAACAGGTACCTACTTATTCAACTGAATATGTTGTTAGTTGTGTGATTCATAAAGATTCAAAAAAATATTCTTACCGGCTGGTTTCTGTTTGTTTATTGCTTCTTGGAGAAAGGTTGTTAAGTATTAAATCGGAGTCAAACTAAGAGTAGTAAATGAATTATTATCATATCATACTTAATTAATTATTATATCAAACTGCTTGATATTTTATCCGGCGGTTAGCTACCGCCTACTAACCGCCGCTAACTTTAGATTTATGATTTTAAAAGAAACCTGCACCTAGTTTCTAGTAAAAATGTTTATACTCTATATTCACAACATAGGTACCAATGTTTTATGTTTGTGTGATGTTTATATTCGGCCACAAATAGGTAGACATATTGAATGAAATGGTGCTGATCACACTACCCATAATGAAAGGAAGCATAAGAATATAATATTGTAGAGTACTTTAAAACATATTGATGTTTTAATTGAAATAGTGTACAGAAAATCTTACAAAATCCGTAATAGATGTGTAGTGTATGAGAGTGAAGCAAAGTTTTTGGTGGTCAATAAGTATGACATTTGTGGCACATCATCATTATGCTCAAATGCGAATCCAGACTAGCCCAAATTCACTCAGTAATTCTTAAACTTTTCGCTGCTATATAAAAAAATACTAACTACGGGCATTTTTAACCACTGGGCACACGCTATTAGATGAATTACTCACTCACTCCACCGGAGTCCACCGCCGTCAATAATAGAAATAATATGACGACGTTCAAGCAATCTAAGGCTTGATTACACTTTTACTTACGTACTAATTAGGGTGGAAGTAACCCGCGACCGGGGATTGGCATGCAGATCCTTAATTCATTAATATCAAAGTAAAAGTTGTCAGATCAGTTAATTAATGAATTGAGTTGATCTCAAGTTATGAACGCACTTTGGCGCCAGTGTAAGAAATTTTACGCATTATTTATGTACTTAGGTCTGAAAGTCTGTATGTGCACAACTTGCAACGTCTCATTACAATGTTAATACCTGTTTGTTTTTGGATGACAATTAACAATCCATAATTTTTATAACTATTTCGATAACTTACTTACTTTATCTTTATCTAGATTTTGCTTGTACTTAGATATACTTAGTACCTACTAATTTTAAGATTCAAATTCAGGCGTATTCCCTGTGGTATTGCTATACCTACCTGGTCCTGCAGTACCTAGGTACCTACATTAACAAGGTGTATACAGGAAATTTTAAGATCGATAAATAATACAATTGATTTAACTGGCGACTGGCATGATTTAAAGTAAAGGAGTATGATGAATAAATTAACTTCAGTACAGCTCACCGACATTCCTTTTAAAGGCTGTATGCAATGAACACGAGACTCATCCGCTAAATTAGCCAATGTTTTGCATTTCTTCATTGCGCCGTTAGTGCACATTACTAGTTGCATGAGCGAGGCAAATGTATGTTCATCAGTTTCGATTTATATCTGCACCAAGGTTTGGATGGAAAAGTACTAGAAGAAAGAAGTAGGTTCTCAACATTTTTCAGCGCAGTGCGATCATTTTAGTTTTTGCATTGGAAATTGTGGCGTATTAGGTACTTCTCATTTTACGTTCTATCAACAATAACCGAATAGACATACGGGGCACGGAAAGTTACCTACAACGGAAATTCTGTGAGTGTACCTTGCGTCCATTACGTTCGCGTCTCGTTTTATTTTTGGGAAACAAATTTAACTTACAATAATTTAAGTACACAATTGAATCATTTTCGTGTAAATGGCCTTGTGGATGTTTCAGTGGGTTTCAGCACCGCTGACGGACATGAATATCGTAAACGTATCACACTCTAACATTTTGTTGTACAAAGACGGTACGCACACACGTTTTTATCGATGTGTGAAAGTGTAAACCGAGGCGCCTGCGTTACCTTATTTGCCACACAGGCTCACGTCTATATGTATGTGACAGTACCTATTACGTACTGTAATGTACGCTATTACAGTCTTAAATATTTATGAAAAACCCGATCAATATCAATCCAGACTGATATTGTGAAACTTTTACAATGTTTTATCGAAATTTATATGGTAAGAGTACTTTAAAAAAATGAATGAATTTATTAAGTCTTTTATTCGATTTATTCCAATCGATCAGATAATTTCTGCTGCTTTCTAACCTTCTGCTGTAAGCAGCGTAAAGTAACTTCGTTTCAATAATACCGTAAGAAAGAAAGTAATTGACACAGACAATATACATATAATTATTATTACAAGGAACCATCGCATCATATAGCAAAATCAATACATAATTCTGTCTGCGTGAAGTCCGAAAATGCAATTGAAATTTTACTTTTACCGATCGTCTCACACTTGATCAGCCACTCGCTTAAATCTTAATGGAATGTTTCCCGTTAAGTAAAATTCCACTGTAACTTTACGTCCTTGGCAGAGAAGACGAAAGCAACAGTGCGTTTTGGCAGGTCTGTATGAACTGTAGTCACGGGTATGAACCAAAATTGTAGATATTAATTTGTTAGCATTATAAATTACAATTTGTAATCGTGCAGTGCGGAAATCTGGTGAATCTGTAAGGTTTACTTTATAAAATCTTTACTTTAAAAATATCACCGTTTAAATATAACATTAATCGCATCACACTTAACCATCTGTCCACTACCTTCCATCCATCCTTTTCTTCCCTATCTCTTTGTTTTTAACCTAAAGGTAGCTTTGATTAAATCGCTACTCTAACGGATAAGACCGCCTATAGGTTCCCATGTAGGTACATAGTTTTAGTTTTTTCCTTACATCCACATTAATGTTCATTTGTTAAGGTTTCTACATATAGAGCACCTGGTGACATCGGCTTACGATATAAAAATGCGTTTTTAGCTTTTCAATTACTCTATATCTCTATATTGTGGCGTATTACTTATTACTGCTATAGACTCTTCTATAGCTTGTAATGTATGTATGTCTGAGGTCCTTAACGATGAGCAACGTTGCATTATCGATGAGGCGCCTGCGCCCGTCGCGTCGCTCGGGCTACAAACCTGCTGACCGGTAACAAGGTCGCCATAACTTTTTAATCGTAAAAAAGCCAAAATAATGGCTTCCAAATAAAAGAGAGTTTTGAAATTATATTTTGAAAAAGGTTTCACACTGCTCACTTAAATTAACGCTGGCTTTTACGTGTTTGCATTGCTTGTTATGAAAAAAAGGTACCTATTGTCTAACAATGTTAGTTAGACAACGACAACAAGCTATAAGCAAATTTATTTCAATTGGATTTTTTTCTCTGTACTCTCTCGATTGCTTACAACGGTTCTCAAATTCCTTCCTTCCTTCCTACCTGCGGGAACAAAACAAGCAAACTGGACATACCTACTCGTACGTAGAAACGTGGTGTTAAAGTGAAGTGTGTTAAATTTTCTCAAACGAAATCATGCTCATAATGCGCATAATGACCAGATATCGAAATTTTAAGGTACCTATATATAGGTATGTGCTTGGAAATACCTACGTATTGGATAAAACCAAAACGACACACCTTGATCTAGAAATTTTCTAAAAATATAAGCGACGGTACAGCCACGTCATGGGCAAGGATTTATAAGCAGGGGGGTAAAAGGTATCCTATCCTATGCTAGGTAGGTATCTATCCTAGATACCTACCTAGCATCTGTGACCGAAAGTATCAGATCTATACTTAGGAAATATATAGGATTAGGATTCTATAATTTGAAATTTTAATATCAGCTCACATAATTTCAAAATGCTACGTTGTTTAAACACACAAACTTAATACAGCTTCATTTTATATTCTGAAACATATTGTATGTAATACAATGGTTTATAAGAATATAAGAAATTATAATTCTTCACCAGCTATCCATAATTGCTGGTCGCTTTTAATGTTTTGGTATATTTACCTACCTAGCTACCCACCTACAGAGCGAATTATCACAATCATTATAACAGTAAAGTTTAAGCCAAGGAAGATAATAACATTACTTTTCTTAAAAAATTACAAAATCATGCTCAATCTTTTATAAGTATGTCCGTATTCCATAACTGATATCTAGATCTAGACACTTATTTTCGTATCCAGATCTGAAATCGCATATTGATAACAACCCTGATTATAAGATACCGTGCGGTTAAATCAAACAAAAGAAAACTCTCGATTTAGGTAAAACAAGACGTTATCGGCGCTACTATCTTTTCCGGTGTATGGTGGTTCTATTTTTGCAATGCATTTTTGAGTAGTGAACAAACATAATGATAAATAAATGGTCATTAGAACCCATGGACGCCCACGCTCACGTAAAAGATAGAAGGTTATTCATAACTCTTAATTTAAGTAACTTTGTATTTTGTCAACCAATGCGTACATTTTTCTAGCACTACTCTTCCCACTTAAGTGTTTGTCGCCTAGTATACTTACAGTTTACGTTTAATTATTCTAATAATCATTTTAAACAGACAAACAAGAATTCTATTGCGCAGTATAGGACATGATAATACAATAATTACTTTTATGATAGTTATTATCGTGATTTCCATCGCAATACCTTAATAATATAATTATTGAAATGTATTTGTTGTTTACTTTAAAATTCAAAGCTTTTATTCCACTTCAATGGTGACTTACAGCATTAGTTAAACTTTCTACTTATTTTGGATTTAGTATCAGATATTTGTATAATAAAAAAAAATTGTGTTCTCAAGAAATGACAGATTTTAAATAAAACTTTCATCGCCTTCTCTACCACTTAATTAATTAAAAAAATCTCTTTCTCATTTATTTAAAATTTATCATCACTTCATCAGTACACTTCACTTCATCATCACATTAAATAAAAAGTTTAAATTAGTTAATTTTAAATTTTAATCCACGAACCAAGTATATAGTATATTCATTTTTAATGAATTAACTAAGAAGCCGTTTCTGCTTCAAACACAATACCCGTACCTGTATTGCATTAGGTATAAATAATAAATGTTAATAAGTCAATTCCCAATGAATACCTTTATTTACTGATATGATTTAAATATTCGCTTCAACAATAGGTGCCTAACCTAGTTTACACTGTAATCTAGAACGTCTTTCCATAAACGCAGATTTGCGATTAAAAATTGGTTTATGTATTGATCAATTAATTTATTTTCATTTATTTATCAAAACCTTAAAGTTATCACTTTGTAAACCTCTTATATCACCTCTTAGATAAATAATTTTAAAGGAAGTCTAGTCTAATCCTAGCTAAAGAATTGATAAAGATATAAAAATAAAGTTAAAGGTTCAATTCTCATAAATTCGGATTTGGGTCAGATTCGAATTTCTGATTATTTTGATAAAATAAAAAGTAAAATATTAATCCACACATTTTTCAAGCCTACTTAGCGTAGGTATATGCAGGCAAATTATAATTATTGATACCTCTGAATAGAAGTAAGATATTTTTGTCATGAACGTGGAAATTTAATTATTAAATTAGGAGTTTTAATAAAATTAATTATTCCCTAATCTTTCATTTTTACTTAATGGAACTCGTCGTTCGCTTTTTCTTGAATTTCAATTAATGAATTCATTAATTTAACTCAATAGTGAATGATTTATTGTTAGTGTATTGCAGTACACGACACAAGTCAAAAGACCATCATTTACGCTTAAATTTTTTTTTCTTAAAAGTTTCTTTAAAACGATTAACGGGACTATTTATAATTTCCGAATATTCTTATTCTTAAAACATGACATTTTCTAATAATTTTGGAATTGGTGCATGTGGTTATTAAACGTCGCTCGTTTCAAGTCATAAAAACCGGTGCAGTAAAAATGGTCCATAGTAAATCAACTAACAAATAGCCATACAAAATTAATGACTGTAATCACCCTACACAGTATCGGAATAGCTTAGGGGGCAACTTTGTCGTATATACCTACTCGTAATTGCTTGTACTAATGTTTTATTTTACCTATTTTTCCACTATTATGGACGTATTGACAGACATCGTCATAAATCAACAACGTGATGGTGTTTGTACCTGTTCTACCTATGTCATACAAAGACTGGTGTAAAGTAGCATTATGTAAGAATACATGGATTCTTTATTAATTGAAAACATTTGCATATGGATGCAACAATCTAATGCGCGTCTTTTAGATAAATATGCACAGGCCCACATATCCACTGCTCAAACAAGTGAACAACTACGCAGTTATTAGGCACAGTTATAATTTCATAATGATTGCAAATTGTTCCTATGAGACAAGTGAATATAAATAATTGAATTAAATGAAAATTAAAAAAAACCACCGACTCAATAATATAATTGCAGATATTGGGTAATTTCCCCACTTTTACCCCGAGAGTCTTTTCAGGGCTCAACTGATTTTCATTGAACATATTATTTTGTAATGTGCACGTGATGCGCTTTCATTTGAGACCCTACTCGATTACTTATATTTGCAGACATTCGGTAATTCTTTCTTTCACCCCCCACAACTTTAAACGACTAAACCGATTTTCATCAAACACGTCTAAAAGCACTCGCCCATAACTCACCTTTCATATAAAAAAAACTAAATTGAAATCGCTTCATCTGTTCGCGAGCTTCGGTGCCACAGACAATGCAGACAGACAGACAAACAGACAGACAGACACGTCAAACTTATAACCCCAGTTCGGGGTTAAAAAGAGAATATTTAACTGAAATTCTCGCTCATTGATTTGCGTCATCGGATCGGATATCCTAGGGAATAAATAAACTGAAAATTTATTCACGGATTTCCTTGTTCTAAAATACGCAGATTCAATATTTACCGCTAAATTTCAAGGACTGAAAACAACTAGTGTTATTTTGCGATAATTTATTAGGTGCAACATGATGCGTGTCCGCCATAAAATGAATTTCTATTTTGAACTTCATTTATATTTTGCAACATCGTCGACCTTCCATAACTTCAAAGCAAGTTTAGTTGACTCATTTACGTAGATTCAAAGTAAAAAGAGGAAAATAGAGATATTTCACGATTCCTTGAGTTGACTGTACTAAGGCCACCCGGTTAGGCCGGCGAATTTGCTTGGTTTCACTAGCATAGGCCACTTTAAAATAAAAATCACTTAGAAAGAAAAGTTAGCAAACAGAAACTTTCATATTCTTATATTTAGAGATACTCGATTATTATACAACGTGAGTTCAACAAATTGAAAATGCCAACAACAACAAACAAAATCTTAAGTGGCCATAAGTGATTGCTGGTGGCTAGAATGTCAGGAGTTTGGTAGGTCAACTACGTCGAGGACACAACAAGCATCCGGCAAAGACACATTAATATTCACACTAATAAATTATTGTTTGTTATGACACAACTCAACAATATTTAAAAGCTATCATTTAGAAAGCGCCGAAAGCTACTGATCTAATTTTTTATTGCACTGTAGATACTTGTACCTACAGACCGAGGTCTTTCGTTTCGGAAGGCTAATGATATCCATATGAAAATAATGACAGTGCGTGAACAAATACATAATTTAAATATCTTTTCTGTAATCAGTGCTCGATTGTTTCTACCTCTAGGTATATGTCAAGGGGCTATTATACTTTTTGTATTTTTATTAATACTCTTCTATACCATTTTTTTATTATTTATACTTTAATTATAACTATAGGTATCCATAAGGATATACTTTAGGAGTGGATATTCCCATGAAAAAAGTTAGCTGCAGTATGCTCTATCATTAGTAGAACTGCACATTAGTTTATAACTTCAATATGAGCTTCGTTTAAGCACAATAAACCTTCATTGGGTTTTAAATCTTTGTGTCATAGTAAATTAATATTTATGTTGATAATAAAACACAACTTATCTAAGGTTGTCTATGTGCACCGATACGGTAGCCATTAAAGGTAATTTAGGGTACCTACCTACGCGTATGATCCAATATAAGCCGTTCCAATCGAGGAATGCACTTAATGTTTTCTGATGTCGTATCGTATCGAACATTAAAGATATTTCCACTCGGGAATATCTTAGATTTTATTACAGGCAGATTTAATCATTGATTGCTCATATTACATTACATAACGTACCAGTACCCACGTCCAGTTTCGCTATAGAAGTGGAAGTTTTACGTGCGGAAATGTTTTAATCGCGCGTTTATACGTGACTTGTTTCATATTCATTAAACACATAAAATATTTTCTGCACCTATGGACAATTAAAAGCGATTACTCAGTCTACCATAATTAATTAAAACTAACAATGTTAAGTGTTTGCGCACCATGCTACGTTCTAAAAATGAATAATGGTATGCGGTCGACGTCAACTTAACGTATGTTTATGTCGAATCCCAAAATAAAGTGTATGAGTTTATCAGAAACGTTTAAATTTAAAGCAATTTCGTCATCATCCAAGGATTATTTTTAAATGCACTTTCTTCCAGAAAGTATTAAAGGTTAGGTTGATTGTACTAAACTGAAAGTAACTTAGGTAGAGTTTTATTTCTAATGTTTAATTTTATACTCTGTTATGTAACTGCTAGGTAGTAGGCACTGTACTGTTTGATAATTAGGTACCTACTATTTATAGTTGGGACAGCTCAACCGAGATATAGGTGAATACTAAGCAATCGGTCTATTTAACTAACAAGTTAAATTCGATTACGCTTAGGCTTCGTTGTACAGTTATAGAATTATATTGTCAATTATTGATTTCAGCATCATGTCAGTTTGATACTGACCAATTTTTTAAATACATAATCTAACATCACGTTTAATTCTTCAAGTCAGTAAAAATAACGTTGATAGGTACCTATTATAAAAATCATAATTTTGATTGTTACAGATGCGTGCCTCAGGTGCCAAGGTGAGAGCAAGAAGGACTCATATGGCAAGCAGGACTGCGTGGTGGTGTGGGGCGAATGCAACCATAGTTTCCACTTCTGCTGTATGTCGCTTTGGGTGAAGCAAAACAACCGATGTCCTCTCTGCCAGCAAGAGTGGTCCATCCAACGCATGGGCAAATAAAAACGATATAATTCTCCACATTGATAATGCGCTGGAACCTTTGACGTTGCATTAACGTCACTATGGCGGAATCAGGAACAAAAAATAGGGCTTGTCAGTTTACAAATTGATTAATATT
Source organism: Erynnis tages (assembly GCA_905147235.1). Taxonomy (NCBI): domain Eukaryota; kingdom Metazoa; phylum Arthropoda; class Insecta; order Lepidoptera; family Hesperiidae; genus Erynnis; species Erynnis tages. The sequence continues at coordinate 6,852,253 of LR990073.1, forward strand.
GTAGACAGGGTATATGTAATTGGCTGCCCTGGTCTCCAGACAATGTCACCGAAACGGCAACCAGGCGCATTAGCAATTTACGAGGTTGGGATTTATACTTGGGACAATACTTCCCTAATCTCATTTGTACTCTGTATATTATAATAATTTATGTATGTAACAGTGCTCGAAATAAAGGTGGAAAATATTTATGTTTTTATTAATTGGTCATCAGAAAACACTTACAGTTCCAGATCATTCTCGATTATGTTGTTAGAGGGAAATTTGATTTTGTCACACGTACCTAAGCAGTCTTTAAATAATAAAAAGCGCATACTTTAACCGATGTCCTATGAACGAGGCAATAATAAAATGCTTATTAATACATTCTAAAGTAAGCTTTAATCGAATTCAATCCATTCTAAGATTGTCAATTATTTTATGTATTTATGTCGTTAAGTGTATAGGTATCGACATAACAGATTCTAAACGGCAGTGTCTATTCTAGCCTTTTCTACCAATTTCGATAGTGTAGAAAACTATTTGGGTAATAATATTGGGTGGTACATTTCTGGAGAATATTATTATACTAAATTTATACTGACACTGACTCTCAGAATACCTATTGGTATTTGTATAATTCCCGCCTTTTTGTTATTTGTGATTTGTGGATTACATGTTTTAATAACAAGGCGTATATTTAAACGAGAAAAGCAATGAGGAAATACGAGTCGGAACATAGAGGCTCGGCACCGTACAGTAATTTATACCTATTTGAGCATTATTTCCTTGCTTACAGTTTTATAATTAAAATGTTTCTTTATAAAACTTATACCATAAGTACTCCATGATTATTATTATGCTTCAATAAACGTTTAAAGAACTTTCAAGTTGAAGTATTGACTTTAAGCACATAAACCTTCAATTATACTCATATTAACATTCATTAAAGACTTTAACTTGAAAACTCTTGGTGGTAGTGAATTTGTAGTGAGTAATTCATCCATTCCCACCGTACGTAATACTAGTAATACGTACCTACTTTAACTACATTTCGAACTGCTTCCTCTTGTTGTTACTCTACTAACTCTAGATAAAGTAGACTGTATATGTAGTATGCTCTTAGGTATAATTTCCTTTTTTTACCGGAGAAATAATTACTAGGTACTACCTAAAAAACCAGACAACCACGGTAAACTGGGTAACCACGTAAATATTAGATACCTAAGAGTACACACATTACTGGAAGAATAAAAAGCCGCCGTGGCATTTAAGTATGATAAAGATCACGACTTTAGAAGTAAGGGCTATAATTAGCGTTATTAGTCTAGGTCTAGAAGCTAGAACGTTACTGCCCACGCATGTCTATAAATAGCAGATTTACTCTGGCCTAGAGCACACATACCCGATGAAAGCATTATACCTACTTTCAACTGTTTGCTGGCAATGTTCCCTTAATATTTAATTATAGATGTATTTATGCAATAGCTAGGCTATACCTGCTGTCACAGTGGCCATTGAACTTTGTTCGACAAATCCAAGGTAATGATAAATTATCATGAAACCATAGTGGTCGAACTTTACCTTAATTATGTATACAACATTTTCATAAGCACTATCAAAATGCAGTGGTGACACCTCTGGTGTTGTAAGTGTTATAGCTCATACGCACGTTAGATGTACGGCATTATTAAAGTCCTAACGACGTAGGTCATGTCAGAAAGTATTCTCGTATTTGTTTTACTCGGAAAAATAGCAATTCCATTTTATCACAAATGTGAGCCTTGCCTTGCTATTTCTCAGAAGTAGGTATGTATTTATGTTGTATTTCTTAGCCTCACTTCTGTATGCTTCTGTTCTTGTAGGTAATTTCATAAATATGTATATCTATGCAATTACCTGCAAAACCGAAATAGCGAGTTGCATGAAAATGCTGCTACTTTATGGTTATAGTGCACAGTCCGCTGTCCGCCGTCGTCAGTCTACCTCGTCGTCGTAGGTCGGACGACAGCCTGTACGGACGGCATTACATACGAGTAAGTATAAGATGAAACATAACAGTGTATTGGGGATAGTCCCCATCTGTTACGTTTCATTCTATTTATAAGAAAATTATAATTTTATCGGCAGCTCCCCGCTCACCTCATACTGTCATAATACACGACGAAAACTAATGACTGTAATTAATCACGACACTGCAAATAGCCATTCATCATGATTAATACAAAATAAATCCCGCCTCTTGTCTTGATCTGTTTGCATTCGTGTACCTAATTAAAAACATGTCAGACAAACTATCTAACCAACGGAATAACCGTCACTACAAAAAGATTGATATATGTATATAAATCATTCTCGTTTCTAACATAAAGTAACTCGTTTAATTTGTTATGGAAAACAAAAAAAATATCTCTTCTCTACACAGCACTGCTCTATGTAGCGTTAAGATTTGCAGAGGCATATAACAACAATTATTTTAGAGGCAGAGCCATTGTAGCTTGTCAGGACGGAGTTATTAAAACCACCGTGGTCCTAGGATCTGGTGGATAGCAACGAATGTAAATGTCCATAATGTTGCTGTGACCATCGACCACTCAACATGTGGTGCTTACTTGTTGGTTTGGTTGGTTTGGATACGATTCGGTATTTTTTTTCTTTCCCACTTTCAACCCCCACAACTTTTAAACGACTCAACCGATTTTTATCAAACATGTCTTAGAACACTCGGCCGTAACTCACGTTTCATACAAAAAAAACTAAATTGAAATTACTTCATCCGTTCGCGAGCTACGGTGCCACGACCGACAGACAAGTGTCTACCTCAGTAGTTAGACACTTGTTTAAAATCTCAAAAGAATGGACAAAATGATTTCACCAACTAATTCAACACTACTTTCCTTTAGCCATGGAACCCATTGAGCCGCATTTAGCAAGTGCCCAGAAAATGATACTTATACTTTCATATAAAAACTGTCGAGGTATATTTTTATTCATAATATGAAATTGGTTCGTAAACAAGGCGTTGATAAATAAAAATTTACTTCTTTTATCGGTGCAGTTCAATGTACTTATGCATATATTTTAGGTGAAGGTTACCTCGATACATAATATTAAAAAAGAACTATTAATTAGGCATGTTGCTACGCCTTCAATTATTTCTCCACCAAGCGGCAGTTGAGTACCGAGGAAGGTAATTTTCTTTATTGTGCCCAGAAGTGAATTAGCAGACCAGAAGGTGACCTAAAATGGTAGCCATAACACAAATTTAGTCAACAAGGTTAAATCAACACTGGTAACATTCATAAATAATCACAACCAAAATTACCTGACAAAAAAATGTAAATAAATGCATCTGAAAAATGACAATGGACTCATAATTACTTTCCTCAGCAACAGCTTCCCAACGAAATACGAGAAACTATCCACTTGACTTCATTCTGTAGTGTGGCGACGTTATACTTAGTAATTGTTATTCCTACAAAAGCGATGAGATTTATCGGATTTTTATTTTACGTACATCTTAGTACTTTATTGCCTTGCAAAACAGGAATCACGTGACCTTTTGCAAAGCCTTGAAGACAGGTTTGTTTTAAAACCAACGTTTAAAATATTATTTTTATATTATCTTCCTTGTAGAACCTAACCCATTTTATCATTCCGTTGATATTGATTTATTTGTATGCAATAGTTATACAAGTAAGCGGATCGGATATTGACCATAAAACTACTTACATACCTAGTTATTTCTTATAGTTTCTATTTTGGAATAAGTGGGTACCTGTTTTTAATTAATGCAATTAAAAATGCAAGTAGGTATTTAGCAAAACCCAAATTTGGGCCAGCAGGATCAGCTAAGACAACCTTAGTCTTATTATAATGTATTATCGCAGTAGAATTTGTTCTAGAGTAGCTATGTGTTAAACCATGTGTTAGTAAATGTTACTAAGAGGATTAGGACAGGAAAACAGCGTAATAATACAAAATACTAGCTGACCCCGCGGACGTTGCTTTGCCATAAAAGTTATCGAGCGTTAAAAAGCGACTATTAAAAATAGGGGTTGGTGATGGAAGGGTGAAAATTTAGGGTTGTATGTATTTTTTGATGTCACATAAATAAAAATAAAAAAAATTGTCCAAAAAATAAAATAAAAATATTAGGTGTGGACAACCCTTAGAGGTATGAAATATAGACAGTAGCCGATTCTCAGACCTACTGAATATGCATATAAAATTTCATAAAAATCGGTCAAGCCGTTTCGGAGGAGTATGGTAACTAAAACTGTGACATGAGAATTTTATATAAGTACTAGCTGACCCGGCAAACGTTGTTTTGCCATATAAATAATTAATTACTAAAATGGCTATTAAAAAATAAGAGTTGATCGTAGAAGGGTGAAAATTGAGGATTGTATGTATTTTTGTATGTTGTATCATAAAAAAATAGAAATTAAAAATTTTGTCTAAAAAATAAAAAATAAAATTTAGGGGTGGACTACCCCTAACATTTAGGGGGATGAAAAATAGATGTTGGCCGATTCTCATAGATACCGGATAAGCACAAAAAATTTCATCAAAATCGGTCAAGCCGTTTCGGAGGAGTATGGCAACGAAAACTGTAACACGAGAATTTTATATATTAGATAATATTCGCATAAACTTTGAAAGTGAATCAATAAATAAATTATTTTCTGGCTTTAACCTTGACATAAACCTATTTATTAGTCAGTATGATTGTATAATCAATAACGCTGAATGCATATAGGTGTACCTACAAACGAAAATACCTGTGCTTCCACATCGTTATGGCAATGGTAAAAGCACAACAAACCACATGTCGTGATTAAACTACGAGTACTTATCGTATGTACTCATATAAACAATTTCATCGATTCAGTTCTTAGAAAATCGAGTAAGTAACCTACACCTAGTACCGACGCTAACAACATAGTTAAGGAGTACAGTATGTGGGTAGGTAAGTGGTAGGTAGACATAAGTAGTAGCTCGCCCGGAGGCACCTTACCGCCAACCTCTTAACCCGCCGTAATGCAGCATGTCCTGCATGTATTTTGTTTCAGTTGGGGTGGTAGGTACGTTTGTCGATGATACTATTATTGATAAAGTTCTACATCAACACATGTACATGAAGCCTGACTGTCTTTATTAATGTACCTACTTACCATTCCAGTTCTTACTGTATCTCAATTATGTAATAATTGAAATTATTTTTACATAGGTAATTAAGATGTTTTTCACTTTTCAGCCTTAAGGAAAATCTTCTTATGGAAGTGATCTTAATAACAAACTAATAGCTCGCAACAGTAGCAACTCGTAATTTAACCCACCACACATTGGTTGGCACCAATGACAAATTAATTTGGGTCTTACTACTCACTTTTATTAAGTTTTATTATTGATAGTTTATTCAACGCTAACGTTCCCTTAGGTGCAATAACAATAATATGTGAAACTTGCAAATAAATATATGAGTTATTCTATTGGTAGCAAAAGTCTAATTTTACCATTAAAAAAGTACCTACTTAGGTATCTAACTATCTTTTGAATGAACCTTTGATTTAATATGCATCATCATGCACATTTTGTACAAATCCGGTATACCTATTTGATATCGCGATGCAACTTGGCACAAGATAATAAATGCGGCGTGAGGTGAAAAGAGGATTAGAGGTTAGATATCGTATAATGAAGGGTGGTACTGATTTATTGATATTTACTTTCATTTTAAAATGTGCAATCGGAACGCTAAACACTAGACTTTTCTAGACTTACGCAGTTACCCACTTCGCTATTAATCGCTATTGTAATCATTTTTTATTATCCTACGGAGACACTATTAATAAATGTAGCTCTAGCCTTAGACATACTCGTAAGTAAAGCAGACTTGTACGAGTAATTTGAAGTGAAACCTTCTTTAGCGGCGCTGAGCACGTTTTGGTATGGGCACAGACTACATAAGGTATCGGATACACAAGGTATCGGTAAAAAATGTTAAACTCGCGACAGGACACGTGACCCTGATATGAAAATGCGTAAGCGAAAATGCAATGGAAAATACGTAAGATGGTAACTATGGAAACTGTCAAAAGGAAGCATTCATAAACAAAGTGCGTCTAATTAGATGGTAACTATGGAAACTGTCATAAGGAAAAATTCATAAATATAGGAAAAGCTAAATATTATAATTAGGTACGTATTGTGATTTTGGATTCGACATTGTGATTATTAGCATTAAATGTCGTTTCTTTTTTTGCAGAGAAACTCAATTGTGTTTTAATGGCGACAGTTCATGTCGTCCAAATCACCAAGAAAACACATATTGTAAGTTTTAACTTCTGTCAGCGCTCCCGCAGTGCAACCCGTTGTTTTTTTCAGTGATGTTATTTGTGCAGAATATAGGAAATAATAAAAACATTAAAATTTATTATTATAATTTAAAGAATACTGTGAAAACTAACTACAGTTAAAATCTAACAGTTAAAATCATTATAAATAAATACAAGTAAATAGCCTACCTACTAACCAAAACTGCCTTTTCGCGAACTCTACATAAACTTGAATGACTCTATGTGTTGATATAGAGTCACCTTTGTTCAAGTTAGGACCCTCATAAATCTATTTTCCATTTGCTACAGCCTTCTTGTCAAGGAGAGTTTTTAATTGATTTGTAACTATGCAGTACTGCTGTGAGCCTGGCCTGTTAGTATGATTGTGGCGTAGGTAGGTAGGTACAGAAAATAGTTTTCCACATGTATAAAATTTAGAGGGTTAACTTGTTCTACTCATACGATGACCCTTTCTCAACGCTGGCTAAGTCTTCTGTATTAACATTTTTTGCTCGCCCGAAATTATATTCTTCGTGAAGTAGCATGTAGGTACTAGGTCTAATAGTAGGGAATGGAATCCCGCAAAAAATGTTAATCCAGGTATTTGCGGGACTGAGAGGTCTAAGTCCCGCGGGATTCTGGTATATGCGGGATCCCGCATGTTTCTGAAAGTTATTGAGAAAAGAGAAACATCCTATTACCGTTGGTATAATTGACATTTTAACATAATCATATTTTATTCTTAACATAATCATACGTTAGCAAAATTATGACCCTGTGTCTAAGTTGTCGTGTCGCACAAAAAAGTTGCTCGTACGGCATAAAACGGCGATAGCTCAATACAGAGCCCTGTCGTAATTATGATTGTGAGACCGTCGTATTGGTTGATCGGTTAGTTATGTCAGCCAATTAGGACAAGGCCTTACTTAATGAGATTAATAATAGTGACGTCATTGCTTTTACCGAAATAAATGAAATAGCATGAGGAAGTTTGTAAAACTGCATTCGGCTGAGATAAAAAGCATTTATAGATACGCGACACACCTTCCGTGATAAGATTTATTAAAAATAGGCATTATTATTTTGATAGTGATAAAATATTTTTTTCATATAAGTAGGTATCGTATATCAGTCGTAACATTTTGTAAAAAATAACTTTAGAAAAATATTTATCTACTACTTAGAAAAATGATTACCTTTTCCAAAAACATTTTATCTATCGATAAAATCGTTGTGCATGATTGATTTAAATATCTACTTAGTAAGATGTTGATATTATTATTTATTTTGGAGTATTTATAGTAAGAATCATTTCTTTCGTTGTGACTGTGTTTCGTTGTATAGTGGGGTACCTATGGGTTTCGTACAAACCCAACTCCTACAAAAAATTAAAATAATTCTTGTAAAACAGATTTCTGCGAAAATCTATGGAAATATGGTAGAGTCTATCATGTTTACTTATATAATATAATTATGGTTATTACGTTCAGGTTAATTTTTTTCTGTCCTATAGAGTATTAATTCAATAGTTATTTGTTGCTAACATAAGATATCAACGATTTACTATAATGCCGAGTACAGCATAGTCAGCATAATTAAAAAAATCTTATAAAAATGTATCAATCCTGAACTTTGTCTTCCACTATCAGAAGACATAATGGATACTATTATATTTAGACGGCGACATTGGATGAAATCAATAGAATAACATCAAAGCCGAGCATGAAACTAGTTAGACAAATTTTTCTGTACGCCTATTTAGAACAAAAATCTAAAATGGAAATCCAGTCCAATCGTGAAACATAATCGATATTATGGTTATTCTAACACAAAACTAGGTCTATTGCAATAAACAATGATTGCTAAGACCCAGACAATCTAGGGCGCATGAGACGGTTATGGGTTGGTTATGAGCGCCAAGATGACAGCATCAACTAAAGAGTTGACCTTTTTTTGTAAAAAAAAGGACGTCCTGCAAATGTATCTCGTCGTTTTCGTTTGTTTAAAAGCTAACGAGAAAATTGAAAAAAAGACAAGCGAACGAAAATTTTGATAGAAGCACTATTCTGGTTGGTTTTATTTTTCATCTTATCCGAGAAATATGTATGTCATTTAGGCCACAAATTTTAAGTCCTTATCCTCGGCATCGTCTGATCTGCGCCAATATGCGCCTCTACAAAATTCCGCCTGAAAGACCTTGGTACATATCCTTACATCTAGGCAATCACGATGCAAAAAAAAAACAAATTAGGCAACTGTATCAATTGCTTTTTTTGCTGGAACAACTTACACAAAGAGTAAAAATATCGAGTCGAAAATATGTCGAGTTTAGACAAAGCGACATTTAAACATATTATTATATTATGGAGTGAGTTCCTGGTAGCCCGTTTTTTGTCGGTGCAAAATGCCTTGAATCTCAAGTGGCATTTGAGCGGGTCGACCGCCGCCGGCACGTTTCGCCACACCCGGCCAGGCCTCCCCAGCCAGCCAATCCGAAGGCTCCACCGCAAACTGTAATCAGTAAGAATCTACTTTCGATGCATTGGACTTTATTCAGCCTTGGAAATATTATTGCGTCAGCTAACGATGTATTTGAATCTAAGGCTATCTGGCCATCTAATTGTTTTGCTGAAAAACAAGTGACGCGACGCATTATTTTTCGTGTTCGTATAATTGATTTGAGTATGCCACATCCTGGTGAGATGTTAATACCAAAAGCAACCTGTTTTATCATTCTCAGGTGTTGTTTAAAAAAATATTTAGAATAGTAATATATGATTAGTTATGTTAATATTAATAAATAGGTACAATTGTTTTACTATAAAAATACATTTTAGGGATTATCTCTTAACTCTTGGACTTAAGAATAACCAGGTCTTCCTCCTCCTTAACTGTCCATAAGTTAAAACACAGATATCCGTTTAAAATTATAGGTAAGCACATAATAATCAATTGACACTTCGTCAGGTGGCCTGCGTGCCTTTTTTCTAACTAAATCTAATCCAATTAAGTACCTAATTACATTCTTCAATAAAAGAAATAAAATTGACTAAGGCTACGAGATAATAATGCTACTATACCTATGTATTAAATAAATTACAGACTGTAGAGCTACAATGGAAATACCTACTATGCCTAATCCACCGTCGGCGTCGTAACCCGCCATGACGCAGCATGTTCATCATTTTTTTGTGACGGTTAGGAGGAGTAGGTTCCTAGTGTTTGCCGTACTTCGTTCACGGTAACAATATACTTAGTCAAATAACAACTAACTAAATATACTTACTAGAAAAAGTAATTACTATATAATACTATATTACTCCACATAGTAGCAACACATCAACCCAACCTCAAATACTATTATAGATTCTACCCTACTTAATTTCGGACTTGGGTGTCCAGGAATTGAAGTGTCTCCCTAACATGGGCATCCCTGGGTGCCCATTCACTTAAAAAAAAGAATCTTTGTTTGCGGTGTACATAGTTCTCATGTTATTCATCAAAACCTTCTAATAATTTAACATACCTAAGTTGTTTTTGGTGTGTATAGAGCCTTAAAGAACCGGTCATTAATTACTAATTACTGTGTAGAAGATCAAAGATTTTAATCAATCGACCCCATTGTACTTTACCCATTAAAGTCGATTGAACAGCAAGGCCATCCATGATAAATCCTTTAATTACGACTCTATACCTACAATGCTGTATTTGTCAACTTCGGATATAAACTAATGAATACCATCATTAATCAGGAAATTATCAAGCACTCGAAGAACGCACGTTCTTTATGTGAAGCATTGTATATTTTTATGTTTCCTTTTTATATCACTGAAAATCACGTAAGTTTATCAACCTCGTAGGTACCTCTTCATAAATAGATAGATTATTGTCAGTACAATTTCAATACCAGATGTATTTTTTATTCAAATGAAAAAGTTAAATGAATAGATCAGAATACCAAAAGGCTGTTTTGGTTAGGAACATACAGATAAATACCTACTGTAAATAAATTTTGGTTCATTGAAAGTTTTTGTCAATCATGAATTTGTGTCATGTTTATTTATTTAAATTTATATTTATCAATTCCAACCCGATTGTAATCCGTCGTGTAATACAATAAGCTTGTATTCACTCAAAGGAATAATGTCATTTTTATTACGGAGAGAGGTGCCAGTGTGTATTGAAGTTTTGCCTAACATTGATTTAGGATTCTGAGATATTACAACCCTTGCGGTGAACTTCCATTACGTATGGAGTTATCTAGAGCCATCTAGTGTATTTACAAACTTGCGTAAGAAGGTTTAAGAATTTTCTGCGGGCATAACGGATAGGTAGAGTCGCGGCATAGACATTCTCTGAAGATGCATTCGCGTTACCCTTTACCTGCAGTAAATTTCCACGCGACAACGCATATTGAATAGATGTTTATGAAACACTACACGTATGGGATCGGTTGTATACACATAATCGGATACGACGACCAGAAAATTCGACGTCCAATACGATTGGTGGGGAAAGCAACGTAACACTCTTTGTTCGACTTGCGTATAATGTAAGTATATTCTAGAACTAATGTCATCAGACGAATGATGTAATGTTTGATTACCGCAGGCTACATGAGCACTAAGATCTTATGAATGTTAAATGTTTTAATTTGTGTTACCTAAAGATAGAAGAAAGACAAAAATTATTTAGCAAAGCAAATTAAATGAAATGCCTATTACAAAAGTTGCAATGTATAAAAATCTGTAAAACAATGAATTTCCGCAAAATAATGCATGATAATAAATTAAAAGCACTTTTTTATTTGGAGTTAACTCTTTTAAAATCAATTATGAACTAATTATATTGCAGTATGATTTTCGACCGATAAATGAGCACGCGTGACAGCAATAGCGTGTGTCAGTATCAGTCTACTGTCATCTGCTCACAATTTCTTAAATTATACATGGGGTATAGAAATAGCCAGGTGAAGCTTATTCAACCCCATGCTTTTTTATCATTTAAATAGTCCTGTATTGTATAATTATGCCTTTCGGCATAGGACTGTCTTAATTGTTCTCTTAAATTTATGGAAAGGCAGGGATTGAATTTTGTCTGGAATGTTATTATACATTCTCACAGACATACCTATAAATGACTGGCTTTTCTTATGAAGCCTGCATTTAATTGTTTGATTATACCTAAGCGTCATTTGTTTTGAGCGCAAAGGAGCTATGTCACAAATTAACGTTTGCTTGCCGGCAGATACAGATTTAACGAGACTATTCTGGTTTGAGCTTAAGAAAATTAGCTGCAGCTACTTTTTATAAGTTCGTACCATAGAAGACAAATGAAGCAATGTATGACGTCTAGTACAAAAATAAATCTTAAATAATATAGTCAAACTTTTGCAACGGTGTTTAACAAAATAAAAATTTAGTTAAGTAATATATTTTTTACCTAACTAATTGTATATTTTCATGTACCTATTGATATTCGGTTTAATTAAACCTATTGCTTTTAATATTTAGCTGAATTCCGAATGTTGAAAAAGTAATCCTACAGCAGAGTATTTGTGGCATATCTAAAATTTACTGCTGTTGGAATTAAACTTGTATTGCTACATTTGCTACCTTGAGCAAGCGGATAGAATGAGGACACGATGCGATGGAAAACGAAAAGCCGGAGATAAAATTCGCAAATGAAGATATGAAAACAAGGTGAATTCTCTTTATATCCTATACGTTAATTAATTATTCTTAACAAATACCTAAAGAGAATTCACCTTGTCTGTATATTTCATTGGTCTTGGTTAAATAAGAATCACATTTTAATAGTCTCAAAAGTTTGAGTATCAGTAGATACATATTTATAAAATTCTTCCTTTTACTTAAACATCTTGTTTTAGTAAAACATTTCGGAGAGTTTATTTTGCCTGCCAGACGAGTATACAGGTTGAAGTTTTCTGGCGTGCATGTATGACAAACTCCGAAACTATGAGGAAAAGCGATAAATACTGAAAAAAAATCATTGGATTTTTCAAAATTCGATATAAGTATGTAGGTAGATACTATTTTTGAAAATTCGATATTACCTACACCATTCGATAGTGTCACTGCCTAATAAGGAGGACATTATTATACACGGCAAACTTAAAGATAGACTTCATTTTTAACATGCGTTTTTTTATATAAACCTTAACTGATTAGTGTTAGCGATCAAAATAATGGTCATTGTTCCTAATTCGCAACTGGATTCGACGTCTCATGGATTGTGTTGCATGCAACATTACAATAATTCTCAGTCAACATTAAAAAGAAGAAAATAGCTGAATGGATTTGAATGAAATTTTGTACCCAGATAGTAATTTTGTTGTTGCTGTTTTCTTCTTTTTTATGCTACTTATTGGATAAGCAAAACGTTATGGTAGTTTTTATAAAGGGCCTGTTTTTTATTTTTCAACTATTCATGCCGTCCGCATATTATATGGAGAACATAAAAATCAAAGTGCATACTGTTTAGCATCTATTTTGAATAAACAACAGCGTAACACTCTACTTAATAATGAACGTGTATTCGCATATAATAAATAATAAATATTGTCATCATTGTAAGCGTTACACGGATCGAGACGTTTAGTGTCTATTGGAAAATTCCTCAACTGATCGCCGCAATTACTTCAATCTAGTGTACGGCCGCAGCGGCGCCTACTTTAAAATAGGCTCTCCATTTTTTCTCATTTTCCCAGGGATAATTCAAACAGCTCTCTTCGTGTTCGTTCGGTGTAGATTCTGCAGCGAACTGAGAGAGCGACGACGGTGGGTCCCGGAAAACTGCGAAGGTTTATTATTTGTCAACAACAACATAACAAAAAATACATGTAGCTACGCCCTCACGCCTTGGCAAGATGAATCGGTGAAATTTCAAATTTATGTAGTATGTCACTACTTTAAAGATTGATGTTATGTTAGAAATCATTAAAGTACTGCCCACTCAAAAAACAACAGCGTCTATAACAAATTTCTATTTTTAAAATGTAAATTTCAAACTATTCTTTACATTAAAGTCAAGTTGCTAGAGTTCACACAGGCATCAATTTAAATACATTTATATTCAACGTCCTAATTACGAATGTTCGTTACCTAATATACCTACCTCCTATGTGTATACATCGCCATTACAATAATTGTGTGGAGAATATGTACATATGTGAACAATATTTATATGTATACAGAGCCGAAACATCAAAATGAATGTCGATAAAACATGTTTGCATTGCAGTTCGGTTTCCTAATTAGGTACGATGATTAAAAATACCGAATAAACTGCAAATTTTAAAGCGTTAAAGCTAACAGCATTAATCATTCTCCAATCATGCTAATATTGGAAAAATAATGGGTTGTGCAATGGTTAGTTAGTCGGAAAATTTCGTCAATTAAGTACCAACGAATTACATGGAAACGTGAAATACGTTATAGGTAATGGCGCAAAATAGTGTGTGGAGGTCAATGACGTCAGCCTTAGAAAGTACAGGCTCGCAGTATCTTGTATAGGTACGCGTGGTGTGGTGTGGAGGTGTGGCGCGTCCCTCGTTGGACTGACTGAGCTGCCAGCGTGGGTGTGCGCGTGCGTCTAATTCTGTCACGCTAACGCAACACAGCAACTGCTGTAAAATATTGCATCAACCACTAATTCCAGTGTTTTTATCAAATCCACAAATTTAACTATCTCTATCAACATACACTAAAGATATGCATACAGTTTTATTTCATAAAAAACGGCAAAATAGTTACGTAACGGTTGTGAAACCCTCATACAAACTATGTAAGTACTCATACCAACTACATAAGAATACGGTCTCGTGTAATTCGATTCGTCCTTGAGTCAAACGTAACAACTTATTTAACAAAACATTTTAAGTCCAGTATAATACAATGTTGTGTAGTCATATAACTTATCTATTGAATACGGATTTCCCGTTCGTTGTGTAGGTAATTAAATGAATTTGGCCCCTGTTTTTGCAGCATTAACAATGTACATTTTCCTGCGATGACGCATTCGTCGCTGGCAGCCTCTGATTGGTGGGATCTACCAAGCCCCCAGACGTCATGCGATATCGCGGGGCCGGTGCCACGGCACACGTGACTTTTGGCACAGCAAAGTCATTAAAATACTTCACATTGTGAAAATATAATACACATTCACACAATAGGAAACATCCGTTCTTGGTAGATAGTAAAACTAATGACAAGTAATAAGTAAATAGTAATTGTCCGTCTAGTGAAACGAACTACAGGAGACCACCAAACAAACTGAAGTAATGACCCGTAACATTTTTAGGATATCTTAAATATATAAATATACTTACTAGAAAAACTACGAATTATTTTGGCACAAATAAAAGCTATTTTAATTTAATTGTACCCAACTTTCCATGATTATCTACTCGTATCAATTTTATATTCTTAAGTATAGAAGAAATAAGTAATTCGATGGACTCTAGTTGTACATCAACACCTTTTATCACTTTTATATAAGTTACATCTAAGTACCCCTTTTTATTTTTTGCTTAAAACGTTTTTGAAAATGTGATATTGGTTCCATGTCAGGCACGAGCATAATAATTCATAGAATAGGTAGGTATCCTAGTAAATTAAAGTTATGACCGAAAATAACATAAGATAATATTTCGGTACAAATATCTGTTTGCCTTTGTGTTTCAAAGTGAATTGCGATTCAATTAAATTATCTGATGACGAAATTGTGTAAGCGCTATAAGGTTACAAGGATGTAATGGATGCCGTTTTATGATGCTATGATTTTGCTTCATGATGGTTTTAGGAGTTTGTATTAACCCCCCCAGGTCTCTCTGTAACCCATTGAAGACCCACTGCGATGTCGGGTCTCATCCCACAATGAGAAGGATGAAGGCCTTAGTCAATAACCCTGGCGTAATGCTGGTTGATGGATATGATCAGGTAACAGAAAAAAAATCTTCCCTACTCCGATCCTTGCTATTCGTAGTGTAATTGTAGTGTAACGTGTAATTAATTAAATGTATTGGAAAAAAGGTCAATTATATAATTATCTATTATTAATAATTAGTTAGGTACGTCTTCAATATAATTTTAATTCCTAACTAGATACCTATCGATGCTATTTCAGTATACACGTGATAGATCTACGGCCTTGGCGATATCTGACACGACATAAAAAACCGTGTGGGTGTGTTCCACTCTAACCGCAAACATGAATAATTGAATATTTATTTGCTGCTTCTGTAACAGAAACGTTGAAACCAACACCTTTTTCTACATAAAACATTTAAGATTATGCTACAACTAAACTCTAACTATTCAGCCTTTTCTATGTTATTTCTCATCCCCCGTATTCCCCTATCTCCCTGTATCCGTATTCCGCTGAATAGAACCTCTCTAACTTAAATAATTCAACACTGTTGAATTAAACTACACCTATAAAAATTATTAGGTATACTTAAAAAATATAACTACCTGACTCTACACAATATGTTGCTATAGAATGAACTCGTACACAATGTCTTCTTACAATTTTATTGTTTTGGCAGTCTGGGGGTACTTGATGTGTGACGGTACTCACGCATACTCTGTAACGAGGGTCAATTGGCCCGAAAAGTTCACAAAAAACTTAATTGACAGCAATAAAGATACTTGTTAGACGATTTGCGTCAACAATTTCATTGACGTCATAGAGTTTGCACTAGGCTCTACCAAGGTTGCATTTTATTATCCTGCGTAAAATAAGAATGTTAAAAGTTTCATATATAGGAGGACGAGCAGGCTGAAATTTAGGAATCTATTTAAAATTACTTTTTCAACGAGCTAAACTTAACTTGATATTTTTAACCTTCCCTCATTGCACGGATTCGAATTACATCACCAAACCTTAAAGTCTGATTTTGATACAATAATTGTGTTTATTTAATATAATATATTTCCATAAACGAATGGAACTCCTTCAAATTGTAATAGTAAACAAAGTTTTGTAGGTAAGAAACCTTATAATAGATATTTATTTTAACCAGAAGTATCCGACCCCTTGTAAGAAATAGGAAAACACACCTACCTACCTATATTGTTGTTCACTCACGACTTCCTACTGTGAAGTGTGTGTGAATACTATTTACCATGTTTTAAACAATTTGTACCAAAATTGTTGGAGCTGTTTATTTTTCATTTCTTAGAAATATGATTTCATGATTGTTTAGATTTTATTGCAATAAAAATAAAATAAATGGGTTAGGCCATAGAAAACACTGTGTCACTGTGTTACCTATTTTATTTAAATAGTATTGTTATTATCGATTACTTAGTGAAGTTTGTATAGAGAAACTATGCTCATGAAAATGACTGCATCACTGAAAATAAACGAGACAAACGATCACGTGTAACAAACGAAAACTTTTAATAAGTAGATGTTAATTTGACAAATGTGTATTCTAATCTCTGCATGACCTCCAGGTTAAACACAAATAAACCTTCGGACGCACACGTGCAAATATTGTAGGCGTGTTCTTGTACATACGTGCACGTAACTGGTTGTAGTTATGCAGAAAACGCACACAAGCAAAATGCTTTGCATGTATGCAGTACTAAGAATGCGATTCATTTGAAAAGGCGCCAGCAGACACGTATGCCAGTTGCCAGTCACTTGACCGTCTCAGTAACTCGCTGCACAAAAGCAAAATGCTGTTAATTCTACCTAGAACAACCTGAATGAAACCTTAAGGATGGCTAGTTTAAACTGAAGTTCCATTTCAATAATCCTTTCGTCAGCGAAGCAGCGCAGACTTGGCGAGGAATGAAGATTTTCCAGTTAAGATCTGAAATGTCGTATCTTATACCTGATGCTATATTAATTTCAACTTTTGGATTTGCAACATAAGTTTATATTTAGTCGCTAATAATTAAATCGGTACCAAAACTTCTGTCTGTATGTAATTATTTGTGGCAATATGTAAGTCTAACATAAATTTTACCTAATAATGGAATAAAACTGGAATATAAAAGGACATTTAATTCAATATAACATTCAAAAGGCATAATAATTATCTGTCGCAATATGTACATAAGTCTAACATAAATTTTACCTAATAATGGAATAAAACTGGAATATAAAAGGACATTTAATTCAATATAACATTTAAAAGACATAATTACTATAATTTATTGTATTTGTAGGTAACTTTCGGATTGTAAGAATTATATTGACTAATCTTACTGCACGGCTTAGCTACCTTTCCTCTTTGTTTCAGTCACTGCACTTAGTTACAATTTATGGGTAATTATTATGAATATAATTAATAATTTTTGCAAAAATTTATTCTATGACCCCGACGTGATTTGAACACGCAACCTTCTGATCTGGAGTCAGACGCGCTACCGTTGCGCCACGGAGTCGTTAGGTGAAAGTTTTAAAATAATGTATTGTATCCACGTACTAAATTATTGATTTTTAATTTATTCAATTATGTGGTACCTATATTAATTACATGATAATTTCAAACTCTACATTGAAATTTTTGTAAAAATCCGTTACTTAAAATTAACTATTATTAATTAATAGCAGTCAGTTTCCATCTAGTGTCGTAAAATAAAACTATTTACTTTTCACAGTTCGTGCTATGACTTTTGTTAGTAACTATGTAACCAGATGGCGCTGTATCAAACCTGCGATTACAAGATTATACAATAGATTGTAAGAAATCTTTTAAAAATAATCAACTTACAATAATAATATCTCATAATTATTTAATTAAACCTTAACGTGAAGTGGTCTATCTACTAAAAAACAACTATATTTGAATCTCTTTCATAATATGTAATATAAACTTTAAAATTTACTTACTTTAAATACCTATTAACTGTTTGTTACATTATATTTATACCATTTTATCTATTGAAATATTATAATCATTAAAGTTACAAATTATTAAATTCGATATTATTGTCGATAGCCCCTGTGGCCTAATGGATAAGGCATCGGCCTCCTAAGCCGGGGATTGTGGGTTCGAGTCCCACCAGGGGTACGTTATTACAGTTATCTTCCTTTTAGACATTTTACTAGTACTAATTCAGTCAAAATATATTTCCCATATTATTGTTTGCATGCAAAATAATAAAAATTATGTATAATACAAAAAACTAAAAAATCTACAACTAGAAATAAAGATAATAATATAAAAAAACGTTTTAACATTTTCGAAAAAATTTATTACATTCAAAACACTCGTAATAATGAGATCATAAGGGAGAGTCCTACATGACCTATCCAAAGAGGAGTGCTGGTGGCCGACGAACCGAGCAGAGGCAAGCAGCGGGCGCCTGTATGGCGGATGTAATAACCTACTTGGTGAGGCAGCCGACAATCTTTATCTGCAAACATAACAATAAAGTTATAAAAATACATACATGTTAAGCTACTAATTAATTTTGTTGAAGAGATCACTTCTAAAGACTTTGTTTTTTTATTTACACTTTTTTTTCGAATATATTTAATACTTTTACTACAGACAAATATAATAATGAACCAGAAAATATAATATAGGTATTTTTACCGACTTCAAAAAAGGAGTTTATCATTAAATTTTGAAGATGTAACAAACAGATATTTTCAAATCTACGTACAGAGGCGCCGTGGCTTAGTTGGTTAAAGCGCCTGTCTAGTAAACAGGAGATCGGGGGTTCGAATCCCCCCGGGGCCTTAATAAATATAAAAATTACATTTTTGTCAATATCCAGAAAATTAGGTTATTTTGAAAAATATATTATTTTTATTTTTTGTATTTTAAGCGGTAATTTTCGTATCTAAATTAAAAAAATACATTTCATTTGTATTAAATTCGTCTTGGTTTTTCAAGTACAACAAAATCTTTTATTTGCTATAGGTACTGACCATAAGTTTCAAAAAATAAAATTTTAAAAATAAGCGTTCTTTAAAATTAACTTGGCTAATGTGGGGAAGGCGGGTCGGTTCGAAATTATAAAATGCCAATCGAAAGAATGCACAAAAAATCATAAAATGTCTTCCTTACTTCAGCTAACATTTTGTCCACTACTGGACGTAGGCTTCTCCTAAGGCGCAAAACTGAGCTCACCTCTGCAGCTCTTCATCCAGTGCCTTTCCGCCGCAGATTGTCGCACCATCGAGCAGGAGGGCAGGAGGGCATCTCACGCTACATTTGCAATGCCCTTTTGCCACTTCAGTGACTTTTGTCGTCATAAGAATTCCATCGTTTCGGATTTTATCTCTGACGGACACACCGAGCGTAGACCTTTCCGAAGCTCGCTGAGTGACTTTCAATCTGAACCTCCTGGGCTTCTGTTAGTGTCAACGTCTCGACTCCGTAGGTCATCACCGGTAGGACACACCGATCGAAGAATTAGGTCTTTAAGCTGTGTTAAAATACGAGTATACGAATGATCCGTAGCGAGAAGGTAGTGTAGATACTCTAGGTACTTACGAGCGCATAGGTTCAGGGTAGAGAGCGCGGTGACTACAAAATGTGCTGGCGGACAGAAGTCAGGGGATGGACATGGCGTCGTCAGGTTAAAAGAATAAGATTCCCGCTCGTTTATGGTCTGACAGGAATGTGATGTCTCGGACCCCCGCCACATGCATACCAGTATTCGGCCTTGACCGTCATTACGAAACTGCAAATAAAATATAATTTATACGTTGACGTCTCAAGGGTATAAACGCTTGTTTAGTCTCCGTTTGCTAATTTAACACCGAATTGTCTGCAATCCATTAGTGATCCTCTCCTCCTCTTTAAATGAGAGAGATGTAGGCTTTAATCCACCACACTGGCCTAATTCGTGACTTGACATATCTTTAAGAAGATCATGGGGAGCTTTCAGGTGTGTTTCCTCACGATATTTTCCACTTTTGCGTAACAGAATAACTTTAGGAAAGTTATTGGGCCTTCAGCAAGACCCAACAATAGGGAATTTCACACCATGCAAGGAAAAATCCAAAATTATGTAATATTGATAGATTTTGTTAAAAGTAAGTGAAAAATGGTGATTTCTGTTCTGAAAAATGTAGTATACATTTATTATTTCATATTTTAAATTCAGGTTTGTTAATCTGTTTTTCAAAAGTCAAAAACGCTATACGCCATGAAAGCTATCGGCGTGACGTCATTAGCAGTGTAAATAAACAATGGAGTCTTTGTTTACCTGTATTTTTATTGATAATTTCTCAGTTTTCTTGAACACCGCCACGAGACACCAACGATAAGGACTGTAACTCATTGTGTTTTTGCAAAAATAACTTTCTTCCTTTACTGAGATGTCATATGAGACGTATTGTTTACAGTGCGAGTGACGTCACTAGCATGGCAGCAGCGCCGAGACGGCCGAAACCGTGTTTTCGCGGGGATTTTTGAAATTTAAATTGAAACGTCTTTTTTTACACAATATTTGTTTGCAAAAGCATTTTTTACAATTTTTTATGGGTTTTTATGACTAACGAATTCATGTAAAAAGCTTTTTGACCTAGGCCGTAATACCCTATTGTCTAAATAGATGTCACTACTTGCCTGTACAGTAATCAGAGGTCGTTGCCTCAGGTAGAAAGGATGGATCCGATAATTTTGTTCCCTGCCTGGTAGAACGAAGTCTTCATAAGGGACCTGAAGAAACTCTGTGCCATTTACTGGGCACTGAGACCCAAAAATCCTCATTGGAACTGCACTGTTTACGATGTAGGTGTCTATGACATTGATCGTATCCAAAACTGATGTTGAAGGTACCTGAAAATTTAAGTTCCCTTGTTAGTAAAATGTAAATTTTTAAAAATTGGTCATGACTTAAGTCTTACTGCCGTACTTAGAGACGTTCATTAACGTTAATGGTTCATTATGAAAATAACGATGACACTTATGTCAATACGAATAAAGACGATTTTAATTGTTTGTTAATGAACATTACGTTAAATGACGTCTCTGAGTGCGGTGTTAGACTTTCTCATCAACCAGGCCTTATACAGAATGTCATTAAGTACATCCTATACACCCCATTCATTTGTATAATTATGATGCATGAAGTTTTAAGTTAAGAAATAAATAAAAAGATTCATTATAAGTAAATAGAAACAATAATTTTTGAACTCTTTTCCTATAAGTTCATTCTTCCCCATCGATTTTACTACAAAAAAACATGTCAAACAAAATAAAAGCCTAGAAGTCATACCCTCAGAAACAACTCTGAATAGTCGAGATAAACGTTATTAATGTTCTGAAAGTCTGTGAGTTCCATGGAGGCATAAGCGAAATGCACATCAAAGTAGCTGTTCCGTAATGTCAACATTAAATCTCGGGCTCTGTCCAGTTCCGTCGACGACGGTCTGTCACTGGGGCTGATGACGAGCACCAGCGTGCTGTGACCCGCGCTCGCCCTTTGTTCTATGTCTTGTAGGCTCTGGCTTCGCGAATGACGGTTCACCGCTGATATGATGTTCGGAAGATTTAAGCGATTCGGCCCTGTAAAATGTTTAAATTATAATTGAGTTAATGAATACAGAGTCAATTAAGTTAATTATATGTAGTTTAAAAATTTAACATGAAATAAAAAAAATTAAGCTAATTTATTTTAGTATATCATAATCTCATTATGTATGTATGTATTTGAACTATTTGCATTCATGTAAGTACTTTCTTGATTCCTGCAACTTTAGAATAGCAAAAGCGATAAGAATATTTTAGATATAAAATTAGTATACATAAGAAAAAACTTACAATCAATAGTAGAGTTCTGTAAGGTGTCAAAGAAACCTGTAAGATTGCTGGATGGAGGCACGATCCATCGCCCTGTGTTGCCGTGAAGAAGCCCCATGGAACTCCTCTGGGCATCGACCTCTAAGGCTCCTCCGATCCACCTACAAATTATTTATTTCATACAAAACTATTTAAACAATATTCCTTTATAAACCAAAAAACAGTTTCCAACTTTTTGTCTATATATTTAGGAAAATACTGTTTTATAAATAATACCGGAGGATAATTTTTAGAAATAATACTGGATGACCCGCTTATTTTGTGTAGAGTTTCTGATTTTTGCTGTGGATATTTTATTATTGAGAAAACAATATTGCTTATTCTTATATATACAATGAAAATAACTATCTAATTCATTTAGATGTGTTCGAATAATTTTGTATGCATAGATATCTAAAATTTCAACACCTTTCCAACAAATTCAATTATGTATTTGTCCTAAAGTAAAATTTGGATAACATACATACAAAAAGAGGTTGCTTACGACATGAACTGCTCTACGTCATACCCCTTCCAAGCGCCGTCGGTGGCCACGATCAAGTCGACCACCGGCACGTTGTGCGTCACCTCACACTCGCGGTGGTTCTGCCGCAGTAACGACGCTGCAAACAGTTTTATGCACACGGTACTATGAATACAGCAGTAAGTAGATACATATTATGTAGTGGTTTTTCACATCTATCACTAATAATTATGTTATGTGGTATTTCATTTTTTTTGGTTGGCAGATAATGGCTACTTGGCTAAGTCCGCCTTTTGCGCATAATTGTATTACGGTGCAATAAAGAGTAAATAAATAAATAATTAGATTAATTGCTAAGGTAGATTTTAACAGCCCCCCTGAAATCTTTGTTTATCATTGTGTTAAGCAGGCTTTCGAGCTTAAGGCAAGCTTATGGTAACATATTCGTCCCTCTGTCAACCATAACTTGAAGACCATACTTGATTCTTATACAATTGGGAAACACACCTGCTTACTTTGAAGAAAAAGCATTAAACGTAGGGTCATCGTAGTTCGCCAGGGGACTTATCTTAACATTATCTTCTAAACCCATAGAAATGAGGAGGAATGTTTGTGATTGCAAGATACTTTATTTGGTGCAAAAATCTTAGCCCTCTTGAGCACCCCATCCTACTTGAACGCACGCGGCCGCGCGTCTAAGGCGAGGTCATAATTTCTACCCTATTTTAGACTTTATTTGGGTAACTATGAGCTGCTGTGATCTCTTATTATCTGGTGGCCAGCAGGCCCGTTTGCTCTTTATAAAATAAAAACACTCACGAACATAATTCATGAAAGTCGACACCGCTGCCTCCGTAACCCTCTGCATTTCTTCAAGCGGAACATACACAGTGATCTGTCGTAGAGAGAGAATGTGGGCGAATCTGGACGCCTCAGCGTATAGCCGTGTAGTATCGATGATGCCATGGAACAAGGCCTGTCGGTTGCAGGCCCGTACCGACGGCTCGAACGATACGCCTTCGTTTGAATAGTACATCTCTATGAGTTGCGAGAGCCGTAATGTTTGTCTCTGGGTCACCCACGTTGACACGTACTTTGCCAATATCAAGCCTGTAATGTGTAAGAAATTAGTTACACTACATAGGTAATATCGATTCGACTGATTCGTTGCAGTTTCCCCGGGTAGACCTTATAACCTGGTAAAAAGCCTTGTTACTCGACAAATTACAAATTTAATAAAACAATGATGGATAATGCAGTTTCTTTAGAACTCGGATAGAACTTGAATCCTCTTTGAGGGTGGTCTCTCGTATAAAAAAGAAAGATTCTGCTCTAGTCTTCAGCATATAATTATGTGGCGTCCATAAATTCTGAGGTAGCAAGGAGAGGGAGATCAAACCTAATCTCACCTATTCTCCCGTGGGGGCCAGGTGGGAGACCGACAATTATGATCTGTCGTCTGACGACAATACTTAATAACAAGCTCGAGCTTCTTATTAAGTATTGTCGTCGATTATCGGAATATCTGTATCGATACAGATATTTCAAATTTTTATCCCATTACGTGAGACAAATGGTAAATGATAACTTACCATCAATGCCTGCTAAAATCTCGGCATCAGTGAAGTGCCACTCCACTGCGCTCGTGTTCCGAACGAGTAAGTAATGGTCTCTTGGCAGTAATGTATCGTTCCATCTATTGCTGGTGCCCACAACCAGCCGCTCACTCACCGCCCCCACTCTAGGTCCTTGGTTCACTACCACTTCTGCTAAGTCACCTGGAAGCATTGGGTTTACATCAATTAAAAGCGGTGATTAGCTTACTCGAAGGGTCCAGTCGGAATCCCAGTGGCACGCACTTGAAAGTTATGTACACTAAAGAAAACGGAAAACATCTTTCATCATGTCTAAGAGTTATCCATAGTGTTCTCAACGGCATTTATTAGGCATCTCAAAAGCAAATAGGCCGCACGCCCAGCTTCTCGTTTTGAGACAACCATTACACTTACAGCTATGAAGGTGTTGTAACGCTACTTTAACAGAGATGACACCACTGTCACATAGTGGTATCATGGTGATTCATATACTATATTCAAATATATATAGTTAAATAAAATACATATATTTGATATGCTAATGCGAGAAGAAGAAACAGAAAACACGAGAGCAGGTCTAATGTAAACTACATTTAACATCAAACAAGGCCAATGGGTGGTTATTAGACATGCACAAGGCTGTGTTGATTGATGTGCAACAATCCTACCTGCAGCCTGCGGGATTTTCTAAGTAAGAAGTATTGTCAGTATAAAATCGGTTACGTATAAAATAGAAACGTACCAGCCAACGTAGCAACCCATATATTGTCAATGTCAGCACCCGTTGACTGTACATCCACCTCGTTAAAACCTTCCTCATCCTCTCCTTTATACTCCTCACTGTTCCTCGTCCACTCCTCCAGAGCCGATTCCATTAACTGCTGTGACACTTCCTCCTTGTAAATGTTAGCGTTCAGTATATCCGTGACCAATATTCGTTGGGACTCTAGAGCCGCGGCTATCGCAGCGACGACGGTCCCAGGGGATATTGTTCCCCAATCGGTTTTGATAACACCATCATCTATGGGACATCGGCTGCGAACTCTGGAAATTAAACCAAAATTATAACAGAGGTGGAAATCTTAATGATATGTTAAAATTAAATTTATAAATTCTGGCACCTCAAAATTAAAGTCCAACATAAAATAGCGCCTCCATCCAAATAAGAAGGGTTAATAGGACTATGTTCATGTCTTAGGCATTGGCAAAAATTTAATTGGCTAAAAGTGACTCAAACTCAGGCGATGGAATAAGCTTTCTATATTTATCATTCCGTAATGTGGCATGTTTGTGCAAATCCGTTCAAGTGGAGATCAGTATGTGGAGAACAGAATTAACTTAAGTGCTTACAGATGGCGTTAGTAGTACCTAATTAACCTTTATGTTTTGGGGCTTAAACTGCCACCAATCCGAATTTCATTAAGGGTATCAAAGTTACTGGATTTTATTAATTTTATTAAATGGAATTTTCGTGATTTTATAGACGTGTATAGATTTTGCTACATATACCTTTCATTGCTCTGTATCATGCTTCGCCTCTGTTCAACCGAAAGAGGGCACTGTATGTTTTCATCGCCTCTTTCCCACGGCCGTACAGTAGAGCTTAACATTTTGTGTAGAAGGCATTTTTCCACGGTAGAAATACTTTCGTCTACATCTAAAAGTTCTCGACTCGGTAAAAACACGTCCATCAACAGCTTGTACTTGTGAAACTGGAAGGCGGAAGCTCTGAACGGCAACACGAAGTCTGTTTCGATGGCATTTGCAGCCTCTTCGATGCCATCCAAGCGCATGCTGAAGTGACAGAAAAATAAATTATATCATTAATACTAGATGTAGTCCTATGTAGGCGATATGATGGCAAATTACCTTGTTCAGACCCACGACGATGTTTAGAGAATCCCTTAACGAGAGGACTATAATAACTTGCGGGCTGCATTTAACGTCCTACTTCTCTACCCACACATTTGACAACTCTTAGAATAGAAAACAAGAAACTAACAATTTGATCAGTAGTCTGTGCACCATCGCTACGGTCTCTGGAGTTTACCATGAATAAACCACTTTCAACTTTCATCGGCCAACGGGACCTGAGCTAAGGTACCTACCTACAATTTTATGTTGTAAATAGCCGAGTTGGAAGTCACGGATATGATTTACAAAATCATTATTTACTGATTTCTGAGTTTGCCACTATTTTGTAAAGAATCACAGAGAAATTCTGGTGTTGTATTTAGAAATAAAAATAAACAGCAAAAGGTACCTTTTCAGTAAGCTAGTACTGAACAGTCTCAAATCAAGGGACGAACTGTACTCCAATCGCCTCAGCAGTGAGAGGAACACATCGAGTCGTCGCGGCGCCCCCAGCACCGGTCCGCCGGCGCGGTAGCAGTCCAGCAGGGGAGCGGGTACCCTCGGCAGAACCACGCATTCTGTACCTACCACTGCACAGTCAAGCTCACATAATAACAAATAGATTCATAATCATGTACAAAGGCGGTCCTATCGTTGGGTGAAAATTGTGTGAAGAATTCTAAATTAAATATTTATATTTGCAAGTAGTAATTTTATTACGGTCGTATATTAATCAATACTGTGGAAAGAATGAGTTGAAGTTTGAATAATTCAGTTAGAAAAACAGTTATTGCAAATACTACCTAAAAGCTCTAATATTGAATTTAAAAAACCTACCTCTTAAAACTTACTATAAGTTTACTTACTACTGTAAAAACTACCAATATCATTTAAGTCATGTATTGTTCTATGTATTTAAACTGCGCTTATAACAACAAAATAATTGACATTATTCCGTTCAAGTATTCACACTAATTTTCACATACTAATACATTCAACCTACAAGCAATTATTAGTAGTAATTTGTCGAGTTCAAAAAATAATACTAAGTTCATACCAATTAGAGATAACTTATGGTAACAAATGGTAAAAAAGTACTATAGTGGCAAAAATAATTCGGCATACTTACAAACTGTTACTAAGAAAATTAACACTAATCCTCTCATAATAAACAGTCACAGCTACCTAACTAAATCACATTATTTACGGGAACACCGAGCACTTACTACGTAACAATGCGGCGACTGAGATAGTTGATAGGAAGTGATAAGATAGTGATTCATTGTTGAACTAGGGCGTGTTATTTCACACATTGTTCGTCAAACTAATCACGCAGGTAATTAAAAGACGTTATATAAAAATATTTACCATTTATTGATAGTAATTGAAAATGGATAGGCTACAACTTTTGGCAACAAATTAATATAGTTTTGACTTTTGGTTTATAATAAAAGTTGATAGTTACTTTCTAGTTTCAGTATGCAATAATATTCTAATCAAAATTATTCAGTTTTGCATTTAAATAAAAGTAGGTTATTTTCTTTATCTATTAAGATACAATTGTTATTTATTTATGCAATAATATTCTATTGAAATTTAAATGGTACAGAAATTTAGACAGTAGGAATTGTTACTTACACTCGTAAACAATTTCAATATCCTAGTAATGTGACATTGATCTACTTGTATCCAATCCAACAAATAATTAAACTTTATTATAACCTTTTACTAAAGTTTAAAATAAATCACCATAAATTCAAGACATATAGGAGAATAAGCAATATTTTATTTGGCAGATAAGATTCAAATTAATAACCCATCTGAATCCTACCTTCTGTTTTTTATTGTGAAAATAAATTCGAAATATAAAAATAAATAAATATGGATTAAAATAATTAATAAAATACATTGAAACCGGAAATCTTTAATCTAACCCTACTGACTGACTTAATCATAGTATTAGAAATAAGAAACTATCATTATTAGGACATCTATACACTTGTGATCAACTGGTATATATTTCATAACTAAACTAGGTAATGCCAAACATCTAAGTATTATAAAAAGTTATACACAGACTTACACATTATTATTTTACTGATTACTCAATATTTAAACTGTAATTGCGAGTCAATTTTAATCTATACTTTTACAATCAATCACAAGAAAGAATCATAAGAACAAAATGATAACAATCCTGGTATTGGGGTTTAATTTCATAAGCATCATACGCTGCACAACCAATGAAACTAAAAATAATTTTAATAAAAAAATAATCCGACTTCAAAAAAGAATAAAATCAAATTTGTTACATACTTTAGGCTTACTATTTTTTGAGGTTGGTGCCAAAGTCTAACCATAGAAAGAAAATACTTCATACAAAAGACACCAACCTCAAAAAATAGTAAGCCTAAAAGTAACGAATTTTTGTTTTATACTTTTTTTAAAATTTTTAGTTTTAAGCCCATATCACAAACTACTGAACCGATTTTGATTAAACTTACCATTCCATTGATTGAAATTTATTTTTGTTCAGTTTAGTTTTGTAATTAAGAATATCTAAGCAACAAAAGGTTATTGAAATCCATAATTGACCAGTTAAGACTTTATGTTAGTCCCTAACACAAAAATCTATTTAAGAAATTTGTAAGAGTATCCTGATTGTGTAATGGAACAAAGACTTGTCAGTAAACGGAGATGTTATATCAAATCATGTGGCCTTAGCCCTATTAAAACCTTATCGCAACACTAATTTGGCAGGTTTCCCATCAATTTGTCTAGACATGCCATGTTTCAGAGTAAATTCTCTTTTAGTATAAGCAAAAAGCAAGTCAGTTATAAGAAAAATCTGAGCTGTTGCAAATGATAAAGTAACACCAAAGAAGAAGTTAGCATTGGCTGAGCCTGAATATATCCACAGATGCCAAACGGTGGGTCCCAGAGCAGACGTGATGATGAAGGCACAGCCAACGATGAACTTCTGACGCATAACTGTAACAAGAAGAAAAACATTTTTAATTGATTATATTAGTTTTAAGGCTGTTATTACTTTGCTTGTACTTTTTCCCATGACCTTTTATTGCATTTGCACCAAACATAAGTAAGTCTAGAACACCTTTATGTTTATACATTGTACCATACTGGCTGACAAAATATGACATAATTTTAATAACACACACACTCTCTCTCTCTCTCTCTCTCTCTCTCTCTCTCACACACACACACACACACACACACACACACACACACACACACACACACACACACACACACACACACACACACACACACACACACACACACACACACACACACACACACACACACACACACACACACACACACACACACACACCAAAAATACACAATAAAAACTGAAACAATACTTAATACTTATACTTACATGAAAATAAATGCTTCCACATAGGTAGCAATGCCAGGTAGAATCCAACATCGCCAATACAAGGATATGACCTGAAGATTGTTGACAATGTTATAAGAACGGTTGCCAGGAGCATGGGCTCCTTTTTAAATCTTAGAGTGAGAGGAACCACATACAGTGCTAGAGCATTGATTTGGAATGCACACACAAATAGCAGCCTGAAGTGTTCAAACATCTCAGTAAAGAAATACCAGAACAAACCAATGTTAGGCTTTAAATCTGGTACTGTTAATCTGAAATAAAACATTAAGGCTAATAAGTTCAATTGATCAGCAGTTCACATATATTATTATTTTCTTAGCAATTATAATAGAAATTTCTTAAAAGATATGTACACTTTTTTAATTTATTAGCAGTTGTAATAGAGAATCATACATCATTAGTCTAAGCAATAAGTTGAAAATGGTGACAGATACTGCTTTTTTTCTAGGGATCATTCCAGACAGAATGAGCTATCACACATATTTTTAAGGGTAGTCTCTCTATTTGTCTCCATTTTCAACTTATTGCTTAGACTACATGAGGAAACCTGCATACTTGCAGTTCACAAAAAAAATCTCGAAGGCATGTGAAGTCCACCAACGCACAATAGGCCAGCATGTTGGGTTGTGGCTTATGTCCATCTCATTGTGAGACTAGATCTGGCCCTGCAGTGGGTAATCAATGGGTTAGTCATATAGTCAGCTATTGAGAAGAGCACGCTCAAACATGCGTACAGTGCATGCTGTTAGGTGATTATTGAGCAATGCTAAAGATTAAAATTTTAAACTTTTTAAGTACTTCAATCTTTTTATGTTACTGACCCAAATATGTAACAGAATCCATTATTAGATACATTAGAATGTAAATATACTTACATAAATCCATATGTATTGTTCACATATTTGTAAGACCCATCCATTATGTACGCTGATATGAATATCAAGAAGCCCCAGCAAAGAACAAAGATAAGAAGAGTTCTGATGTAGGAGCACTTGTTGCATCCTTTATTGACATCTGCCAGTAAAATAGATATTGGGACAATAAGCAGCACTGGGTACAAAGCCTGGTGGGTGGCTAGGGCTATGAATGCACAGGATAACACCCTCCGTCCGCTACATGCACCCCACAAAGAAGCTGCTACCAACAAATTCTGAACAACAGTAGTTGTCATGCCTACACAGTTCAGTATTGAAAAAGGATTGAAGAGGTACACGGAGACCACATATTCCGGCACTGAATTCAATTGCATATCGCTCAGTATCAAGTCTTTCGACTCTTCCACAACATCCTTTTTCGTTCTCTCTTGTGAATTCTTGAACATTATTATGAAGCATTTTGAAGTTTCACACAACAGGTACGCCGTTAGGAGATCCAGGACCGTAAAGAGTAAGGGCAGCAGATACGGAACCCGCTTCAGTAAAACGTGAAAGAAAAGCAACAGTATTGGTGATTCGTGAAAAGCGTCGCCTTCGTACGGATTAATCCCATTTTCATATAAATATACTCCTTCAATTAACCTCTTCCAAGAGTTCAGTGGTGTAGCTATTTCAACTCTATTAGCTATCGTCTGCCAATGGTCCATATATATAAAAAAATATCTCACTAAACCGGCTATCACATATTTTTCCATTTGGTGAAATTTATTGTTATTTTCGTAAGAAAAATTACATTCTTTGAAAATAAAATTTGTTTATCTATCAAACATTCGCACCAATGCACCAATCATCGTGAAGAACATCGCTGTGTCAAAATCAAATTGACTAGGGTAGGGATGACCGATGACGATCGGAGATCGGTTAATCGAAGAATCAATTTTTGGGGCCGATTTATTAAATCGATATGTAACACTGAATCGATTCAGTGAATCGATACTCCCTCGAGAATCGACATTCCATTTTTTCTATTCACGAGACGGCTGCGGTTTTTTTCATCTTCGCCTTCACTCTTTAATAAATAAAAAGTGTTTCGTGTGGTCTTTGACCTTTTTGAATCTGTGGATCGATTTTCTAGAGATCGATCTTTTAGACCTCGATTTTTTTATGAATCGGTTCTTCAAGTTACGATTCGAATCGAATCGATTTAAAAATCTATCTTTTTCGGAAAGAATCGCCACTAGTTAAAACAATAGTTAAAATAATGTAAAAGTATGTTTGGTAAGAAAAGTATCGATACTATACCTATGTAATGTAATGCTTAAAAAAAGTAAGTGAAGCAATACAACGTAGTGTTTAAGACTTAAGTACTCTATGGCAATGCAATACATGACACTGTAAAAACTTGGGTTTAGGCTGGTATACAGGTAGGTATTTATAGTTTACTATTTAAAGCAGTAAAAACGAACACGACAATAAAAAAAATCAAGAAAGTTTATTTTGTAAAAACCACATTGAATATTTAAAAAATAGTACAATTCTTTTAAAAAAATCAAAAATAAATAGGTAGGTACCCAGATGAAAGTTACCATGTTACAAAAATGTCTTCCTGTTACCTACATATTATTTGTAACTAAATGTTACCTAAGTACGTTGTAATAATTAAATAAAAATTAATTAATAATTAAATAATAATAAATTAACCAAAAATTATTTTTGGTTACCTACGTAATAATCAAATAATATCTAATAGAAATAATACAATTTTACCTACTACAATTTTAACAGATACAGCCTTATTGTGCACCCTAAGTACAACCAGAGTATAAAAATAAAAACCTGCTATGGGCCATGTAGCCCATCGTCACCCCTAAAGGCGAAATTTGCTGAAGTTGTTTAAATAAATTATCAGATTAAATATTAGGTACATATAATTGTTTTATATTATATAGGTAGGTATATTTTGAAGGTCTTTTATTAAACTTATTATTAAGTAGATAATAAAAGTACCTACATTCACAACAGTTTACAATAAATATATTAATACTTAAATGTTATCGTATCCGGTATAGTACCTATGTTTATAATCATAATTGTTGGATCACATAATTATCTGCCTCAACTACTTTAGGAGTTAACAGGAAATATTTTATTATATGGAACTTTTAAAAAGATTTTGTTGGCAATCCGAATACCTATTTTGTTCCAGTTACTCTGTGCAAATGGTAGCAGCTCTCGATATAATGTCCTCCAATTTTCATTTGTGATTCTGTTTCCCAAATTTGCTAAAAGTTAAAGGGTAAAGTTAAGTTAAAAAATTTAAGTTAATGAATTATGAGACGTAAGAGTAACCAAGCAGGAAGCCAAACATGAAAAAAAAATTGCTGATTTGAGATTTCGAAAGGGAGAGAGTAGAGCAGAATTTTGTTAGCTACAGGAAGTGAATCAAGCAAAAATCATCCCCATCGAAGGAAAGCGAATTAATTTGGTCTAGGAAAATAGTCTGTGTTAATTTTTCAAATGCCCTTTCAATCAAATTTTAAAGGAGTTATTTAGTTTCATAAGCAACGATATACCTAGCTTGCAAACTCTACCACACTCTATAGGTATACCAGTATGAAGCGCATATACTTATGTGTATTTCACAAGTAATATTGTGTTATTAAAGATAAAGGTAGTAAAAACCTACTTAGATCCCTGCTCTCTGGATTGTCATTTGTTAGAAAGCTCTTCATATCTCCAACATCAGGTCGCATATAGAATGAATTGATTCGGACATATACTTCATCGTCTATTTTCTCCGGGATTCCATCCAACTTCCATGTGTATGTTAAATCGGCTGAAATAATACATTCATAAATTTAAGTTTACACTAAAAATAAATAAATGTACTCTTGACTAAGTTATTTCCAACAGTATCATATAATATGCGCTGGCTACCTCATATTGAAGTGATTCCAAATTTCTTTTTTCCGTCACACTTCCTACGTCGACAACCAAAAAAGAGCTTGGCCAAATTCCATTACCTGCCAGCCAGGACAGCATTATTGGTGTTATATTACAAATAATCGATTCACCATTATTTTATGATGCATCAAACATCTCTCTTAAGCTAACTCTTGAGCTAAGTATATTATAGTAGGTGCCATTGTTGCTATACCACCACCATAGATAAATGAAAGTAGGTATTTTGTTGGTATATAAGTAGGTACAGTATGAAAAGAAAATGAAAGTACTAACTCATACTAGTGTTGAAATCTCCGCTAGCATTAATTTGCAAGGAGTTGTAGCTGCCACTGCCGCTGTATTTTCCGTTCACAAATATATGCGGGCTGAACATGTCCACTTCTAGGTGGAAATTATCTTCGTCTGCTCTTAACCTGCGTAAAATTTAAAAAAACGTAAATAAAAGTAGGTACAAAATCAAATAAGATGTTGTCGGTAACAAATTGTAGGTATGTATCCCCAGAAGCAGAATGGTTCTATCACCAAATGTGATGATTATTTTTAAATGGATTTGGGGAAAAGGATCAGGTTTTAAAGTACTTAAGTCTTATACCTAGCATCACGAACTGTAGCTTCCTTAAGACCAATTACGTTAATGTCCCTTATCACCATTTTCGCCAAGATCTAAAAACAATAATATAAAATTAATTAATATGAGAATTTTTCTGAACATAATCTTATATCTAGTTATCTAAAAAGACACTTAGTATGTCTAAAACGCGAGCTGTGATCGATGACTATCTCTCAATTACAAGTGAATACCTTATATCAATAGCTATTTATTAATTTTTGGATTTTATAGAAGACGTTGTGTTACATAAGATTACTGGGTATAATTTATTGTATTGAAATTGATTGTTGACCTTCATTTAACCTATTTGAGCTCATGGCCAAGGAAGTTTCCTGTGGTAAAAAATGTAGTTTCTTTATAAAAAAAGACTGCAAAACATTGCATTAGCAAAGTAGGTGTGTATAAGTAAATAATGGTGTTATATTAATGGAATTAAAATGCAAAAGCAAAAAGCTACCGTGTCTGATATTGTAAGTTGTAACAACGTAACAAAAAATATATCTATTAATAGGTGTAATTGGTGAGTACCTACTTATAATTATTTTGCAAATAAACTTTGGGTTTGAGGATTATTTCGAAAAAAGCTTCTGCCTACACTGGATTTTATTCGATCAATTTCAATTTAATGAGCTTAAAGTTACTTAAAAATAAATATCTATGTACAGGATACCCGTAACCAGTGGACCAAGAGAATACCGGTAATTGAGGGAACCATTACTTATCGAAATCCCTAAATTTTATCGTCCTAGGCCTTGTAGTCGGAGCGGAAAATATGCAAACTTTCAAGCAAGTCGGACAGTTTCTCATACATAAATAGAGGTCAAGTAATAAAGGCATATAAAATTGGAAAAACTTTCCAACAATTCAATAGCAATAGGTCAGCGTGGTGGAGTTACATCTTTCTCATTGTGAGAGATGACCCTGCATTTGTTACCTAAAGTAAAATAGCTTTTAAGGTTATAAATAATAAGGTCATTTTTATCTACCTACATATATACTCTTATATTCCTCAAATTGATCACGAAATTACGAGTAAAATAGCGTAAGACTGACAGATCGTCCTAGCATTGCAACGGTAATTAGACTTGACTTCCAACAAACAATACATATTTTTAAAGGTGGGGCCTAATGTTTAAGAACTACCTTAGTATAAATATTATTTACTGAATGGTTGCATCATGACATTAAGCTTTACATACAAGAAAAAAATGTTAGAAGAGGCAAAGTCAAAGTTCTCTGCGTAACAAAAAGTAGCCTTGGCTTAACTTTTTTAATACCTCAATGAAATGTACAACGTATACAATGGCATGTATTATTTGACTTATTCAAATTTTATTTCCAGGTACTGAAAAAAATGGAATGCAAAATAATTTGTTTGGGTAATTAATCGGATTGAGGTAAGTCTAACAACGTCTGATTGTTATAGGCGTCTCTATATATTTTTTTTGAAAATGAAGTTGAAGTTACGTATTTACGTTAACTAAAAATATAAGACATACATATATTATTATCATAATGTGGACTTTTTTTAAGACATTGAGGCTTTGGTAGTTATTAATTAAAGTTGTTCGTGTAGGTACTACAAATTGTATCTGATAGCGAATAAAAGCTTGTTACTTTGATACTTTTGCTTAGGCTATTGAAACTTACTTGATTATTTTTATATTCAAGTCTTAATTCCTTCTGATGATAGGGGTCCACCGGTGGCATGCCGATCTCCTTTATACCACCTGCGACAGTACCTAGACCCTTTTGCACCGCCTCCACGAGACATTCGTTCACTTCAGGTGAATTCCTATCGCATACGTTGAGATATTTTTCTGAAAGAAAGTAGATAAAAGTATATAAAATTATTTTTAAAGAATTTCCATTCAAAATATACTGGGTGGAAAGGTACGACGATCCTTCTCGCAATTTATGACCTTTGTGTTATTGTTAAATGTTATTGAACTTAATGAAGGTTGTCACTTGCAGTATTTTGGATTAAAAGTTAACTGCCTATAACTTCAGAACGCTTAGGAATATGAGTCTAGTTTCTTTAGAGAAAATACAGTTTTAAATGTAAAAAATCCCTCTTTTGGATCGAAGGATCGTCGTGCCTTTCCTCCCTGTATATATTAGTATTCAGTTCCATTTATTACAGTACTATATTTTATTGTTTTATCTGCACTTTCTACATATGAATTTTATTATGTGTGTGTTCATGAACTACATAAATAAAAAAGCAAAACAAAAAAATTATTCGCTCACAGCGGCTGGACTGACATTCTACAATTCTACAAAGGACTGGTTATTTAAAAATAATAAGTATTCCTTTATATATGTAGGTAGGTATATATAATCTACATAGTAAGTGGCCTCGTAACTACCTAGTAAGCTTTGTGTTTGGATTTGAACTAGTTCTTTGCTGAGCAGTATTTCTCGTCAAAAACATTACTAATTTTAACCTCGGAAAGCAGCATGTGTACGTGCTTGCATAGAAACCTTGATGATCTATTTTCAAGATCTTTATTCTCCCTTTATATGGTACGAATATGTACGAAGGTATCTAGGTAGGTACCTAATAATTCTTCGTCTACGGCGACCGCGATATAGTAGGCATATCTACGCACTCATAGAAATATTAGTAAATTACTACATACTTGTTTCAAAGGGCATTTTTATTTTTCACCCCCGACGCAAAAGTGCATTGGTTGTGACATCGTAGCTCACGAACGGATAAAGCGATTTTAATTTAATTTCTTTTGTATGAAAGGTAAGTTACGGGCGAGTGTTCTTAAACATGTTTGATGAAAATCGGTAGAGTCGTTTAAAAGTTGGGGAAGAATAACCGAATGTCTGCAAATATAATCGAGTGGGGTCTCAAATGAAAGCGCATCACGTGTACATTACAAAATAATATGTTCAATGAAAATCTGTTGAGCCCTGAAAAAACTATGGGGGTAAAAGTGGGGAAAATACCCAACTTCTACAATTTAATGTTATTACGAATAGCGATTACGCTCATCCGCCATAGACTTGTCATATTAATATTATAAAAGTATAATGAAGCCCACATTATTATTTGTAAGTAGGTTTATATCTACCTATACTATCTTTAGTTTTTTTTTAAATCCAACACTCGCAGTTATGAATTTTACCTTTGTAATAAGTAGGTGCAACAGTACAATACCAATTAAACTGATGATTTGTCCCAGGGTCCACGTGTGTCATGTACCGCTCATAGTCTTTGTACAGGATACTGTAATTCCTTTGTGGAATCATTATGTGTCACACAATAGCTTGGCAGAATAAAGTGCACAGTAGGTAATTACATATTATACTGCAAAAATGCATCTCTTATCTTCTCTTCATTAGTTGAACAGTGTTGAACACGTTATCACAATGGGCGTGCAGTACATGTAGAGCACTAATAGGTAGTTGAAATAATGTTATGATGACAATATTTTTCAAAACGATATACCGTTCCCGTGAAGCCACTGTTTAAATATTTTATCATAAAATTATTATACATATATGAATATTGATATTTGATCTAATTATAGAAAATCATTTACTGCTTCTATGGGATTAATCAATATGTCTATCTACCTATCTATGATCATCATCGGACCGTAGGTATCCCTCCACTGGTAGAGATAGACCTCCCCCAAGGCACGGTAAAATAATGGTAAAATAAAAAAACGATTCCCGGAAACCATCTACTTGTGTTTGAGGATTGGGCCATCCCGGCTTCAGGGATCGTAGCTTACCGGGACCATACTGACCATTAGTGTGCCATTTTGCTGAACTTAGTAAAATATCGCATCAGACAATGTATATTTTCACATACAACGCGGTGTGGGAAATAAAGTTTATAGTAACATGATTGTTGTTTTCTCGCATGTGAATTGAAGAACAGGTTCCCAATCCTTTTAAAGTTTCTCGCATATTATGTTCATTGTACAAAAATAAAGATGATCGTTTAGATTGTAATTCCTATCGTGGCATCTCAATGCTATCGGTTCCCGGAAAAGTTTTTGATGATCCCCTATCAGAAGAAATCTTACCGGAGTCACAATTCGGTTTCCGACCAGGAAGAGGAACTTCTGATGAAATCTTCTCAGCACGCCAACTTATTGAGAAGAGTAGAGAACAAGGTCAACCTCTGTACTTATGTTTTGTTGATCTTGAAAAGGCATTCGATTGTGTTCCTCGAATCCTCGTGACGATCTTTGGTTGGTCCTAATAAATTAGGTTAAAATCGGATGCCTTCTGTGACATGCGGCATTAAGCATGGTTGTGTTTTGGCACCAAACACTCTGAAGGAGTTAGCATTCGATTTCGTACTGATGGAGGACTGTTTAATTTAGCTAGACTCCTGACTCAAAGCAGATACTGAAGTTTCAACTGCTGTTATAACAGAGTTTATGTTATGTTTTGTAACCGATTCTTTATCCGGACTGCAAAATTTACTAACAAAACTTGACGAGGCATGCACTTTTGATTGAATATTAACATTAAAAAAACTGAAGTGATGGCTGCAGGTGCTTACGACAATACACCATTAAATATTCGTGTTGCTGAAACTACCCTTAGCCAAGTTGACAAGTTTAAATATCTAGGTAGGACAATTACATCGAAGAGTGATCTTGATGCCGAAATTAACAGCAGAATTGGAGCTGCTGCTGCTACTTTTGGCAGATTGCGTTCAAATGTGTTTCACTCACAACTCAAACTATCAACAAAGGTGAATGTAGGTATACATGGCGGTGGTTCTGCCTAATTTTCTTTATTCATGGGTCCCATATGATAAACACATAAGGGCACTCGATAAATTTCACATTAGATGCCTAAGGGACATTATGCACATTCTGCGTCGTGCAAATGTTGGAGGTGTCAAAGGATATTTTATGCGAGGGCAGTTACGCTGGTGTGGACACGTTTCCTGCATGTCTAATGATCGAATGCCTAAAAGAATTTTCTTTTCAGAACTGAAAAATGGAAAACGAAAACAGGGTGGGCAATACCTAAGGTACAAAGATGTTCTGAAAATACATATGAAAAGGTGTAATATTAATCCATATCGATGGGAAGATGAGACAGCTCAACGGCAAGAATGGAGGCGTATCTTATAGATCAGCACGTATATAACAAGAGGGACGCCCTTAAAGCCAGAACACCTGCGGCTGTAAATTGCAATTTAATAAACGGTGTGCTGACGTCCGATAATATGCAACAGAACTTTCTCTGCAAAAATTGGATACGTTAGCCATCAAAAAGCACATCGGCGAAGACACATCATTTAGTCATAGTCGCTGTGGCTGAAATCGGCTAAGACGCCATCAACATAATTTAATATTCTATTATTTAAGAACCATACCATAATACGATTTTTAATGTGAGTTTACAAGCAAGATAATCGCTTACGGCTTGTGGCATCAATTAAATCCATTTTCTCCTTCGTTTAACGACATAATCATATCTTGGTACGGTAAAACTGTAATCAGTCGAATGCATACGGCACCTAATCAGGAAATGCAGCATGAAATTTGAGTTATTTTGACTTAAGCGAATCTAAGAGCAATCTCTGCTCAAATTTGCAATAGGTAATTATTCGTATTCGGTAGTACTTAAATCTAAAATATTAAACAATTGTTCGTAAATAGGTACCTTAGATTTAAGTACTAGTAGGGCGGAGTATGCCCAACAGTGGGCCGTAATGCTATAATTATTTGTATGGCAATATTATATTATACTCGCAGATACAGTCTTAATGGCATACAAAACAGTTGCCTATAAACAAGATGATTGTGTTTACTACTGACAAGATAGAGGAACGGAACATATTTTATCAGTTAACATCGTAAAAAACTAAAATTAATTAAACTTTATATGAAAAGCAGGAAGACAGAGACAATGATCATATTCTTTTTTTATATTGTGTGTAAAATTCATAACATCACAAAATATCTCGATTTCTTAATTATGGGTTCAATTTTTATGTAAAATTGTAAATATCAAAAATACTTGTACTTACCTATATCAAATAGTCCGTAGGAACTGGATAATACTGTAAGTATCAAGCAGATTTTGCGCAAACACATTTTGGCGTAAATAAGTGTCTATTTCTTCAACTGCGAAATTTTTGTTTATGTTATGGTAGTGATATATGGAAATATTACGCGATGTGGTTCCTCACCGTATGCCGTGACACTGCGAGGTCTCTTCGGCAGTCGGTTCAATAGTGAGCCGTGATTGCACAAACAGACCTGCTTTCAATGTCAGCGACTAAGTAGTTCCTAAGAATTATTATCTTGATAAACTATTTAATTACTCAAATAGCACCTCACAGTGTTATTATATATTATTATTGCACACAAAAAAATTAAAAAGAGAACGACGTTTACAAGAACATTAACTTTGCCCGTGTTTAAAAAGAACATCGCATTAGTTTTCTGCCATTATCTTCTCTGTGTATCTATTGTTGATGTACGTACAATAATTATAGCGTCTGTTTTTTATGCTTTACCCAATAGTAGACAAAACATATAAAGCTTCTTAATTATCCATTTTTTTATAAAAAATCATATAGAATGAATTTATATCTTTATCTACATAATAATATGACAACAAATTTAGCATCGGACAACAAACGTCGGATATTAAGGGTGACCCTGTCCATATATCTACTTACAGCTACGTACATTATATTATAAGCAGGGTGAAGGTTTATTAGAGTTTCAAGTTTCTCTAAATTGTTTTTGTAAGGCCATTTTTAAGCCGAAACCTACATTTACATAGATACGTAGAATAACTACCGAAAATCATTCATACCTAATTTATTCTATAAAGCAATTATTCTATAAAGTTAATGATTCTTCAACTACTTAACATTGTGACACGAGAATTTATATATTATATAACATTACGTTTTCTGAAAATTTAAGGTTACTCTAATTTCGTAGTTTTGTTTTTCTTCTCGGCTAATTACATAATTCCGGATTACTATGTTTTACATTAGCTTTTACATAATGATTAATAAAAAACATTACGAATAAATTTAAATTAATATATACCTACAAAATACATAAGTATAATTAAACGTTAGTCTGAAAATTGTAATCAGACAGCTGGCATTACATTATGAAAACATATTATTAATTTATATAAGTCATATCCATCATATTCGTTATTATATTTACAGACTGAGCAAATTTACATCCCAAAATTTTTAAATGGACCTTAACAAAAATTAAAATATATTACAGAACACAATTTTACCTTTATTACGTGAAGTTACGTACTTATAACAAAGTGCAGTTTACTTTCATTTATTGCATAAGTACTATACGGTATAATTACTCCTCTTGAACCAGAAACTTTGCTTTTAAGGCACTTGCGTTTCGTAAGGCATTTCCTATTTTTTCAAGTTACTAAATAGACGTAACATTAAGATTTCAAATTAATAAAATAAGAGTCACTTAAGAAAAAGGAAACAACGTCATCTAGCGTAAAATAATGGCATCTGTGGAGCCGCAGTGTGGTAGTCTAGAGACAACCACAACGAAGCGACGAAAAGTAGAGTTCGTTTGAAAATAATATAACCACAGAATTGAACTCATCGATTAAGATTACAAACATCGATTAAGATAAGATTTTACATTCACAAAAAAATTGTCACAACAATGTTATTATGTGTATTCAAGAGCAATTGGGTATTCCAAAAAAAAAATATTGATTTTTTTTATGTATTTTAAAACTTTATTATTAATAATATTGATATTTTATAAAAAAACTTATTTTTTTCAATTAATTATAAACAATTAAAAATTGATGAAGTTTAAATAAAGATCGCCTGACTATAAACGCGCCATGATTGGTCACCATAGTTGTGACTTCAAAATGTTATTATAGTATAGCTATTTATTATTTAGTTCATGACGTAACTGACGTAGTCATGAACTTCAGTCATTTTCATTTACGTCATGATTTACGTCATGACAGCAAAAAGTGTCGTGACAACTTTTCGTAAGAATTTTTTCCGTCTAGCCCCCTTTCACAACGCGCGATAAGGAACTTCGTTCCAAAAAAATAAATGTCTTTTTGATTTTTTTTTTTATAATATGTGGGCAGCACTCATTGATGTCTAAATAGTCCATGCCTTGTATTTTACAGTTTTTAACTAAAAAAACCTGTTTTTAACGCAAAGTTTGCATGCGGTATCAAGTTAGTAATTGTTTTGCTGCGTGGACAGCATTTATTGAGCACTAAATTCTCATAAAAAAATTCTCCTAGGTCTCTTGATGTCTTTGTTTATTGTTAGGGTAGATAGAGTAGAACACTGCTAGCTTAACATCAAGCTAGCAGTGTTCTCATTTATTCGAAAACTACAAGGCTACAAGCGCACCAATTTTTTTTCTGGCATAATTAAAAATTTAAAATTAATTAAGTAAGAGCAGAAGACAAGTAACAGTAACACAAGATTTTCACGTCTTGTGCATTTCAAAAATAATGGTAAGTAGTCACCGTTTGCCTTTTTAGACATTTGCAACACAAGTGGCGCTAGTGTTCACCGACTACTTATACAAGCTACAGAGTACCATCGTTAGCGTGATTCAGAAAGTGGTACAGCGCCATCTAGTTCAATAAACAAAATAAACTTTCAGAATAATATTTATAGGGTACGATAAATTGTTAACGATTTAATGCTACCAAAATACGATGATTATGTTACTCTTCGTTTCAACACAAAGTTCCTGGGTAAATCAACTTAATCTACTTAGAAGAATAAGAGTGTAAATTACTTTTTATGCATAAAAAGCAAACGAGGTGAACTACAAAGTGTTCGATGATACTACAATAGAATATAAATAATTGAAATGTTGATACCATTCTGAAAGGTGTCTAACTAAAGAGTACACACTAAAGTAAGGCTTTCAATTTGGTGCATATAATTTGCTGATATGCAGCATATCAATAATAATGTAGCCAATTGAGTTATTATATTATAATATCTATGTAGAGCGGTGCGTATGCAGAAAAAAATTGAAAATAATCGATGATACGATAGATGATCAAACATTATACATACCTACGTAAATATATTTTTTGTTTAACAATATGTATTTAATTTAATTACTATAACTTACTTCATTTAATACTTAGGGTTTTATACGTGTCTACGAAACGAACTCGATATTGTTTCTCTCTCTCCCTCTCTCTTCAGCCGACATTGGTCCACTGCTGGACATAGGCCTATCCCAAGGCGCGCCACTGAGCCCGATCTTCGGCCACCCGCCACCCTTCCTTTCAACGCGGATAGCCTGGATAATATACT
Source organism: Erynnis tages (assembly GCA_905147235.1). NCBI lineage: Eukaryota > Metazoa > Arthropoda > Insecta > Lepidoptera > Hesperiidae > Erynnis > Erynnis tages. Next base: position 6,895,476 of record LR990073.1, read on the forward strand.
TAGTACTAGACTGAATTTGCATAGATACCTAGAATGTTTTGAATCAAATTGACAATCGTCAAAAATGTCAAGAAATTTTTTTAACATAATTATACTCGTAAAATGTAGGTAACTTTAGTAATTTAGCAGTTAACACGTCAAAATTATTAGAATTTTTATATTAGAAAACACTGCGTATATACACATATACACATATACATTTAATCGAGCTCAGGCTTTAAGATAGGTATGTCAAATATCAATCACATGTCTAAAGAGTGCTGTGTAATTAATGAGGGTATTAAATTTGAAAGGTTATTGACATTCAGATTTAGCTTTGTGGATAGTTAAGTAGGGGTATGAATGTAACGGTACTTCATCGTATACGAGTACAGATGGATACCTATCTAATTAAAGTACGCATCAGACAAGATAATATCAAGGTTTTGTTCCTGTTGTCACACGTATGCAAAAGTAAATTAATGGTTTTGAAAGAAATTGTTACCTATGATTAATTATTAAGTTTTAATATATTAAGTTTTCGTCTCTTGTAGTTGCAATGTCAATAATAAATTTATGTTTATGTTATCGGAAAATCTGTACAAATCGGGTATTCTATACAATAACTAGATAATCTATACATAATATATAAAACCGGAGGCGTCTAAACAATGTATGAAATATAACGAATATGATAACATACATACATACATTGCCCGGGTAATGTAAACAATTCCTGGGGATTATATATGTTATGCACCAAGTGATTAATGCGAGCTTTATATATAATGCCCGGGTATTATGAATAATGTCTATCTCTATCGGGCCAAGTGATAAATTACTATCTAAACTTCATTATTTATCATATTGACCGGTCATTATTATATTGCTACGTGACAAACGGGCAATTTGACAATAGAGCTAAGTTTGACGCGATGCGGGGAGGGAAATGAGGGAAGGGAAGGACTCGTGACATTTCGGGGTATACTTTTATGGAGGACACTTCATTCGCGGAGCGAGGGTCAGTGACAGAAGTCTAAATTTACCATAAAAATCCCTTCAATGGTTAGGATATTAAATATGTTTGTATTACTCTGCCCAAAAGGGGATGTGCATTAAGTATAATGCCCAGTCAATTTGATTATTTGAATAATTATTATTATCAAATTGCCCTCTCATATTGGGCATTTTTCATATTGCCCGGGAAATATGCATAATGCTCGATTTATCAATTGGTCCATAACATATGGAGCACCTGATCATCGAAAAATTGTAAAATAAATAGATTTTGACCTTTATTTATCAAGTTTTATGTAATTAGGAAACCCACCCGCTGATAGGTTGATGAACAAATAAAACACGTTGAATCTTAGCATATCTCACACCCACTAAAATATGTGCGTTAGTAAGGGACAGGTTAGATTAGACTGTTTTGATTTTAGGCAATAAAATCGAATTCCGTCGATATTTTTGTATTGAACGATCAACCTCCCCAGGCATCTCTTCCTTACGCGCGCTGCGCATTCGCCATTGTATAGAATAAAAGTGTATCAGTTTAGGAATTCTATACATTGCCTAAATATAGTAAAAATACCGGATAGTAAAAAATGTATGTAAATCTTATTTAATTAAATAATTATAATTAATAAATTTATTTTTAGTTGAAGTATGTTGGGCAAATTTGATTCAACTACGTAATCAGTATACTCATCATGAAAATGATTTCTATCCAATGAACGAATAAAATAAAAGGGATGTAACATATTATAAAAATATTCACCCTCGTCAAAACTCCTCCAATTGACTTTGTAAATCAAATTTAATTGATCCATGCAAAACTTACCTTCATTAACAATATACACTTTATCTGTAATGGTTATTGTTATTCACAAAAGAACTAAAACATTAAACCAAAAAAAAGATAGTCCCTTTGGCCCAATCGCGTTTAGAATGAAGTCATTAATTTTTTATGTCGATATATCCATTACTTTGCCAAAGCTCGATAATTATCTAAATTTAGCCGCAAACCAAAGGGGAAGGGCCTGCGATGGTAGATATCATTACAAAATTTTGTAATGAATCGTTGTTGAATGTTATTAATGCTATTATATTTTATGTCCACTGATTCGACGTGTCTTCCGAACCTTTACCCCTTCATTTATTATTATGCGCAGCCAATTTTACTCCGGCCTGTAATGAAGAAATTCCAGTCCACTGAGGGTCGTTGATCTTCAAAATGAGCAATTCAAACTCCCTTTGTGATGGTACCATGTGAATGAAAAATAAACACCATAAATCGAGGATCACCTTCTCTGGCGCTCTCAATCGAATGATTGTCATATTTTACAAAGCTCGTTTATAATGGCAGCAAATGGCAGGCAAATACAAAAGAAGAAAAAGCTCTGTTATCTTTCAACCTAATGTAGAGCGACACTGTTAACATATTATAAAGGAGCGACTTAAAGTCGCTAAAGCATTTTGCGAAGCGACTCCTTGCGCGACGCACATCCTCGCGTCGCGTACTTCGTATATTTTTCTTTGATCGACCAAATATTAGTGAATGCTTTTCATAAATTCGAAATGTCAATAAGGACTCAAATATTAATTTTCTGCCTGGGCCTGGCGGCATTGACGTGCGGAAGTGTACCGGAAAATGAGGATGGATTTTCTGCAAAAGATGGTGCATTTTATACAGACGACGCTGTTTTTTTAAATGGTAAGAAACATAATCGTTGTTATATAACGAAAAGAATTCGTTTTACAAATAATAAATATTCATTGATTATATTGAGTAATAATTAAATACACACCACTATCTGAAACTCGGAAAAATTGAACATAGGTAGGTTTAGGCATTTAAAATCTTTCGTGCACAAAACTAATCAATACATTTATTTTATATTTTTATCCACTTTTCATCCACTAAATGTTTATTTATGTAAACACTTATGATAAATCAAAAATAATAAAAGGTAATACTGTATTGTACAATAGTTTGTATATATCTACATATATACGACTGAAATAGTAACCATTCATTATTTTCGTTGACTGGGAGGGATTGTTTTTAGGATTAAGTCCGCCTTTTTGTTACTTTACTATTTGTAAGTTACTAATAAAATTCAAATAAAATAAATTATTGTAAATTGATAAATTGTCTTGATTTGTAAAGAAAGAGATATCATGATAATTAAACATTTATCACAAATATTAAGTACACTTTCTTATAATACCGTAATCGTTTGTTTACATTTTAACTTAGAATGAAGTAGTTATCCATCATGTATTCCTATAGTGTGGTCTCAAAACAATGCGTGACACACACGAGTATGAGGTTTTGAGGCTAGAGAAAGTTAAAATTTGCACTCTGTTAAAGCAAGTTAAAGTCTAAACTCGGAAGGAAATTAGTGTATCAACACGAAAAATATAAAGGCACCAGATGACATTAGTTTAACAATTTCTCATTTGGTCTGGAACAATATCACTGAAACTCTATGCAAATTCAACATAATGTGAACGACACAATAATGTTCCAAACACACCAATTTTCGTTACGTTCGTGGTCATCAACCCAGAGTACGATGCGGCTATTACCTAAAACACGTGGGCATTTATTCGGAAGACGCTGCGAGATCAATTCAATGCAAATGCTCACACGCCCACACGCCCGCAAGCGACCATATCAATCAATCATTGTCCTCACTACTCGCTGCTCCTAATAGTACCTGCTTGTTACTTTTTTTGCTCACTCACTCGAGGGTATTAATTAGATCTCCGCCTGAAGAAACATCGGAGCGGTTGACGCTGCTGACATTTTCCAGCATTGGACCACTGAACCCGGAATTCTTTGAACAATTAATTCTAGTATCGCCAATTCAACTTATTTAACGACCGAGACCTTTAAATGTTGTCATGTGTCTAATCTAGATTAAATGCATTGCTGACATTATGGCTATGAGCTTCAAATGTTGTTTAAGTGTTGCACTTGCCCTGACTTTATCAGTTGATAGGATTACTTCCAAAAGAAACTGAACTTTACATTGATTTGCAGATATTTTAATGCGTTTGATAAAGGTAGCTAATGTTGATGTAGAATTGTAGATAATAAACTAAAAAATCGGCTACCCAAAAATACAATGTCATAACGGCTGAAGAACATAAAGGACACGTTTCAAATTGCGCAATCATTATGAAAATAAGTATATAATATAAGTATGTATTCCACGAATTGAGTTGAGAAACAGCATAATACATTTTAAGAATACACAGCTGCAAGCATCTTCTAAATTTAGAACTAAAGTAATTTTCCTTTGTAATTTTTTCTATCTACCATGTCCTGGATTGAAAATTATTCCAGAATTTGTGGATGTCGAGTTCTCACACTTAAAATCGAACATTTGAAACGATACATTGTAGGTATCTTCATTGTACTACCTGGCATAAGTTGACACTACATACTTTAAGTCAATTTCCATTGTCAGTTTTCCTTCTTAGTCCATTTTTAAATGCAAGATCTAGGAATGTTGACGTCCAATGCATTCTCATTATAGTGTCACACAAAACTCACGTTTAATCGCTGTGAAGTTTCGGTCGCAAGTTGTAAGCATAGTAGGTAAATAGCGAGATTACTTGCATCTCCAAGGTCGGTTATTTACGTTACATTTTCATGCTTTTTTCTTTTAATTTGTGGTCTCGACGCATAAATTACAGGTTGACATGTTTAACTATATCCCATCATTTATTTATATAAGTAATCACTAGTTTAACTAACTTTCTTGATTCGAAGGAATTCAGCACTCTTATTTGATATTTTAAAGATATGAAGATATCTAATATGAAGTTTTAGTAATCTACGTTCTCTATATTTTCAAACATCAAAAAAGAGGCTTAGGTACTTATACAGACAAAATTCAAGTGTGCGTGAATCGGGAAATCTGAAACTATGAGGAATAACGAAAAATGCTGAAAGGAGTCTGGGGACCGATTTTGATGAAAACTAAAATGCATCATTGGATTTTTGAAAAATCAATATGTCTAGCCAGGAATCGAACCCACAAATTTTGAAAAGAAATATCACACCCTGTATTATTACATCATTCGATAGTGTCACTAATAAAGAACGAATTCTGGAAAGTAATGACATACGGAAAACTTAAGGATAGAGCTCATTTTTAACAAAATATGTTTTTTTTCATTACTTTCCAGAATTTGTTCCCCTTGTATATTTTCAAGGGTTTTTTTTCATGTTTTGAAAATTATGTTATAATTTAGGTAACCTTAATAGTTATGTTACTCGCCTATATAGAATATTATAGTTTAGTAAAAATGGGCACCGTTATGCAGTCACTGAAGCAACAAGTATGCACAATGCGGCCAAAGCTTTTTGAACGTCCCCGGAATAATAAATCGATAATCTTCAACGCATACACTTTATTGCTTTGTTTACTTACTGAATAACTTAACAAGAAACAGATTCCACATCGATTAGCTTCCTCTTTGAAAAATGTTACAAAATATATTCATATAATTTATTCCCAATTTTTTTTTGAAATAAGTTGATTTTGATGGGTTCATTATTGACAAACATAATCCGAATGCATTCCGCGCGTTGAAATCTCTTCATCTCATTTCAATTTTACGCTAGACGATAAAATTATATTCAAGCATAGCGATTTCGCATTTAAAAATAAGAAATCTAGTTTACAACAAACTTTAACATAGATTTTTATTTTACCTTACAAAAAGGTATTTAAACACAACTAACAGTAAAAATTAAGACTTAAAAACCAATACAAATATTCGTCGCATCTCGTATGGGTCTTCGAAGACGACGCGGTGGCTAAATGTATATTTCTGCGACTACTAAAGTTGTTAACAATACCGTCTTTATCGTAAGGGCACTCGGGGCCAGTGCCCAGTGCCCCCAACCTAAGAGGGCCCCGAAGGACCGACAATTTCTCTCAATTTCTTTAATATCAAAATATTATGGTTTGCGCATTGCACTTTTCTCGTTGCACGAATGTCGATCATTTTTAGATTTATTCTAATCAATACATTAATATAAATAATTTGAGTGATTTGAACACACAATGAACAATGAAACATGAACAACAAAAACCAGCAGCATACATACTAATATTATCAATAACATAATATTGTATTATTATATTTGATTAATAAAGCAGATCATAGTGAAAACTTTTTGTTTAGCTCTCTTTCTTTACATTCCAAAGGGGCCCCGAATTCTTCTGTGCCCAAGGGGAACAACATAGTCTAAGACGGCCCTGGTTGTTAAGACTTGGTCGTGAAATCACATTATAGAAATTGATACTTTAAAGAAATTGTCTTGTTACAGCTGTTGTTGACCGAGTAAAACGATCAGAATCAAACAACACCAGAAATGCTAGGCAACTTGTGTTATGGCAAACTCGGCAAGTAAGTTCTACTGTATGCATTTGTGTAATTAACAACTACATATTACCATCTATGTATCTTACAAATGCTTTTAGCTATACGATATAATATATAGAATGACATTAACGATGTCGTAGAACGCATAGCGTTTTATCGTCTAAAGTAAAAAAATATAGAGTCGTCTTAACTTTTCCGAGAGATCCGAAAAATATTGGATTTAAAAGACCTCAAATATTTTAGTCGGAATCTAGCTTTGTCTTCAGGACCGGTAGATTGAAATATTGATAGAAGTTGATGAATTTGAAAAAAAAGATCTCACAAAACATGTTATTATAATTAGTCATTTTTTTAAGGTATCAAGTGACGGTTCTTTTAGCACAAACTGCGAAACAACGGTTGGAAAAAAAGGAACCTGCAAGAGCTTCCGCGACTGCTACCCCCTGTTCAAGGTTGTTGACCTATCTGGCTTCGATGGATGGGTTATGGGACACTATGACACATGTAGTTATGTCAACGATAACAATGCAGAGGTAAGATTATATATAACTATTTAACACGAGATTATAATCGCGGCTTAGCGTAGAGACTAGCTGAGATTTTAAGATTTGTAATTTTATTAACTTCATCTTGTATATTGCGCATTTTATGTTCTTTACAAAGAACGTACGCTGCGCTGAGCGTAATATATTATAGGTCATCTACATAAATTTTCAAAGCAACACGAATGGAAGCCAGTTTAAAGAAGCGATATCATATATGATGATTATATTGGAAGCTCGTTTGCTCAAACCGAGATGCAGGTTGTTGTTTGCATTGCGTGGATGTCAAGAAACCGTCGCAACTAGCTGACATCTAGGAGGCTACTTTGAGACGAGTCCCAGTTTAATGGAACATTTTTTAAAATTGTGGTGCAATAGTTGTACCTCTAGCATTAAATAAGCTCATTCTCGGAACAAAACTAAATCAAATTTTAGGACGCATGATGTTTTTGGGACAGTGGGGTATAAGAGCGCACGGCTTCTTTGAATAAATTGACCTTTTTGACAAAATAATTAAAAAATATTTTAATTAGTGCATCAATCAGCATGTCGAGCTGTTTTTTAATAAGAATCGCATGAGATAAAAGTTAACTCCATATTAGGTAGTTGTAATGAAGGTCCAATAAAATTGAAATCGGCTTGCAATTGTTAAATTCACCTAGACACTTGAAACTCAACTTGTAAATTCCTCGACAACAACGGATCGAGTGCTCAAAATAGCGCGCAGTTAAAAACAAAAGAAGGTACATGAATGTTTATATGGGGCAGGTTTTCGGTGTATGCTGCACGGAACCGGTAGGCACGCCACCACAACAAGAGCCCGACGTTCAACGTCTGGGAATGCTTCCGACTGCAATGCCTATGAATTTACCACCTTTGAACGGTTTTCCTGGGTATGTACACTATGAAGAATTAACCTACCTAACTAACTAACAGCTGACGCAAATGCAATCACAAAATAGCAACTTCTAAAAGAATTGAAATGTTTGGTTTTAGATAAGTTAATGTTTGTTCACTGCACCTGTGGTCACTGATAGAACTGAATAGAACAGCATTTAAACCAATAACTAGATTGCTCTAATTTTCTTTACATTTAAAATACCAAAAATAATAGTTACTCAATGAATTTAAGTAGTTTGCGGGGATAGCCCACTGGCTCCTGGGTTCGAATGCCAGCGGCACGCACCAATGACTCTTAAAAGTTAGAGACTTACATAATTAAATATCAACAACTATAACGGGAAAGATTGTCAGGAAACCTGCAAAACCGAGAGTTCTTCATAATCTTCTCAGAACTAGTCAGAAGCATGTGATGTCAACCTTGCATTATGCCAGCGTGGTCTGCGTGGTGGAGTAAGGCCTACATCTTTATCATTGTGAGAAAAGACCGGACCCTACCGTGAGGGTTAGACAATGAATTTTATTTTCTGTGTGTATCAATAGGTTTCCGAATGGCGCATTACCCTCCCTATCTCGTCAGTGGGTGTTCAACGGACAGCGACAGATCCCGGCGCAGTGGCCCCCTACAATTCCGCCACTACCAACCCACCCGCCTGACCACACTGCACCAACGCATCCTCCATCAATAAGTAAGAGGCTTTATATATAATAAAAATATGCAAATAAGATTTTAACCCTAATTAATAAAGAGATTACGTACAATCAATTTAGAATACGGACGATATTTAAGTGGCAGATAAACGCAAATTGCTGTCTCAAAGCGAATTCGTTTGACTCAGGTACCTATCTTTTTATTTTGAGTCTTAAATATTGTGTATAGCACTTGAATGTTGTTACAAAAAGATTGATACTCATCTTCCTCTTTCAGTTGCCGGTGGCCAGCCAACACCTGGCGTCACCACCCCGTCCACGACATGGGCTACTAAGCCTCCTGCGAGCACAACTAAACAGGTAGGTTACTTCTAACTGAACACCCAATTATGAAATAAAATGAAAAATAAAACAGAAATTCTTTTATCATGTCAGATACTGAAGTACTTGCTGATAGTAGCGCGCATAGCCCCGCTGCTTAAGTAGATTGCAAGTGATCGAAAAAGTTAAGCAACGTCGGGCAGGGCGCGATCAATTCCTGGATGGGTGATCGCTAGTGGCACGTTAAGCCAACGGTCCCGGTTGTTATCGATACGATGGCAGTCGATAAACCTTGTCGGAGCCCTATGGGCCGACACGGGTTGGCCTTTAGCCCGTTTCTCCACCAATCCGTATTGAAACAACGTTGTGGAGTATGCTCCTGGCCTCCCCCTCTCGCGGGGGTAAACCCTTGTCCAATAGTGGGCCATAAAAGGGTTATAGTAGTCACTTGCCGACATGTAATATATACGTAGGTACATATATATATATATATATATATATATATATAGTTATCCCTTATCGACAAATGTTGATCAAACGCGACTTCACGCGAGCACTTTGTTGATCCAAAAACTTATGTTGATCCGGCGCCTTTTGTTGATCCAATATGCATCTCTGGTAACTAATGTGGCTCCGACCGGATCAACATCTACAGTCACGTGACTGCTTACTAGTTTTTGCCGATGTTGATCCGATATACAAATCCACCTTGCGATAGTTACGGAAAACGTTGATCCGATTCAAATGAGCCAATCAGAGCACAGCAAACGATCGGATTGGCTGAAAGCAGCCGCGACGTTGCCGCTCAGCACACGATCGGATTGGCTGAAAGCAGCCGCGACGTTGCCGCTTCGTATCTTTGACCCTACAAGCTACAGATTTTATTTGGAAGTTTGGAACGCACAGTAGGTACCTATACTGTGTTATACATTTCTTGGTATATTTCTTTGCCATCAATAATTGTAAAATCAAACGAACTTACCAAGTGAAGATCGATTGTAATTAAGCTTCATATCATCCCGTCCGAAGATGATGAGATTACTACCTGTTAGTATCCTGGTAGCATCCTCGAGCATCACACTTATTACTAAGTGGAACTCCTCAACGGATAAGAGTTAAGGAACCGGGTTAACAAATTATTATTATTGGTCACATTACCTTTGCAGAAATATATAGACATTGACCACCGTCGATTCTGATGATGGAGTGGAACTCGTTTTTCTTTATATTTCTGACCGCCGCATTCCGTCATTTGATAACCGATTTGAATTGAAATTTTTTTGGTTTGGGACCTGTTATTGTGAATTTGGTCCCATATTAAGGTGATGATGATCTGATGAAGAGTTTCGGAGATACAGAATGGAACTCCTAAACCGATAAGAGTTAAGGAACCGGAATAAAAAATATTATTGTTGGTATATTATTATTGTTGACTTGAATTGATATTTTTTTGGTTTGGGACCTGTTATTGTGAATTTGGTCCCATATTAAGGTGATGATGATCTGATGAAGAGCTTCGGAGATACAGAATGGAACTCCTAAACCGCTAAGAGTTAAGGAACCGGAATAAAAAAATATTATTGTTGGTCACATCACCTTTGCAGACGTCCTCTGTCTTATGTTTCTCGGTAATCCAGGTCCTCTTTGACTGACGTCGCAAAGACCACGTCCGCGGCCTCCACCAGCTCCGGGGAAGTTAACGGGGCCTTATGGTCATAGGAGGCCAGTGCAGACTTGAAGCCCTCCCAATCCGTCTTACGCTTCGCGCGCGGCAATGACGTGCACTCGGGTCCCAAGAGTGACCAGTATGGGGAGGTGCTGTTTGTTCATGTCATACCTCCACATAGACCGGGCACGGTAGATTCCCGTGGAGTACGATGTCAAGCACATCCGGACGGTGGTTGACGTTAGAGGGAATGTGAGTGGGTGTCTCTGGCCCTAACACCTGATACCCATTCGCCTCCGCGTCCTCGAGGATTCGCCGTCCCGCGCTGTTGGCGACTCTGGAACCCCAAGCTCTATGTTTAGCGTTCAGGTCGCCAGCCAGGAGGGTCGGGTTCCCACCGTCGAAGATGTGTCTGAAATCTTGGAGGCAAAGATTACGTCCAGGCGGGCGGTATGCCGCAAACACAAGTAGTGCCTGGCCCGCCGCGTTCAGCTCGACTCCTGTGGAGCGCATAACTGAGAACGGCGGGATTGGCAAAACCGTGTGTACCACGTCGCGGCGGACCGACACCACCGTGCCCTTGTAAGGGTACCCGGAGGGGGCGATCTCATCGCGGCGGTACACGAAGTAATTCGGGAGGCGGAAGTCCTGGTTAAGAGACAAATTCGTCTCCCCCATGAGCAGGACATGCACGTCTTGCTCGCGGAGGAGACGCCAAAGTTCCTCTCTGGACTGTGAGGACAACCCACCCGGGTTCCAGTACATTAGTCTAAGACTGACTGACATGCTGGAGCCCGAGGACTTTGGTTGAGACCCCTCTAATTGTCCCCACGAGCTCCGGGTACCGCGCAATCGCCTCACCGATGGCCGATACGGCGGCTACCAGTTCATCGGCGGGCGTTTCGAAGCCCAGAGCTTGTAAGGGCCTAGAGGGGGCTAGGCGTCCCGTTATCTGTAGCGGGGATGGAGTGGCAGGATGGGGTGGGGTCGGTGTGGGGAGGTGGGCAGGGACTGGTTGGGGTACCTGGACTACCTCCTCCTGGGTGCTTTGCGGCTTCTTCCCCTTGCACTTTGGCATGCGCTTGCGCTCGGGGGAGCCGTCCTCTGCAATGGCCGGCGGCTAAGCCGTGGAGGGGAGTGGAGCAAGGGCGGGCGCGGGGGCGGGCGGAGTCGCGACCATCGCGGGCGCTCGAGGCGTAGGTTTCGGCTTAGGCGGGGCGGAGGAGGCCTGCTCTTCAGCGAGCCCCTTCTCCCGCTTACGCCACCTGGCCTGGCGTCCACGGCTGGTGTGCGCGGGCGGGCCGCGTTCGCCAGCCGGCATGTTGGCTGGGGTTCCGGGTGGAGGTGGGGGGACGCTGAGACCCCGTAGGCGCGCCATCCGCCTAAGTTATGGGCACATACGGTTGATAGCCGTTCCTCAACGCTCATACGCTCCAGCTGGACGTAGTACACCCTTTCTTGCTGCCGCCGCGGGGGGCGATGAGCCGGCAGAAACGAGCCGGGAAGCCCAGGTCCTTAAGACTGCCGGTTACCCAGTTTGGGTCCGTATTTTCCGGGAGGCCGCGGACATTGGCCTTTGTCGGCCGCTCCTCCGTCAGGGACAGATAGTACCAGACTAGGCCCGGCTCGGTCTTCTGAATCTTGATCAGGTAGGCCTGGACCTTCCTGAACTCGTCTGCGGATTTAGGATGGAAGCGGAAGCCCTTTCCGCTTGCCACGGAGTGCGGTGGGACGCCGAGGATGTCCCTTGTCGGCCGCTCCTCCGTCAGGGACAGAAAGTACCAGACTAGGCCCGGCTCGGTCTCCTGAATCTTGATCAGGTAGGCCTGGACCTTCCTGAACTCGTCTGCGGATTTAGGATGGAAGCGGAAGCCCTTTCCGCTTGCCACGGAGTGCGGTGGGACGCCGAGGATGTCCCGCAGCGCTCTGAGGTCCACTACCCAGTTGGGTAGCATCTTCGCCACTATTAGCGGCGCGGGACGCTCGCCGGCCGCTGCAGTCGGGGCCTGTGAGGGGGGCGGACCTACCTGACCTCCATGGTGCGCGGGGTGAGTGGTGGGGGGTAGGTAGGCTCCTTTCCGTCTTCTTCAGTCCGGTCGCAGTTGCCAAAAGTGCTCCGGCGCGCAGAGGTCCGGACACCGCGACCCTTTTCCAGTGACCCTTTCCAATAAAAGGGCGCGGTGTGATCGGCAGGTACCATGGATGGCCCCTGGTCTTCCGGCGTGACTTGAATAGTGAGCAGCGACACGCGAAAATCGCCCGTAAGCCAGCGCCAGAAGAGCGCAGTAAGAGTCAATTTTGTGCTCCGGCCGGATCAACTTAGTCTAAGCAAATGTCACATTTAAGTTAAATATACTCCGGATCTAAGAAATCATATTCAGTATGATTTTTGTTTTTGTTTCAGACGGATCAACTTAGTCTAAGCAAGTTAAATATACTCCGGATCTAAGAAATCACATTCAGTATGATTTTTGTTTTTGTTTCGGCCGGATCAACTTAGTCTAAACAAATGTCGCATTTAAGTTAAATATACTCCGGATCTAAAAAATCACATTCGGTATAATTTTTTTGACCGTTAATGGATCAACGAATGTTGGTCAAACCACTGACGAGTATGTTGAAAATGTGCGAGTGCAGATCCACCGACGTCACGCGTATATTCAGGACGGATCAAAGTATATCATGTTGCGCGAAGCGGAGCTGAGCAAACACGTGAAATAGGTGGATCAACAATTATTATAACTTCACACTGGAGCAACATTTACCGTGAAAGGATCATTATATATTCTTTTGTTTCCATAGACATGGCCTCCAATGTACCCCACTCAGCCGACCAAACCACCATCGGCACCAGCCGTAGACAGGTCTTGCGGCTTGAAAAACGGACCACAAGTAAGCTCCACGCCTATTTTTGTAATCTATCCATATTATACTAAGATTACTACTATGTACCTACCTGCTCTACCTAATAGAAAAACGGTTGAAGAATTTATGCTATAGAATTTAAACATCTATTTATTGAATGTGTTTGCGCTAAGCAGATTAAAACTGGTAACGTTCTTGCAAGCTCGCAAAACAAACAAACATATTTTAAGCAAACAAAATTTTATTTGAATAAATAAAATTTTATACAACCCTTTTATAACTTTCAGAGACCTTACAGATTGTAAAAAAATCTATTGAATAAATAAGATAGGTATAACAACTTCCAAATGAAACCTTAAATGAATAGGTAGGTACTATCCAATTGAAATTGTATGACATACGGGTTAAATAAATAAATGTAGTGGGACAACTCACACACGGCTTTCTGCTCCCAAAGTAAGCTGTGAGCTTGTGTTATGGTAACCAGATACCTGATATACCTACATATATATTTTTAATTACATACTTATATAGATAATAATTTACATCCAGACGAAGAACAAACACTTGTGCTCATCACACAACTATCTATTTGTCATGGATGGGAATCGAACTCGCCCACGACCTCCGGCGTATAAGTTAGGGTCGCTAAACACTAGACCAACAGGCCAGTCAAAATCTGTTATATGATTTGTTTATAAGAAATGTTTTTTTCTAAGACTTACGAAAGCACACAAGACGAGGAGCGTATAGTCGGAGGTCACAACGCTGAGCTGAATGAGTGGCCGTGGATCGTCGCGTTATTCAACGGCGGTCGCCAATTCTGCGGCGGATCGTTGATCGATGACAGACACGTACTGTCCGCTGCCCACTGTGTGGCTCAGTAAGCAACTGTTCCTTTTTAATTTACAAAAATAACTTTTCTTAGGAAAGTGCATGGACATGAAGCACTCGAAAGTAGTAGGTACCAGCCTCTTTTAATCCAGCCTAATCTTCTTTTACTAAAAACAGTGCAATTCTTTTATCGTAAATGAGCCATGATGATCACTTAACTTAAATGGTCACTGCAAACTAAGAACACCTCCTATATCAAATAGGATACAAATTTTTTTGACCACACACCACCATGCGGATTGGTAGACTCTAATTTATATATAAATGAAAATGTGCCTAAATTAGCTACTTTTTGCAGCATGACTTCATGGGATGTGGCTCGCTTAACAGCCAGACTAGGTGATTACAATATCAGGGTAAATACGGAGACCCAACACATCGAAAGGAAGATTAAGAGGGTTGTAAGACACCGTGGTTTTGACATGCGTACCCTGGTAAGCTTTTAGTTAACTATTACGGTAGTAAACTTTTTCATCAATTAAAAAGTACGTAACAAGTTATTGATATCATAATTATGTAAAGTACCTATTTATTTGAAAAACGTAAACGTAGTAACAATTACTTTATAACAAATTACTCCATTAATAAAATTAAAGCTCATACAATGCAACGTCTACAACATTGATGAGCTTTAATTTTATGAATACAGAAAATTAATATTCGTTGTACCTAAAGCATTTCGTAGAATTTCAAGTTTAACGATTGAAAATTGATTACAAAAATCTTGCATAGCACCATACAATGATTATGCTAACTTTTTGTGGTTTTTCAGTACAACGATGTCGCTATCCTCACACTGGACCAACCGGTGACGTTCACGAAGAACATCCGCCCTGTGTGTCTCCCAAGCGGCGGTCGAGCTTACGCTGGCCTTGTTGCTACTGTTATCGGCTGGGGAAGTCTAAGAGAGGGTTTGTGTATTTCTATGAAGTAGTACCTACAACTTGTCACTACTCAATGGACCCTGTGAACCTACACCTACCTATTATAGTTTTTACCTTTTGCACTAGAAAGGTCATCGTTGGCGAAACTGTTTATGAAAATCAAACCATTTTTTGTTTAATTTCCTAACGTAGGTAATAGTGATGCCTTCTGCTACTTATCAAGAGATAGCGCTACGGGTATCCTGAAACCAGCCGCTAACAAGCATAATGCAAATATTGAATTTAAAAATAAATAAATAGCATATCACTGTGCCAGAATATATTTTGCTGTAATGTGAAATTTAATAAGTAATTTAAACTTCATATTTTACTGGAATGGAACAGAAAAAAAATGTTCTCGACCAAAGAAATTTATATTTTATAGTATCAATTTTTATACAGCTGAAAATAGAAATAAATATAGAAACAATAATCCTGTGTGATTGTAGGTGGCCCTCAACCATCAGTGCTTCAAGAGGTATCGATTCCAGTGTGGACCAATTCTGAGTGCAGACTCAAGTATGGTTCCGCCGCACCTGGTGGTATTGTGGATCATATGCTCTGCGCTGGGAAAGCTAGCATGGACTCCTGTAGTGTAAGTACGGTGGTCCCATTTTCAAGGAATTTACATCTTGAGATACTTGACCTACCAAAATAGTTCGTTAAAACTCACAACTAGAAGACGCCAGTAACATCAACTTCTGTATCACTAAACTCATCGTCGCCTCGTCATTGTGTCAAATTCAACAATATTGATATCCCAGAAGCCCAGACTTACCTCGTTATAAAAATCTGAAAGGTTTTCGCAAACTACGGATTTTGAGGCTAGGTACATTATGTGGCCTTTATTCAAAAATTTAACCATCTCCATTAGAAGATGAATAATTTATGGATTAAAAGTATAGCTAATCAACGTTAATGTAATAATCTCGGTGATCAGGGAGACAGCGGTGGGCCCCTGATGGTGAACGAGGGCGGTCGCTGGACTCAAGTGGGCGTGGTCTCGTGGGGCATCGGCTGCGGAAAAGGGCAGTACCCCGGCGTCTACACGCGTGTCACCGCATTCTTGCCTTGGATTCAGAAGAACTCCCAGTAGACTTAACAAAAACAATTCTTTTGCTTGCTACAGTTATCCATACATTATTTTTTATTAAAATCAATTCTTTTGAGAAAGGCAAATTAATCTCTTGTCTTTCTTAATAAATTGGTGATAAATATAATAAGCGATTAAGGTCGATCGATAACTAAAATCGATCAAATTGTGCCAATCTAATTTAAGATTATATATAAAAATAATAAAAGATATATTTTGCTAATACTCACTTTTATTAAAAACTCCTGTATATAAATTACATTGTTTCTGTTACTTTACCGAAACACATATCTAGTTCATGGTTATAACAACATCTCATATGACAAAATAATGACTGGTACACAAAAAGACCCATTAAAATGCGAATACATGACGTTAAAAGGTAAAAACTATTTATTAAATAATAATTGCAGTATAAGACGTACTAAAATATTCTAATAAATAAATGTATCACATGTGCATATAAAAAATTAAAATAAAGAAAAATATGCTAAGGTCACTACGTAAACTTGGTAATCAGCTTTGAGTGATGATGTGAGAACATTGTGACTAACTACAAGTCAAAATTTGAAACTTGTAGTTGCTGCAAAATGTTGCGAGCTGGAAGAAAAGAAATAAAAGTAAAATACAAATAATAAATATGGGAAAAATATTGGCCTGTTAGTCTAGAACTCAGGTTCAGAACCCATTGGTTGTTACTTTACTCATTACTTTTCTAAGTTATATGGATTAAAAAAAATTATATGTCTCATATAATACTTGTATAATCTCGTATAATACTCTCGGAGGCATTTGAAGTAAATCAATCCAGTAAATGTTCGTAATCAGAAATGAGTGCTTTCTCCCTATCATTGTGAGGAGATCTGACTTTGTAGTGGGTCACTAATAGAATGCAGATGTAGTATGAGCATGTCAGCCTACCTTGGAAGTAACCAGTATCGTGCAGGTCCTCAGGCGTTGGAACAAATGGGGGTTCGGTGTCGAGCTGATGTTCCCAATCGACATTTCGGAACAGCGGCATGGCTTTCACCTCGCCGGCGGCAGGCCGCTCCCGAGGCTCCATGGTCAGCAGGGCTTCGATAGCACTTACAGCTTCCGGAGATAGGGCCTCCTCGGCTTCCGGCCATTCTATATCTGCAAGAAAATTTTCGGAATTGGCATATGAGAAAGTTGAAGCTGTTACTGACAATATGAATAATCAAAATAATGATTCTTTGGCAATCACTTCATTCAATCACAAATTCGCGTTCACCAGTTTAGCATAGGGAGTCTAGTGGCGCCATCTCTTGACCTTCCACGTTCCAAGTAGGAATGGAAACAAATCAAGGAGGTTTACAATAGGCTAGTTGACAAAATTTGGAAATGAGTTTAAAAATATATATTAAAATAGATATTTTACCCCGAAATATATTATTTTAAGAAAAATAAGCCATTTTACCTAAGAATTTTGCGTTTTTAGAAATGAACTCCAAATTGAGATCGAAAAAGGCCAAGACTGTCATGGCGTCTTGAATGATGTCACGCCTCGCGAAACAAGCTGTTCACTGTATACGAAAGTGACAGCAACAACATGACGTTTCGCGAGGCGTGACGTCACGCTTCTCAGATTTGTGTTCAATCATTTTAATGTCACGTGATTAAATGGCCAATTTTGAGGATTTTATTTTCCGTATACATTGGTAATCTTTAATTATTTTAATGAAAAAAGTGTTTATTTAGTTACTACATAATATGATTAATCATTAGAAACACTATGCAAGCAGATTTATTCTTAGTGGAAACACGCCTATTCTCCCCACTAAAAGAGCTTTTGCCATTATTCTCACTATTAAATTCTATTTATTAAATGTTTAAAGGAAATATTAAAGGTGCATAAAACAAAAATCATTTTTATCAGTTATCATACTCACTTCTGGATAATATATTTTTAAATACAGCTTGTGGTGTTTCATCATTGAATGGAGGAACTCCCGTCATGAATTCATACAGACACACTCCTAAAGCCCACCAATCCACTTGTGGACCATGACCTTGCCTGAAAACACAGAATATAAATTTGATATACTCATGTCTAAAGACGCTTTTATAATATAAGTAAATTTTTACCTATGTATATTGTATATCTATTACTTTTAACACACAATAGACTAAAAACGTTACATCGTATTTTAATCACGTCTTTAGAAACATTATCTTTAATTATATTATTATTTTCTTGATATTTATACACTGTTTAAAAAAATTACATATACAAACATAAACCAAAAGGCAAAAGACTAATTTTTTTTCTCTTGTTGATGACCTAACTTGAAGTTCCCAATTTATAAATAGTTACCTTAACAGTAATTCAGGTGCCAAATAATCAGGAGTTCCGAGTATTCTTTGGTCTGAAATCTGGTTACCCCTTCTCACACTTTTAGGAGTTCTATATGGCGTATGGGCGGTAGCTACGGGGGTCTTACAGATCTCTGTTGGAGACTTACTGCCTTCACCCTGTATCGCATAATTATGTATAGTTAAAAAATAATAAAAAAACACTACCTTCATCATCAGACCAGATAGGATCATAAAGATATTTTCAAAATGCATGTGAACTGAGACTATTTTAATGAATTCCATATCATCTATTTGCCTCTATCATCTATTTCTAATGGAAGCACAATAGTTTTTATCTGTGTTCTTTCCAGCACCAGACCAGCTCTATCCCAGTAAGTTACTCATCTAGAGAGGGCACCACTCGTATTCTCAATCAAGCTTTTGAAGTTTACATAAACATATATTAAGCTCAAAGTCGACACACTGCTAATCCCCTTCAACTTACCTTGCTTAACCTCCTTGAAGGGAAGATTTCCAGACTAGTTGACACATGTTTACTGAAGCAAAATGATTTCTCTTTCGTGGTAGACGCTGGATCATCAATCGGCAAGTTAAATCTAGTAGCTTTATGCCTTTTTTTAGCACCTGGTGACTTGCTGTTCGACACTGGGGTCGAGAATATGACTCCTACGTTGAAATGGTGACTGTCGTTTTGTGAAACCCATCTGAAGATGAGAAAAAGGTTATTATTGTTGAGGTGTTGCAAAGTATTCGTGTGCACTTACCGAAATTTAATTTCTACACCTGTAAGGATAAAACAAATTGAGAAAGCTAATGTTGAGATTATTGCAGACAAAGAAAGACATGTTTATTGAACAATTTCACACTCACATATACTTTCTACTGCTACGTTTGCTGTTATATAAAGTATTTAATATTATACTGTATAGTTCAACACTAGATATAACAAAATTAAAAACATATTTTAACCTCTTTTTTAAAACCCCCTTGATTGGGTTCTTACGCCTCTCAGGCGTAGGATGTATGGCCATACGTTTTGGTGTGTTCTGACTTAATTCTAAGGCCATAATTTCCTGTGTGAGGCCACTGTGATTCTCTTTTGATTCCGCAAGACTGGCGACACCGGTAGGAGTATCCCCATCGCAGTCTAAAATCCGCTTTCGTTTCTTTGCTCGAAAACTGAAAATTATATCTTGCTATTATTAAATTTAGACGTAGCTACTTTGGCGTTCGCAATACCTAACACAAGTTTTTATGTTTGGTAAAAAGTTTCCCCTCTGTGTTTTTTTAGCCTATAAACTCCCATCAGTTGTTCTGTAGAATCCTAATTTACTTTCTTGTGTTTCTACCATCACAAAGATTTGTCTTAATAATTTTATAATAAAAATATGTATTAGAGTACAGTGACTCTCGCTACTTGTGAAGGGATGGCGCCACAGGTAGAGCCACCCGGCTAAAGTTTTCTAAGCATTTGGCATACATATATAGTCATAGGCAATTTGCAAATTTTAATCAAAACACATAATATTATGTAAGCATTTTTTGTAACATTTATCTTTATCTACCTCGGGATCCTTTTCAAAGACTGTCCTCTACAGAGCGGAGAAGTAGACTGGTCATGCTGGGAGTCAGTGAGGACAGCAGATTCCAATGAAGAGCCATTTGTGCTGCTGATGTCAGTTGACTTGCTGTTTCTAGAGTTATTGCTGTTCTTGGAGCTCTCGCAGGTATGGTAAGAACTTAGGGATTCTGAGCCAGAGTCTTGAGACTGTATGTAATGCATAAAGTGGGTTGAAATTAAATTAATCACTGTTAAATTACTACTTACAGCTGACTAGTTATCAGACTTTCAGCTCTATTTGAATATTGTGTAGAGTTTTTTCCTCCGGCTTATTCTCTCTTTACCCAGAAATGGGTGGCACATAGTATGGCCGATGAGTTCAATTAGGAAAAATATTAAAATAAATAAATGATTGGACTGCTAAACTATCATAACTTATTTTGTCATAATTAAAATATAAAATTAAGCACTAGTTATTTAAGACATAATTATTGTATCCGCATAGGGTAGACTGTTCTTAACTTATTATAATTTTTGTAACATCTTACTAGTGTAACAGTCAACAATAAACACATTCTTTTCTTTTCTTTTCTTTATCATGTCATGGGTGCATGTACGACAATATTGCAATCTTCAAACATGGAGAGAACTCAGTGTCTACTATTCAAATATTATTTTAAAATCATTAATCATCACATTAATCTGTATTGACAACATATTTATAAAATGATTGTTGACATGCAAACATTTTAATAAAGCTCTGTAATATTGATGGAGTATGACATAAAACATCAAATTCAGGAAAAGAAACAAATACTTGCAGCCACTTCTTCCAAATGTAGGCTTTCAGCACTCAGAAAGGGATGTATTCCAGATAGTTGTGAATGTTCCATTATTGGTGAACTGTCTATGGCAGTGGCAATGTCAAAATGACATTTCATTTTAGCTGAAAGCAGATTAAAATATAACATTTATATGGCTCAGCCCATATACTAAGTATATGTATATGTTTTAATTATTTTGATTTTTAAACTTGCTGAAAGCTCTCACTTTGACGGAAGTCATTAAAATATTGTGGTTTAATACTACTATTTACGCTGATTCTAAGTCTGGAATGTGATCATCCAGTAGTGGTCATGTGTCAAATACTCCTCTTAACCAGGAACTAAATGTCAAATGAGAATGAAGTATAATTTCATACTAGTCTCTTTAAGTTGATCAAGTAGGTTCTCACAGGCTTCAATGGCTGAGTTATGGGCACTGTCCCCTCCACCGGAACCAAAAGATAGATGTGAAGTGAGTGACAGCAGTTGACCAGGGGTCCTCATATTCAGACTAGGGGTCCGATTTACGAAATCTGATATCTCTAAATCTGAAAATAAAACCAGCATGACTTAAAATGTTAGCTACATAAATAAACAAAAACTACATAAGAGAATAATATTTTGCGATTTGTATAATAACAGTCCTATGGCTAAGAATTTGTCATCTCAATTGATTCATCTTTAAGCCTTTAACAATACAGTCATCATCTGTGCAGTGTGCACTAGTGTTCTCAAAATCAGGTCCGTGTCCAATCTGTGTTCAGCCAGCTTAGTGGACTAAGGATGCTTTTTGATATGAGAAGAAACTGCTGACATACATCCTCTCATTGGCAAACACCTTTCCAACTGCAACCAATGAGCCAGCTTCTCAGCCAATTATAAGCGAGTAGGTACTATTTTCACAAATGACTGATAAATTTAACAGCTGCCTAGATGGTATACACTACGGAATAATTAGCAATAACTATGAAGATTGTTTTTAACACTTTGATGCTACATACCTCTATGTATTTCAATTTTTGACAGTCCAAAGTCAGTAAGCTTAACATGACCTGACTTTGCTATTAACATGTTATCTGGTTTGAGATCTCTGTGCACTATGTTGTGTTTGTGCAAGTAATCCAGTGCTAGAGTTACTTCTGCGATATAAAATACAGCCATAGATTCTTCTAAAAACCCATAAGCTCCAAGCAGTGACTTCAGGTCTCCGCCTACCATATATTCCATAACCTGAATAGACAGATGTTTTTATAATTTTTACAGCAATAACAACAGACAGTGAATGGTACAGTATTTTTAGATAACAAACATTACCTAATCACTTATTTTAGTTTGACAGAGACTTTAGACATCAAAGAAGGAACACCTGCAGCATATTCCACACAGCTCCATGCAGATTGGTGGAGAAAGGGGCTAGTGGCCCACTTGTAATGGATGTTTTTAAACCTCCCATAGGGCCCGACAAGGATAAACAGTTGTTAACAACAACAACTGAGACTGACTGATTAACATACCTTTTGTAGCATAGTGCTATGTACTCAAGCAGTGGTGCTCAGCACTCTTCATCAACCTATCAGCACCTCAATCATCATTATGAGAAAATTGGTGTTAATTAAGGAGATGTGTATTAAACAGTAAGTAAACTGCATAATATTGTAGTAAAAAAAGATTGTATTATGCATGTTAATAAAATAAACCTCACCAAATACACAGAAGACGCAGACTGCAAAGAATAAAATAGGTGCACACAGAAGGGACTTCTAGACAATGCCAAAGCATTTCTCTCTGTTACGACTTGAGTAACCATGTTCTTATTGATCATGTCAGACTTCTTCATTACTTTGATTGCATACATTTGCTCCTCATTGTTCCTTTTGTGTGCCAAAAACACTTTTCCAAATGCCCCTCGGCTTATGGGTTTCACAATTGTAAAATCATTTATATCTGGAGCCTGAAATAATATTAAAACATTTTTATTTACACATATTTCCATTGCATCTACTCAATTTGAGGGTGACAATAGGCATCCTATATTCTTTGCTTTGGTGTGCAGGGTGAGATTAAATTTTGGGCTTGGGAGCACCCTAGATGAGCCTTATGCTCTTCTAGTAGTTGTATGCCTATTATAAATTTTAACTTGTACTTATAAAATAATTAGCTATTCTCCACAATATGTAATGGCTATATGGCTAATAGTTAATGAAGTTAACTAAAAGTTAGCTAAAAGTTAGGCTATATGTGTATGTATGGGTCCCCAGCCCTCATTTGCCCACCTTTTAGGAATAAAACATCAAAATTTTCACCCATTTAGTACAGATTTTAGTAGGTTAGTATTTAGCTTAGCTTTTAGTAGGATAGTAATAAACTTAGAATAGTATCATATTAAATCGTTGGTATATTAAATGTTAATTTTTTTAGGAGGATCATGCAGTTTTTGTCAGTTCTAATACATAAATGTACAAAAAAACTATTACATATTATGTATGTATGTTAAGTTACCATTGTAATGTTTAATGTTACTTGTTAAAATTTCCATAAACTAGAATGTTATTTTACGATTTTCTGGACTAAAACTTACAAAGTAAGTCAATCTTATAAAGATATTTGGCAAAAATTTGCAGCAACCTTTAGTGAGATATCACAGTACCTTGTTGGCGATAATATCCGGATTGTTTGCATTGATCTTTTCCAAAATTGTGTGACGTATTGAATCATCTTCAGTTTTAGAATCATTAGAAGTCATCATTACAATGAACTTAAGTGTAGTTTAAGAGAAAAACTATTGATGAATTAAAACGTTATCGTGCTAACTCGGTCATTTCTATTGTTTTTACACTGTATATAAAAGCAGTAAAATTAATCCATAAAATATGTAATCTTTCTGAATTTACAACATTATTTTTCTAATATTCTTTTATATTAACAAGTTAATTTAGTTTATTTATTTGATTATTCAATTCAAATATTTTAACCGTTTTGTCTTGGTGTCCGATATTGTATTGACACTGACAATATGACAGTGAAACTGACTGACACCCTAGAAATTGTCAATGTCAGCTTTATGTCAGTTGGATGATTTGTTGTCAAAAGTAGTTTTGTTTTTAATTGGGTTTTAAACTAGCAACCCTTTTTTTAAGAATAGCTAGGTATAAAAAAAATATTTTTGTGTATTGAAATTGAAAACGGTGGAAAAAAATACCGTATTTATAAAGAGCATGTGTAAAATAGTTATTTTAGAACATATAGTAAAATTAAATCTATATTTATTTTATACTAGACGGCCTATCGATATAACTATGGATTTATGTAAATTTTGAATAATTTAGAATTTTAGATTGTTTTATAAAGTGCACATTGTTTAAGCATTGTGTATTATAACATTATAAATGTTCATAATTTTCAAGAAAATTAATAATAAAGAGGTTTCGAGAATTATTAAAAGAATTTTGGACAAGGAATATATTATTATTAAGACGTCATAAAAAACAAAAAATTTAAAAAATCAAGTTAGGATTATTCTCCAACCCTGCATGATGTTACATAGTTGTTAAATGCTTGCACTATAGTAGAACACACCAAAGGTTGATGAGGATTAGCTTCATAACATTGCATAATCTGCAAAGGGAAATGTAATTAAAATGTACAAATCTAAATGTTTCATTTCAAACTTTAAGACGACTTACCTTTGCTCTCCAATCAAAACAAGGTTTTATTTTTTGCATTTTATCTTCAGCAAAATTTGGGGTTTCAAGGAGATTATTATTATTTTTGATAGTTTTCTCAAATTCCGATTCAATAATTTTATTAATTAACTGATGCTCTTGCCGCAAGTAGTCAATTCTTTGTACCCAATACTCTTTATTTCCTTCATTATCAAAAGGTCTACTGGCGTCTTTAAAAAGTATTTCATTGGTATTTTCCTGAAATGGGCGATAATTATAAAAGTGATGCTATGGCACCTAAACAAAATGGCATATTTCAAAATAATTTACACTCATTTACATTTTATAATGTTCATTGAATTTTTACCAAAGGAATATTTATAAAAATAAATTGATTTAATTGAATAATAGTATAGACACATACTGTTTGCAATTCATCTACGTTAATTATCGAATCATCTTCGAATGGTTGCTGAATAGCCACTGTCGAATTAATTGCAAATGTATTATCGATACTAATACGTCGTGTATCCTTGCTGGAAATTGTCCCCATAAATAAAAATATAAACTTTATTATGTTTGCTAAAATCCAATTTTATCATCCCATGTGCTTTTCATTACCAAGTAAGCTTTCCAAAGTTCATTATTTTGAAATGTGACTCCCTTTTATGTCAGTGCCAAAAATAAAAATAAAGATGTTATTATATCAGCCAGTATAGTATGGCTCTTTTTAAACTTCTAAACTACCAAAAATTCAAATCTCTTCGCGTAATTAGAGAAATTATAAAACTTTGGTAAAGGACTCTCCACACTGGGCTAACCTTATTACCTTAAAACGTCGGACGTACTTTACACATTGACCTTCCCTTACTGCCTTAAATCTGATCCACAGATCACCAATGGTATTATTTACAACCACAGAAAAAATAAAAGAAATTTTTATCATCTCCATTTTTATGCATTCCCTCCAGTTTCAGCAAAACCGCATCATTACTCGACCGACTTTCGTAATTATCTGACATATTCGTTCTTTCGTCGCTCTCTTGCCTCGTTGAGCAATATTTGGTCTGTAATTTTACTCTAGGATAGAGTTGACAAAACTTCGTGATGGCCAGCAAAACTGGTAACTTTTTACTCAATTCTCTCCATAAACTAGATGGTACTACCTAACGGTAGGTAACACTGGATAATCCAGTATCTCTGATTTTTTTAAACACATTAATGACATTCCTTCATTCCTTCCTTTCAGCCCTTGGTAGTCTACTGCTGGACCTGGGCGTCCCCTAATTTATGGCATAAAAAATATTAAGGTTGGTCGGCCGTACGACAGCCCTACACACATTGACCAATTTTATCTAATTTAGTTCGTCCACATTGTCAAAGCTGGCAAGATTAAATATTAATTATTGTCAAGATTCAATGTCAATGTCACTTGATTGTCATTAGGGTTGACAAAATGTAAATGTCAATTGTCAAATGTAAATTAATGATTGTCAGTCAAGTCGTTTTTTGTGGACTTGATTGGTCGACTTGGAGACTGATCTTGGACAGTTGGACACTTGGTTGGTTGGATCAAGTTGGATGGAGTAGGTAGAATAAGTATACTGTATAGTGTATAAGGTGTCCAACCAGTGCCGAGTGCCTAGCGATGTGCCGAGTCGGCTATTTATAGTATTCGAATATTTTGGTATTCGTTAAAAAAATATTCGAATTCAGACTCGAGTCGGAAGACACGGACAGGTATTCGAGTACTGGCACGAGTATTCGAATACTTTAGTGGACTCGAGTACCTTTTGAATCGAACTTTGACGACAATAACATATCCTAATATTTCATCACAAATCATGTAAGATATTAAAGGTGTATTTTTTTCAAATGTTTCAGTAAATTTGTTGTGTTCCCAAAATTCACAAATGTTTTTTTGCACTCTTTGCACTCCACTTTATTACCTTCTAAAATGTTGAATAAGTTCCATATTTCCGATGTTTTTGGAGCCATCCTATCACAGACCTGGCTAAAACAATTAAACTAAACACTTAATTTCACTATTTAACTGACAGACTAACAGTTTGACTGATTAAAATTATATCTATCTTTATATTAATCTTAATCTTAATTATATTAATCTTTATTAAACTGACCGTTGGGAAAACATAAACACGTTGAAACTTGCAACGATTCATCAGTCACGCGGCGGGACTAACTTCACAATGCTCTTTAAAGTGAACGGGGCATTCAAAATTCGACTGTACGCGTAAAGCAGAAGGTTTCTATTAAAGTACACGACTTAGGATTCGAATACCGTAAGTACTCGAATCCTGAATTCGAATACCGTAAGTACTCGAATCCTGAATTCGAATACCGTAAGTACTCGAATCCTGAATTCGAATCATGTGGATTCGAATACCGTATTTTATGTATTCGAGTACGTGAGTACCTGCTAGGTATTCGAGTAAGTACTCGAGTCAGTCTGACTCGGCACATCTCTACGAGTGCCTTGTTGTAAAGATTGATATGAAGAATATTAATAATTTAATATCGTTCAAATTTTAATGAAGTGATAAGAATTCAATAAATGTGTAGATATAGTGTAATAAAGTATATTTTTTATTTTTAATGCCTATTGTTTACTATAGTTATTCGAAACTGGCCATTGTATAGTATTCTTATAATGTCTCTATACGATGATTTGGATACTATTAAAGCTCGGACTACTGATAAGGTTGCGGGATGGTCATCTGGAATTAAGTTGTTGCAATCCCAATTACAACTTAAGAAAGCTGCTGTAACACAACCCAAAAGAGAGGCTCTAAGGCGTTCCACTCAGGTATGTTGTCAAAGAATGGAGAAGAATAGAAATGGTAAAATATTATTAATATTAGTAGTATTACAGTAGAACCTCAGTAAGTTAAACTCCAAGGGAAACACAAAATATTTTAAGTTATTGAGGTTTTAAGTTATCAAGGGTCTATGTTAGGGAGACTGAGCTGCATCTTTCCTTTTCAATTCATTTTTCACTGCTTCTGTAGCTTTTAATTTATCATTGTATGTGAGTGTTGTTAGTTTTCTTTTTGAACTCATTTTAAGCCAGTTTTATCACGCAATAGGTAAAGCGATGTTTCCAGGACAATGATCAATAACTTATGATCCAAGTAAGCTGTTATCTTAAGGTTAACCGCCACAAAGCTTTAAAGAATTTCGAAGAAGCAAACAATAGGTGACATCATTTGTGTTAATAATTTAACTAGAGAACACATGCAAGCAATAAATACTGAAACCTTTTGTTTTGCACACTCTTTCAAAATGTCTCATTGACAAACAATTTTATGTTATCGAGGTTGTGAAAACATTTCTTTAATTTACTGAGGGCCAATACAGAGATTACTTACTTAAGTTATAGACGTTGCATATTTTAAATTATAGAGGTTTTGGGCTCTGATGGGAAGGGAACATATTATTTTTTTGAAGTTTTAGAGGATTTTTTGAAATTATAGAGGTTTTTGAGTTATCGAGGTTCTACTGTAGTAGGTATATTAATAGAGTATCTTAATGGGATAAGCGGCTAATTGCTTAGATCGAGACCTGGAAATGGAAAAATTGCACAAAATAATAATAATATATATAGTAGATACTTACTTAAGAACAATTTTGGATACTTGAGAATACAAGTGGTAAAATGTATGAGTTTTTTTACAAACTTTGTTACTTTATTTTTAGGTGTTAACCCCAGTCATTGATCTAAAAAGTAAGCAAAGAGATGATGATGAATCTAATTCAAACAGTCCGCATAGGAATTCAAAGTCCCTAACACCTTCCACTAATGTGCGTGATTTTGACTGGAATGTGGCCAATGAGTATGACCCCTTGTGGCCAAATGACTATGAGAAGGTAGCAAAAGGTAAACTATATTCTAATAAACTTGCAAATATATAATAGTATTAGAGTATAATTATATTCTAATAAACTTGCAAATGAATATCCAGCAGTTATTCCATATTCAACTTATTCTGCTATACATATTTATCACATTTGGCTGAATATGGAATTTCTAGGTGGGTGCTATGACTAAATGTGAACTTGATATAACTTATTCCTCAAATACTATTTTTAGTTTAATTGTTGAAGTATGGAATGTCAGTTTGGATTTTAATACTATTGAAAAACCATAGTTTAGCAAGTTATGGCATGACATGTTCATTCAAACTTTGCAGCTCTGATGAACCGCTAAATTGTAAGAAAATAAAGTAAGTGGTAGACGGCAGTAGGTTGGTAAGGCCATTGTAGCTCAGCTGAAGCATATTGTTCTTAACATTTTGTGTTTTGGTTAGGGCAGTGTGCTTGCTGCAAATACTTTATTTGGGTCATCTATCTTAGTTCTCATTAGTAGCAATGCAGACAAACAAGCTTAGCTAAAATTTCTATCATGTTTGAAGTTGGATGTGAGTTTTGAGAGACCACTTAACATTACATAACATTAACTTTATTAAACAATTTATTGTTTGCTTCAGAATTGCAGAATAAAAGACTACAACTTGATGGAGGAGAGAGAGGTGATAGATCTGATAGAAAGCGCAAATCAAGATTTGGAGATGATGATGATACTATACCAGAGAAGTCCCTTGTGCCTATGGTATGTATGTGTAAATGTTATAATATTGTAACCTGCCACACCACCCACTACCACCAAAATTTTTTTATAATATGAAAAGGACAAATATGTACGCATTTTATGATTTTTCAATGTTTGTGCATTGACAGCACAGTCATGGCCTGACTTTTTCTTAAAACTTTTTGTCATCCCTTAGGTGTGTTCTGGTATTCAATTCTGACTAAAGTAGTACCTGCAACCATTTTTAAGGATAGCTGTAATGTGATGAGAAAGATAAAGTCTGCTACACAGTCAGTGTATTGAGAGTTTGTGGACTACACACATCTTTCAAGTTTTTTATTCACAATGTTCTCCTTCACTGTTACAGCAGTTTTATCTCAACTTATGCCTAAAGGCACCTTACTTCGAAATGATGTTACTGGGATCCTAACCCAGACCTCTAAAATAAGAGACCAAATTGTAAGCCACTATTGCTGCTTTTAAATATTTTATTAAAAAACAATATTTTTGTTTTTCTAGCAACCTGAAGAAGAAGAGGCTGAAGAGATAACAAAACGCTCAGCTGGTGTTGCCATAGCTCCTCCGCCCTCACTCACAACAGAGACACCATCACCACCACCTCCACCACCAACACCTGCACCACCTTCTGCAGGCTTCTCTATTGGCGGCTATGGCACTAGTTCAATTGCTGCTAAGATTATGGCAAAATATGGGTTTAAGGTAAATATGGTTTAATGTCCATGCCAATTTTCACATTACTTTATAGTGTTTTTGAAATTGTCACCAAAACTGATATAGAGGAAAATATTGATCTTTGGTATATTTTCAAAGGAAGGACAAGGTTTAGGGAAGAAGGAGCAAGGAATGTCTGTGGCTCTTCAAGTTGAGAAGACATCAAAAAGGGGTGGGCGTATTATACACGAAAAGGATAACACAGTGATGCCACCACCAGCATTTGCTATGCCCACAATCCCTGGACCAGGTCAGTACTAGTCAGGAAAAATAAAAACTTTCAATCTGATTTCTACTAATAATGCTCATAATTGCTTTAGAGTGAAAACCTTTAAATTGATAATTATGTATAAACATCACTATTTTTGATAATTATGATTTTATGTGATAGGTGATGACACCAATTGATAATTATGTATAAACATAATTATTCAAACCTTTGAATAATAACAATCTTTGAACAACAACAACAACACAAGTCTCTTCGCAGAATGATTGATATAACCTAGGTTTGACCAAAGCCTTCAGGCGATCCCCGAAGCATATTTCCATTTCGGCCTTTGACTAAAGTATTTTTAGTCAAACCCAGATGTTCCCAACTTTTCAGTCAAACATCGAAAGTAAATTAATCGATTTCGGGCTGTATCTAGTCAATCCAAGAAGCTACAGAAAAACATGTTTAAATGAACTGAATATGTTTAAATATAAATAGTATTATTAATGTGTGTTAATAGATTAAATAGGTTAGGTGATGTTAAATTTTTTTCCCGAGCGAAATGAGGGTCAGTGACAGAAGTCTAAATTTAACACAGAAATCCAGCTAGTTGAACGGCGCGCTGTTTAGTAAAGAGGCTAGGCTGTTGATTGAACGGCTAAATAAGCTCGTTAGTTGCGACATTTACATACTTTCAGTGGTTCAGTAAGTGCTGTGTCAAAATGCTTTAAATACCTACCTAACTGAAGTTTGACTAATCAAACCCCGATTTTGTAAAATTGAAATTTGACTTTGACTAAGCCTTATTGTCAGACTTGAGGATTGACCAGCCAAACCTAGGAGCGCCGGAGCTTCGAAGTTTGCCTATAACATATAATTATATTGCATATTGTATTGTATTATAAACAGTATTTTCAAACACAATGTTTCAGATTCACCCAGCACAAACTCCAATTCACCACAAGCTGGAAAATCAGAGCCATCTATTACAGAAATAATGAAGTCTCCCAGCAAAGTAGTTTTACTCAGAGTAAGTAGTTATTAAAAATTGACTTTTTTTCTTATCTTATCTGGTTAGGTACTCAAGGGTCTGGTCTACACAAAGTTTTCTTTTATTTCACCTTCTCCAATTAAAGCTTGACAGAATCTTATAGCGTCTTCCCACGATCCGCAATATCGCGGACAGACGCGGACCAGCTCTCACCGACGCACCATAGGAAAGGTCTCGTCCGTGGTAGCACAGACATATCTTTGGCGGTGCGCCGTATCCGTCGCGAGTCAGTAACTACAAAGGTACGATGAAAGTTTGCATTTTGAAAAGAAGACAAATCTAGATCTACAATAATTTACAGACTCTGCGGTGCTTTGCCGTCTGTGTTAATCGGCGGTGCGTGATAGATCCACAAAATTACGCACCGTGGGAAGCCGCCATTGACTATACCACCAGTTTGGTTTTGATTTTTTTCTTGTTACTACTTCCACAGATAATAATGTAAAATAGAATAAAAATTGTAATAGTATTTAATCTAGTGTATTTGAAATACCATGTCATCTATATTTGTAGGTAAAGTTTAATATGCGTTATGTGAATTATTGTGTGTTTTTCCTTGTTAAACATAATATAATATTGTATAATGTATGCCAGTATAGAAGTTAGTTTCAAAATGAATTACTTTTCAGTACCTATATTTTTACAGAATATGGTGGGCCCTGGTGATGTAGATGAAGAACTTGAACCTGAAGTCAAAGATGAATGCAATACAAAATATGGCGATGTGGTTAAGGTATTAATATTTGAAATGCCCAATATGCCATCCGATGAAGCAGTTAGAATATTTGTAGAATTCAAGAGAATAGAAAGTGCTATTAAAGCAGTTGTTGACTTGAATGGTAGATTCTTTGGAGGAAGACAAGTAAAGGCTGGCTTCTATGATATTGAAAAGTTTAACTCCTTGCAATTGAGTGAATGAAGTTGAAACTAATAAAATAAAGTATAATTTTTAAATATTGTGTATTTTTTACGGTCTATATAGTCTTCTAATTATTTCCTATAGTGCCTGGCTACGAGTGGACCGTCTACATAATGGATCTCACCGCCGCTTGCCTCCACTCGGCCTGCTGTAGGTGTGTCCAATGCCTGGAAAACAGGTCATTATTCGAAATTTTAATCACTAGAATGGTCTATTGGTCTCCCTACACTAGAGCCTTACCTTACAGCCTAAAAATCGGGGCATACCTACTGTGTACCTACATCACCTTACTGCTTAATAGGGATGCGACGATCTGAATCTGATCCGATATTTCGAAGATCGTATCGAGGGCATACAATCCAGTCGATATTTGGATCGGGTCGAAACCATACGATCCGAATGCGAATCGATACAACACTACAAACACCGGATCGACGCTCCAAAATTTTTAGTTTTCACATAATCTAATGCAGACGTCGTGATGTTATTGGGCATTTAGTCCAACTTACCAAAGTAACTTAATTTTTTTATTGAACATTTAAAAAATTTAATATTGTTTATGTTACGAATATCAAAACAAAATATCGATACTTTACATCTTTACTATTAGTGGCGAGTGATAGCTACTGTGGGTGAAAGATGACGCGACTTAAACGACAAGCGCGTTTATTATTTCTAGGAAACACTGTGGATAGGATACAAAATCGTGAATCTCTATGACAACGAGTAATTTTTATTAGAAATAAATGTCATTATAAATAAAACCATATAAAAGAAAATAATGCGATCTTTTGGGTATCGGATCGATGCACATGATCCGTATCGATCCGCAGTATCAGATCGAGCCCAAAAAAGCCGCATCCCTACTGCTTAAATCAGTATGTTCCTAGCCTTAGATGGCACTGGTGAAGACATGGGTAGGTATGGTATGAATGTAGCAACGAATTGAAGTACGCCGAGTTAAAAAAATTATTATTGTCACCTACTCAGAGTAAGAATTCTTTAGTCTGAGGTCGACTACTTTCAATAAGTAGTTACTTATTGAAAATTTCAACTACTACTAGAAAATACAAACTTAAAAGAGTTATTATTAAATTAATATAATTATATAAATTTTCAGATATTCAAAATTTGGCGCTTCCTTTAAAATTTATACCTCACGCTAAAGTGGCGCCACCCTAATGTAGTGCATTTCGACCTGTGATTTCGACGGACACTTTTTCATGTATATAGGTGTTCCTCCTTAGCTCTATCCTCCATGCCTTCTATACTAATGAACAGCAAAACTGGATTATGACATCCCTATAAGGTTAGCAAAGTGTGGAGAGCGCTGTAAGGTTAGAAGGTTAGCATAGCTTGGAGAGTGCTTAAGATGGCAACATTGACATGATTAATTTTGACAGATGAGTCAGATGACAATATGACAAAGGTCGAGGTTAGGCATGGGCAAATGAAAAAAATATATCGATATATATTAAAATTATCGATGTATATCGTGTAAAAATATCGATATTTTGATATATCGATGATGTCGATATAATTATATCGAAATATTTTTACATTGTCAAAGTACAAATAAACTGATTCTTTATATGAAACTCTGAATCGATTCAGTGAATCGGCATTCGATTTTTTTCTATTCACAAGATGGGCGTGTCCTTAGTTTCCTGACTTCGCCTCTCCTTAATAAATAAATAGCAAAATCTGTTCAGTTGTATTTATGGGAAATCATAAAAAAAACATTGAACTTGATATCCGGAAAAAAATATCGATTATTGATACATCGAGATTTAAAATATCGACAATATATATCGATATATTTTTTTTAAATATCGATATTTTGATATATCTATATTTTTTACCAAGCCTAGTCGAGAACTCGAAATATGACTTTGACTTTGACGTATACCCAATCGTCAATAACCAACAATACTTTAATATTAATTGTTATTATTTTTTATTGTAAAGAACCAAAGAAAAGAAAGGTATTCTAAATGTCCTGTAACTAAAACGATCATGTTTCTTTATTGTATGAATGAAGAATATAAGCGAGACTAGTATTGTCATGTTATTCACCGATAAGACACTCATATTGTAGTGTCTTGATATTGATAGAAACTGTTGATAATCCTGGTGAAAATGGCATTTTATACTTTAAATAAATTCAAATTACTAGTTATAGTGCTGATGGGATTGATTATGTGGCAGGTTTTTCGTCTTCTCCATTACTATACAACAGAACCAAAGTTGTCAGTGGTAAGATTTTTTAATCATATTCTGTAAGTTCTACTAATATTTGCCTCTTTGTCTTATTTTGCGGCCTTAATTTTGTTAATCTATTTGTAATATGCTTGTTATAAAGATGTGTATTTAATCGTCATGTTCAGTTGAACGCAACACCTATCCAAATTCTGATAGTTTGCTATTCATTCCACAAAAAGACAAAAAATCTTTTTCATCATTTTGTATCTAACAGAAATGTTATTGATAAATTTAAAGTTGTTAATTTCAGGACGATAATATAATAGAGTTAGAAGATGATAAGTTCAATAAGCACAAAGTGGATAAGTTGAAAGTGAGGGTGTACTATGAGGCCCTCTGTCCAGACTCCAAACATTTCTTAATGAAGCATCTGAGACCAGTGACTGAAAAGTTATCAGATTTCATCAATGTTACATTAGTCCCGTATGGTAAAGCTAGTGTAAGTATTCACCCACATGAATATAACATATACATGTATTTCTTTAAAATGTAATTGAGTGACAAACTGGCATACTGACTACCTTATGTGAAGTGGTCACTGCAGCTTGTGGACAACTATATCCAACCTCAAATAAATAAATCCTATAAGGGAAGCAGGTGCTTTTCTACTCAAGAAGATTACCAGACAACCCATACCTCTCCAGCTGATACACAAGACACAAAGGAGTATACTATGGGTCTGCCATCTAAAAATATTTCTTATTCTAAAAATATATGAAAAAGAAATCTCTTAGAATGGATCCCTGATTTAATTTATTTGCAGCAAAGAAAAAAGTAACAACTTAACTAATATTTTCATTTCAAAGTATCTACATAGTCAATTGTAGAAATACATACATATTATGAAAAGTTTTTTTTGGATTACAGACTGAGGAGGTGAATGGACAGTATTATTTTAATTGCCAACATGGAGAGGAGGAGTGCTATGCAAACAAAATCCATGCCTGCTCCATAGATATAATAGGTGATATGGTAAAATCAGTGCAATTTACAGAATGCATGATAATCGACAATATGGATGCTGACAGAGCACTCGCAAGGGTAAGTGAATGAATGATGTTTGATATTTTTGTGTACTGATAAAGTTTTACTAAAATTCATCATTTGTGTTTCCTTTGCCTAGTTTACTGTGTGTGTTCATTAAATTAAAAAAGAGATAAGACCATATCCAGATTACCATCATCTAACTATCAAAGTGGTTGATACTTTTAACTGTGCTGTATCTAGAAAGGAACCTGAAGATATCTTGAATATTTACAATTTTCAAAAAGTATTTTGAAATAGTTTATTTTTGTTGCAGTGTGCCACAAAAATGAATATAGATCCAGAACCTATCAGCAATTGTAGCATGAATGATCGTGGATCAGCTTTATTGAAGAAACATGGAGATGATACCCACATTTTAAATCCTCATTTTATCCCAACTATCACAATTAACGGGTCCAAAGACAACCAGGCTGCAATCTTGAAGAACTTTCTTCTGCAGATTTGTAAATTGATTGACATGCCTCTACCACCCCCTTGTTTATAGTAGGTACTATCGATAATTGTTTATAATAAATACCAGTAATAACCCTATTGATCTTCTGAATATTGTCCATAATTGTATTACTTTATTTTTACAATACAGTATATTGTTAAATAGTCACTGCAATGGATGGACACCACCCACTTTAGCCTCAAATAGGTATGATAGAAATCTTATTTGAAGTGGTATGTGAGTGTGTTGCCACTCATAAGGATTGAGACAGTTGTCTCAAATGAAGGTCCTTCGGCAGCACCACTTCAACAAATCACAAATTAAATGAGGAACATGGTGTTTCATAGTGGGTTAAGGGGTCGAGGTATGGAATCCCTGGATAAGCAGCAATGGCTCTAAAATATAATGCAATTACTCTTTATTGTACAAAATTGTATATACAAAGGAAAAAAAACAAGTTTATACAATAATAATATCTATAAGAACCAATGATTTAATATTATATAAAGAATGAGGCTGTATTGGTATTTTTGAAGGATGTGTTCATATTGCTTTCATATAAGCCTTAAAATTAGTGAAATTAAATGATTTTAATTAATTTAGTGAAATTATACAATTGGTATTTTTATTTATTTGTGATTTGAGATTTGCATGCAATTTTAATCAAAAACTTACCTTTTTTAATTTTTATGGATATTATTACTAGTTGAGCTGTCAGGCGATGCCCTGCCCTTCATTTAGTCCATTTATCTAAGTAGGTACTTCAGCGTAAATAATTATTTCAAGCAGGGTTTTTATAGGGATCCCTAGAATATAAAATGTTTAACATAAAATGTTATAAAGTTTTTAAAGTTGCCCAGAGTTTTCCTCTAAACAGCACAGTGAAAATTGCATTCAAATTGGTTCAGCCATTCCTGAGATTAGCATGCACAAACGCATTACGCAATTGGCAGTTCCATAATTTTATAGTAGAAGAAAGATTAACAAGATTTCCGTATTTTGTTTTTTTTTTTGATTTCATATAAAATTTTTTTCTGTATAGTTTTCAAGTAATTTAAAGATGCATGTAAGAACAAAATAATTGAGAACTATATTATTATGCCAATACATTGCCGTCCAAGGGCAACATGTACTCAAATTTTATATTAAATCTATTTTAACCTTGAACAATTAAATACTATATAATCTGGTGACACTGATAAGAGATAACTAATATTATTTATCATGATTTATGACATTTATCTGACAGATTTATCCTTGAAAGTTTTATCATTAAATTTATAAGTATTATTATTATCATATTTCCCTGGATTATGTGATTATGACTATCAATCTACAGTACTTTTTAAATTTTGTTAGTGTGGAATTTATAAAACTACTAAGTATTATAAAAATATTGAATTAGAGCTATACATATTAGATAATGTTTTGAACATTTTTACAATATTTTTATGCTATGTGTAATTAATTTTTATTTCTCGAATATGTAGTCTGTACATTAAATTTTATATATTCTAATACTCAATTGTTTAAGAGCAATGTCAAGGTTGTAATTCTAGCTTTTGTTTAGATATAGGTTTATTTTACATTTTTATGTTGGTATTTATATTTTTTAAATAAATGTTAATTTTTCTTAATACTAACGTAATGAATGGTTCTTTCAAGATTTATTTAAAATGCCATTTGAAGCATTTTTATATTATGGTTCCTATATAGAGTTAAAATTAAGATTTTTTTAGTTTTGAAAGTAAGAAAATATTTAAATTTGATGACATTTGTGTACTGGTGTATTTTGATCTCTTTAACGTGTTGTACATACAGGGCAGATTTATACATCTACTTAACGGTACCTTTTTGTTATTGCTCTTTATGAAAATAAATAGATTTATAATATACAACCATAATAGTGTGTAACGAATGATACTACACCTGTATAACCTGCACCATTCCATTTTAAAATCTATTATTTTGACTAGATAGTTGACTGATATTTAATTTACCTCCAGCTCTTAACTAACACTTGTATAAGTTAATTTTTTTATTCAATAAAATAGGGCTTTGTCGTAAAAAACGATTAAGATGCACTGGTAATAATACAAAAAGTTAATTTAGATGGAATCCTCTAGCATATAAGAATATACTGTTATAAATATCATATCTACATCTGAATCTAAGCCTACCTTAGAAAATTAGACGGTTGTAAATAACCCAATCTTATTGTGTAGATACCTAAGAAAAGTTATAGTTATCAATATTTATTAGTTAAATACTGTCAACAGGGCAATAAACAATAATATACCGAATAAAACTAAAGTTACAATGTTAATTATTAAATGTAGAGTCAGTCAGAAACCCATTAATGACCCACTACAGGGTCGGGTCTCCTCCCACAATGAGAGGGATGTAGGCCTTAGTCCACCACGCTGGCCTAGTGCGGGTTGGTGGACTTCACATGCCTTTGAGAACATTTTTTTCTGAACTCTCAGGCATGCAGGTTTCCTCACGATGTTTTCCTTCACCGTAACAGCAGGTGATATTTAATTTTTATAAAGCGCACATAACTTTTTACAAAGTCATTGGTACAAAGCCACTTTGGGATTCGAACCCGGACCCCTCCATTCGAGGTCGAATTCTAAGCCACTGGGCTATCAGGCTAGTCAAATGTAGAGTAGTTTTGTTTAAAAAAAGCCTAACATATTCTTGAGCATAGACAACACAAATAAAACCTGAAACTCAATACTATTACATATTTGTAACATTTTACTTCAATGCTTGAAAAAAAAAACTGAAATTCTTGCCGATTATGTAGAAAATGACATGTAGTAGAATGTATTTATTCATAATAACGTCATACATAAATATGTAAGTACCTTTTAATTACACTGAGGTAGGTGTAAATAAATACTTCTTTTTAAAATGTA
The DNA here is from genome assembly GCA_905147235.1 of Erynnis tages. Lineage (NCBI taxonomy): Eukaryota > Metazoa > Arthropoda > Insecta > Lepidoptera > Hesperiidae > Erynnis > Erynnis tages. Next base: position 6,934,293 of record LR990073.1, read on the forward strand.
TGAATTTCTTTTCAAGGAATTAAACGTAACCTGAAACGTAACCTGACGGTTTTATTGTACCATTGTACCGTCTTTTTAGTTTCTTGGTACCTACCAAGTCATTAAACAACTCCCAAGTAGGTAGTTTGGTTTAAGCTTTGACCCTATAGCTGAGACATGATTTGTCTCCACTTCCTGTTTAGGAAAAGGGACCCATGTCCAGCATCATCATCATCATCAAAATGTAATGTTTTAGTCCCTTAAGGATGATTGGGAAGAAAGGATTTTTAATAACTATATTATTATGTATGTCATACATACATATCATCAGTGTTATAAGCGTAACACAAGCTACAGCTGCTGGATAAACCAATGAGAGATGGAAAAAGGGTTGTAGGATTGCATTGTAGAGGTTTCTGATAACATTCCTAAACTAAGCAATAAAACTAGTAATGGGATTTGAAAATCTGCCAACTTCGTTAGTGTAGGCGTAGGTTATTCTTCCTAACCACTTTAAGTACAATTACTATCCACTATAACTATTAAACATAATACCTACACTAATGTGCCTAGTCTACCACCACTGGTCAAGTGCGGGTAAATTCACATGCCTTCACATGCCTTGGAGAATAGAGAACTGAGGCATGCAGATTTCCTCAAAGTTTTTGTTCATCGTTACAGTGGTTAACACTTTTTAAATCTTACAAAACGCACAACAAAAAAAGTAATTGGATACGTGCCTGGAGACTGGGTTTGAACCCGGCTTTCTAGTTTGAGGAACTGAATTTCGAGCCACGGAGCAATCACACTTTTACGTACCTATATAGGTACTTAGTCTGGCCATAAATACCATAGTAAATTTTACTGTTACAATCTACACTAATATTATAAAGAGGAAAAATTTGCATTTTTGTGTGTATGTTTGTATGAACACATACATACACTAATATTATAAAGAGGAAAAAAATGTATTTTTGTGTGTATGTTTGTAATGAATAAACTCAAAAATTACTGTGCCGATTTCAAAAAATCTTTCACCATTGGAAAGCTACATTCAGCTTGACTATCTATCTATTATATTTATAAATTCAAATTCAAAAGCTTTTATCTATTCATTATTACTTAGGTACAATTTGTGCACACTTAATGAACGCCATACATTTAAAATTATACAAGCATCCGCTTTATTATGTCACAATAACCACTTTTTACAGTTTAAAAGTTAATAGGAATACCGACCAAAATTAGAACATGTTTTTCATACTTCTGTTTAAATCGTTATCCAAATCAATCATATTGTTTTCACGACTGTTTCAATTCATATGGATTACTTTTTGAATTGTTCAAATCGGCTATTCCAATCAGATATTACGAATTTAAATAGAAAATCTACACTTATATTGAATAAAATAAAAAAAAAAATAAAAAAAAAATAAACCCGGACCGAACATTAACGAGACACCAAAATTACTTTAATGGAACTTAAAATTTGGAATAAAGGTTGGCATTCAAAATATTAAATTAAAATATTGGAATCGAGTGCCGGTTTTTAGTTGTTGGAGCTTTTTCATTGTAACTAACGCGTTAAAGTTGTTTGGATTTTCGCAACGGACATGGCGGTGAAAGATTGTGACTCAAAAAAACTTTGGATATTAGTCAAATTAATTGGCAGAGCGAATCCCGAGCGAGTGCCGGGTCAGCTAGTTAAAAATAAACAGAATATTACTTTTGAATTTGGAATCTGTCATTTTTATAATTATATGATTGTTCATTGTGTTTTCACGCCAATATAGTCAATATCGGCTGTTGACTGGCCTGTTGGTCTAGTGGTTAGCGACCCTAACTGCGCTGGAGGTCGTGAGTTCGATACCCAGGACAAATATTTGTGTGATGAGCACAAGTGTTTGTTCTGTGTCGGAGTGTAAATTATGTATATAAGTATGTATTTAAAAAATATATGTAGTTTTATTAGCTATGTAATGACCGTGCTTATGCTGTAAGCTCTAAAGAAGCTTCTCAATTAGTCAACAGAGTACAACTTGGGCGTTATCCGACTTCAGTGACGGTTTAGTGGATGATGGAGTGACTGAGCCATATTTTTGTGAAAATGGTATCAAAACATCGGCACAAGTGTATCAAGGTACCATTCTTGAGAAGGTAGTTAAGCCTCTTAACAACACCATGTTCAATAACAAAGAATGGTCCTTTCAGCAAGACTTGCCAACGGGTCATAAAGCTCGATCCACCCAATCTTGGACGAACGTTCCGGACTGAAACTATGAACGGCGTAAATCGTAATACAACACGCATTGTAATCATATCTACCTAAATATATACTTACCTACAAGTTATATAGCTGACGACCCAATCAATCATCAAGCTACCCTACCCACTTTCGGAACCGCTTATTAGCATCTTCCACGGACGATGAGTCATCGTCCGAAGTAAACAAGCGACTATAGTCAATTCAATTTAAAACCCAGTCTGACAACGCCAATTTGCCTTCGTCTAAATGGCTACCTTTGCTCCGAAAACCATTTCAAACACAACAATAAATCTTCACTGAAATCACGGTCTAATTTCGTAAAAGCCCCGTCTCGCTTTGCTAATTAATATGAATGGCATTTGCATCCGGCTTTTTCTCGCGTAGACCATTTTCAACTATTGTTTTGCAAAGATCCTCACAATTTATTCCTATTTTTACTAGACTGCATCGCGCTGGAAAGGTTATTGAGAACAATAAAACATCTGTTTTTTTTGGTCAGGATGAAATGAAAAGCTCTCGTATTCTTTGTACAAATTGGAGCTTTTTGTGGTTGTAGGTAGCTTGGTAGAGATGGTTTGGTATTTTATAAATGGTACCTATTATTTTTAACTTCTTATATTTTAAAATATCTCGTGTAAAAGCTTATAATGAATTAGTAGTACTTAGTTAATCATTATTGCATTAATTTCATCATTATTACCTCTTGTTTCGATGGATAAAAAACATCATAAATCATACAATTTTTCAAAAAGTGCTCCACGCTCGTCGTTATCAGTAATGGCAGTTACGTTTAAAGACATTTATTTCTCATAAAGTCATCGGTCACTTACGTGAGAACATTAAAATGAATAAGAAATTACAAAACATTGATTTCGTTACGTTCGTCATTGTAAATGTGTGGGTACTCATTTAACACAATCGTCTATTTCGAGTTAACTTTTTAAAACATTTTATGCTCAGTTAGTAGTAGTATTAATTTTACCAATTTTCATATGCAATAAAAATTAGGTATCATCGTATAAGCAAGTATCAGTATTGATTTGTAAGTTCTCTCGTTCATACTCGTAGATGTTAGCGCGCTATAAATCAATTTATCATGTGATGCGTTGCTACCTAACCCATCCACCGATTTAACTTGTTTGCGTCGCGTTTGTCCGAGGCCATTTTCACAACCTAGTGGATTTTTTTGTTGCCAAAAAATCAGTCATATCTATACGAAATGCATTACGAACCTTGCCAAAAAGTAGTATGTTACTATTAAATTGTCTATAACAAACGCGAATGATTAAATTCTGCGGTCCAGTTAACACGCTTTGTTCTAAAATTTATTGGACTTAGTCTCTTTTTATAGCTGTAAAAGCTTTTGTAAAATATTTTCTAAACTACCTAGGATAGATAAAATAAAAGTCTACCTTACGTAAAACTAAAGATTCATGATTTCTAAAGGCAACATTTAACATACGATCCTGATTCAAAATGTCATTTTTGATCTAAAAAGACGGCACGGACTCAACGACTGTATATTTATGCGGAGAGACATCCAATTTAGAAACAGGTTGCATACAACACGGAGCACCCATAAGTATAATATCTGCCGGTGGAGCGCGAACCGTGTAGTCTCATTAAAACTTTCCTCAGACTGGGCTTGCACGTGTTTTTAATTTTTATCGAGAGCACTCGTCGTTAGCGGGAGGGCGGGGGCTTGCAGCGGCTTCGGGTGCTTTGATTGCGGTAATGACGTCTCTCTCGGTCCCCACTATGCTCTCCACTCATCTCTCTTCACTATCTTCAAATTATTATTTCTTTACAAATTAATGCACGGCACCTTTTTAATTAGGGGCTTTGTATCTTCGTACCTATGAAAATCTTATACAAAAACGTAAAAGTATCCTTCTAGTTTAACTGCGCTTCGTAATAAAAACTATCGTCATCTTTTCTTCTGCAGTGTTAATACTAAATATAGCTGATTTTAACGGTAATTTCAATTTTGTTTCTTACATTTTTTTTGTATGAGTTGACACGTTATTCGCATTTAAGCGTGTAGATATACAAATTTGGAATTTTACGGGTAATTTATTCTCTACGATGTATGAAATGTGCGGCTATTGTTCTGAAAACGATGTTAATTTTGTCTTATAAAGAAAAGGAATGTGATGTGATGTATTTACAAATGACAATAACAAGTAGCTTTATATTTTAATGGATCACTGAAAGAGCGTGAGAGCCACTTATTAATGACGATGAAGGTGAGTGGTCTCTAAAAGCCATTTCAAATTTCATATTTTTTATTTATCGTAGAGAGTGGTACCTACATTTTTATAGATTTGAGTCAGCCATAGTTTATTGTAGCATACATTATTTCTATTTAACCGACAGGAAGCAAGCTATAATTCCTATATGACTTATGTATATACTATACATATTGTGTCTGATGGCCTGAGTTTGACAATGGCATGCTTAGTTACTGAATTGACGTATTTCTTTGTAGTTTTAAAAATGCAACAAATATCTCAGGTGTCCTATTTAGGTATGCATAAACAGAATGTACCTATTATTTTATGATAAAATAATTGTTGGCGAATGGCGGATGGCGGGTGCATGCAGGCTGGCAGCAAATCCGCTTAGCACGGTCACTACGCCGCCGATGTCGAGCTTTAATGGATTTTTCTCGTCGATTGCACTCTGCATTAAGCATGCGTATGAGATTATCGTCCGTTTTGGGCGATTCTTCCTCATTTTTCAATATCTGTATGTTTCTTATATACAGTTATAACTTTAAGCGTGCTATTCACATTGGAAAATTTCTCTGAAAATCTAGTCCACCTTCCAACATGTCTAAAATAAATTTTGCTCAGCGTGAAAACATTTAAAAAAATTAGTTGATTCGAAAAAACTATAACGTCATCCCGTGCGTTCGCCATACAAAATGTATGAAGAGGTAGTGTTTATAACAATTCTTAATTTAAACATTTAAGGATTAATCCAATAGAATAAAAGCATAGAATCTGTAAAAATAATTATTAAGTTATTAGATATTATCAGGTTTCCTACTCAGTGCTTTAAAATGTTTTTAATTTATTTAAAATTAAACAATACCATGTTAATACGTCATTAAGGTTTGGTTTACAAGCAAGATTGTAGTATGTTCTCAGGAATATCACATTATAAACTTGGGTGTACACAAACAATTGCTAGCATATGGGCGCAGTGACCGCGCTGAGCGGATTTGCTGCGAGCCTGCATTCAGCCATACATCCGCCGTCCGTCGGTCCGTCGCTTCACACCGCGCTCGACGCTCCCGCATGCCAGCTCGCTTTAGCAAGCCCGATTGTTCCTCATTCATTACACAGGATTTTTCAATTACCGTAGATAATTTTCGAAATAATTACTTAAACTTAAGTTATAAGCTTAAGGTACATATACGAGTATGTAGGTACGCATTTTTATTAAGTCCCACATATAAGCTCGCTTTATCAAATACGATCGCTTTTCATCTTGTAGGCACTAATTAATATAATTAATTTTGAAAAATATCTATACAATTAAAATGAATGGTTGTTCGTAAGTCTCGCTAAAACTCGAGAACAGCTGGACCGCTAAATTTGGTTTTGAAATGTTCGTGTGAGTCCAAGGAAGGTTTAAACGGTGAGAAAATTAAAAAAAAAAAACGAGGAACACAGAATAACAACAATTTCATTTTCCCATATTTTGCAGAACGAACTTGAATTATCTTATGAGCACCTAATACTATTATTGTTCTCTCACATTTCTTGCAAAGTTTAAAAGACAGCATCTCTACATACGAACATACGGTGAATAATAGTGTATGAAGAATACAGGTAGATAAATGCAGGCTTGCATCAAATCCGCTTAGCACGGTCACGCGCTATATCCGCGTCAGCAGTCTACGAACGTGAAAAATCATCTAATGGATTTTTCATGTCGATTTCACATTGCATTAGCATGCGTGCGAGATTATCAGAATGGGATATTTATTTGCTCCAACAAATAGTTATGTTTATCTGTTTTTAGGGTGATGGACTGAACTAAGGCTTTTGACGTACTTCGATGTTCATGTTTTTTAAAATTTATTGTTTTGAATGACTAATGGTTGCGAAATATTAAAGATATTAAAAATCCAGGTTCACCACCCTTTTTGCATGTTAACAAGGCGTAATTTATTCGCAGTACATATAAAAACTTTGTCAGGGCGGTGTTTGCGGGAACAGCGTGATTGTGCAAGCTGTCTTGGTGCCATTAATAATGATTACACTGAAATCGTTGCGGCTCATTGTGGACCCGTCGAGCACGAGGTTTTTGCAGTTCATTTTGTAATTATTGAACGGCATAGGCAAGGTCATATGAAAATAATGAATTAGGATAGCAATACAACGTGATATTTTAAATCCACCTAAAAATCGACGAGCTTTTCACCATCTACTCTTATTGCAGGTTTTGACGAGTATAAACCACCATATCGGAATAATTGCAGTAGTTGTAGTTGCAACCCTTTTATGCCACTGTTTTGAGCATGCTTCTCTTAGGGGAAGGACTCCTCAATAGGGGAAGGACTGTGGCATACTCCACCACGCTGCTCTAAAATGAATTGGTGGAGAAATAAGGCTAAAGCTTAAAGGCTAAAGAGGTAAACTCAAATAAATTATTTCGAATAGTAAGTATAAAAATAATAGAGGGAATAACGTGAATTGTGTAGCAAGTTACTAGAAAGAAGCACTTCGCTGCCTTGAAAATGATCTAACATGTGGCACTGTAATCGTCACTTGTATGCAATTGCCTACATACTCATTAAGCGCAGTTATCACTTGATTAAAATAGGGCTTCCTTACTCTATGCTGTTTGAGTAATTATATTTTCTACCTGATAATTCCTTACGTTTTATGTGATAAATGTTACCTTACCAACAATTAACCCTCCTGAGTTAATTCTGAGGTAATTGACGCAGTTATGAGTAAGATTACCATAAAGATCAAAATAATTGAGATACCATATAAATGTGCTTAAGTAGCAGAAAGTGCTTTTTTCATTAATTTTATGCTTTTATTTCTTTCTTTCCATTAGATTATTTCCTTGTCTTTCCATGAACGAACTACGGTAGTATGGGTCCTATATTATAAAGTGTGGTAATAGTATTAATACCTTTACAATGAAAAAAAATAGTACTTACATACATGCCGTGCGTAACGTAACTCTATACAACAACAATTTTATTATGTATATCTACAACCAGACTAGAAACAGAAGTTAAAATACTTGATTAAATCATCATCATTCAATTTTCCGCTCCGTAATCGAACCCAAGCGTCGAACCCACCGTACCGTCCGGCAACGTATTGGCGTGTTAAACATGGCGTGCCTTATTCGGCTTAGATTGTGAAATTAATTTTAAATTTTAGTAATATGCTAATTTAGTAAAAAAAATACACTTATTTAGAATCTAAATAGACAATATCTTAGATAATATGATGATAAAGCTAAGATGATTTTTTTTGTCAATATTGAGAGAATTCGGACATAATAACCAGAAGATAGCGGTGATAGCCCAGTGGCTTAGAATTCGACCTCGAATCGAGGTGTCCGGGTTCGAATCCCAGTGGCACACCAATGACTTTGTAGTAAAAGAGTTATGTACGCTTTATAAAATTAAATATCACCTGCTGTTACGGTGAAGGAAAACATCGCGAGGAAAACTGCATGCCCGAGAGTTAAAAAAAAAATGTTCTCAAAGGCATGCGAAGTCCACCAACCCGCAGTAGGCCAGCGTGGTGGACTAAGGCCTACATCCCTCTCTTTGTGAGAGGAGATCAGAAGATCCCGGAAACAAATTTAATTTATGAAATGCGTCATTGGTCTTTAATTCACAGTCATTTAAATATACAGATTTTCATATAGAACCTTATCCTTAGTAAAAATTATGTATGGTTGTCCTAGCCTTAAGGTTAAACCAAGTTTCATTGCGATGATATAAAAGTGACTTCTATGTCTGGAAAATTAGAGGCGGCGGACGCCATGACCACGGCGGCGCTGCCATTGTTCTTGGCTTTGCTAGCTTTCGGTCACGGGGCCAAGGAAAAACCGGTAAGGACAAGGACCCATTTTTTACACGCCTTACATTAGCTTCGCCTATTCCTCTACGCTAGGGTTTCTTAATCTTACCGTTCTATGTACCCTTATTACGTCTGTAATGACCACGGCTTACCCCTTTCTTTACAAAAAACAGTTACATATATTTGATCGCGCACAAGGGCGTACTCCTAGTGGTACCCATACCGCACTTGGAGAAACCCTTGTCTATGCAACATGTATCGTTATACATGTATAAACCACTATGAATATAGTGTTGGATCAATCCATTGATTGATGACATTTCTTTAGCGGGTTTTTTTGTTTTATTTACGTCGATGATTATTGCTTGCGCAATGCCGATAATGATTTTTATATTACGAAAGCAGTTGATTGCCACTAAACTTTGTCTATCTCTTATATATAAAATTCTCATGTCACAGTTTTAGTTACTATACTTACTCCTCCAAAACGGCTTGACCGATTTTTATGAAATTTTATATGTGCATATTCAGTAGGTCTGAGAATCGGCTACTTTCTATTTCTCATACCACTAAGTGATAAGAGTTGTCCACACCTAACATTTTTGTTTTATTTTTTGGACAATTTTATTATTTTTATTTTTCAATAATGTGACATCAAAAAATACATACTTATTTTCACCCTTCTATCACCAACCCCAATCTTTTAATTGTCAATTTTTAAGGGTCGATAACTTATATGGCAGAACAACGTTTGCGGGGTCAGCTAGTATTGTAATAACATTCAAAAAATTAAAGATGTGTTGGTAAAAAAATCGCCTCTACCTTTTAATTATAAAACATTAACGTCAGCAGCTGTGTAACAGTTCCAAATAAAAGCCAATTACATTTTAAGCTGGAAGTCTCATTTAAAGGTCTACACGTAAAATTTTGTGTGAAAAACTGTAGATAATGAGCGGTACAACTTTAATATTCAAAATAAAATTTAATAGGTACTGGTACACGTTTAGTCGTTTAATTGTTTTAAAGATTTGAGTTTAAATAAACATAAAAATAAAGTGTTGAAGTAATTATATTGTATATATGTATGTATGGTATTAACATTAGGCGTTTGGTATGATTGAATCTATACGAAGCACGATTTAGTAGGGCAAAAAATTTCGGCTCTATATATTTTTATGTTCCAAGAGAGAGGCTGAAAGGCTGATGGATGAATGACGGTGAGCGTGATACTATTTCTCACCGTCCTCCGAATACGTAATGCATTGAGGTGACACGACTGCGGTTCCACTTGTATACTACAAAAACTATGAATAAAACTACGTTCACATAAAAATCACGCTTTATTTGCACTATAGATAACAATATTTTGCTGTAATGAAATATACTAATGGGGGTGCATGCCAAATGAATCATGCTAATTTTTACCAAAAATTTGATTGAAAATGCACGAAGAACCTATTTAGGTACTTTCATAATATTGTATTGCTGTAAATGCGTTCAAAAAGTGATACTTTTTCGTTCAACTACTCGTACTATGTCATCAAAAACATAACTTGTAAAAAACCCAAGTCTCGCAACTCAGTTCTTGCACCGTAAAAACTTGTGAAATCCATTTTCCTCGACTTAGTTATACACTAAACACTAATTGTAGTATTCTAAATTTGAAGTTTCTATGTTTGCTAGAAGTGCCTTAGAATTTTGATGATCGGTGAGTGAGTGAAAAAATTAAGAAACTTTGACTATTAATAATTTTTAAACTACTGGCTCGAATTGAATCAAATTTAAAATGTATTGTTGTGTTTATAAATTACCTGCCTGGTTACTAAAAATTCAGGCTCCTAGTTTTATCCATAATGGAGTTATAGGGGGTTGAAAATGGCCTAAATTGCTTCGAGAAAATGATGCCGTACTGCCGTGCCACCAGATAAAAAAACTTGAGAGTTGTCAAGGGACACCCGGAAGGAACGAAGTTCATGACGTAAATGACAATGTCATTTACGACACTTTTTGCTGTCATGACGTAACTGAAGTTCATGACGTAACTGACGTAGTCATGAACTTCAGTCATTGTCATTTACGTCATGACTTACGTCATGACAGCAAAAAGTGTCGTGACAACTTTTCGTAAGAATTTTTTCCGTCTAGCCCCCTTTCACAACGCGCGATAAGGAACTTCGTTCCAATAACTTGTTAAAAAGTTTATGTTCAGTAATGCAAATTATGATCTCATCGAATCTTTGTCAATTATATCTATGATTTCTATTCAGTACAGTAAAACAATACCTACGTTAAAGTATAGTTCAAAAATATTGTGCAATGGAGACAGTACCTATAGCGGCGGTAAAATTAATATTTAACGTTATGATACAACTTGATGCGCATTGGGTTGGTCCCCTAGGAATCACGACTTAATAATTTTCTTTGAGAATGTTATCTCTTTTTTAATATTGAAACGACTTCTTTGCGTCTCCGCGCTCACAAAGGTAACGTATGGAGATCAGAAGAAGACTAAGGGACTGAATAATGTTACTTTATTGATATGACGTATGTTTTCTACTAAGATTACTTAGTGAATCGGACTTTTAGGATTTCTGTTTATATTATCTTTCTTTGGATTATTTACATCGAATCACTCGTGACAAATGTAGACATTTTCATAAATTATGTTCTGGCTTGAAGCCACTTTTTCACTAGGTAGTACACAGTATGATTTCTTATTTGGAAGAACAGGGTAGCGCCCAAACTATAATGCGAATTTATCTGCAACCCATTTGTGACCCACTATAGTGTCGGGTCTTCTCTCCGATTGAGAAGACCTGGCACTTTGCTGGTTGATGGACTTGTCTGTGGATACTTAATGCCTAATATTGTCTGCAGACAGTCTGCTGCCTGTCTGATGAATATAAATTATGAAACTAAATAAAGATAAAGTTAAATAAAAGCAACATAAATAGATCACACCAGCAAACAAATAATTGAGGCTTACCAAAACCAATTCAAAACATGAAAATATAGGTAAAACATTTGGAGATGACAGAAGGCAATGGAATATTGACTTTGTAACTGAATCGTATTCCAGGAACTTAGCGAGGAAATCAAAGAAATAATACAACATGTTCACAACGAGTGCGTCGGTAGCACCGGGGTCGCCGAGGGTAAGTTGACGGCAATTTTATTTCCGTTCACCTTTGTTCTTCTGCATGCGTATGACATGAAACATTCGGGGTGGCTAAGCTTCGCACCACAGATTGTAGAGTAATAGAATTGTTCTTTGTATAAAAAGGTGGTAGAACTTTTGGTTGTTGAATCAGGTCCTATGTTTTACTGACCGATAATTTCTTTTATGTCTCATTTTGTAAATTTAATTAGACAATTAATTTAAGAGTACTCAACAATTATATGAGCTACTTATAAAGAGAACTAATCAACGGTTGTTTTTCGATAAAAGTTATGACATGCGCACGTGTCTATCTACAGTTCAATCAAGCATCAACAATTTTTGTTAGTCATAAACATTATCACATTCATTCTGTTGTTGTAATAATTCCAATTTTAAATATGTCTCATGTTTGTGTACATTTAACAGTCTTTATTCTGACTTGTCCCCAGAGGATATAGCGAATTGTGAAAACGGCATATTTAAGGAGGACAAGAAATTGAAGTGCTATATGTTTTGCCTACTGGAGGAAGGGAGCCTCGTGAGTCATCTGTCTTTTGTTTGTTTTTCTCTTCACCCTTCCCGTATGCGCAACGTAATTTATTTTCAAATTAATTTATCTCATTTACTTTACACCTATTGTTTACGCGATAAATAATTAATTAAGCTAAGTAAATGACGTTGCGTGTCTTGTAAGAAATTTTGAAATAGATGTTGAATTATGCAACGTACTTACTTTTTGCACACTAAAAGAGAAGTTTGAATGATTGCTTTAGCTATAGCAAAACAAGCTAATTTTTGAGTACCTATAGGTACCTACCTACTTGTAAAAAGTTGATCTAAGACAGTCATGACTTCATTAATGTAATTACGATAGTTTAAAATGCGTTCGATAAAATAATGTTCATATATCTAGGAGAAATCTGCTACAAACATAATAATTAAGTATTGTAACAATAGTTATAAGTATTACCTCAATTTTGGACATAAACTTATAATACTGTACTTGTTTTAGGTGGACGACGATGGTAACGTAGACTACGATATGCTGATCAGTCTTATTCCAGAGCAGTACACAGAGAGAGTCACCAAAATGATAATGGCTTGCAAGCATTTGGGTATGTTTGTTATTAACAAAAATAGGTTTAAGTTTTTTTCACTATTTTGGACCATCCGCCGATCTATCCATGTTGGATTTCCATCTTACGTACGAAATAGGTAGCGGGGACCACTTAATATTTGGGAGTCTTTGATAAATCATGGAAATAATTTCACGCACATCATTAACTTTTGATAGTGATGATGTTAAGTTAATGGGCTGAAATGCTTGCCGTTGATATAAATACATTACTGCCATTCTCAAATCCACGTACCTATTTATTTAGGCGTTACGATTTATTTAATGTATAATAAGTAGATAATAATATAAAAAGTACAAAATAGTTGGCAGTATTTACTTAATGGTAAAATTATTTTTAGATACACCAGACAAAGACAAATGTCAAAGAACATTCGACGTCCACAAGTGTTCTTACGAAAAGGATCCTAACGTAAGTTTTAATTTTTTATGTCTCTATTGTCTTGTAATAGCAGTAGGAATATGAACAACAAATACGTTTCTTGATTATTATACTGTAGAATAATAGGTAAAATTTTCATATGTTTTAATGACTGTTTCTTTTTTTGCAGTTTTACTTCTTATTCTAGAATTTTAGGGCAGCTGACAGAGTCCATAACAACATTAAGGAGAAGAGTTTTTATTAATATATAATTTCAAATTAATATTTTGTTTCATTAATGACATATTTAATTTTAAAAACATTTTATAACAAGCGCTTTAGTATTGTATAATGTTTTGTGTTTCATAAGCAGTTATTTCCTCGATGCCACTGTCGGCTGTAATACGAAGAACTTCAATTACTAAGTACTTCAGTAAATTATAGGCCAATCTCTTCTTTGAGCTTGAGCGAGATATCGCGCTAATATAATCCCTACTTCTCAGCATGATGAAAATACTTGTAAATAACGACGTAATTTGGTGGTAGCCGCGGGCCCCCGGTTCGTCTATTTTTTATGAAATCTTTTTCAAGTTTATTTAGATTTTGAAAGAAGTATAATGCTAAGGAATTAATTTGCTTTACGGGAAATAATTTCGCAGAGGAAAAATAAATGAGTTCGAATCTTGTAAAACGTGTAATTGTGATCTTTAGTGAAATGAAATTCAAAGAAACTCTGTTAGCAAAGGCAATTTTTGGAACAGAGTTTTGTTGGCCTTCGAAACGTTAAGTAGGGGCTTTTTGAAGTCAAAAGTTGGGTTATTTAAGTAATTCGTTACAACATTTTATTGAAAATAAAATAATGTTATTGTTTGCCTTCGATCTTTATCCTTTCTTGTTGTTTAATATTTGAAATTAAGTTTCTAGTCTAGCCTATTTACCTACACAGTATGTATATTTACTAGGCAAGGCGGAAAAATTGCACTCAACTGAATAAATGACAGCTTCTGAACATTATAAAATAGAAACTATAATAATACTTTATTACAATTGGGAGTCGGGCTACTGTTCACTCATGTAAGTTACCGAAAGTGAACTTAAAGATCCAAATTACAATAAAAGAGCATGTTATTTAACGGCAAAACGACATTCAAAAGACGGAAAAACCGAGGGTCGGAACATCTGCACATAAAGAGGCAATTTGGAGATTGCCGGGGGCGCGCAACCGCCACCGAGAATTGTACTCAAATGTATTCAAAATTAAAAAAACGAAGAAAATATTGCAAAGAAATTCATTGCGGTAAAATAAACAAGAGTGGCTCGTTACTGTAGACGACGCAGCGGCGGCCCGGCCCGTCGACCGAGGGCTTACGTAAGGCGCCTCCAAACGAAACAGCATCGCAAACCGGCATGAACATTTCATACTAGCCTCAAACCCTTTCTTAAAGACTGGTACAAATAAATTAAATTAAGCTTGCCAAATGGCCGCAAAAGTTGATAAGGCGACTAGATTTGTGTATCTGCTTAAATTACCTTATGATATTTTTAATTCAAGTCTATTTATAATGCATTCACTACCTTACGTGTAAAGCTTTCATGTACGTAGAATATTAACATTATAATTAAGCAAAATTGTGTTTATTCATTAATTCTATTAGTTGCAACTGCTCCAAAAAGCAGGATGCTTAGCAGCTACGTGTGTAGCCGCCTCTATTGCCGCTGAACTAGTGGCTTCACCGAAGTCGCTTCGTTTGAAGTTTCAGTCCATACTTCTCACTAACTTATGCTACTTTAAATAGGAACCCTTTTGTCGCTGCTCCGTGAAACATAAATGTTCTTGGTCGGAAACTTTCAGCTTTGACCATTCCTCATTCTTTTTCCGATTTATAACAACTGTATTCGACTTAACAAGGAAGACATTCCACGAGTGAGGCATCCTACAGTTATACTGTCTTAACTGAATGTAAGGGTAATAAAAACAAGATGGTAAGATATCTTAATAACAAAATTGTGCTCAAGTCTTCGTCGCTGTGGATGAATATAATTGTGTAACTGTATACCTAGGCTATACATGAAATATGTAGATACTCGTAAGTATTGCTGTAAAAAATTTTAAGATCAGTTGTGAGTTATCATCAATTTTGACCAATATTGACACATTTTTATTTTATTTTGGTAAAGCTTAAAAGAAAATACTAGATAGTCAAAAAGCATTTGATTTTATTTTATCATATCAGCATATAATCCAATTTTCAATCTAATTTTCAATCCAAACCTTTAATTTTTTTGGTAACTATTTAACTAATAATGTTATGTGTGTATAAGTTAACGTAGGTAAGCATATATTTTTACTTTACACAAAAATATTTTGAACAGCAGAAAAGTCTTCTTTAAGACAGAATTTTCAACTAAAACCTTTTCTACTTAATAGAACAAGTAGGTAGTCAGAGTAAACATAAGTAAATTGACTTAAGACTGCGGATGTCGAAATTTGGCGCGAACTAATGACGTCGAGATGCTGCGGCGCGCGGACGTGAGCCTGCTAAACCAATCCTACGTAACCAACAGCGTAGTTTCAATATTACAAGGCTAAGGAGCAAAATACATAAAAGAGGTAAATTTATTGAGTAACGAACTAAATTTAGTGTTAGGTTGATACAAAATATAATTTAATACTTGGGAGTAAATTAGATCTGACCTAAAGTTAAGATTATTTTACGCCTATTAAACTAGAAGCACAAAGTAGTAGTATATGTGGCTGTGTGTATTAGGGTAAATATTCAGACATAAAAGTATTAAAAATATTTGTTTTTCCTTTCCTTCAAATTCAATAAAACTACAAAATATATTGCGTACATATTTTTTTATGGCAACTAAAGTAATATTTATTAATAATATTAAGTTTTGTCAAAGTTTAGTAGTATCACTGTTCGTTTATCACAGTTAATTAGATGATAAATTCTTCAAAATTAACAAAATAATAGAATAGAAAAAATTACATAACTACAACAAAATATATATTTTACATATTCCATACATATACATTTGTCCTATTGTAGTTTTATAAACTTTTATTTGATAATTCTGCTGAAATTAGAAAAGTGACTAGACTGCTTCCCTTCTTTAGGAGTAAAGGCTGCGGATGTCGCAATTTGGTGCTACGCCAGCGTAACGACGTGCATTAGAAAGCGGGCGCGGCACGTGCGCCGCCTGGCGGTCAACTCGAGCAGCTCGTCAAGATGTATTGCTTACACAGGATTATTGGTAATTCGATGTATTGCTTTAGCTTCATTTTATTATTAAAAAAATAATTAAATATCTCAGAAAGTAGCTATTTCCGGCGGAATACTTACAGGAAATATTTACATGACAAAATAAAGGGAAAATAGACCTTATTTGCCATTTTACCTCCCGAAAGAAATGCATCTCAATCCTATATGTAGGTATACCAATTATCCTGTATAGTTGTCCTAGGTATAAGGCGAAGTGTTCAATTTAAAATTATATTTATTTAGTACTAGCTGTGTCGCGACTTCGTCCGCGTGGAATCCTAAAATAAAGGTAGCCTAAATTACTCCAGTGAAAGTCCCGTCAAAATCGGTCAGGTCGAAATTAGCCAGAAGAAACAGACAGACAGACAAAAATGTTATTTTGGTATATGTAGGTACCGTGTATACATACATATGCATTTAGTAAAAAGCGGTTATTACAAAACAGACACTCGAATTTTATTTATTTGTATAGATGCAATTAAAAACTGCTAGGATATACGAGTATAAAATAGTAAAACATTAAAATATGTGAATTAGAATATGTTTATTTCGTATTTATTGTATTTTGAGACTTTTAAATAAATAATAAATAAATTTTGGTGCCATTTTCTTTGAGTAATATTACATGCGAGACAACAAATTTATATGTAAATAGGAAAACCGTATTCGGTATGCGGATTTCTGTGCAACAAGCAGTGTTCTCTACAAGGACATCGAAGTTCGGTTTTTCATAAGATATCTGAGTTACAGAATTAGTTCACAGAATTATTTTAGTTGCAATTAATGTAATTTACTATTTAGATAAGTTATCTCAAATCATTAAATAAATCATTAATTAATAATTTTGGTTAATTTTTATTAGTGAAATATTGATAGTCTCGACAACTTCAGTACACAGTCGCTTAGTGCTATGTCCCTTCCAGCACGTGTGACACAATTTATATGTAAATACGAGGTGCGGGCTACAGAGTGCTACGGGACACTATAATCTCGACCTAGACCTCCCTTGAATTATACCCCTGTATGACTTTAATGCTATTTTACTAGAATAAATAATTATGTGTATGGAAACCTTTTGCCGTCCATAGGATACACATGACATACACTTGTCATACACTAATCTAAGCGGTTGTCACTGCCTTCCAACTATTTAAGACACTTGATATTTTTATTAAATTGTCAATTGTGTGTCAATAAATTGTCAAATGTTTCAATTGTGGACACAAGTGTAAAATTTAAGAATTTTTTATATTTCCATATATTTTCATACTATGTCACGCATTTTTGTTTACATGAATTCAGCTGAAGTTGACTTACTAAAATTATGAAAACCAATGCACCTCACAATTAGATTCCAACACATTTCTAACACTGGTACAGTACTTTGGTCTTGTGAGATGATGCATTCGTAAATATGTTCTACAACAGTTACTACCAGTTACTACCAGATCTTTATTACTATTTCTACTTATATAAGAAAAAAGAACTTAGACTCGATAATATTGGTTGCATGTTGCATACTCTCTTCGTGGAATGATCGTTCTAGCATGTGGGACACAATTTATATGTAAATATGAGGAGTGGTGCTACGAAGTGCTACGGGACACTACGATTCGCGCGCTGGACCTTCCTTGAATTATACGCCTCTACGATTTCTACGAACGACTTTTTGATACGGAATATTGCGTTAATATTAAATAAAAATAATTTTATTTTGATGTGTAGGTCTACCATATGGTTATGGTTACTTGTAGCATCACGTCATAAACTTTTTATGATATTAAACATTTTTTTGCATTCATTGAATTCAAAACGAAACGAAGTTGAGTTTAAATGCGTTCTATTCTTAGATGTTTAAATCTAAAGGATACCATACTTTGTATAGTTCTCACATAACATCATTTATTAGACCAGTCACGTTTTTAGTGCCTATTGATTATGACTACAAACTCTAATAAAACCAATTATGACATTTGTGTAATCCGTTTACAAACGTGAAACAATTTATTGATATAGAGCACGTTCGTGAAACAAGCCAATTATCGTAATAAATTGAGTTAGCCCCAGCCCCGCCGGGTAGACGTCACCCGAGTCATAGTTCCTTTCAAAGGAAGCGTGTTGCGCTACTTTGAAAAGGTGTTTGTTTTGGAGGCGCGCCGCGAAATGAATATTGATGACTCAATGGGGGCCGGAGATGATTTGCTGAAAAATTAGCTTCATTTCATCGTTTTATTGCCCCGGCTGCGAACCGGCAATGATGAAGACTAATATAGACGTTAATTTAACTTAGTAACGATAAAAGATGGATTTATGAGCGCTATTACCGTATGGTCAATTAAAATTGGGAAGTGCTTTTCATCCTCACATGCGTTATCAGCAAAAAGTATTAAACCCGTTGCGTTTTCATTTTCAGTTTATCTGTATAGTACTATAGTATGATATCGAAAACACTATGTCTTACTTCATGAATGTGTCTCAACCAATACGCATCCAAGCGGTGGTAAAGCGGGGGTATAATTCAAGTTTCCAGGAAGATATTCATTTAGCAAGCAGAAATAAATCACTTACGGTAATCCTACTAGGAACCGTAGTCAATAATCTTGGATAAAAGCTACACTGCTCAATGTAAACAATTGTCTATAGAGGTTTTTAGTTATAAAGCGAACCAGAGTTTCTAGTGGTTTGATGAATTTATGCATGACAGGGTGCGAGCGAAGCACATAATATATTTGTTTGGAGCCATTGCGTTTTGGTAACCCACCACAGACGTGTGTCATCTTGGTGGTGTGTCTGACCGGAAGACATAATTTATATGCAAATTGAACAAGATACAAGCCGCTGATACCCGGCGGCCGACGGCACCGACGCACCCGACTTATATTAACACTACTAAAATTACTTTCGCATACATAGCGAGCTCTATTCGCAACGTTCACGTATTTTGTTTGCATTTTTATTAAAATATTGTTGCTGATACGAATACGAACACTCGAAGGAATACGAATACTCTTTTCATATTTGCCCGACAGACATTGCTATTATGACAAGTCAATAATGCAGTTTTATGGTTATTAAAGAATTATAAAATCTTAGGTCGTATAAGTCTTAATTATAAAAATTTACCAACTTTTAAAACTATAGACACCTATATCGTACTGTCAAAGTTAAATGTGAGTATATAAACCGTATATGAGCTACCGTTACATATGACTATATTTGAGTTATATATATGATTATAAAACCAAATAGCATTTTTCTTTAAGTCGTGTACCTAATTTAAAAATTCTCTCAATATTTGCACAGGTAAATAGTAATTAGCGTAAGGAAGAAAAAATATAACGTTCCTTTCTTAACTGCAAAAGAAATATTTGCCCTCTGTCGGGCTCAATTCCACGTTGAAAACCACCTTCTGTTTATTTAAATTTTTCCTTTACTTTCTCCGCTTCGTACAAAAAATAACGATAGGTGTATACTCAAGTTAGCGGTTGCCTTGAGGCAACTACAAGATTGCCCGGCGTTTATGAAACCGTTTCTTTTGCATCTTTATATAGTGGAATACTATCCCGTAAGTTCGTTCATGTAGAATTACGATTTAAAAAAAAACGTTTCGTTTCTGTTTCATCAGTTTATTATATTTATATATAATAATGTAACATTATGGTTTATTATTCATCAAATAAAAAGCCAAATTAAAAAGTTTAAAAAACTCACGACGCTTAGTATATAATTGTAAAAGGACAAAATAATTAAAAAAACCCCGGCATGAAAAACGAGAAATTTAACCCAAGAAAATCCGTTCGGGGCTACCATTACCTAAATTACTTAACTAGTTTTGTAGATTTATAGTAACGTAAATAATAATTTGGAGATATTTTATTGCTATAATTATTTATTATTTACGTGTCGAATTGATAACCTCCTGTAAATAATAAGTAGTAGATTTATAATGAAAATAGTTTAGGCGACCTACTATACCTATGTGGGAGGTATGATCAATACAGGTATTTAAATATGCAAGAGTTTTGTATTTGAATCTTGGAAACACAAATAAAAAAAATAAGCCAAATTGAGAGAAATATCTTATTCATAAACATGTTCGATACTACCGAGAAGATTTGAGTGATCAATGCAATTATACTTAAGAATTAATAATTGTTACGCCCTTTTTTGGTTCCTTTTCATATTTTCTTAAATCTTGCAAGAGGATAAATTTTAATGGTTGCAGTTCTATTGTCATGTTAGAAAAATCTGATACGGGCCACGTGTGTAGTTACAGACTTCAGTGATTGCATTTTCATTCAAGAGTCACCCCTGACCAAATGGACTTCCTTGAGATCAACGCAACTATGGATGCGGCAGTGCAGGTGAGCCCTGCATCGTGGATTGAACGTCTTCGATGAAGTTTCATTTGTTAACAGATTAACATGTTAGTCTAAGTAGTATACCTAGAAATTTGTCTCTACAATAAATTACAACGTGAGTTATTTTGGCTGCGCAAAACTGTTATAACTACACTTAAAATACATCATTGTTGTATAATTAGCTCTATCACCAATTTTAACATGTGCATCAACAATGTTTCTTTTATAAATATAAAATCATAAATAGGAAATTGCGTGTCAGTGTTTTTCCTAATTAACATTAAATTTTTTTCAACAAATCCAACGGCATTAGATACAAGATTAACTTGTTATGCTGCTTCCATTTTGGTTGAAGTTAACGCCATTCTATGTTTTGTTTTATTCAATTTGCCAACTTAGCCAATACGTGTCAGTAACCCATTAATGACTTGTGTACTTTCTGTTTTCTGATGGTATCTTGTCAGTAATTTAACACATTAAAAATATTATGTTTTTATGCCATATCCATTTTGGGCGAAGTTTACGCCATTCTGTTTTCACAGACACGGCGACCGCTGGCTAAGCCAATTAGTGTCCACTTGGGTAAACACCGGCTCGTTAGCGGACTTGTGTGTTTTATTCAATTCAATTTGCCAACTCCGCAGCTACTTATTGATAGAACTCGCCTTTCTTTGTCCACTTTTCATTTGCCAAGATGCGGTCTGGTTTAATAATAGTGCACTCTGTTTTAGGTAGGTTTAAAATCAGACTTCATCTGGGGTGCTTCTTTGAAATTAGTATTGTAGGTAGCTTGAGCATAGTATAGAGATCGATGGAAATATAGTGTAAACCGAGTGTAAACTATAAGGATATAAATACCTCATATGAAAGTTTGTACACGTAGCAAATATTTAAACAATGTAGAAATGCTACTCATAGATAAGTACAAATTAGGTTATAGGTAATTCATCTCCGTACAACAACTACGTTCTATGTACTATCTATTATAATAAAAATTGGTATTACTATGCAAATTAAGTTCCAAATCAATTACGATTTCATTTTAAGATAATGCAACAATTTGTACAGATAATGTTTAAAATTTGTGAGGCAATGCCAACCCTAATTTCGTGCCCGGTACGGAACGGAAGGCGCCCATTAAGCCAGAATACCCCTGAATAGCTGTAACAGTAACCTTTATAAGGGATGTTTGTTCACCGCAAGAATTGCCGCGGCAAGCTTCACAATTTCAGATTTAACCTACTCAGCTACAAACGGGTGGACATAAGAAGTTAAAGCTTTGTCTTTGTGTTTATTCCTTTTAAAGTTACTTTTAGTAGCTACTTTTAAATATTTGAAATACCGGTGCTTTGGGCATTATTTTGGGTCATTCTTATTAATGTTATCTTTTAATGTTTGTTATGGTATTAAAATTAAAAATTTACTTACGTACGCGGGAGATTAACTTTAAGTAGCTCCACTACCTACTTACTTCCAATTCTCTTACGGCAACTACATCGAAGGTATATTCTGTTAGCTACTACCTATATTGTATTATTTAAGAACGTTACAATAATGCCACTGAATTATAATGGTTATAGTTAACGTCAGGTTATTTTCGATAGGCTTCAATTTTTTCAATTTTTTTATAAAATAGATTTTGACGACAGATTTGTTTAAAATATTTTTCGGGAATGGTGATCAAACATCTGGTTGTTCGGCGATCGCCACGTGGCAGCGGGGTAATCTCGCGCGTGACTTGCAAACGGGATGCGTGGTATTATCGTTCTGTAGGACGGACATCGTTTATGGAAGCCATCGATAAAAATACCAATGAATATTACCACTATCTCCTGCATACAACTTCTGGTACTTTTAATGACTATCTTAATTTGTTTGGTAAATAATCATTTAACTTCATAGACAAGTTTGAATTAGATTTCTTAAATTCTGCATAGTATCAGACGATCAGAAATCAATAAGGGAAGTTAAATTTAAAGAAGGACAAAGTAGCGGACATACAAATAATAGAAAATAACAGTAACTACCTAAGTTTATAAATAAGACCTAAGTTTATAAAACCATAAACTTTCATAATGCTATAATTTTTTTAATGCTATAAAATAGATTGTCTTATGGTGATAAGTAAATTGATCGTCTTATTGATTGCTGATAAAGTCAGGGCGGCCACGGAGGTTATCTAGCACGTGACTTGCAAGATGCAACGATGTGGGCAATTTATCAGTCCTTGTCGACTTTAATCTATTGGTAGCAAAAAAAAAATCCAAAAATAAATTTAAAGCAAGCTGACATACATAAAATAATACTACTTATTAGCCGAGTTGAGAAGTGAGTTTCCTGCGAAAAATCGTTACAGGGCTCTTAAAAATATGGCGATTATTACATTGGATGCAGAATTTAATTCTGAAAAAAGTATATTTTTTTATTTATCCGCCAATAAAAATTTCAATTGTTATAAACAAAAAACAAAGGGGAAATGTCTTGGTTTTGTATAGAATCCATAACTTTAAAAATATTAAAGTTATCTGAAATTTGAAAAAAGATCCTAAAAGAGGAGAAAATTCTAGTAGAAATTTTTAACTAATGAAGGAAAAAAATATTTTTTTTCGTCAATAAATCTCTTTTATCGACGAAAAACCGATTATGTGGGAATAAAATGAAAAAAATAATTTTCGATAATATTATTTGGATCTTTTGTTTTTTGTTCAACTTATAAAGTTATTATAAACAAAGTATTCAAATTTGTAAAACTTTTATGGCGTGATTTCGTTAAGTATGTGTATAAGAAGGGCTCCATGAAGGGAAAAAAAAATATGACAATTATTTAAACATTATTTTTAATTAACAATGAAAATGGAAGTTCGAGAAAATTGTGTTAATTAACAATCGTCTAACCTGTTGAAAAATTAATTTTAAGATAAATTTCCATCGGGCAAGTTCTTTGAAGTGTTCCGAATATACCATATTTTTTTTTAACGACTCAACCGATTTTCATCAAACATGTCTAAGAACACTCGGCCGTAACTCACCTTTCATACAAAAAATAAATAAATTGAAATCGCTACATCTGTTCGCGAGCTACGGTGCCACGAAAGACAGACAGACAGACAGACAGACAAACAGACAAACAGACAAACAGACAAACAGACAAACAGACAAACAGACAAACAGACACGTCAAACTTATAAAACCCCTTCTTTTGAGACGGGGGTTAAAAAGTAGGTACACTTATAAAATATATATATGTAAAGGCAACTTAACAATTTATTAACGTATCTATCCTTTTAAATTACGATGATGATATATTTCCTTTTAGTAGTAAACTTACATGATTAAAACATAAATATTATTATTATCTTCGTATCTTAGAGAAAAAACATGCCTACCGCATACCCATAATATCGATTTTTGTTGCGAGTTTTACCCCACTTCATCATAATTTTAAACAGTCGCTCAAAAACGAGGACAATCTTTTTCCTACTATGACAGGTTGGTAAACGTACCGTCCATTGAGCAGAAAATTATATGCGAAATCACGACGGAAGTCACGATTTACCATAGAGGTGGAGAGGGGAATAATTAATGTTGCAAGCTCCGTAGCTCACGCAATTTCTGTTTTATTAAAACAACGCATTTTTCTCGAAACAGATTATCCTAATTTTGAGTTACGATATTGTAGTAGCAGAATGACCTAGAGTTTATATAAACAAGCTATAGAGTGATCATATGCATAACACACTGTACATTTCCACTGTAAGCGGATGTCAATAAATGTTCTAAAACATGTGAACATTTACTTGTAAGAAGTTAAAGCTCCATGAGTGATGGATATTTTAACGTTAATAATCGTTATAAAAGTTTGCTAAGGAAAGCAATATTTTACTCGTATAAAATTTGTAAAGCGTATAAATTAACGAGTGCAAACTCAATAGTTCATACACGGACCTAGAGTTCATACTTACTTACACTTATCTTCTCTTGGTAATGCATTCTCCAAGGAGATTAATTTGAATCGGTGGCCATGCGCTATCCGAAGCCGTTTTAAAAACATGGCGCGTCCATAATGATTGCTTGATGAGAGGCGTCAAGGGTGCACCGCCCCGGCCTCGATCTATGATGCGGTTTCTGCTCGATATATTGATGTAATATTTTTCACTTTGACGTCTGAGCGTAAAGGGAAGAAAATTTAGACATTTGCAGACAAGTTGGCGTATTGATGGCATCTTCTACACTACATACTATAAAAAATTGCATATTAAAAACACAATAAGGTCATGTTTGATAGATATTATGTTTGGTAGATATTATGATTTTATTAATTTTTTAACCTAACTGATGACTACTAAAGTCTTTCATTAAATCGTATTGCGAGACTTTAAATTATGGTGCGAATTTGTGGTCCCTTTTAATGGAGAAACGGAATTGTAGTTTTTATATCTTGTATATTATTATGCACCTAATAGGTATGTTTATTCAAAATTTATTGTAAAACAAAGCATGGATCGACTGGTTATTACTATTAAAGGTTTATTAATTGCCTTAATTTTGCCTCACTCTCTAGAATAGCTGAGGGGTTTTCAAATTTTGGTAAAATAAAAAGTTTGAGTTAGACTTTACTATTGTGTTCTTTGCTTTCAAACAGCTACGAAACCCATTCCTGAAGAACAAAACCCTCAAATTTTGTGAATTATTGAATTTCAGCACTTAAACTTGACTCACAATACTCTCTACAACAATGTGCTTGTAAACTTATATCATGTGAAACTCGTGCAGCCAGTTTGCAGTAGTTGCAACAAAAGCGACTGCAGGTCCCGTGTCTCTACCGGAATGTAAGCGTATTGTGAAAAGAAGAATAATATGCTGATTTTTGTGTTAAGATATTGTATGATTTCCTTTGACAATTTATTTTAATTCATTATGATTTAGAGTTCCATTCCAGTGGCTGATATAATGTATTGGCTAATACACAAATTTAGTGCCATTACGAAAAATAAACTAGCATATTGCACATAATTACTTTTAAGCATATTTCGCCCTAATATACACAAACTCAGTTATGTAATACGTAGTAGCTAATAAATGCATAATTTATATCAGAGTATGACTAATGGAAAGATAAAAGTACGATAAAATTTATGAAATGGGTTTAAGAGCTGTGCCAAACACACGGTTCCAATGAATTACCTACATTGGACACTTTTCTGAGAAAATAGTTTTATAATTTATTTTAAATTTGGATTTAGCTTGGATATGAATAAAAGCTCATCAGTTTTACAGGTAATAAGAAGTAGAAAACGACTGATAAATATCTCATTTTATACATGCATCTGAATGAGATAACTGTTCGTTTGTATGTTTGTAGGAAAGTGCAGACAAAAAAAAAACGTAAATAATTCAGGTACAAATCGTGTAAACGAATAAAATAAATTTTAAACGTAGAATCCTAAGTTGTTACTAGCATGAGCAGCTTGCGATGTAACATTAATCAAATTGATCAACACATTAAATTTGTTATTTTATTTCCCACTCTATCGCATGCTCTGTCTCACTTTATTATTGCACTTTGTATAAGCTAATGCTGTTCACGCCTGTAACTGGCATGCATATCTGCCTATTTACCTACTTTTTTCTACAAAAAATTGTATGTATTGCGGTGTGTAATATAAATAAATAAATAAGGTGTAGTGCCGGTAGTGCCGGCATAAATGAAAACTGAACATTAGCGTTGTGCATTTTTGAACGAATTCACCTGTCGCCCTTTATGACGTTTAGGATAGGATTAAGGAAAAACGTCATATAATGACGTTTCGCGAACGTCATATAATCGTTTCTGCAATTTTTACTAGATGGCGGTAATCACAAAAGGGTCACGTATCCTGACGCGAGTTTAACATTTTTTACCCATTCCAAAAAAGTGTACATCGCCGCTAAAGAAGGTTTCACTTCAATAATAACAAAACTTATAAGTAAGTGGCTTCACCTTATTCCTATATTATGAACAGAGTTGAAAGGTGAACTCACAATTTGCTAAACGTATCACGACACTAAAACGAGAGACAAATTAGAGGGAAACACTTAGATGTTGAGTCATTCGCACTAACAGTAAGTTGGAACGAGTTGAGAATGTCCTAACACTCCTAACGAGTGAACCGTCCCACCGTCGAGAATAATAATACACGAGACAGAGGCTTTACTACGTCGCGACGTACGAGTATAATACATATATGTCTAAACTTTTCCCTAAGCCTTTGTACGATACGATACAAAATAGAATAATTACTAATCAATTACTGTTAATTTATTAAGAAATATCTGATAATAAAACTACATATTGTAAAAGAAAGCGATTAAGGTTAAAGATAAGGATTAGAATGATGTGTTTTACACTCAAAGATAAACACCGAGAGGTAAGTATTTGTAAACAAAGGAAATAAATAAGTAATCCGACGATACCGAGTTAAGTTAACGATATACATATACGTAGGTACTAACAGCAAGTTACTGCAAGTTGAGTATGTCCTAACACTTCTAACAAGAAAATTGCTCGACCACGAATAATAATGCACGAGGCACAAACTTCACTGCGACGCTATTACTTTCCTAATGCCTGTGAGCGCGAGCGGTACAAATTATGACTGGACCCTCACTCACACATATTGGAACTAGCAAACAGTAATCTATTTGCTAGTTTAGGAATTGAATAACTATAATACTTGAGTATTTGCATAAATCTGATTTATTGGAGGTGAAGAGAGAACGCAAAATTTTTGCGATGTCTGAACTGTTGTCTAAACTTTTCTCGATGTCTTTGTATATTATGAGTCAGAATAGTTACAAGACAATGACTGTCGAATATTGTGGAAGTATCTACATTATATTCAAATGAATGTTTTAAGTTTAAAACTTATAGACAAATAACTTAATAAATAATAACTTAGTAATGGAATAAATTAATTAAAATATAATAAACTAAGGATGCAAGGGAAATAAACTATCCCAAAATCTGAAGTTGAGTTAGCGATATGTACAGACACCAACTTGGTGCAAATCTAGAATGTCCTAACACTTCTAACAAGAGAATTGCTCGACCACGAATAATATTGCACAAAACGCAGCCTTCACTGCGACACGACACTCAAAACTTTCTCCGATGGCTTTGAGCGGTACAAATTAGAATAGTTACTAGTCTGTTCTTAGTAGTGAGTGTCTCCCAGTTTAGTAAGAACCTAAGTATAACTAGAAAGAGACAAGTGAACCTATGGCTGTTGCAACAAATATCCGATGAAGCTGGTGTTATGTTACAAAAACAAAAAAGAATTAGTCTTTGTTTGTACTCATTTATTATATTATTTCTCGTTAACAATTATCAAAGTTTTAAGTAAAATAAGTAAACAGCCTAAGAATTTGATCCAGAGAATAAAAAGCTTTATCTTAATCAAGCTTAGAACCTACCGTTTTGTGTATCGAACTTTATTTAAAGACTTTCCGTTTTGTCTACAACAAGGGTAACAAAACTTTATTAATTCCACTTTCAGATTTATAATGCAGATGATAAATTCTAGCTTACACTAGACAAACATTTTAGTGAAGTGGCGAGTAGCTTAGACCCGACTACATTCCTTAACTACTCTAATTTTTACTATTCAGATACGTTGAGTAACAAAAACACTCTGCACTAAAGCTAGTCTAATATGAACTAGGTTTAAAAATAATTCTGTTTAGTATAAAATTCTTTAGTTTAATAATCGAAAATGGACAAGTGGTATCTCCAAATAATAATGCATAGGAACGACGTTGTAGACGCTGTGACCCGCGACAACACTCAGAACTTCTTCGATGTTGAATATTACTGCGCATTTCTGTTATATCAAATTAGAGTGGTTGCTAGTTCCTTAAATACCTAACTATGCGGTATCGACTAGGTAGTACTTTTATGAAATTGAATTTGGTTGGAATTGTGTTGTTAAATCATTAAATATTTTTTCAATTTTTTTTACTTAACTGAGATTGATTTCTAAAATGCTTTTAAAATTCAGAAACTAAAAAAACAATTTAAGCCGTTTACAGCGTCTTAAGTAGAAAAGGATATTCGTCATATTTATACCCATACAAACCGAAAAGATGTGAAATTCTGCCATATTTTCAAAAGCTTTAAGATAAAACTTCCTTCAAGAAAGTTTTGTTGTGAAAACGAACATAAACCATTTAGATATACTAACCAATAAAATAATCCTATGTAATAACCTTACCTACAATAAGCCAAATTAGATGGGGATTAGACAGCATGATTTCGGCTTGGTTGTTTTCAGCTTAGGTACTGATAACTAGAAAAGTGACCCGTGGTCACTATCAGCAAAATAATACATAGATGTTGGTAGGACATAATAATTTTATCTTAAATCTTTCTTGAAACATTTGTGTCGTATGAACTGAGAAAAACCTATAGGTAAATTTAATAGATACCCTCACAAAAAGTTTGTCGTCTGCGTTTCTTGCTTATGATATCGTAGATGCATCGCGTAGATACGTACGTCGCAAAGGGGTTCCACTGACACAACACACTTATTTTAGTTTGCCTTGCAAAAATTTAACGTATGTACATACAACAGTACGAGTTGAGCGGAGTTTTTCAAAAGTTTTCTTCTTTACTTATTTGAGGACGGTCGGAGCGAGCGTCGAACTCCGTAACTCGTGTTATTGAATTTAATGTACCCCTCCCCGTACCTAGTTCTATTCCGTGTCGATAAAATCATTTGGACAAGACTTGTCAAACTGGTTCCTTTTGGATATATTAAGTAGTTGATAACTAAACTTTTCACTCAAAAGAACAATATTATGCCTACTATTTTTAACGTCAT
The DNA here is from genome assembly GCA_905147235.1 of Erynnis tages. NCBI lineage: Eukaryota > Metazoa > Arthropoda > Insecta > Lepidoptera > Hesperiidae > Erynnis > Erynnis tages. The sequence continues at coordinate 6,963,747 of LR990073.1, forward strand.
AACGCTATGTGATTACGTTGTTAAAGTTAGCTGACAACGGTTTAGATTTTTTTTCTATTTAGTATGAAAATAATCAAATTAAATATTAGTACATGAACCAATTATATCATCTGTTCAAGCTCAATTATATCATCCATTACCTACTATAAGTTTTGCTGGAGTCTATATAGAGCTTAACTATTTTTTTTACAAAATAAAAAAAATGCAAGGCGCTCTTGTATCTTGCTCCTTGTCTCTATACATTTTATCTGTTCGTATTTTATGTATGTTCCTGGTTTAACAGAGTCGTGAAATGTGTACAGAGCATACCTAATCATACTCGTAAAAATCACGAAAACTAAAGCTGACGTGTAAATTTTCTTTGGTTACCCGCAAAATGTTTTGGCCAACATTTACATTTGCCGACGCCCTCTTTCACCGAGTGTTTGCGAGAAACGCACTTTAATCACAGAGAACAGGTGGGAAGACGCTGAGCAATTTTCATATTGGAATTTCTGATCAAATCACGCTTCTTCCTCAAATAAGCAAAGAAGGGAGAAAATTCTTGATTGGTACACAAAATATTGTCTCAAAGCCACGAGTCTCTGTGAATGTATTATTATTTAAATAAAATGCTCTACGGACTTTACGAACGTTTTCTAAATATAAATGAGAATATCTCACAAAATATCTTGCATATCTTGACGCCCGAATTTCAATCTCGCTGAAGGTTTTTATTATATTTGTTCGCATGTCAGTATACCCCACTTGAGCATCTGTAACGAAAGCTTTTAGTGTAACCGCCAAAGGGCAAAAGTGACTGTGAATACCTTCACGTATTCAATTTTCTCGACAATATTTCACACTACTGGCTAGCATTCGACGAGACGCCGAAGCGTGTCGTGCGGTTCTTACAAGAACGTCTAAAAATGTTTTACGCAAGGAAATGGAATTAAAGATCCTCAGATTGGAAATATGATCTGTAGACGACAGGGCAGGATCCGGGTCGAAATCATTAAAATGTCTGGCGGTGGTGTTGTTTCGTATCAATATCCGGATTAGGGCGAATCAAATTTGGTTTGTAGGATGAGGATTTATGCAGCGCTCTCAATTTCCTGTGACGACAGCGGAACATCCGGCATGCACCAGCCCCCCTCCCCGCCCCCCCTCGCTCGGGTCTCGAGCCCTCCACCGCAACAGCCGGCCCAGCGGAAAATGGGAACGCGAACATTTGCATAGTGACACTAGTAGCGAGCGCAGTGGCAAATTGTCGCATCGATAATTCGACTTCCACTAATCATTACCCGATCCAGGTATCCATTAAACATCGTCTATTCCCATATTTGTAAAATTGTGTAAAAAGTAAAATTGTGATAAAATGTTCGTAGGCAATCTTCGGGAAACGATAGACATTTCTGTAACATAGCTAAGTATAAGTCGTATACACTTATAATATAGTATCCAGGGAAACAAAAACACCGGGGTGCTATGCGTCCCCCTTCGTGGAGGATGTGGCTGATTAACTTTTACATCAATGTTTTATTATCTCATATATATTCTATGTAAATTTAGTCTTCTAAGAAACTGCAGAAAATAGTAGCTTTTCGTATAAAACTTAATCCGCGTTCCGTTAATCCCGTGCTGTTTTATACTTATTTACTTATGTTAGTCATATTTCGTTATATTTCCCAGACCACAAATAGGTAGATACAATCAATAAGAATTAAAAGGCATCTTTATCTATTAACTTCGACCTCGGGGAATACCGACGAGATATTATTTCGGAGCCACTCAATATATAATTTGGTTCGTTACAGCCGTGTAATGTAGCTGATACATTGGGAACGTTAACGGTCTAACTAACTATGAGAGACAGCTCTGCAAGATGAACACGCGTAACTGTTATAATTGAAAACATGCTTAGAATACTGATATTAGATTATTACACATTTTGCGCAGTAATAGCTTGTTTACTTACATTAAAAATCTGCGGGACTTCATTAAAATTACATTTTACATAATATCACGTTTCTTTAATAATTATAGAAAGGTTTTCCGTCTTTGTATTAGATTTTTAGTACCTGCAATGTACTGATAATAAAAAGCCTATTAAAATTGTTTTATATTTTATAGCCTACAGCTAGGCACGGATGTTTTATACAATTTGGAGTGGTCTGGAGTATAGGTTCTCTACCACCATGCTCTACCGTCATTTACCAGTTAGAGCTAGCTCGTGGAAAGTACTCAAGGATGAAATAAAATCGGTCGCAGCCAATATCCATACACAAAAGTTGATAAACAGATTTGTTAATTTAACATTGTCTCAATGTTTGTTATAAAAACCACTAGGATATAAATATTAATTTAATGTTCTTTTCATGGACTTTTTTCACATTTTTGCCGTTTGAAAAATCTTGGAGTTGTTTCCGTAAGCTAAGCATGGATCAACAGTTCCTCAGTGAGAACACACGTGTTCTGTGTGCTTCGTTACGGAGCACTCGAGACTAGAGGGAAATGCGCAGGGGTGGCGCACAACTGAAATTTTTATTCTCATTTCAAAAATAAGAAAAGATGTAATTTTTGGGTAGCTGCCAGGACGTCCGTGGCAATATAAAAGTTGGTTTATCTACTTCGACTATATAAATCGGAAAGCTGAATTTATAAAATGAATTGGTAATAACAAAAATGACTAAATTTTCATAATTTTAATACGTGGTTGTATAACGATATTTGATTTGAACTATAGCTGTTTCGAAGGCAATTGCTCGGACAACCCTGTGGGTCGGCTCAGTCAGAACTCAGAAGGTCGATTTCGGTTCGTTTAAGTTTGACATCCATAACGCGACTGTTTGTGTAGCCCGTAGCCTCTCCGTGTGGAGCACGATGACAGAATTTGCAATGAAAATTTCCGACTCAACGTGCATTCTATTGTGAACCAGCATATGGTGTTAGTTTGTAATTCGTACCACTAAGTATGTTGCCTTCTTCTTGTTTCATTGTAAAATTTAATTATCATGGAATGAAATGTTGATGTTTCTCTGCGTTGTTCTATTAGCAATACGTTTTGCTAAATTGACAAACTGGCTATTCTGAGACGTGAATATCACAGATAACGTAAGTTTACAGGAGTTCTCACTGAGAGCTCCTGTAAAATGAGAACTTCTTTGTGCTAAGCTTAACGTATCGTTAAAAATGCTTTACCTACTTAACGTATCGTGTCCACCGATTTGAACGCAAGTAATTTTGGAAAATAAGTAACATCTACGTTAGAATTTACCATAAAATGCATTTTAAATTTTGTGAAAATAATTAAATTTGGGATGATTGTTTTGACATATTATGTTACCTACTTCAAATTTACAACCTCTTCGTAGTTGCTTTTCGAACACAGAAGGTTTAGTAGGTAGGTACATATATTATTTCATTACATTTAATCCATTCCCCTAATATGTAATAATGTTTCTTATTGTAACTACCTAAGAACTAAGAAAAAAAATATTTTTTTCTTTCATTCTACGAAAACAATAATATAAATCTTACAAGTACAATAATTTTATTTTATTTGTGAATAGCTTCAACTTGATAGCAAACCTCACGCTTTGACAAAATATTTGTGAGCAAACACGGGCTGGCAGTACCTATACCTCCAGAACCGAGCATTATGAGCCGAATTTTAGAAGCGAGATAAAAAGCTGAGTTGTTTGTTGTCATAAATGTATCCAGCTGAAGTCACTAAATATTTAAAATGGCAAAATCTGTTACCTGGTGAAGTGATGTTTGTGGTGGCCGTCCTAAACAAACAGAGGAATTTAATGAGATCCGACTACAGCAGAGCTATCGAAACGCACGACAGAATTTAAACGCCACGCGCCGACAATCTATCGTAAAATATTTACAAATATTTTAATGAAAAGGAAATTCTTTTAATGAAAACAAAGACTTTTTGTATAAAAACTCAGCTTTTTTATGTTTGCCTTCATAAAAGTCAAATAGCACGCGACATCACAACACGCATCATCATCATCATCATCATCATCATTATCACACAAATTTTATCACAACCTTGCATTTCAATATTTACTTTTTACTCAGTAGTTCCCGAAAGATACCTAGATACATAGATAGATTTCCAGAAATTTTTTGAAGTGAAAATTTCTTTAGCGGCGCTGACCACTTTTTAGTATGGGTAAAAATTGTTAAACTCGCGACAGGACACGTGACCCTGATCCGTAAGGTAAGGTAAGGTAAGAAACTAATGCGTAAAAAACTAATACGAATGCGCAACTATGGAAACTGTCAAAAGGAAACATTCATAAATAACTTAGAGAATGTATAAAACTTTGTGTTGATAGAGTTCATACGTCACTGGGTTTATATGAGAAATGCCGTGGCCGCTTAATTATTACGGCAGTCAATTGGGCCGCAACGAAACATGAGGAAAAGCAAAAGCTTTCATTTCATAGGTTCATCTGAAAACTGGCACGCTTCAAATCATGTTATGCGGCCTCCAATCAATAATTAATCCTCTTAGATAAATAATTAGTGTATTTTGTTATAGAAAAAAGCAAAATAGGTATTATAATTATTATAATTTTGGATTCGACATTGCGAATAGCATTAAAGGTCGTTTCTTTCCTTACACAGAAACTCAATTGTGTTTTAATTGAATTGTCGTCCAAATCACCAACGCATCTTATAAGTTTTCACTTCTGCCGGCACTCCCGGAGTGCAACCCGCTGTTTTTTTTATTGTGAGTTTCATAGCGAAACAATCAAGTTGACCTACTTGTATTAGAAAACGACCAACCATACCAACTAAATCTGAAGTATCTAATTTCTCCAAAGTACATAACGCGTATTACTTTTTAACTAAAGAGAAGCAACATATCTAATTTATCTACAAATAAACTTAATTTGAACTTCGATCGAGATTTAAAGTGCCCTGATCAGCTAGGCACTATGATATACTTACAAAAAAATCTACAAAACGGTTTGGCCTTATTATCTTGAATAGATATTGGGAAATTAACTTTCACTTCGCAAAGATGATTGCCAATTTGTAATGAAAGAGGGGCAGAGCAAATAAATAATTAAGGAGTGGGGGGTGGTCCGCCGCAGAAGAAGTACTAAAGGAGCAGCTGTTGCGACTGCTGCGAGCTCAAGTGGCGGCCGGCGGCCTTACGAGGAACTGTATAGAGATGATAATAAATCAAATATTCAGCTATTCTAAAATAAACTCCAATTGTTTATTCAAATGAAATAAAACAACTGCATAATTGTTACTTTTAAAATTTAGTTCTACGAATTTTACGTGATTTAATTTGTGGAACGTGATATATATCAAATAAAAATACATTAAATAGATTATATTTATATGTAACGAACAAATGTTATATAATACATAAAATGAAGTTATTATTAAAGTAATTTTTGTCATTTAGATAAAGATCAATAAATAGCTACAAATATTTATATAATTATCCTTAAAATGTGATGATTGACTGAAAAAGATAATTATTTATTTAAGCATAATAAACATAAGCATTAAATATTAATAAATATACCTAGTCATAAAGTTATTTTTTACTGAAGTTCTTAGTAGGAGTATCGTCAGCTCTATATTGGTCCGGAGATAGCAGGCTTTCATTAAAATCTTTCGTTTCCGCGCTATATGAACGTACTCTGAATATCAATGCAAGTAGGATTGCACAACTTTATATTAATTTACTTCTAAACTTCGCAATTGCTATTTCTGATTTATTTGTATTCATTCATTGCGTGATTTATTCATTCAGTATCTAGTTTATTTAACACGCCAAACTTCTTTGGAGTATGATATTGAAGGTTTTAAGGACCTATTCTAAGTAGTATATTTACTTTAAAAGATATATTTGGAGATACTGTCCCGTTAATAAAAATCTCATATTTTCAATAGAGCAAAAAGCAAAGAAAATATGATTTTACAGGAAATAATTTTAAGTATTTTCGCCATCGAAAATTATTTCTTAGGCTTGTTTAACTTTCAACTATTTAGGCTCGGTTCTTACTTCTGTTTAAATTGCATTTTACAAACGCAGGACCACAAATGGCATCAATAAATTAAAGCCAAGTAGTGGTGGCACCAGCAATTGGAAGTTTTAATTAGCAAGTGTGGAGGTTGTTCGTTTTCCGGCGGAGCCGCGACGAGTTGCGCGCTCCCAATTAACGACGACCGACTCCGCGCCGTATTGAAAAGTCGCGGGAAGTGTGTTACATTTGGCGCTGAAAGGGTTGTGTCTTATAGAATCTAGTAATTCCGTCATTAAAAATGAGGTAATAGTAGTACACGCGAAAGTTGCTTCATTGACACTATTGTAAGTGTTGCGATGAACAAGTCCAACGCTCTTGCTGGGAACCTACTTACTGTTTATTAAATTTAGGTAGCTATGCATAAACAATGTTTTTTTCATCACAGTCATCATTTTTCATGCTCCTCCACTTGTAGCGGACTTAAACCACTTTGTTTCAGATAAAAATATATTTTTGTATGGTCACCCCAAATACTACAGTTAAGATTATTTTTTATTAGTACATTAGGTACTGAATAGAATTGTTTAATTAACGCCAAGTACTGGTGGCACCAGGAATTGGAAGTTTTAATTAGCTAGCGTGGAGGTTATTCGTTTACCGGCGGAGTCGCGACGAGTTGCGCGCTCCCAATTAACGACGACCGACTCCGCGCCGTATTGAAAAGTCGCGGGAAGTGTGTTACATTTGGCGCTGAAAGGGTGTAGAATCTTGAAAATGAATCTTGTAGAATCTAGTAAATGTACGAAAATATCTTACTTTGAGTGCAGTAGTATTGTGATGATGATCTGCAGCGAGCAGTCTTCGAAGAACTTCGTTTCAAATGAAATTGAACATTTATGTGCGTGCTAGGTAAATTATTTTACTGGAATTCTACTGTGACATAATTTCATCAAGAATAAAAACTTGTTTCGGAAGTGGACTTCAAACATCTTAGCTTCATATTAATTATAAACTTACTTTCACTTAAATTTAATGTAGGTATAAATATGTCATTGGCAAATTAACTCTTAGCCGTGGCATTAGCAATTTTAATTAGCAATTGTGGAGTTTGTTCGTCCCAACTAACGACGACCGCATTGAGAAGTCGTAGGAAGTGTTTTACATTTGGCTGTGAGAGTTATGTGTCTAGAATCGGATTTTAGCTAAATTAAGAAAGATTGTAAGTGTGTAGAAAAAAAATTCAATTATTTTATCAGAGTACAACTTGTCGTTTTGTCAGCGGGTACTGAAGAGCATGACGCGCACCCAATTAACAGCCACCGAATACGTTTCATAGAAAAGTCGCAATCGTGAGTCACGTGTGTTATGTAGGTACTATTATTTACTAGCGGTCCGCCCCGGCTTCGCACGTAGTATATACATATCCTATAGCACTCAGGGACATCTTAGCTATCCATTGGTGAAAGAATTTTTGAAATCGATCCAGTAGTTCCTGAGATTAGCGCGTTCAAACAAACAAACTTTTCAGCTTTATAATATTAAAATAATAAATAATAAAAATAATAAATCATAATATTAAGTATAGATTTAGTCACGGAGATGACAATAAGTTCCTTTTTTGTTATATCCACTTATTTTTGCACAAAGAATACTTTACTAAAACTGGGTAGGTGTAAATAGACGTGTAAAATGTCCATAACATTAGTCGGAAACAAATTTTACAGAAATAGGAATTGATAATTGAAAGTAAAATTTATATTAGGTACATGGCTGTACAAGTGTGCAGCCCTGGGCGTCTGCACATGACATTCATTTTTAATTCGATCCAGTCAAAGTTTGGCACAAAACGCGTGCGCCTGCGACGTGCGAGGAATAGTCGCGCTCGTTTATTATTTAGTTTCAGTCTTAATCAGGCCTGTATTTGTAAAGCTTCCACGTTCAGCGAATCAGTGGAATCATATTGTGCAAATCCAAATCTCATATCGTCAAAGGGAAACAGTTTTCAAACTGTGATATTATAGGTTTCGAAGACACAACTTCCGAATTTGCCTAATTACTCGTACTGGTTTTGGTTCGTTGATATCGATACCTTTATAAGGTAAAAATGTGCTTGTGCCTATTTAAGAACCAACTTATAAAACAGAATGTCTCTTATAAAATAGTTTTAAAATTTAAAAATGATTGCTTATGTATGTAATTATGTATGTGCTGTGTATGTTATGTATGTATGACTGTATGTACGAAAGACCATATCATGTATGTAATATGTTCTTTCGTATGTAAAAATCATAAAATTATATAAAGTAAACTTTACAGTATTTAATTTTGTAAAAGTCATTTGTGTTCAATTAATTATCAAATATATTTGTCTGTCTTGTTTTGTTTAAACACGATTGTATTATTACATTCCACGTCAAAGTAAAATAGCAAAACATTATAAGCAAACCACCGCGCTCATTATCAAATTTTTTATAGTAAAGTCGTTGTCAAATACGCCAGGGATTAGCAAATTTGACAGCATTCTTCCAGAGTCGCCTCGTGAAGAATTGGAAAATACACGTCGAATTTCTTCGGCAGTATTTCCCCGGAGTGTAGGTTTCCAATCGGCGCCGGCGGGTCAGTTGGGAGTCAATGAAAAGCGGTAAAGTGGTGCCGCGGCGCTGATTAAAGCCTGGAGCAATCGCCCCGGAAAGTATTTATAGGTACACCTGTTCGTTAGCGGCGCGAGTCCCGGCCAGCTCCTTGATTAGGCGCCGACGGCCGTTGCTTCTCTACAACAAATAAAAGTATTTTTCTTTTAACGGCCAACCGAAGAAACCTTTAACAAAGTAGATTCTAAACCTACATATTCCAATAAATTGCAAGCTCTTTATTTATATATTTATTGATAAACACCTAACATTAACAAAAACAAACATCTGAGAACCTGCCTACATAGGTACTAAATTTTATTTTAATCAATGATTTATACAAAAGTATATTAATATTTTTGAGAAATGCTTCTTACCTCTCAAATGTTATTCATGGCTTTAATTCATTTTTTAATTTATTTTATCTAGCACACTTCAGTAGTTTTTCGGTGTGGATACGGTCACCCTTGACGTACCTACTCGTAAATAGCAACTGGGGGAACTCAAGAGCTTTCGAAATGAGCAACTAACTTCAATCAATGACTGCTACTATTTTCATTAGCAAACTTATCTGTGTTAAATAATTTACATTACGTGGGCTTATAAAATTTAAAAATGATACCGAAAGAGGGAAAGAGAAGAATAATCAATTTTCCATAAACACAAAATTAGTAAGATTATTACCACTGGGTTTATCATTCCTGAATTCCTGATACCGTCCTGGGATATATCGACAGCCAGGAGGCTGTGGAGGTAAAGACGAGAATTCATAAATATGTATATCATATTATACATTTAGCTAGGAGTACCTCAACAGCAACATTTCTTACATACGTATGGTGATATCGAGGAAATGGCTACTTACTATTAGCCCGACGAGAGAGTAAATCAACGCTCACACCTTGCCTCACGTGTGGATTTATGGGGCGCATTACTTTCGGAATGTCGCATGGAATTTCGTAAGCAGCTGATTCTGCATGTGAATGGGTTGGTATTCGATGCACGCGTAGTGCGTTCGCGCCGCCGCTCCGCCCGCACCGCCCGGCCGCCCTCCACAATCACAACGCCAGTCACGGAACCCCTTAATAACATCACGTTTGATGCGCCTCTATTATTATATTTTCATCTTCAGCAGGTCCCACCGCTGGGACTTGCTTGCCGTAGGTAATATACGAAGGCTGCGTAGTTCTTTGATTTTTCGTCACGTTTAAGCTTTGATTTCGATTTCGGATTACTTATATACTGAGCACGATCTGTGAGTTGTTTTTTCTTGGTCAGAAAGAGATTTAGATTTGTCATAGCAAACTATATTAATGCTGGAATATAAGCTGGTATTCATAACACTATTCTATTTTGTGGTTCAGTTGAAGCGGTAAAGCAGTAAGTCGGTACTGCCTAATTTCATTCATGTTTTGATAAAGTATTTGCAACCTTTTGCACCATATCATAAAATGTTTATTAACTCACTAAGTAATTATTTATCTGTGTTACTGTACCAAATTTTCTCGCGGGCAGTAATAAACCTCTGAACACATAGCCTTCTTCAGTCCATGTGAACAGAGCTCTTCCCCGCTTGCTCAAGCCGCTCACGTCTCAAAGAAGACGCTTACCTGAAACTTTTCCTACCCCTTAGCACATTAACCAACCACGCCGACGTTCTACAAACCCGGTCTCAACTGAACTAGGCTTTTTTGCTCTATTAACAATATTTGGAGAATAAACACGTTAATTACAAAGGATCGATAGACTGGTTTTCATCAATATCATTAATGTCAAAATCGAAACATGATACTAAGATAGCAGAACCTATTTTATTTTTTTCCAAAATTAAAGCATCAGTGCTTGAGTAATTTAAGTTTTTGACCTGGTTTATCATTAACCTAATTTATGTTGTCGTATTTGATACATTTAATTTCGAATACGACAAGACCAATGTCTAAACAAGCGGAAAAATTCATAATCCAAAGGTTCGGTATATTACGTCTATTGTAGATGTTGTATTTGCATTCAAGAATGAGAGAAATGAAAAAGAGCTCTGGAACGCACATGGAGACGAAAAGTAATTTTTCATAAGCATTGAGGTTGGTTTTCAATAAACCGCCGAGTGCCGGTACAGCGGGGCTTTGCGAACGACTGCTGTGAGATGTTTATATGAAAATTTATTTTCCAGTAAGGAGCATGAAGGTAAGCAAAAGGCCGGTCATTTTTAATGTAACCTGCGATGGCGAAATAACTTGTGACTTTCGCTCTCTGGTCGCTGGATAAGACCGACTGTAATTAGATTCTTTCTTGAACTTATTATAAAATGTTACTTTATTCTTTCTACCATTTTTATGAAAAAAAAAATAGAACATACTGAGAAATTTAGGGAAAATTATAAGAGAAACGAGACATTCACTTGAGAGGTATTAACACCTCACTGCTTGGCAGTTTGTTTTCAATTATCTCGAAAGCTCTATTAATGACTTTCACCAAACTTTGTTTTACTCATATGAGTATAAAGTAACGTAACACCAGTTGGCCTGTATTTAAGTAGGTTAGGTACACATTTGCTGTCAAAATACTTTTAATATTAAGGAAAAAAATATAACTCGGCTTAACTCAATTTTTTCAAAAACTCAGGACGTAGGCGCAACATTTTCATCTGTGACAATTTTAAAAAATAATTGTAAGTTACGATGTGGAATATCTATGAGCGAAGTGCTCTCGGAGCGAAGCGCGAAGGAGTAAGCAGCGAGTTCGTTACGTCCGCTCCGCTGACTCCGCGAGTGACACCGTCGAGCCTCTCCACGACCAAATCTCGCCACAAAATGTATTAAATAAAAAATCAACTTTCTCGACGAGTTCAAGGGGACAAAATATCATTATAATGGTGACAGTAGTTCCCACCATCAGAAGGGTCATTACGCTCGGGTTCCGCGATACTAACCGAGTGTTTTGAATTTTGTAGTTCAGTTTACAATGAAATCATTTTTACGAGTGTGTGCTGTAGTGTACATGTAAAATTAACTTGATTATTACAACAAAATTTGCATTTAATGTTTCCAACTATTTATAATGTCAGCACTTGAGATTTAGTTCTAGGAATAACTTATCTCATGCGTCATTCTAATTAGAGTACCTACGAGTACATACTAGAGTAATCATAGAGTTGGCTTTTCTTTATATCCCAATACTAGATACAGTTACCCCGTAACAGAGGGACGTCTGGAGCATTCTTTACACTGCTATTTTAATGTCGATTGTTTAGGAGATACATAACTATTCCAAGTGGTTGTGATGATGAGAAGTAAATATTTGAAGCTAAATTCAGTCCAATTTAAATTACTCTTGCTAGATACCGATTAGAGCTAACTACGTAGTCGACGAAGCAGAAGTAGTTATGTAACCGTTTGGCAGAGCTGGCTGTTTCTCGTTAATCTAATCGGTTCGGTAGTCGCCAGCGATTGCCGATACCATCGACATTGATATTTAGCCTTCCGTCACGTCACGTCGGCTAATTCTCATTTTCAACAAAAGCCCCCGGAAATTGGATATAAGGATCTGCGCTGGCATCCGGCTACGTGACGTTTGTCGAACACGTCACTTCACTATGTGGTAATTTCCGGTCTATGCTCGCGGAAAATTACTTTAGCCGCATTAAATTTCCGACTGCAAAAATAAATATATGAAAATTGGAAATTCAGTCGAGGAGTTATAAAAGTATTGAGCTTTTAAGATTGGATTGAATAAAGCTTTAAAATATGTTAAATGCACGCTTTTAAAATTATAAAAATATGTTTAATATGCAAAATTTTAATTTTTTTTTTAATATTGTAATTAAACAACTACGTGTTATCTGAGAAAATCTGTAGGTAGGTCAATATATCGTATTATTATAATGTTTGTTTGTACTCCTACATTTGCTTTTCTATATTAGGTATGTACCTTACTTCAAAGCCCGGAAGTAACGAAGTAAAATTCGTTTACCTACTTCATTTCAATATTTTTTCGAAAGATTCTAAGAAATTTTGTGTTAACTGGACACATGGTGAGTACTGGAAACGTTGAAGGTCTAAAAGTTTCTTTTAATTTTGTTATTAAGGAAAGTAAGAGATCAAAACATAAATCATATCAATGATACACTTGAATACTACGAGTGTATCGCTTGTGATCAACACCTCTGTTGAACAATTTGCTGGTTGTCAAGCTGCCAATGTGTCGACCACATGTCGGGTCAACACGCGCGACAGGAAATGACGACCCAATCAATAGCTGATTCGGTAACATATTTAATCAACTGTGAAGTCTTTTTACAGGTAAATTAAAAGTTCATTTTGAGAATATATTATACGTATTTATTTTAATTAAATTTTATTGTGGTATGATTAAAGTTTATTAAATTTTATCTTAATGTAGTAACCTAAAGTAAGGGATTATCAAGGCATACCAGTTAAACTCTTATGACCTGCGTTTATTTGTAGCGTAAATAATAAAGCACCTCACTCAAACATTTGAAATGAAACAATTGTATAGTGTTACGTGTATGATAAAAAATTTATAGTAAAAATTATATTAATGCATTGATGATTGTAACACCGTACAAATTGTGATTTGAGTGTACATTTCACAATCCAATAGATATCCATATTTGAATGGATAGTTATCCAAAGGGCAAAGGAGGGTCGGAGCGGGCACGTTCTCATTATTCAAATGCATCGAAGCAAATTATGGTAATCTGGAAACCTGTTCTGTTTCACCAATATTAATACACGAGTCTGCGATTTACCCTACCTCATTCATGTTGTCCATTTTCATTCCCCGATTTGTATTGAGAACATCCTCATTTTAAACCAATTTTTTCATGGGGATTATGTTATCTTTTTTAAAATATGGGAGGTATATTTGTAAATTATTGTTTGTATAATCAAGTTTTATTGAACGTTTTGACTATTTATTTGTTTATCTTTAATCTGAAATAGGTATTCCTATTATTCTCCGTAGCATCCTCATAACTATTGGCGGCAGATCCCCATTAAGGACCTCGAGTAGGTCTGAAACGTAAAAAACTACGAAGATTCAGTCTTCGCTGTATTAATATGTATTAGCTTCGCTGTATTAGCTACGTTGACAAGTTTCAGGACACATCCATATACTTACTAGTAAACGCAGTGTGATAACAAAATTTTTAGGTCACTAAAAATTGTAATGCAGATTCGAATAACATATCACTTCGACGTATGACATCTAATTAAAATAATTCCATATAAGTACGTAGAAATTTATTGTATCAATTTCAACAGGAGGGTCGGAGCCGGCAGACCGATAGCGTCGCAGCAGGAAGGGGTTATTGTGATATTGTGGCGGCTCATATTGCCCCTAGATTTATAGTCGGACATATACGAGTAACCACACATCTATGTAGGGCCATAACCTAGTGCTCCTGAATTGTTAAATAGTGTGTAGACTGTACACTTACAGTCAGTTGTAGTTCAATCTTACTTTTCACATACACTTATATTGTAGGTACTTATTGTATAAACATTAAAGTTAAAAATAACAAAACAGTGCCGGCAGATGTGAAAACTTATAAGATGTGTTCTCTTGGTGATTTGGACGACAGTCCAATTAAAACATAATTGAGTTTCTCTGTAAAAAAGAAACGACATTTAATGCTAATAATCGCAATGTTAAATCCAAAATCACAATAATTATAATATTTAGCTTTTTTCTATAACAAAATATATAATACACTTATTATATTTATTTATGAATATTTCCTTTTGACAGTTTCCATAGTTACCATCCAATTAGAGGCACTTTGTTAATGAATGTTTCCTTTTGAAAGTTTCCATAGTTAGGTAAAATCTAATTAGACGCACTTTGTTTATGAATGTTTCCTTTTGACAGTTTCCATAGTTACCATCTTACGCATTTTCCCTTACGCATTTTCGATCACGTGTCCTGTCGCGAGTTTAACAATTTTTACCCATACCAAAAAGTGCTCAGCGCCGCTAAAGAAGTTTTCACTTTAAAATTGGCGTAATTAATTTTTGAATATATTTTCACCAAGCAAGCGGACCTTTCATGTCTGTACTTCTAATGTATGTATGTACCTACTTTCTGGTATTACATACGGTGTGGTATATATTTTTTATGTTTATACTTAAGTAAATATTCAAATTTTGTCAGGCATTGCTATGTTATGTATAGGGTAACTTCATAAGTCTCTAACTTTCTCATATCGTTGTTACTGCCGTAGATATATTAGTTGTACACGACGCATAGTTTTAGTAACGAAACAAAATATCTAACAACGGCGTATTTACTACGCAAAACACTGTGCTGCAATACTCAGTTGGCAGCGACAACTATTGTATAATTCAAACCAAACGCGATACCAATTCTATGTAAACAAGTTTGCGGTATTGCAAAGTATATTCTCATAAACATAAAAATTGTAATACTCTAACTTTGTCAATAACATTTCAAACTTCAGGCTTAAAGGGAAATAATTGTATAAAAAGCGAATTAATTAAAAACTTTCTGCTGTTTTAATGTGAATGAGCATTAGAGCTTGTATTTTTGGCCAAAAAATATGTGCCCAATATATTTATGTCTGTTTTTTTCTGCTTAAATGAAATTTATGTAAGAAACTGGATCAAACACTGGGTGAATCAGATACTTCAAGATTGATAATGATTATTATGAGAGAAAGAACACAAGCTGTAACTCTATGATACATAGTGGTACCTGGGCTACCACTACGATGGATAAAGTTACAAATAGTTTACAACCTAATCAGATTAAGGGTAGGTTTGTCCATGTAACGCACGCGAGATTATCTTTAGTCCTACAGGCACTTATTCCTACGATAAAGAGTTTGTGCTCTTGGTTCTAATGATCTTTTCTGTCTGGAATTTATGAAACTACGGCTAACTTTTACCATAGCACAGTCTATGTTTGACTGTTTGTTCTCCTTCTATGTAAATATGAAGAGACAGATAGACTGGATATCTTATCAGGATAAAGATAAAAGACTGGAAAGTCACATAAAGCTACATTTAACACTGAAACTCTGTAAAATAATAGTTCATGAGGACGAAGTCGCAAGCAGCTAGTAAATATTGAAATGGAAAAACATTGGTATAATTTAAAAATGTTAGACACGATAGTTTTCGTAAGATTAGCCTGTCTAAGGTCGTCTCGACCTCTACGTTCACAAGAGACAACTTTTGCAATTAAACTTTTATTTCAAAATCGATATCGTTCTGCGTTCTATCGCGCGTTCTACACCTTCAGCGTTAATTTTTAAGTGTGCGTGGATGGGGATGTGTTGTCGTGGATTTCTTATTAGTGACACTATCGCATGGCATATGAATTGGTGTGACTTTTTTGTTCAAAATCAATGGTTTCTATTTCTGGCTAGGCATATTGATTTTTCAAAAATCCAATGATGCAGTTTTAGTTTTTATCAAAATCGGGCCCCAGACTCCTTTAAGCATTTTTCACTATTCCTCACTTGAAAAATTCACCCTGTATACTATGGCTCTACCACTTGCGAAATTGGTATGAATTAAATGAATTTTTCCATTTACCTACATTTCGTTTTGGCCACTTGAATTTTCTTCGTAGCCTGCGCCACGGATAAAATCAGTTCTGCAACTGCAAAAATGTGCTACATACCTATTTCTATTTTGTATATCTCATATTATGTAACGTAACTCGTATATCTCGTACCTTATATGAAGAGTTACCTAAAATATTCACAAGGAGATGCAACTGTAACTAGTCATATCATATCGCGCATCCTTATAACTTAAATTCATTCAAAGATGTGGACGTGATGACAGAACTTTCTGTGAAGTGACCATGGCTCCAAATTTAAATTCTATGGAAATACACTATGTATGTAAGAAAATAACATTAGGTTTGTTTATTTATTCTTAAAGTTTGAGTACGTCTTTAATCGGAAATTGTTAGAAAATTCTGAAAACATGGCTACAGGATTACGAGGAGGTGCAATGAATTTTCAATTCTTATATTGAGACGGTATGAATTTTTTGGTAGGTAGTATTGTGGTACTTAGGTATACTGTGGTAGTAAGTATCCCTAAGATCGTTATGTAGTAAGTAGACACACGCAGAATGTGCAACTACACCATTTTTGATAGATTTTTGATTTTGACATTTTTGCCAAGATTCAAGCCAGTTTTAACGCTCTCGATGATTGATACTTACTCGTAGGTATACTCGTATACCTCCTAAGTATCAACTACCGAATCAGAATATTTCCTTTTATAGCAGAGGTGAATTTTCACTAAAGCAAACTATCCACATTTCTCATGAGCGACAACGCGACCACGTAAGTAAGGTTGAATATGGATGTCCAATAGTCCATAGGCTGTAGTGATCACTACATTAGGTATCGGCGTGCCCATCTGCTTCTACTAAATTCCAGTTTATAAAAAAATCTTTGAAAAATAATCCAAAATTTTCAATTAACTTTAAAATTTTGCTTACATATTATTATGTTTTTAGTTACCCACTGGATCAATTATAATCCTAAACCATGTTATATAATTAATTAGTTGCGACCGCTGAAGAAACAGATCAGAATGAATTGGTTAATAGAGGGTGTTGACTTAAAAGTAATTGTATTAGCGGTCACATTATGGTAATGTTTATTTCGAGGATGAACCTTATCTAGTGCTCTCAAACGGCTCTTAAATTGTTGGTTGCAAGGTAGTTAACCCTTGTGGGAGGAGAATAAGTGAGGGGCGCGGGCCGTAGTCGCCGTGAGTCCCGCAATAGATAAAACAGTGATAGAACATGCACCGCACCACCGCTATGAATAATTCATAAGTTTCAGTTGCCACTTTTGTTGGTATCGGTGGCTTTTCAGCGCTTCACACCGTCAAAAATGCCCCGTTATTATCACGCGCTACTGCTTTGCCATCTCGTTAACTTAAGTCTTAAGGTTCAACTGTTCAATATCCAAGCTTTTATTACCCATTTCCTTTACGATAAATAGTTACTTAGTTGTCTCTTTTTAAGTCTTAAAGCACACAAAATAAGATATGATGTGATAGATAAAACTTGTGTTATCTACTGAAATTTGAGCCAGAGATAATATTTAAATTCTTTAAGAATAAAAGCAGGAAATAAATAATCAAAGGACATAAATATTGTTTTCGTAAAAGACGCTATGAATAAATAGAGATTTTTATCGTTTGCTAAGCGTCCCAAGCGACACAGTCAAGATGCTGAAGGTTTAAGGCGCAGAGGCCGTTACGGAGCACATGGGCGCCGCACGCCCTTCGCATCCGGTCATAATTTACGATCATCCCCCAAAATCCCGGGATTATTTTTATTCGATAACAGTAAAGGTGCCGCAGAGGGTTACCTTTATTATCACTCAGTGAGGGACGGCTTTTTTACAGCTTTACACCATGTTATGATGGCCGGAACAGGTTACTTTATGACGATTTTATACAACATTTTGCTGTGACATATTTTATTATAACTGTTACATTGAATTAACATATCCTTGTAGTTACGTTTTTTAAAGTATAACTATTATTATAACTAAGAGAGTGAAAATTGATATTTAAAACCTGTAGAGCATCTTGAGAAAGGGTATGTTCCAAAGTATGAAAACAGAGCGTTATTATTGTTGGTGCGATCGCCTCGTACCGCACGGGCCTCCATAATTTCCAGAAGGCAAATTAATCCGAGCACGGGCGGCCGATCGGCGCCGGTCAGCGCGTCCTCGCATACTAATGCTATTGTTTATCAGAGGGGCTAATCTGTGCGTACCAGCCGCTACTGGCCACTCTCACAATTATAACGGATCACTTTCGGCTAATCCGACTCCTCGATGAGGCAGACGTGCCTCTAGCGCTCCTTTGTTACCCGTTCTCAAAACAGTGTCAATTTTACCCATGACTGCTTTGCATATGAATCGTAATTGGGACGTGGTCGTTGTCAAGCTGTGCCTGAAAGATGCGAGAGTAAAAGAAGATGGTCGATATATTTCCTTTTAATCTTACTGTTGTCTACCAACAGTAGTACAAATAGGCATCTTGTCAGGAATTTATTTAGTGCCATATTTTGTTAGTCTGGGGAACTAAAACTTTTACAAGTGAGAAACATAATTATGCTAAACTAAGCTCTTTTTATTTCTTAAAAATATAAACAGTCTGTGATCGATGTGCGTATAAAATAAACCCTTGGTTTTATTATTGACGTTTTATGGCGATAAAAGAAAAACATTTTTACGTTCAATATCCTCGAAGGAAGATCCACTATAAAAGTTTTGGGTGAAATAAAAACGATCGATTTATAATAACGTTATATGTGCCGTACGCTGATAGATGATGGAAACCACAAACAAGGCTGTAAAATAACTTTCTATATTAGAAAACTTCTCTGAAACCCCGCTCTTTAGATAACACATTTACCTAACTGTTCGTTTTGATGGCATATTAGGTCAACGCCGTAAGTTTCATTTTATAATATAGGTTTGTAATATACCTATTAATAGCAATGGAGCATACATGTCATCTGGATGTTAAATGGATGGACTTCAAACAAGGTCGAGCAACTCTCTCAAGGTGTTAGTGGTTGCATTACTTGCATTTCTGCTTCAAAGGACCAAGTTAGTTGCCTCTAAATTGTCTTAGGTACCTACCTTGAAACTATAACTACCTTCGTAACTAACCACTAGATTTTCATTGCTTTAGGGCGTGTAATAAGAGCAGTGGCAGGCGCACCTTGGGTGAGCTATTATGACGCTGCTGTAAAAAACACGCAAAAAAAGTTTCAAAACCCTAAAGTCAGACTAATCTAAACTGTTGCTCTGAACAAATCATCAGTCTAGTTCAAATTGCAACAAACCAAAAAAGTCGCCGACGATTCTGCTAAGGGCTCACGGCACATAAAGGAAATTTGAGGCACGATTAAATGTTTCGGCTTGTGAAGTTACGAACCCCGAAGGCAAGTGTTTACCGACGGTGTAATTTGAGGGTGGCTTTACACTGGCAATAAAAGTTCATTTTATTTGAATGAGCCGCGATATCCGATTGCAATGGAAGCGCGACACGCCCGATGCGTCGATACTAAGTAATGAGCTAAAAACACGCCTTAATGTAATATATAGCTCTTAAAGAGACTTATTTTACAAAATGTCTCGTACTGGCTCCATACGAAAATTTAGTTAGATTCTATTTCTAGAAACATACATATACGAGTATGTCCATGTCCGAGAGAGATTGACAATCTAAGATTTTAAAGTAGAGAAGAAGTTTAAGGGAAGTCTATTGTACACATGCAGATTTAAAGTCTGTTTGTACATTTGTCATGTAACAGTAGGTATCGTATCAATATAATAATAAATTACTAGCACGAAATCGATCCTTAAACTTTGATTCGCCGATTTTTACAAAGTTGGACCGCTGCTACGAACTTAGAGACCAATAAATCAAAAGCTAATTTAGTTCAAGATTTGGTAGGCGGGAAGCGATGCGTGGCGTAATGTGTTCTTTACATCAAAAACACATTTAAAAGAAGTTAGATTGGCTTACCGGAGTTGGCGTGCGGCCATACGTAGTTGGAGCCTTTTCGGCGCTCCAAAGCCACTCCTAATCTTCAGAGATCCATCGCAGATTGTTTGCGCGTATTTTGGACCATCAACATTTTGTAGACAGAACTTTACTCCACATAAATTATTTAGCAACCAAATGAGCCTTGTTTTCTTTATCGAGGACTTTTATACTCTGATCTTGGACATACTCGTAAATGACTCGTAATTCTTTGTTGTTTTCGGCTAACTCAGCAGATAATTATCATTAACTTTTTTTGAAAGTGATATTTCACAATCATACCTACAGCTCTTGGTCCAAAATCTATATTGCTTTTTATGAAATGTATAAAATTATGTTGATTATATATCTGCAAATGTTTAAAAAAATCTTTCTGATACACTTTAGAACTACTACTCTTTTGAACCGTTTGTTCGACGCTACCTACTCGTATATTAGAAACCGTAAAAAATATCATCATTGTCTTAACAAAAACTTAGGTAAAGGTTAGGTACTTAGCTAAAGATCATCCAGGAGTACACCATTGTTATTTTTTCATTTTTTTTTTCACTAATGACTTTTCTCATCTCGACATTTAAATGTAATAACAAAATTGATTTGGAGCCATAGTATCCATAGATCAATAGGCTAGTTTCAAGACAGTGTAGCTTAAAATGAATGATTAAAAATTGATGAAAAGAAATACAATTGTTTAAAACAAGCTTTATTTTTTATAATCTACTCATTCATAGTATCATTACGTGTAAACGTAGGATGCTCATAAGTACATGTCTTAGTCGTTAACATTGCATAATTTAAACAATACATTATGTCATTAAAACACACTCCATCGCTTGGCTTAAGGGATATATTTACAACAATAGTCTCTATGCAGCGTTTACCTTAATTAGCAATTTGGCAACATGATAACGATAACATTTACATACACGTAAATACTAGGGTGTGCAGGTATATCCACTCTCCACACAGTAATTGACAGAAGAAATTCGACTACTACAATATAAAATGATATAAAGAAATAGCTTGTTTTGTATAAGAAACAAATACCGCTTTTGTAATTCTGAGATCAATTTCTGATAAGATGTTCTACAATCTTAGATATTTGTAGCAGGTTGGCAAGTTTCTCTCTATTGCCAAGATTTCGTCCGATTGTAAAAGTTTGCTCTAAACATGCATGAAAAATAATCATTTTATTCACCAGGATAAGCGGTGACCTACTTTGAAAACTTAAAAGTTCTGAAAGGACATTAGACTACCTATTTACAATTCGGTGATAATAGTCCTTAATTTTCTACATGCCAATTCCTTGTTGCATCATTGTTCAGGAAAAATATAGATCAGATAGCGTTTATAAAATGTCAAATTAAATTTTGATTTCGAAATTATTTTAATAAATTAATATTTATACCGTAAAAATGAAAACAAAATAGTAAGTGCAATAAAAGTAATGATTTATAAGGTAAAAATACACAATTCTCAGTCTTAATCTAATTTTTTTTATAAAATAACCATCATACGTCATTACGTGCACTTCATTATTATAGGTATTAATATACATGTGCGGCAAGTTAAATAATACCACGGCTCAGCAGATTTATTAAACACTACTAAAATTTATACTTGTTAAATCCGAGCCATTAGATGCTACTAATATATCCAACATCATTATATATTTTAATTAATTATATTCTTTTTTATCTAAATCTGCTCTACCGCAAGTGTACACTTATTCCAAGGAACTGTTATACATCATACTCATCACGATATTATTAAATATAGGTACATAATAAATAACATCGACATTTATACATATACATAAATATTGATTTCAGTATGAAAACCAAAAATAATCTATACATTAATAAGTATAATATCCTTTTAAATAGGGTGCTAATTTTGTTACAATTATCATAGTAATAATACATATCTCGTACATAGTAATTCTACATTACCTTTTATTTTTCAATAGTTGTTGAAATGTGAATAAATAAAAACAATGTTAATGGTACAGCGCGGAAATTACAATATGATGGCTATCAAACGTGTTTTTAATTATTTTTATTTTCAAAGATATCTACTGGTGCAGTCTTTTCCTTAAATAAAGTTGCTTGAGTAATAAAGACAGCCGCTCTTCACTTCATACACTTCTTAGGAAACTATGATGAGCTTTTCGAAAGAAGTGCTTACAATTAAACCTTATAAGCAATCTATGAATATTCTTAAATTATATTGTCTAAATTTTTAGCTTTATTTCAGAGCAATCAACTAAAGTGATAATAGCTTATACGAGTACAGGGGGCTGTGTATTTTCAAGAAGTGTTTTGACTAAATTAACAATAAAAACTCACACATAATAAAACTAAAATCCAGAAATTGCTTCTCCTCCAGTCAGCGTTGTTGCCTGAAAAAATACAATTATTTAAAGTATTGTGTAGCATAATAAGAAATCAAAAAGTATAGATTGAATCATATCTAGATAGACCAGTGCCCCGAGCATGAACAATGAATTGAACATGTCAAAGTATATCTGTATATACTTTGACATGTTCAATTAGGTAAGCCGGTGCTAACCTGTAAAACACTAGCAACCTCGCAGCACTAGGTAGCTAACACCATAAGGAACAACTTTTGTTCTACGAATTTTGGCAATTTGTTAATTTATAATTTCATACAAAAATATTGATTAATTTAATTTCCCGCTTGAATGTTTCTAACTCTACGCGCATCGCATAGATTACGTAAATAAACCCGTGCGAAGCGTCCCCCGCTTCGCAGGGGGGTGCAACGCTACCGCCTTTGATTGATCTTAACCTATTCGCCCGCCAGTCGACCGTCGGTCATGCGAGCATTCATGAATGAAATATACTTTCGTAGACTTACAAATGTCACAACAGTGCAACAAAACTTGTTTAACCATTTATTTTTTATGTATTGAGTTATGTTCGAACTCATAGAACAAAAGTTGTTGCTTATGGTGTTAGCTACCTAGTGCTGCGAGTTTGCTAGTATTTTACAGTATATTAGTGTATAAGTACAGTGTATAAGTATTGGAAGATAGACAGATCTGATATTGGCTGGCGTTTGCCGTACGAATACTTTGACGGTAGAGTTCATGAAACCAGAATTTTAGGGAGATACTTTGCTTGAGGCGACCTTTATCGTCATGAGTAGGTTGTTCGACGCTGGTTATATAGGTTACAGAGTCCACTTAACATCAGGTAGCCTGCTTTAGCGTTTGCGACAACTTAAAAAGTGTGAAACATTTATGTTTACACGATTTAGGCAAATATATTTACCAAAAATCGAACATACGAGTAATCAGCGTAATTACATAAAGAGCTTGATGGAATTGGATCTTATTATAAATTGATTTCTGAATTTAGTTGTATATAAAACTTATCGGTATCGGTGTTAATAAAAAAGTAGTACAAATGTACAAATGTAATCTTCATGTTTTGAGCCTTTAAATTTGTTGGATATTTTAGCAAGAGTACCGAAAACCATAATTAGTGAAACGAATTCAGTTAGTCCTCGAGTTTCGATGTCTTTGACAAAAGTGAATGAAAGTGAGGTCTTATTTACCTTTAACCTGCGATGCACCGCCCACCCAGTTCAGATGCGTCTTCCCACCACCCTCGTCCGTCTTCTGCTTCCCCTTATCGATCTCATTCAGGTTCGATTGATACTTGGTTCCTGGATTTCAAGACATTTTAGTTTAGTTAACTTAAACTCAAGTAGGTAGTTGGGTAAAGTTTGCGTAACTTTATTCGCAATACATGTCGACATTTTGAAATTTAAATAATATTTAAAATGTTAAGATATTTTTTTGTCAAATTGAACGCAAAAAAGTTGCTATGTGACAAATTTATTTATTATAAATATTTTTCTATCTACGCTATTTAATAGAATTTAATCGAAATAATTTATATATTTCAAAATGTTAACCTTCTTAAACCTTTACCAATTTCACAAATTAATATCAGACTATCGTACAACAAAGCTAGTTTCAATACATCGGTCACCAGGTATACCTAAAACAAGTATTAAGAAAAGTAATTTACGTAAACGAAAACGATACCAAAATTTGTAAGTAGATATATACGCGAACTCATTAGGCAAATAAAAGGATTCAATATGGACGGACGGCGCGTTCGACGGCAGTTATTGAAAAGTTGCGCAATATTGTCCGGCCGGGCTAACCGTAAATTCGTAATGGACGCAAAAAATAAAACAGTAGATGGTCAACGTCCTCGATGTCGCGCCTTCCCTAGTAAAAACCTTCAACCGCAAAACTTAATGTACATGTGTGTTCAGGCCATCCAAATTTTGCGCTGAGCCAGCCAAGCTAACAAACTAAAAAGGATGAATGAATTTTGTTAAATAGAGTGATAGATGACAATACCTAGTAATAAATTTTATCTATTATAATTAGTGTTGGTTATTTATTTTAATTGTTTTAAAGTATATTTTATTTCGGGTCATAATATTACTTATTTCAGTAGCAACAGCTCTTCTATCACTGGAAGTTTACAGATTGATAAATTTCTATTTAAATTTTTGTCATCAAGGGATACAATGCATTTATGTAATTTATTATTATTTGGTTTAATTCAATATTATTCACGTAAATTATAAAAAATCGATTTTTAATTACTACGAGATAAGATATTATCTATGTTCTTATTTTGAACTTACAGTAGCTATTGTCTGGATATTTACTCTTTAATATCTAGCCGGCATTATTTATTTCCAATTCATTGTAAAAATGGAATGAATTTATTTTTAAGGAAATATTTTAGTTTAAAGTAACAATTAGGTATTCCAATAGCCCTATTTTATGTTTTTACATTTCATTTTCCTGTAGTGCGACTAATAATAAAATTTTGGCCTTTGATTCGTTGCAAATAAACTTTTTTGTCTTTGTTTTTGAAACTACTGTCTAGCCGTATTCTAAAAATAATAATATGTCGCTCCTCCCGAAGTGTTCAGTAACAAAATCATTCTTAAGAGTTTCAATTTTAATAACGAAACAACGTTTAAAGGGTGGGTGGCTGCCACTTGGCGGTAATAGGTTGTAGCGCAAGATGTTACGCTGTCCGAGCGCCAGCTCCGAGCAGACATGTCCGGAAAATGCCCAACTTCCAATAACAGCGTAATGACGCGCGCCAAACAGCTTATGAGACCACGATATTACAACATCTACTACGTACAACCGGACAGTAAATCTATTGATATTGTCTACACATCTACATAATAAATCTTCCTTATATAACAGTCAATATGTGTGCTGTCCTAACAAAGGTAGAATGGGTCTACGTACCCTCATAATATTGCTTTCGATCAATTGTGCTGTCTTAGAATAATAAATAGTTCCTATAAATAATAACCTCTCCAGATGAAAACAGATGTAGATGTGGTTATCATAGCTCTTAAAGTTTAAAAATTCGTAAACACCTTTATCGGAGAATACTTCCAGCACCACTTCATAAAACATTTGTTTATAAACGATTTGCTTGTGCTTTATGAGCAACATAACATTTGGAGCCAGTTAACAACCTGCCGACTGGCGACAAGCTGAATGTCGTAATTGTTTATGATCTATAAACAAATATAACGACCACTAATAATAACTGAAACAGCAGCAAACAATGAAAATAAACCAACCGATCTCGAGGGATACAACTCATAAAGGTATTATTATCTCTTAATAACGAAATCGCTGATATAAAAATCTTGTTTCAATACATTTATCGGCCACGGTATCGATGGGATATTAATGAACTCGTTTTACCGCGCAATTTGTTGATACTTTCATTAATGTTGGGAAAATATAATGTTTATTTGTTTTGCAGGATAATGAGTCGGTGTTTACTTATATGAACATAAATTTATTAGCACATTTTATAGTCGATTGAACCTTGATTCTCTGTGTAATAAAAATATTTTTCTCTATCTCCTTTAACTTTATTTTCTACTACACCTAGCTATTCAATTTTAGGAAAGTAGGAAATTTCTAAGTAGGAATGTAGATTTTTTTAGATGTAGATTTTTCCTGTAGATTTTTTTAAGTCTGAAAACCATAATATCGTACCTAAATTAAGAAAATTTTCATTGGCCATACGACGTAAATTAAGAAGCTAAGACCTACATTACTTTTATGATACCCTCGGTTGTTTTTCATTAAGACGAGATAATACTGTTGAAATAGCAGTAATACCTTTGTCTGCAACAGGAGTATCCCTCCGTGGGGGTCTCGAAGGAGGCGGAACTGTAATTGCCCGAGGATCTGGCGTGGTTGTTGGTGGCGATGACGCTAAAAATAGAGTCAATATTAGTCATTTTCATATATAAGTTTAAATTATGCTTAATTGGCACTTCAAAACTTACTGTATAGTCGTATAGTACCATCCGATTCCCCTCTTGGGTTCTTAGCTACACATTTATAAGTTCCGTAGTCTTCAGTGATGATGTGCCTTATAAGTAGTCTCATATGTGTTTTGTACGCGGGTACTCCAACAGTGTTTTCCATGTGGTATTTGGAACTTTCATGAATCATATGTCCGTCGTCTCTTGTCCAGTAGTTCAAAGAGGTAGGGTGAGCTTCGGTGAAACATTCCAAGGTCACATTGTAGTAAAGCGGGGCACCCACTAGTTGATGGGGAATCCAGAGCATGGGTGGAACTGCAAAAAAAGTACTTTAGACTTATCTCTTTAGGAAGACAGCACAGATAAATTAACAGAATCTAAAAAGACTATAATATTCTTTTTTGACTTTCAGAAAAGAAAATAAAAATTGAAACTCACAATCAACGCTAACTTTCACTCTCTTGGAGACTGTGGGTGGTACGCCATTACTGGCGATGCACAGGTAGGCGCCCATATCCAACCGTGAAATGCGAGCCATTTCCAGTACTTCGCCCTCCCATTCTGAAACTGAATGAGTCACATTAGATTAAATATAATTGGATTGCCTGATGAGAATTTTTTGTGAGAAAATCCTACCCGAATGTCCTTTGCTGATGGAGATTTTTGAGTTGTCATCCCGTTTCCACTTGATGGTAGGCTTAGGAGAGCCATTAGCGCGACACGTCAGAGTGACATTGGCTCCCTCTCGGACGATAACGTCGCTCGAGCTCAACGAGTCGTCGATTGACGGCGGCACTGTAAACATTAAAAGTGAAAATTATTTCCTTTCCCTCCAATAATTGGGCCAATCAAAGGCTTTTTTAATAAAATACGATATTCCCATTAATACCTTAATCTTTAATATGTTGTAATAATATTTAAATTTTACCATCAATACGATAGTCTTAGCTACTTCAAAATTTTAGCCATATATCTCTTGAATTATACATATTTTGAAAAACTCTTATTTTTACTTCCGTAATTCTACTGCATCTTCCACACACTTAATTTAAGACGATTGCAATAAAATATTATTATCTAAGTCCTGAATTGAAACTTGTATAATGATCACGACTGTCCGTCCGTTCTACATGAGAAATATTCCAGATAATGAAACATGGAAGTAATATTTTATATCTTACCCACAACATGTAGGTATCCAAACTGAGTTTTTGCAGTAACGGTGTTAATCTGGCACATGTATCGTCCCCGATCCTCTTCTCGTACGTCAGAGATGTGGAGGAACCACGTGCGATGTTTGTCATGGGTGACGCTGACCCTCGGGTTGCGGGTGATCACGTGGTTGTGAACCGTCAAAATAGCTGACTGCTCGAAGTGCATCCATGCCACCTGGACCAAAAGTTAATAGCTATTAAATTTATTACAAACACATAAAACAGTTAATAATCGATGTTTATGCTCAAATCGTTAAGATTGTTGTTATTATTTAGAGTATATTAATATCACTCGTTAGGCAGTAATTAAAGAACACCCACAAATTAAATGTATATATTACCTTTATTAAAAACCTTATAAATATTTATAAACTGGAGCATACTAATCACATTTATAAAGAATGTAAGTATGTACTCAGTAAAAATCTGCCATAATAGATGATATAACCAGTTGGTGAGAAAAAATAAAATGTGTAGCTCGAATGATTTCCAATCGTTCTTAAAATTTGACGAGTGACATAACGGATATTAAAGGACGTCGCCTCCTTTCAAATACAATATTTTTTCGTTCGAAATAAAGGTGAATATAAATCATGATTTTGAAAATGCCTTCTTAGACTACATTTTTTTTGTCAATGTACAAAATGTATCTACTTGCAGATGGTGAAAATGTACGTATTCCATGAATTAATTAATCATAAAAACGGTTTTAGAATGTAAATGACTTTTGATATTAAGAGTTCGCCTTTAGTAAATTCGTAGCCATAACAAAAAATATTTGTATCATACCTAATTTAATTATGATTTAACGCCCACGACATGACTAAGTAGCGTTTAGTATAAATTAGAAATTGTAGTTTCTTTTGATAGTCATATATTTTCATAGTATTATGTTAACTTTTTATAAAAAATTTAATATATTTGTAGATTTTATATAGGTATTGTATTTTGATACAATAAAATTTTTTTGCAATAAATGTGTTCGTTTTGCGTTTTCTCATTCTCTAATAAACAATATTTTGGAATGAGTAAACGGGCAATACCTCTGCTGTTAGGTGGATACCACATGGATACCCCCAATCGAAACACAAGAATATTCATGCGTTTTTATATCTTCCCGTAATTATTCTTACTTATAGGTACCATTATTTGAGGCTTCTTCAATTTTTAATTAAAACACCATTTTATCACATACCACGTTCATGTATGTAAACATAAACCTTTCATGTACTGAATTTATGGAACCACAATACTGCGTTCGAAATTGAAATAGTCCGGGTGGACATTAGACGGTGTAATTGCAGCGAGCTGCCAGCGCGCCGGCTCGTCCCGCGCATCGCCTTCCGCGGCATTTACCGCTTACAGCGTTCCACTCAGGTTGTTATGCTTAAATCCTATCACTTTTAATTTGAAACTCTGGTGTAGAACACATTTTCAAAAATTGATTTCTTTAAAAAAAATATAATTCTATTTTTTTTAATGTCATCCTTGCAAGGCAGTCTACATAATGTAGAAAGAAATTGTAAAATAACCGTTTCGGAATTCAACGTTTATAACTAAGTTTTAAATTGGTAGGTTAAACAGTTGTGTTTTGGAAAGCAGAAAGCATTAGTAACCTAATCCTTAGATGCCTAGATAAAAATAGTATCTACTTATTTACTTATCGATTTAAGTATTGTAAATTAGTGGATAAGAAGTCATCTTATCCACTAATTTACAATGACGGTTTAAGTAAGAAAACGTATGGAATCCTTTAGACAGTCTACGAAGCACTTACAAATAAACTTACAATTACCCTAAACTACCAACTCGTTTTAAAATAAAGAAGCAAAGATACCCGAGTGGTTTTATAGCGGTAAAAATTTACTAAAGTTGAGTAATAAAATACTGGGGTGAATTTGAAAAGTTAGTCGTACACGCTTCATCTCTTAATCCAGCTTTAAGTTTGAGTCATGGATAGTTCTTTTTATCAAGATTGCGGAGGCAATATAGGGAGAAGTTTGTTAGCTGAAACTCGTGCCGGGTCACATCTTACCTATCTTAAGTGATACGGCTCTCAGCCGCTGTCTAATTTATAATGGACTTGAGGAAACTTCGCCCATTTTATTATGCAATGGGATGGTAACCCCTCTAATGACGACGACCTGATTTGTAACCTGGGACGCTAAGGTTATATATTATTTTATTATGCTTTAGTGACAGTAATACCTACCCCTTGTGGTGCTATATATTGCAAATTGTCTAATCGTAACTATTAGGTAACAAAATGATAAAGATTGATTAAACTGATACAATCAATGCTGGAAAGAATCATGAATACTATAATGAATACTAATGCTATATTAGCAAAAAAGCAGTGTATATTTTCTCGTATAATACTACAGTACTCACACACTACAGTTACTCGTATAATACTCTCGTATATACTACTAAAGTTTGTGCTGAGAATGGATAAAAAGTAGTTGAATGGATGGATGATATTTGGTAAAGGTACAGGTAGTTTTTGATCCGGATCAAACGTGGATGAAATCGGGCACTAGTGTTAGTAATTAATAAAAGTTTAAGTGGAGAAAGGGTGGGTAGCTAATCTACGTAGTTTCAGGCTGGCAGTATCTAATCATATACCTGTAGATCGCCATTTGAATGCATGGATTTATCGCTACAACAATATTTTGATAACAAACTAGATGCTTAAGATGCTAGAGACTTTATACATATACAGAATTGCAACAACATTCAGAAAAATTACAAGAACAGTAGCATAAATTCCACCGTAATTTATTTGAGGTTTTTATTGGACTCTTCATCAAATGCAATAACAATATAAAGTATAAGCGATTTAAAAAAGTAAGGCTGTTCAATAGGCTTATGGAAGTCATGGCTACATGGCCGTTACCGTAGCCACCTTCCTACTTTCCGGACTGAATCCGGGTAATTACAAGTTGCATACTGCGTAAGATTTAACATTTTATGGCGTACCTAATAGTAAACAGTTACAAAAATCTAATTTGAACATTTTCAAACAATCATAATTTGTATCCGTTGGAAACATAGAAAAGCAATCCTATACAGTTCGATTTACTTATTTATAACTTGAATTTGAAATACTTATTAAGAAAGTAATATAATGAGCGTTGACGCGGAAATCACAACCTAAGGAAGCTAATCTGCGTAATTGTGTCCGCGGCAAAGCCTCAACGCCACTCTGATTGAGTTACGTTATAAGCCGCCGACCGCACCTGGATGCATAGCTGAGACAATATTTTGATTAGAAATTAACTGCATTACGAATAAAGCTCTACCTATATGCTTTATGCTGAATAGCTTTCTTACTAGGTTATTAACTAAGTATGAAGGGATAGTGTAAAAAACTAAGAACAAGAAGTGAGTACCTGCGATCTGGTATTATTATGAATTTAAGAAGTTGAAGAAGGTGTTAGGCCATCATAGTATCAAAACGTGTTAGTTACCGTGGACTACTGGATAAAGAAGTAACAGAAAATAATAAAATATATTTCATACAGAATGCTAAAAATAATTATCAATACCAAATAATAAAAATAGACCATTAGTACGTATTAACTACCGATTAAAATACTTGCAACGTTAACGTTAATTATGGTATTACGAAAAGTGTCAAAAGAGGGTTTCAAAGTGATAATTTGGCTGATGACGAGAAGAAAATATAATAAGGAAAAGCGATAAAAGAAATTAACCATTCTAGAGATCTGAAAAATAAGAAATTAAAATGCCATTTAACTAGAAATTCAGATAAATTTTGCGAAAACAACTTTAATTTTAAAAACTATTTAAATGTTGAACAAAAGCATATCTCTAAAAGTTTCATTTTATTGTTCGAACAATTAAGATAAAATGAAGGAGGAATCAAAATTTTACAAGCGGTTAGGAGATAAGCTTTGAGTGTTGAACTTTGGGAGTTTCACGTCGCCTGGTCGGTCGGGTCGGGCCGAAATATTTTGTAAAGTCTACTCCCAAGTTAATTCGGAATTCAAATGATAAAATGCGGAACTTAATGAGAGAGAGTGTAAGGATGTTTCTAAAACAATAAGGTCCCTTTTTTAAGTTTCAAGTTACAGCAAGATCTTTTTTTAATCTATCTGTCTTATAATTTTATATTTAATCTACTCGTTATTGCACACCGACGCGTCGGTGTTGCTCTACATTCATGAAATGTCAAATTAGAAGTTAAGATGTTTCAGAACAAGATCATTCATTATTTGCAATTTGTTACAATCACAAATATTAAATCCATATTAACAATTATAATACATTAAAATAATTGGAAGAGTGAAAAAAAATATTAAATTCGTGCCGCAAATGACGTCAAATATTAAAATTAAGTCGGTCAGCCCTAAATGTGCAAAGTGGGTAATGAAGCTGGCAGATGCAAATATGATATTTGAAATGGCAGCACCGGCTAACTAATTTGATTCGTCTGCGGATCCTAAACGAGTTAGGGCACAACCGCAACGCTCTACGCCGGCTGTTCGCTACTTTTATGATACTCACAGGGCGCACATATTAATTATGAATAATTCAGGTATGAAAGCTCTAATACCTACATAATATTTGTACAATGGAAACGACATATCAACTGTAAAAGGAAGAAGTGATTCCATTAGACACGCATTTACGGAGAACGTAGGGTAAATTATTGTACTTATAACCGCAAACCACTTTGGGTAGCGGCCAACATAAAGCAGCCCCAACACTAAAACACGTGTTTCAAAGTTTTAGTGTTAAAGTTGAGGGGGCTTATTAACTCGTTATCTTTTAACCACCTTTAATTTAGGCCCTTCTTTCTTTTATCTTAATTGTTGAGACATTAAGGAGGCAAAGTTGAAGTTCGGAGGCTCGGCGGGAGGTGCTCCGTCCCTCAGGACATGCCTGGAAGGCGTCGTTTGATTTATAATGGACTCGTTGCAAACTTTAGCCATTCTACCGCGCACCGCACCGAACCTCCTTAACGACGGACCCCATCGCCGCAGGAGATGATTCGTAGACGTGTTTAATAATATTACGACAGATTTAATTATGGAACGTTTAAGAAGCTTCATCTTATGCTATTATCGTTACTCCGCCCGCCCTAACTTGTTCGACGGACTTTTTCAAAAGTTTTATGTGGAATACTTAAGAATGGAAAATATTTTTATAAAAAGATGTTATTATAATCAGGAATTTAGATTAAACGCGCAAGTTAGAAAAGATGCAAAGCAGTTTTTAATTCCAAGGTACTTTTACTACAAGATGCTTTTTTTATTTCAAGGTAGGTACTTTTTTCATATTGAGCACTGCTGTCAGTTTTTAAACATGTACTTATAAAGGTAAGGGTACCAATATCATTATAGCCAAATTCGTACAAATATAGTAATAACATCGTTATGTTTGTAAAATGCATCCTTTTTAACTGTGAAATACACAACTTTAATAAAAATTCAAATTTGTTCAAATATAGTAATAACGTCGTTATTTGTGTATCCTTTGAACTGCGAAAGATGCAAGTTAAAAAGAAACTGTAGAAATAATGCATTGACGCAAAAAAATACTGGAACATAGTGAGCGGAGCAGCTTAGCTTACTTCCACTAAAAGCCCACTTAAAGATCTCTTCGGCTGCGGATTACATCTGATGGCCCTTTGATTCTCCGTGTTTTTACACTGCATAAGCTGTATTCGATTTGACGTTTTTACTTACCATTTGGCAACAGGAAAAAATGCACATAATTATGTTGATAGTTGTATACAGTTATTTTGAAATAACTCTTTATTTAATTTCCGTATTACTGGGTTCATATTGTATGGTTATAAAATAAAAAATAAAAAATATTTCTTAGACAAGTGTTAAAAGATTGGTATAATTTTGTATCAAATATAAATATTCTGTAATTTATCTCATCCCGCCTCACATCTCTGTTTGTTTTAATTAACCTACTTACGCATCGACAGTTTTAATATACTTCTATAAAATATTTGAACAGATACAAGTACATGTTTATGTTTACAGATATGTTTATTTGATATCTAAATACTTAAATGAAAATGTTTCTTCATGAAGATTAACTTGTTTCTATTACTCGTAAAAGCCCCACGTACCTACATACGTCTTTTAACTTTTCTATTTTCGTCCAATAAGCTGCTTTTGACGCATTAATGGTTTTACCATAAAGGCTTTGCGGCCTAGATTTCTCCTGAATAAATAAATATTACTTATTACTATTAACATTACTCAGGATATAACATTTAAATATGTATAACAATACCTAGTTAATGGAAGTGCTGTATATTTTATGCCCTTTGGTATTTGTCAAATAAGTAGGCAACTGACTCGATCATTCAACTGAAATTTTTAGTAATATTATAAATTGAAAATTAAAAAAAAACCCCGACACAATAACGACAATTTTCATTGAACATATTATTTGTAATGTGCACGTGATGCGCTTTCATTTGAGACCCCACTCGATTATATTTGCAGACATTCGGTTATTTTCCCCCACTTTCACCCCCCACAACTTTTAAACGACTCAACCGATTTTCATCAAACATGTCTA
Organism: Erynnis tages; assembly: GCA_905147235.1. Lineage (NCBI taxonomy): Eukaryota > Metazoa > Arthropoda > Insecta > Lepidoptera > Hesperiidae > Erynnis > Erynnis tages. Next base: position 6,998,095 of record LR990073.1, read on the forward strand.
AAAACACTCGGCCGTAACTCATTTTTCATACAAAAAAAACTAAATTGAAATCACTTCATCCGTTCGCGAGTTACGGTGCCACAGACAGACAGACAGACAAACAGACAGACACGTCAAACCTATAACACCCCTTCTTTTGCGTCGGGGGTTAAAATTTATATTAATAAATTTTTGTGCAGCGTTAGAGTTTATGCATCCTTCGTGCGACTAGATAATTGTTAATAATTACATAGTTAATAGTAGCGGTGATAGCCCAGTGGCAGAATTGGACCTCGAATCGAGGGGTCCGGGTTCGAATCCCAGTGGCTTTGTAATAAAAGTTATGTGCGATTTATGAAACTAAATATCACCTGCTGTTACGGTGAAGGAAAACATCGTGAGGAAACCTGCATGCCTGAGAGTTCACAAAAAAAAATGTTCTCACGCGGCATGTGAAGTCCACCAACCCGCACTAGGCCAGCGTGGTGGACTAAGGCCTATATCCCTCTCATTGTGAGAGGAGACCCGACCTTGTAGTGGGTCATCAATGGGTTACTGACTGACTGACATAGTTAATAAATACACTGAAATGTATAAATTTAAAATTTATAATACATTTTTAAAATTCTGCATACACCATTTGAATTGCTACGAACGTACCAACAATAGCTACTCCAAATCTTATGTATGAAGGCACAAGCAATATGCCAGAATGTGAACAGGCGGCGTTCGCAACCCGCGTGTAACATTGCGGCGACTCGTCGTGGCATGTTATTGCAAACCCACATACTTACGCGCTACCGACTATCTGACATTTCATGCCAATGAACCGACTACGAATACTTGCCGCCATTCGCATCGAATGGGGAATGTCAGTCATAACGATAATACATATTTCGCGAAAATGAATTCAACTTTATGTTGCATTCGTCTGAAACATGCCAACGATAGCTTTCGCTCCTCATCCTAAATATGATAGCATGAGAAATATTGCACAATGAAAACAACCGACGCTCGCAATGCGCGAGTAACATTGCGGAGATCCGTTGTGGCATGTTATTGCAAGCCCACATACGCGCTGCCGACTATCTGACATTTCATACCGATGAACCGGCTACGTGCGCATACTTCCGCCGCACGCCTCTTACGGGATATGTCTGTTATGAGTAGAAAATTTCATGCAAGACCTAAATAAAAAAGATGTAAATAAAAATAAGTACCTATACGGTGCATCGCATGTTGATAAAAATATTTTTTTATTAAAAGTATCTATCTTAAAATAACTTCCGTCTACCTAACTAAGTATCTACATAGATTAGCCGTTGAATGTCCACTGCAGTATGTTACGATTGTATACAAGTAAATTTGAGAATATAAACCATTTGCAAACCTTTTTGTTAACATGTTAACAGTTTTAATTATCATTTTCCGTAGAACCACAGCATAACGATAAAATGAAACTGTGGTAGAACTAATGGCGTATATTTAATGCTTTAACTTCTATTTGGTAAACTCTCCTATCACTGTAGTAACGACTTAAATACGTACGTATCGACCGAATCAACTGAACTAATCGAGAATCTATTAATTTATGCGTTGGCGTCGAAGCATTGTGATCGTTAAATGCAATTGAAATAACTGAGAAGATTATCCATTTTCAAGTGCAATTTAGTATAAATATGTAGGGGAGAAGTGGCATGAAGGAGCCAGGTTTTGAAGGAGCCACTTGCATTATTTACGTAGTTTATGGTCAAATCAGGTTGAAAATTATATTTTTAAGTGATAACACTGATTTCCTGTCACCCACAAAGATTTGACAGCTCTTTGAAACCATTGGACGCCGGTACGTCGATTTAAAGTTATTGGCACTAAAAAGTAAGTATTTTACTTATTTTAAATTGTTTTGGTATTTTATTGGAAATAAATATAGGTACATGGATTATAAATTAAGTTTTTGCATATATTTGGCCTTGTATATACGGAAAAATTGAGCTGAAAAAGGTTTGATATTATTGTTATTTTTAAGGTTATATCTATTTAAAGAATAGGTTATGAAAGAGCCGAGTGTATAGGCCTTGAAGGAGCCGACTCTTTGTATGGTGTTTCTGGTAAAAGATGAGATTTGTTATTTTGTTAATTTTTTTTATTATTATTACCGGAATTGAATAGAAAGCATCATCACAAACATCAAAATTACGATAGATACGTGCACTAAACAAATTTAATCAAACGCAGGTAGAAGGGAGCCGGGTCGTGTTTTGTTGAACCAACGAAATATTTGTGTGAGTCAATAATTCTAAGAAAGACGGACGAGGAGGCAAATCTTTTTAACCGATGCGGAAAACTAATGGCACTGGCGAGGCTTTCGGGAAAATCCGCTTCTTGTTGTCAATACAGGGAACCCGTGATGGCTCCCTCCGTTAAGCCTTTATTTCAAAAGTAAGAGAACACTATCTTGGGTTTTATTGCGCCCGCATCGCAGATAGCTACAGACATCCCGTGAGCAAATGCAATAAAATAAAGAGTAGAACTCGGTCAAACGGTAAATCGATGGAACATCTATAGGGAAAGATGCTTCTAATTGTATTTCACTTGCTTCTGTTTATTATTTATCGTAGAAAGTGATAAAAACCAATCTATTTTCTGCTGGATACAGATAGTTGAAAAAAATAAGTATTTAGTTTCCTTACTTTACTTCGATCTCAAAAATCGAATAACATTGTATTTTGGCAATTTTGATTTCGCTCATACATAACTATTGTTGTTTATGTTATGATAGGAAGAAGTGAAGTTGTTTTGGTGTAAGTATTTTAATAATAATATAATAATAGGTACCTATCACCACCAACTTGTCGCTTATCAACGTCGTTATTCAAACCGAAAACGCCTCGATTTTGTGTAGCATTTTCATGTAATTCTATCCATATCGAACTAATCTGTATTAATCTGGAATATTCTCGGGGACCAAGTGTCACGTACTTTAGTTGCGGATAGAGAGCAATTCCTAGTAGTTAGGGGGCACCTTGCGGCTTTTCAGACTGTCCTCTAACTACTGCGCGAATGCTTGCTGCGAATACTTGCTACGAAAGTTTTGGTTTGCATTTAGAAAATTAGTCTGTAGTTCGGTTTTTATAAAAGGCAAATTTTAGACGAAATTTCAGACGGAGACATATCACAATCCTTATTCATCGTAATGTAGTTTAGACACGTCATATCATAAAGTGTTAAACAATTTAATAAAGTGATAAACCCTTTGGACATGGAAAATATATTTCGATATTTATATATTTAGTAAAGCACCTTCTTACGAGTATGTGCATATATTGAAATTAAACTTTAAGCTACTAGTCTACGGTGTGAGGTGAATACACAGCATAAGAGTTATAAATCATGTTTACCTCCATTTATATGGACACTTTATTACGATGGCGCGTTCTAAATCAAATGATAAACGTTCTTATTTTATGTTTCCTTCGGCTGCTCTATATGTGTATTGTCGTTTTCCGAGTCGCATTGTCGCGTCTACACCTAAGTGCTTTTCCTCTGGAGTTTATTTTGTGTACGTTTGTCAAAGGTTACGTACGGTAAAGAAACAGATCCTTTGTCTTTTGACTAAATATTTATGAGATACGTAGATATGTGAAGACTAACGAGCCTTTTATTTACTTACCAACTCCTTTAATGTTTGGAATACAAAAGTTACAATTTGTATTTTAGGAACGTTTAAATGTACTAATCTAAGATTTATTTTGTCAATAATTTTACATTCAATATTTTGGTAAAAGATATTTTTACATTAAATTACAACTATTTACATAACTAAAAACAAATAAAGGAATAGAATAAGAATAAATAAAATTTTATAAATGTAATAATGCTTAAATAATAATATAAAGTAAATTAATATTATTTTCAAAATGTTAATGATAGGTCGGTATATTAATTTTTCTACTCTTTGTATTCTAAAGATTCAACTTACTTTTAAAATTTCAATAATTAATACTCAAAGGGCTATTTTACCTTATAGGATCCAAGGTTTTTTACAGAACATGCGAGGCGGACACTGCGCCCGGCTGGGACGGTAACGTTTTGAATAACATCAGTAAACTCAGGCTCCTCCACAACTGAAACAATAAAATGATTATGTTAGAGACCTATCTACTTCAAATGGGCACAAATGGAAATGTTTCGTTCTCCAGATATAAAATTTAGATTAATCGTATCAATTTCTCTTCGAGCGCGTCTTATCAAAAAGCTGGCGCGACTCTACAGTTATGAGGACATTTTTGTCAGGAGATACGATTTGTAATTCTCAAATTATCAAAGCAGAACGCTTTTAAACAAATTGAGTGGACGATAAGAAATAATGTCGTCGTTTATCAAGTTCCGAGATAGATGGCTGCTGCTCCACTCTGCCCATTTTAAATGCGTTTGTCTCCGACTTGCCAAATTGGCTCTCTTTGTTTTGTTCGCGAGTTCTCACTTTTATATACCTATACTATAGTTATATAAAAGCTATAGTTCCTATAGCCTATGAGTTGGCAGTGAATATTGAAAACAACTGCTGATTTGCCGATCTGCTGCTGCTGCCCTGGTAATATTAGTTATGTTTGTGTAAGTAGGTAGGTAGGTAGCTCTGCTTAAATTAATTTTACTGTTTGTACCCATTATTTAAGCGACGAAATATTTCACCATTATCTCATCCCGTCGTTTGTTTTTGTTGAAACAAATACTAACGTCCTTTATGATAGAGACGTTAAATCTTTGTAATCTTAAGCAATTAAGGGCAGAGAAAGCACTGGTTTGATCAACCTGGTTTGGTTTAAATTTTAGTACCTTTCGTATTAAATCTTCAGAAGATTTGCGAAACACATTGTTAGTAAGTGCTAAAGCTGAATATGAAGTAGTTGTCCAGAGGTTGACTGGGTAAACATTTGTCATTCGGTGTATTGGGGTGAATGGGTACAAAGGGAAGACGTGGCGTATCGGCGCGGCGCGAGCGAGGCAGACGCCGGTGTTTGGAGAATAAACTTGCTCGGCGGCGATAGTTCCCTGTGAGCACTTGTTTACCTATCACGGGCTTGTTACATTCATTTGTATACACTTAAAACAGTAAAATAGAAGATCTGGTGTGCATAGTTTGAACGGAGAATAGGCACAATGGTTTGGTAAATTGCCGTTATGGCTATGACCGATTAATTTACCTGTAGATGGATTCAATTTCCAAAATAGTTATGTAAAATATTTAATTTTAACATCTTATTAATAAAATATTTAAATAATAAAAAAGTATCAGCGTTTAAGTATTTTTAATTTTTCTAGAAGTAGTTCACGAGAAATAGAGTCAAGCTCGTGAAGCACAATCTAATTTTTTTTTTCAGAACCAAAATATAAGTAGGTGCGTGGTAGAAAAATCAAGAACAAGCTCGCTGTTTTAAGGTTCACATTTATAAATAGAGCTAATATTTTAGGTATATTAAAAGTTGCATACATCAACCCCAAATTTGATGGCAGAGTGTGGGTCAAAAAGGGAAAACATTGACCCGGTGCAAAGCGACGCATGCAGAACCCATACTGTTTGGAGAATAAATTTACTTTGTGGTGATAGTTTGCCCGTTCGCGCTTGTTTACGTATCTCAGCCTTGTTCAACCTAATGTGCCAACTTTTATTTTATCCCCCATTCTTACAAAGTACCTACGAGCTTTCTGTTTACTCCATCGACTAACATACGATCGATGCATACGCTATTCATTAAGTAGGTATCTAAACTTCAGAAAATTTATGAAAAATAACTTTTTTTATTTTAGTTGGATTGAATTAGTCTGTGCTATGTTTTAATTTACTTACAAATATTTATGTGGTATTATAATAATAGCTTACGCTACTAGGATTTCCTGTATCGTTTGAGCTATGGACACACACAAGACAAGAACCATAGTAACAGAAATTTTAACTCATCTTTTAAATCTCAGCTCCAATGGGAATCGAACCCAGGACCCTCCGCGAAACGAGCCGGCGTCTTAACCACTGTGCCAATCAGGTCGTCATCAATATCAGTCGTTGTTACATACAAAGTTGAAGTAAGGAATATCATATATTTGTACTGTACGCTTATGGAAGTATTAGCACAGACTTATAGGCCATAAGCCTTACCTTTATAAGCATCGTGTCTTTTAAGATCGAGTTATAGACACGACTAAAATCTGATTGAAGTACTCCCGTGCGGCATTATTTAGATTCATATCCACGCGAGCGCAGCGGCAAGAGAACCCGAGTGAAGATGAAAGCTTCGAGTCGTGCCCACCTCATCGTATTAGCTCGAAGCACGGTGCGCCATTTTCTACCCCGCTGATCAGACTCAACGGATGTAAATCGTGCATTATACAACACACCCTCTTAGCCGTATGCTTTGCTGAGAATAGGGTAATGTTCATCAAATCAATTAAGATACTCTTAATGAATCGTTAAGAACAGTGATACTCAATCTGCAGGTCGCGACGAGGATCACACAGCCTTGCTCAGAAGTCACTATGAAATTGATACGATTGATATTGATTTTAAAATTAAATGACAATTAAAATATTGAAAATATAATAATTTTTGTATTTTTAAAATTAATTTTAGATTTTTCCTCGATTTTGTAAAGTATGAACTATGTGCAGGCCAGATTTGAAACGTCTCCTTTGGAACTTGCAGAGAGATGCATTATCTACTGTCTGCATATCGATTTTTTATTGTTAGGAACCTTGTTCCTATCCCTGACCAAGACACCCAGGTCCAACCCATTCTCAGATTGGAAACAAATTTGCTTGAAAGCTTCCATTGTTAAGAACCTATCATAAGTAGGTACCTAGCAAGTATACCTATAGCTTTAACTCCTAACTGTAACTGGAATATTTTTTGTTGTGGATTGTGTGAGTCATAACTTTTTAAAACAATAAGCAAAAAACTTATTACATAAAAATTATGTCAACAAGGAAAATGAACAAATGCAGTGAAGGGTACAAAAAGCGTGAATGTGTAACATGTTAAGCTACGCGAATGTACAAATGCATTTGTATATCTGTCGCAATTCAAACAATAATACCTACTGTGAGTGGGAGCAAATATGCATTTCAGTGAATGAGCTCGTCGAGATACCTTACCGCAGTATGATTGTAGGTACACTACATACTAACTCAATGACCTAATGGTATGCTAGAATATTCTATATTCCTAAACTGTGTTATAAGTATAAGTAAAGAAGAAAAGTAAAAAAGAAAACAGTTTGTTACCTATATCAATTATTTTTTAAACATAAGACATTTATAGATGTTAACCCCTGCCCTGCCGACCTGTTCTGTTTGTTTCAATAATACTGTACATTAAAATTAAGCAGGGTAACGTTGGCAATAATCTCGCCCACCGCGAGGCAGTGTGGCGTGTGCAAGGGTATTTAGGGGTTAATTAAGAAACCGCAGACGGAGAGGGAAGGGTAATCCCTTTGTCACCGATGGCAAGACTCTACAACATGTAGGTAACATGCTTGTAAATTAAATCCGCTGTCATTCGTCTATGTTATTTTAAGATAAGCCTTTTTTGTTTTTCGCAACCAAAGATGTTTTTTGCATTCGTAAATTTAATTCATACTTTTTAAAACAGTTTAAGAACGGAAGGGATACCTATTTAATTTAAGGTTATTTAACGATAAAGTTGTGTTATTTTGGTTGATTTCTTAATAATTATTTTGTCATGACATACCTCTGTAGGTACGTTCAATGTGAGATCTTTGCCCTTTTAGCCAACTCAGAAGAAATTCTTGCATTTAAATATAAGACATTAGTAAAATTGGCATAAACGTATTTTGCATAAGTATGCAAATACAAATTTAGAAACACCGAACTGATGGGGAAAAAAACAACCAATAAACCAATGACAGAGTTTTAACTCTAAGGGCTATTTTAGTAACCGCAGACGAGGGTCAGTAACTCAGTAAAGCCCTTTAGTCATTGGCAAGACGCTGGCTCCATTCTGCACAAGAAAATTTCTTACTGACTTAGAGACACATTTGCCTGAATTTATTCTTCGTCACTTTTATAGACTTTTCAGCAATTTTTTTAAGATAGCTGGGCGGCTGTATTACAACCTTTTATCCTATTTGTCTTACAGGCTTTTTCATTAAAATTTATAGCAGTTCCTTATTTAAGCCACATAACGCATTAAACTTTCTATTTTTCGGAATAGCATAGGTCTATTCCGAAATGGAATCTATAAATAATCTTATAAAGATCTAATAGTCGAAGATCCGATCCTAAGTCAATCTGTAACGGGCTGAAATAGAATAAAACTTATTTTATAATAAATTTAGTGTATTAGAAAGTATATTAAAATGGGTTGTCCAAAAAAATCTTGGACAGGATTATTTTTAAATATTTTTTTTAAATGTTGCAAGATCATGCCGACGTAAGGTTGTCCATTATTTCTGGACGAACCACTAGGCTGCCAGGCATAAACAGGTATGTCGATGCCAGTTACAGCCAGTTACTTACACTATATTATGATAATTGAATTTTTTTATATCAGCTTAAGCGCTGTTTTATTGCGAACATGTTGATATAGGGTTGTCTGCAAAAAAATCGGTCCTAATAGAGGTTTGCGAATTTCAAAGAAGCGATTTAAATGTTAATTTAAAAAATTTCAGATTTTTTTGGGAAAACCCATTTTTAATATATTTTCTAATACACTAAATTTATTATAAAATAAGTTTTATTCTATTATCAGCCCATTACAAATTGACTTGGGTTCGGATCTTAGACCATACCTATATGTATATAATTTTTACACCATACTTATAGGTTTTTTGCCGATCGTATTACCGTTGCGATCTACGACACTGAACGTTACAGAACTAAAGCCTAATTGAAAATGTCCGCAACGGTAATACGATCGGCAAACGTAATAATTACGACCGGGAGGGGTTAAATATTCTGAAACTAATAATGAACGGGTCGGCGTGGCGCGGCGCTCCTAACTCGGGAATAATCTCATATTAAAGCTGGCCCTTATGCAAATCGGCGGCGGTCACTCGGAAGTCATCAGGAGTGGACCCGCCGCAAATTGACAGCCATGACGTCAAATTGATTGTGGCTACGGGTAGGTACCTCGTTATGCGCACAATGACGTATCATTGACAAATAGTCTTTTGTGCTTCATTTTAGGAAGTAACTAGCTGACCCCGCAAACGTTGTTTTGCGATATAAGTTATCGAGCGTTAAAAATCGACTATTAAAAATAGGGGTTGTTGATAGAAAGGTGAAAATTTAGGGTTGTATGTATTTTTTGATGCCACATTATTGAAAAATAAAAATAAAAAAAATTCCCAATAAAATAAAATAAAAATGGTAGGTGTGGATCCTCCTTATCACTAAGGGGTATGAGAAATAGACGTTAGTCGATTCTCAGACCTACTGAATATGCATATAAAATTTTATAAAAATCGGTCAAGCACTTTTGGAGGAGTATGGTAAGTAGCTAAAAATGTGACATGTAAATTTTATATATAAAGATGGTAATATTGTTTTAAAAGTTACAAAATGTTGAAGTACGAGTATGATGAGCAAAAGGGCAAGTGAGGCTTTAATTCTATTAAATTTTTTAAAAATCAATAATATCACAAATAAAAAGAATATAGTTATACAAGCATAATATCAGGGATGATGTGAAGAAGTCGTTCACTTTATACATAACAATAACAAGTTTGACAGAATTCTTTTAATTGAAACCAAATAAATATTCCAACTGGAAAATACTACAAAACAAAATAAAAATTCAACCTATCGGTTGCCTATATCGCGATCGTGGACTTATTGGTGCTCTAAAAGAAAGCATTCAAGCGTTGAAACTCAATACTTCATTAGACGAACGCTCAACGCGTTACCGTAATAGAATAATATTGACAGGGATTGTGTAAGGGGAGTGTGAAGCATTCCACTCGGGGGCCTGTCGAAGCGAGGCCGGTAAACGACTAATAAAGGTCCGCGAGAATGTTAGTAGGTAGTAAGCCGTAGTCGCTAAATTATTGTTACATATTGTTTTCTTAAACCTGCAGCTAGATAGAAATAAAAAAAATATTGTGTCCTAAAATTACAATGAAATAATATTTTATTTTTACTTTTTATGACTCGTGTTTGGGACGTGCATGGGACTTTTCCCACAGCAAGGGAAGGGATATCTGGATCTTGAAATAAGTTTACCACAACGCCCCAATGTGGATTAGGTAAAATTTGCTTTAGATTTCATGTATTTTTATCATTTTCTACCAACGGGGTGAACTAAGACATTGAGGCCTAGGTACATACATTTATCTTCTTCTCATTCTGAGACAAGTGGGTCACTAATTTATTTAATGAAATCATAATGAATAATTTTCTTTTGTAACAATCAGTCTGTTAGCACACTAATCATTTCCAACCCTTTCATTTTACCCTTTCATTACGTAGACTCATTACATTGCCTCATAAAATTTTTGTATCATGTGCATATTATGGCCTAAAAGTTTTCATCAAAGTGCCCGCGCAGCTTTCATTCTGCCGTCATCTTTTATCTCTCACCATTGAATACACCCTCTGCTCGGATAGTCCTCAAACAATAAGAAACCAAGACCATTATTCTATTGTTGAACATTATTAATCAAGTCATTATTCAATTTGACGCTGAAAATGGCTTGATTTTAAAAATGGGCCCTCGTTCATTAAGAAATTTTAATCATCGTGTTTTATTGTCTGCGTTAAGCATCAATTAGTGCAATGAGAAGCTGTTTGTATATCGGAGCTTTATGTGTTTACCTCGTCGTTTCAAGCGCAATGGGGAAGTACAGAGATTGTTATTTGTGTTTCGTTTTATATTTCGGTAATGAAAATATTTTATAGGTAACAGAAGCATTGCAGTTTGTCTAGGCTTATACCACCAGCTGTAAAGCAGCATTTTCTTATATTATTTTCTAATTCTATATATTAACCAGCTGACCCCGCAAACGTTATTTTGCGAAAACCTTTATCACTTAGGGGTATGAAAAATAGACAGTAGCTGATTCTCAGACCTAGTGAATATGCATATTAAATTTCATATAAATCGGTCAAGCGGTTTAGTGGAGTATGGTAACAAAAACTGTGACATGAAAATTTTATTATAAGACTATTTTTATTCTAAGGCCTTTTGTGGCTGAGAAGAACCCTGAGAAAGAGCTTAGATAGTCGCCTACGTATATGAGGCGAGCTCTTTCTCATTAGTGGTTTGCACCGGAGAAAAATATTGCCTCCGGTATTTTATCACCGGTTTTGACAAATAACCGGAGATTCTCCGGAGATTTTACCACTTAATTTATTTTCAATAAAAATCAATTGATTGTTGTTATTAAAAATGTTTAATAAAAGGTAATAGGTAACTAATGTAACTATGTATCCATATATCGCATCGTAACGGTATCGAGTACGTTTGAATCGAGACTCGATTTGCGATAATTTAACTCTTCTTCTTGTATCAACATAATATATCGTATCGTAACTAACGTTAATCATATTTGACGGCAACGCAAAGTCCAGAGATCCAAAGCGCAGTGATATCTCTCATCACCAACAGCAATAAATTCAATGTTAATAACAAATTTGTTATGTTGCATGTAATATAAATTTGGAAATTATATAAAAAATATTGATAAAGTTTGATACTATACATTAATGCGATATTTTTATGTCAATATTTTGTATTGAAGCGTATCCTATAAATTATAATTTATAAAATATCGTATTAAATATTGATACACGATATACTGCTGTATCGATATTTCGTAATGTAATAATAAGTAACTAACGGTCTGACGTCCCTAGCAATACCACAGGCAATATAATGTTCAATGTTGCCATTTTGCATAGAAAACGTGCATGAGACATGACGTAACTGGACTATTTAATGTACTCTTAAGTTTTAAATAAAATGATTAAATTTTCGGTAGGTACTATTCGGAAAAATACTGCAATTTTTTCTCCGGTGATTTTAATAAAAACCGGAATTCACCGGTTTTGCCAATCTCCGGTTTTTCTCCGGTGATTTCGGCTCCGGAGCAAAGCACTATTTCTCATTAGAAGCCTTCTACGAGCACGTGACGGAGTGTTCGTATGTTTACATACGTGAGTATCCATGCAATCCGCTTTGACCACGTAAAATCAGGTGGCCTGAAAGCCATACCAAATATTTGAAAAAGAAACAAAAGTGCAGTGAAAAAAAAATGTCCAAGTAATAAGTACCAAGGATTTGTATTTTTCCGTGCTTATAATAAGTTGACACAAATTATTATAAGTTTATTCGTCCCTTGTCGCAGATGTTGCTTGTAATATTCTCATATACGATCAAATTCTTTTAAGAGATCCGCAGATAAAGAACATGGCGTCGGGTGTTTGGACGGTTTCGGACTTTTACTTATTTGTATGCTTTACCCTTCGCGGGGACGGGACGTGACTATTCGAGATACATAAACCTTGAGTGAATACAGAAAATAGATATAAAGTAACATATTATCTTTCAGTGGACGGATTGTGGAAAATACTTATTTATCTGTTTCAGTTTGTCGTGGTTCACAGTGGTCGACTTATTTTTGTTATTTTAAGAATTTAGTTGAAGTATTTCCAGCTAGATCGCATCCATGATACTTTGCAGGTCCACACGGCTGGAAACTGGCCTCCCCTTTATTCTTCGCCGGGGCCTATGGCCAATTCATCTAACTGGATTCCTTACAAATGAAAAGTCTAAATCCTGGATCCTACCCTCCTTTTACCAAGATGTAATCAAATTAGGTTTAGGTCGATCAATTTAGTTAGGATTCAGGTGGATTCTGTTGGCCTAAAACCTTTTAGGACGACTACCTCCTATTATTAAATAGTTCTTAGTTTACTATGATTGAATAGTTACCATTAAGGATAGAAGATTTAACTATTAAGTTGATAAATAATAAACGCAGTTATCGTAACAATCATGGAGTTCGGTAACATTAATGACATCGTTTCAGTTATTTTGTTATCGTCAAAGGACATTTTTAATTAATGGTTAATTTTAAGCCTTTGTCGTTGTTCGTTACTGCGTGCATCGTTGGTTCGTTTCATTTAATTGTAATATATGTTTTAAACACGATGCAACTTGAAAAACCAGGGTCTCCGAGTTAATATTAAAAAATAAGTACCTACACTTTTCCTTAAAAGCGCATTCTTATTAATATTTGGTTCAAATAATCCGTATACTTTTTTATGACAACCAATACACAGTTTTTATCAAATCACAAAACCTTTTGAAAGATTGATTTAATTATGAAGATACGAGTATATCGAATGAGTACCGGTACTTTTCCGCCAGCGTCGGTGACGGGAAATACTCGTAGATAACGAACGCGTTGTCAACATGACGTGTTTCCGCACTTCCGCCTAACTGACCATGACATGACCGACACATCCTGTAACATCACTGATCTGATAATATTGCAATTAAACGTATCTATCAAATCACATAAACTTATATTTTTCGATAAATTTCCACCAAAAGAGTCTAATCTATTATTATCAATGTCATATCATTAAAGAGTTTCAAAAGTTTAAATTGCTTGATGAAGACGTAAACATCATAAACAACAAAATAGCTGTATTGAAGCAAATGAACGTTTGCATAATACGGTTTCTTAAGCTTGATCACTAATTGAACAAGTGTTTTAAGACTCACGGGCGCGTAAGTCGAGAGATCTAATTAAAGCACCTACCGCGGTGCGCCGCCGAACCCCAGTCGGAGCCTATTATCACGCCTCCACCTCCTATTAGCATTGTCTCCTCGAGGGCGATACTTATCTTTATTTAAATTCACTTCTTGGTAATTGGGTTGACGAGTCGACAACGTGATTTGCATTGATGAGAATTGGCCAGTATATCCGGATCTCGTAACTTTCTTCGCTCCCCTTATTTATTTTATTGCTTTTATATAACCGGCATGATTTATAATAAGCAACTGTGGTTCCACCGCAGCATAATGATACGGTACCTAACAGAGACAGATTTGCAGTTTCACGACAATAAACGCAAACCTCTGTAGGTGTCATAAAAATCGCGGCGCTGCACAATAACGTCGCTCATCGCACACACGTTCTCGTATTGTCGTTGCCAACATATGGAAATGAGCAATTCATGGGACGTAAACATTCAGGTTAATAACAGACACCGCGAGCTTTTCAGGCGTTATTAGCACGCTCAGAGCGCATGAAACGCAGACGTCGTCGTAGCATTTTTGATAGCGGCTGCGTGCGAGTGCAGTCAAAGAGGATGCGCTTGGTTATTTCTCATTAAGGCACACGCGATAAAATCACACAGAGTCGTTGCCTCATTAAAATCTTCTGGTGCGCGCATCTGTAAGCCTTTTGTAAAGGCAGCAGTGCGGCACTCTCGACGCCTTTCACGTGTCATTTCGGGCACAATGCCGCGTGCCGAGGGATGCGGTGCCGCGCAATTTTTGCTGTGACATGCCACCGTGCGCTTTTTGTCAGTTTATCGAAGAATATTTTGTTGGCGAAATAATCGTATGACACTGTGGAACTCCGTTTGCCTTTTTGGTTATTATGTTTTAACGTCGACAAGAAATTCGTTCTGATTCCATAAAGTAACAAGATTTCAGGGTAAAATATTTCTATGGATGTGTCTTAGTTCATTGAAACTTTAAAATAAATCCAAACGAGACTTTAATGAGCTGTCCTTCGACGCAATAAATCATGATTTCTATACCTAGTATGAGCCTAAATCTTAAAAAGTATTTTATCCTAGGTTGCATGCCTTGCATGCATTTTATGCTAGGTAGGCCGTATATTACAATAATCAAAAGTTAACTGTTAAGAATTATTTTAAAGAAAATATAAAGTCTTGACAATTAGACTGCTGAATGAGTAAGAAACAGACAAACGCAAACAAAAAAATCTAGTCCATTGAACAAAAAGGCAGTCTATTCATATTTATGGCTTTGCATATTCATAATTGCTCCCCTTTCGCTTCGGCATCCTATTGTATCTTTATTGAGATCGAAAGAAAGCGATTACCCATTACTGACTTTGATACAGAAATGGCACTTTCATGGACGTTCATTCTTGAAATAAAAAAATCATTATTTTACTTAGGAACTCGGAAAAACAAAATCTGAGTGCTAAAAAAATAAGTGGGTACTTTTATTTTTAGCTTAATTTCCCATGTAATTAGGAGTAAGAGTACCTACTATTAAGGGATTTGGCGTTAAATGTCTCCTATTAAGATAACCACGTTTCACCTCCTATATTGTCTAGCCGAAATTTATACAATTTTATAAAAAGGTTCTTGGAAAATGCGTACAAACAATATAAATCTATTTGCCGCGGATTTTTCGTATTAATTTCATTACATTTTTAAGATTTAGGTTTTTAAAAATAAATTTACCATAATAAATTCTAATAAAAAAGCTCCATTTTACATGTGATTTTATTAGCTGTGCATTTTCACAAAGGATTCGCATATTTGTGAGAAATATTTATATCCTCCGAATGCCTTTTGCTTAAGATAAATTACAGGTATGTATCTCTGAAAAGCTCTGAAAAGTCGCTGTATCCAATGGTTAGATGACCAATGGATCTCTAACTCGATAGAATTTTTATCTAAGGCCAAACAAACATAAATAATTGTTTCTAATACTGAGGACAAAACATATACATAACTGTTACTGAGGACAACAACATACAAAAAAAAATATTGAGGTGACCATGTTAGTCCTCCGAAGCATCTGAGCAGCTTACAAATTCAGACAGCGACTCCGTCCTGCAATAAGTAATCATCAACGAGACTCCCATATCATCAGGTGACTTGTACGTCTATTTGCAAAAAACAGCATAAAACATAACAAAAGCTAAAGTAAATTCCAAGCCCTTTTAACAAGTTACAATTTAAAGAGCAATGATCTGGTAAATTTCAGAGAACATTTGCGGCATGTCGATGTTTAACGCGGCTCGCTTTGCATATTCACGGAGCGGTTACTAGAGTTATCTAGCACCTGGCAAGTTGGGATGGTAATACAAGCTAGTAGGATTCTAAATCGTACGTCACAATCCATTGCAATGGCTTCATTACTTTAGATAAAGAAGGCGATGTTGTATAACCAAAATGAAAGCACCACTAGGTCCTTGTATTAGGTAGGTACTATTACGTAAACTTGCATGGAATGATTTTGGTGGAATTTAATAATAAACTATCCTACAATTAAATTATCTAGATATTTTTTCTTAGTAATTTAATTACTTAGTTTATATAAAAATCATTTAAAAATAACATTTCAAGTAATCAGATAACATGTTGAATACAAAGCGAAATCCACAATACAAGGTGAAATCCATGGCAAATTTTCAAATAAAGAGCTAAAGATTCGGCAAAATGAAGGTCACATTTAAGTCCAATAAGGCAGTAGGATGTTTAACGTAACGCTTTGCATATTCACGACGCGGTCGTGTAACCGCTCACCTATCAACACAGGTTGCTGGAGTCCTGATCATTGCCCATTGAGTAAGGAATCTAATCGGTTGGATTTTTAATTATATATTTGGTAATATGTAAGTGACATTTTTTAAGATATAACAAAACCGAAAATCAGAAATATATGCTCAAACCTAGAAGCATTTTAAATATTAAAGGTCGAAGACGTTCAAATTAAGCGAATTCGAATCGAAAGCGAATTAATGTGGCGCTAAAATAAACGGTGTTTTAAAACAAGTAAATAAGAGGTACGAAAATTAGAAATTTATATTCGTAACCCAGAAGCATTTTAGGAGCTAATGTCAAAGAAAGTCAAATTCAGTAAAATGAGCGCTCATTTAAGCCCAATAAAGCAGTTGGAGGTTTAACGTAGCGCTTTGCATATTCACAAGGCGGTCGCGTAACCGCTCACCTGCCAACTCGGGTTGCTAGTGTCCGACTGCCCCTAACGATTGCCAATTCAATACAGAAAATTAATATTCACTATAAGCCTGGACGTTTGTCGAAAAGTCTAGGGAGATATTGAAAACTAGTGCATGTTTTAGGATACAGAAAGGAAGATAATTAAACTACGTTGGTACCTACGAGTATATAAGAAAATATCAGTTCGTAATAATAATGTTAAAGCAAGCCAGCGCGCTTTAACAACCCTTTAGGTATTGTAAAAGAACAAGATCTTATCTTAATATGCAGCTATAAATAATTGAGAAAAAATTGATTTAAGGAATAGACGACAGTTTTACTCGTACAATGGCATGTTTTACTATAAAATTAACCTATCTAGTCATGCAGTAAGTATATGTTAATTTAAAGAAATGAAAAACATTCATTCTTAGATTACTTCTCTAAGATTAGATCAGATATAAACTTGTCACCCTGAAGCCTAACTTTGGTTGAGTTGATTATTTAAATTGGAGGTCTTAAAACGAGTAGTCTACGAATTAAAACTAAGCTCTGGCATGATTGACATCAAATTTTACATGCTTCTTTATTAAATTGTATGTAATTTCAAAGACCTATCACGATTTTATCATGCATTGAATTTCAAAACAGGTATTAACTATTTGTTCCCCCAATATGCACCTAACAATCTATTGACACGGACTGATTTGTTAACAATACTGACTAAATTATATTTATCTGAATGGTTTTCATTCCACTCTAATATTTATTTATACATATCATATTGTGGCTCGTAATAGTGTAGTGACTTGACAATTTCGATAAAAACATAATAAACAATATACAAATTCTCTCTTGCATTTTGTATAAATATAACTTTGTTGGAAGAAGGTAAGCTTATATGCATAGTATTGATTAAGAAAAAATCATTAAAAAATAAAAAATCTAAAAAACACGCTTTTGAAGAACATCGAACTAACTAGTTAAAAATAATTTCCAAAATAAGTTTAAAACAATAGGTAATGAACGAAAAATACTAGTTTGTAAACAAATACTGATATTATCGCAGCAATAAGCTAATCTGACCGTTTGTGAATAAATCTTTAAATATGTTCAACCTATAGCCCTGATTACTTTCCGTAACTTTCCAAAACTTGAAACAGTAGATGAGTTAGTGACTTGTTCGTAATGTTTGATTTCGGTGTCAATTTTATATGAATGCAGGTCGCGATCGTGCAACCACTGCAGCACACGTCTTGTCAATAATAATGAATGAAAAGAGCCCTGCAGATATAAAGAAAATATTGTGTTATCTGTATTTTCGAAAATGCAAATTTTATAGAAACGTTTAAGGGAGCGAAATGAAAGGAAAAACGGTTGTTTACCGAACCGAACCCGGAATAGTTTTAACCCTTAAATTAACAAAGCTATAATGGTATTGCTATTGTGATTATGGTATTAGAATTTTTTTGTTTTAAAAGTTTAATTTAAGCTCCTTAGGTACTTATGTTAGGTACTTAGATAAAATCACACAAGACTTTATTAAACAACACGGCTAGACCTGTGTTTCCTCGTAAGCTTGAGTCTAAAAACAAGGCACGTTTCGCATTAACTAAATAAGTTGATACAAAACTTCATCTTCCTGGATAGGAAGTTCTTAAACTATTAGATATGGTTTCTTAAAAGTAACTTTCTCCCTAAAACCTATCTTCACTTTTGAGTAGATTTCTAAAACCTATTGCTTCGTGAGAATCTTAATATGCTATTTAGATTAAATTAGTGCACTGTGCATTTCAAGGGAATCCTTTTGAATATACTTAATGTTCGTTTTGCATACAATCTTAAACAGGCTTTCATTTTAATCGATGATATTAAAGAAATAAAACATAATTTTGACAAATGATAAAATATGTCCCAATAGAAATAAAAAAATTTTGTTTGTTAAATTG
This sequence comes from Erynnis tages, assembly GCA_905147235.1. NCBI lineage: Eukaryota > Metazoa > Arthropoda > Insecta > Lepidoptera > Hesperiidae > Erynnis > Erynnis tages. The sequence goes on from LR990073.1 coordinate 7,016,973, forward strand.
TTATCGTAATAAATTAATTATTTTAGACGAACTGTGCCCGCGATTTGACCCACGTCGAGTTAAAATTCCTCTTTTTCTTAAAAAATTATCCTATATCATGTAACGTTATTATCTTATACATATATAAAATTCTCATGTCACAGTTTTAGTTACCATACCCCTCCAAAACGGCTTGACCGATTTTTATGAAATTTTATATGCATATTCAGTAGATCTGAGAATCGGCTACTGTCTATTTTTCATACTCCTAAGTGATAAGGGTTGTCCATACTTAACATTTTTATTTTATTTTTAGGACAATTTTTTTTTCAAAATGTGGCATCAAATAATACATACAATCCTAAATTTTCACCCTTCTACCACCAACCCCTATTTTTTAATAGTCGATTTCTAACGCTCGATAACTCATATCGAAAAAACAACGTTTGCGGGGTCAGATAACGTCATGCTAAAGAAAAGCATTTCAGCAAAAGTCTGGGCAAAAGTAATGTCCCCTGCATTATTTTAAAGTTTGTAAAATTCATAAACAGTACCTTCATAAACTAGGACAAAAAGTAACCTACTTATATGTTATTAAAGCTCTAATCTTTCTTCGCACACTGAAATTCTTTCAGTACACGAAAATTAATAAAAAAATTCAATATTTGGTTTCTATAAACTACACTGTGAACTAATTTATACATATTCATGTTTCACTTTTTACAATCTTGTAATGCATGTAAAAAAGATTTTAATGTTACATTCCTGTTTTCCTGCTCTCTAGGTAGGTATCTTCTTACACTTTGACATAGAGCACACGTATTTCGGCTGTACTGTTCACATCTGTTTATTTTCCCTGGTTTTACACATTTGCAACAAAACACCTAGGTAGTGGTTTTTGTTCTCAAATATAATACTTTCGTAAAATATGGGGTAAATTTATAACGATAAATTCGTTCACGTCACTAAAAACACCAAAATAATTCAAAATCTGTCCGTATACTCGTAAACGTGTTTGTGGCTTAGTCGAATCGTCAATTGCTGTGGGAAACAAATATAATGATTATGTATGTATGGCTTATTTAAAACTTAATTATATTATTCTGTCTATAGTTTATTAGGTTAGTTTTAGTCGTTATTTCAGTATGTAAGTGGTTATTACAACCAACGAACTACTATTACCACTTATTGGATCGATAAAATATCTTTGTATAACTCAACAAGTCTCCCTATACATACATAGTTATTAATATTTGCCTGTACTAAGATCCCATATTAAAACTCTATCTGTAGGTACGGTTTTAAAATTATTGTTGTAGCATGTGTTTTGGGACGTTATACGTTTAACATTTTCACATCTTTAATATGCATTGTGATGTGACATGTTCTTAATATTATGTCCCATTGGTAAAACATTCTACAACCCAGAAAGACGCATGAAATTTAGCTACAAGCGCACCCATTTACCGACCGCTCTTGAGGTAATAAAGTCCTTTGCATATCGAATAAGATCTGTATTAGCTTTAAGAAAACGAGCAGGTTCTACAATTTAGTTTACTAGTACTCTAAATAAAAATACAAGTATTGTAGTTTTATTTTATTTTACGACTTATTTAAGTCTCGTTGTCACGGATGATTAAGGCGCGTCTTTTTTGTGAACTCGTAAAATAATCAAACAACGATTCGCCTTCGGATTGTGCATTCAGCGCTGCACACGGATGCATGACGCAGCGCGAAGTCTCTACGGAATTACCTTTCTAAGCCACGTTTGTGTGCCTTCTCCCAATTTAGTCAGCAAATATAAAGACGTGCAAAGAAAAGTTATACTTCAAACACTAGAGGGTATTTCTACACCTTTTTATTAAATTTGGAAGAGAAATGTTTATCTATCAAATTTTAGTCATTTTTAGTACAGAGAACAAAACGTTGGAATAAGTAAAATAGTTGCCAGCAATTAAAATTAATTAGCATGTATTTCCACATAAAGTAAACATGGAAAGACATTTATTTTATTTAACATAAGGGGATAAAGACATTAAAGAAATCAGAAAGCTACGTTGTCCGCTAACTTCGAAGGAACGCAAGCCTCCCACTAAAGGAAATCTGTTGTGTTAGATACCTTTGATAGGCGACCGTACCGTTAGTATGTAGATCTATGCTTAGTGAGTGCAGTTACGTATTCTGTCGTCGGCAGCGGATCGTTATCTGTTTCCACTAAAGGAAACTGGCTTTTCTACGAAAGAACCACCCCAACCGTAGCTACCCCCTCACCCGCCACGACTTCTCCTTTTTGCGTTATTTCATTTTTCTTTGCCAACGTGCACCTGCTAGTTAGCTGCCGCGGGCTCTCATTGCTCGTGCAATGTTAACTGGACGTTTCCTAGCATCATAAAGCAGATATAAAAAAATGTCTTGAATTGTATATCTATATGAGACAGAATAGAAATATTTATTGCAAAATTAGTCAAATAAACAAGCGTATCGAGGCATCCTACCTGCGTCGTGCAGACGCAATATGTTATCTTACAGATTTATTCCACGAGAGATACAAAGCATGAGGCCATCTATGAAGTTTAATGTTTGATGTCAGCACAAAGGATGGCGTTCGAAGGAGCGCTAGAACACAGTTTCCTGATACATTTGTATTCCTTACAGACAAGTAATCAATATCCGTTCGAACGCTGAGAGCGCGGACAGGGGTGTCTTCTGTGTGGGGCAATTTTTCTCCCTGAACGTGCGCCAGCGCATTATGTAACTAGATGACTTTGTAAAACATTTAATTACAATTACCAACTTTATTTCTCTAAAAAACCAAGACTTTTTGTAACGTAGTAGTATCATAAAATTACAAGTGTATCTATACGTTTTGTCATTCATAGTCATCTACTTTTGGTTTCTTCAGATTTGCACGTATCGAGTATCCATTACAAAAATTACAACTTTATTTTATGCAGATAAGCCCTACTCATCCGTCAAACATTGATATGACGACTCATTCAAGCAGACGACGTGAAAAAAATTACTGACGGGACCATATCACACTCCGGTATCGTGAAAAAAATAAAGCTGGCGCGGCGTCACGCGTATGAAATAAAATAACAACGACAACATGGTGCGGATGGGGCTTGATACATATTTGAATACATTACCGAACACGCAGATAATGCCAACATGCCATAGGTATTCATAACGCCTGCTCATACCGCGCCTGAATACAGATACGGGTAGGCTAGCAGGCTTTGTCGCTAAACTAGCCGGGACTGAAAAACGCTGGATTGCTCTTGAATACTTACAGTCCTTCGTACCAATAGGTTGTGTGACAAATGTTTGGTGAATTACCTTAAATTAGTCTGTTTTTCTATTTGGCTTTAACCAAATAGAAATACAATCACATAGGAATTCCAGAGTAAAACACGCAGCTTTAATGAGTTTTGGACGTTACAAGCGCATTAAGCGTAACGCAAAGACTTGATTGATTACAACCATAGTAATCTAATGCTATACTCTTTGTAGTACATCATAAGAGAAAAATTACATAAAAACAGAAAAAATAGTGAGTACACACAGCACAAAATCTTGGGCTCTACACATAACTGCATAACTGCAGCTTGTTCGTAATAACTAACGTAAATAACACCAGACTTAAATTATCTAATTTAAAATTAGAAGAAACAAAACAGAATCGCTTTTCGAATTGAAGTACCCCTTATATGGTAACATTTTATTGAGAATGTAGTACAATGGGTACTGTTTCGGCACAGGACGTTATATTATATGGAAGTATCTCGCAAGTATTGCTATATTGCATGTAAACTAAACGAAGATTCCTGTTGCACTTAGAACAGCGTTTGAAGTGACGCAATGACTAAGTAATTTATAGAGCGCGAACATAGAATGGGTAGGTACTCGCCGTCCCGTAACCGTCTTCATCATCTTATATATAAAATTCTCATAAAAATACATACAACTCCAAATTTTCACTTTTCTATCACCAACCCCTATTTTTAATAGTCGATTTTTAACGCCCGACAACTTATAATTATGGCAAAACAACGTTTGCGGCGTCAGCTAGTTTTATATAAATAAGTTAATTTTATGAAGAAAATTGAAAAAATATTGCAAATTAAAGCTAAAATCAAGGCTTTCAATATAATAAGGCGGATTTTTCGCTACTAAAAAATTCTTGATAATGTATACGATAGTATTTTTTTAATACAGCAAGAAGGCACACTAATGATTGTCAAACTTTAAGACAATCGCCTAAGTTCCTTTTTTCAACAATTCTACAACAATGTCAAGATTAGTGTACTTACTTTTTGGTATGGATTATTGGTAAAAATTGTTAAACTCGCGACAGGACACGTGACCCTGATCGTAAGCAAAAATGCGTAAGATGGTAACTATTGAAACTGTCAAAATGAAACATTCATAAACAAAGTGTTTCTAATTAGATGATACCTAACTATAGAAACTGTTAAAAGAAAACATTCATAAATAATAAATGTATTTTGTTATAGAAAAAAAGCTAAATTTTATAATTATTGTGATTTTAGATTCGACATTGCGATTATTAGCATTAAATGTCGATTTTTTTCTTACAGAGAAACTCAATTGTGTTTTATTTGAACTGTCGTCCAAATCACCAAGAAAACACATCTTATAAGTTTTCAATTCTGCCGGCACTCCCGGAGTGCAACCCGTTGTTTTTTTTGTTGCAAGTCCTCTTAAATATTGCAATATTACCTACGAGTACATGGCAATTGACAGATTCCTGTTGCACTCAAACAGTGTCTGGAGTGGCGCAATGATAAATTTATCGAGCATGAAGACAGAATGTTTACGCATCGTGAGTGGCGAACGGACGAAGGCGTTCGCTGATTTCCTGTAAACACGTTCATTGTATCCCAAACGTGTCGGCAGGGCTCATTTCTTTAATATAGGAAAATGTTACGCACAAAATATGTATTTGTTATATTTCCGAAAGAATGAACGCGACGTGGAAGGGTATTGCAGTGCTTATGCGTGCGAAATAATTACTTTGAAACTGGTAAAGGATTTGGTCCGTTAAATTTTCATCGTTATAGGTCTAAATATTCATTCTTAAAAGTAGATAGATAGGTAACGTCACAGCGTAAACGGACTGACTTAAATGGAAATTAGAACAAACTATGAATGGGTTGTAACATAACATAAATTAAACGGTTCTTAAATAAGAATAATAAGTTATGGTTTTAAGAATATATTCATGCAGTTTTGATACCATTTTTAATGCATTGTGAGAAATATATTTTTTTCAATTTACGAGCAATCCAAGTTACCTACGTAGGATGGCCAATGATAATAAACTGCACTACAAATGCGTCGATGAGGGTGACATTAGGTTGCGGAGATTAGACAGTGGCTGGCACCTAGCGAGAGGGCCCTTGTCAAACAAGAGACCCTCGAGACGAGCCGCTCCTTACCCACTGCGACGTTTGTGAGCAAACACAGCCCTGACAAAATATGCAGAACGCCGCCCTCAAATTAAGTTTAATGGATGAACATACGCTACGACACAGATAAAGCCGACTTTACACGTAAATGAAAGCGTGACAAATCTGTACCAATTTTGTAAGCGTGCCTAATTTCTAACTTCCTTAAAAAGGAGTAGCGGTAAATATGTGCAAAACCTATCAGTCCAAAACGTAGCACCGACTGCCTTTGATCACGACGCGACGATAGATTTATTTATTGTCAATGAATTTACCTACCTATAACCAAAAATAAGGGAAATTTAAACGAAGTTGTCGTAAAACTGTTGTATATTGTCTTTACTGAACAATCAAGTCAGGTGGACTTGGAGAATATGAGTTTAATGTAATGTTTTTTTAGTAATAAAGTCAGATGAGCGAGCAAGCTTTATGAAGTTAAATGGTTAAAGCAACTCATAAATAGACTCATAACATTCTTATCTAGAGGTAGTAGTAGTTAATTTGTGTTTTTTCAAAAATAAGTATTCAGAGGTGCACGTGAAGCCATGTGAACTATGTGATCCTCACTCCGCTTGCTTTTCTTCAGATATGTATTTAGTCATAAATAAGTAGGAACAAACTATAAATATTCTTCCTATTAAATGTATGTTATATCTCTAGACTTCTAGTTTAAGGCAAAAGAGAAGACTAAACTTCACACAATAAGTACGTATTATAAAAAAATGTTAACTCCACAAAAGCAGTCATAAACCGTACCTTGACCGCAAATCTAAGTGTGAACGTGTTAATAGTGAACATTTCGAGTTCAAAGCCAGGCGAATAATTAGAAATGTTCAGGCGCAGAGTCCGCGAGTGATTGATGTAGTGGAAGTCGGAGCTCCCCCCCTCACCCCTCCATCGCCCCCGCCGCGACAACTTGGAGACATTAAGAATATTTAAATTGTAAATTGCACCCCTGTACTGAATACCTATTTGCTGAAAGTTTGCCCTTTTTGCAATCGCCTTGTCGTCCTGTTTACAAACTTGTACCGATGATTTTTTTTTACTTAAAGCCTATGTAGAGAAAGTTTGGAATTACTTAGATATTTTGGAATTTATAATACGAAGATATCGAGTAAAGTTAGTTTTGTTGATTGCACATATAAAAACTAAACACATACAATCCTAATATTTCTAAACATAAGAAAACTCAATACGAATTTGAGACGGTAATTGTTATTATTATCTTCAATAAACAAGACCCCGTCTTATACTAAAGATCCAAAAAAGTTCATTGAAATATAAGTAACATATCCACTCATGCCTAGTATAGCCCCTGTTCCATTTTCCGTCCCAAATCACGCTAGAACATCACTATCAAAAGCTGAGCGAACAAAGAGAATTTATACTAAGACAACAAGCTGATAACAATAAGGCTCATGGATGTCGACTGTAACATGAATATAACAAACTAAAGAACTGGCCTGATTGAATCATCCGACCGTTCTTTGTCATAAATCCGACAACGGCCGGCCGGCCAACAATGCGTCCTGAAATCGTTCCATTTCTCATTTTGTTACTCTCCCCTTTAATCTCGCATCCGTAGAAAAGTGGATCAGCGTTGCAAAAGGCCACTGCAGCGTAGACTCGCTTCTGATTAATGTATTGTACAACCGCCGTTATAGATATTAGTGCACTTAGCTGGAAAGGTAAAACGTATTCCAACCTTTTACCTTAATCAGTTTCAGAGACTTTTTATAAATGTTTGCGATTTAATACTGTATAGTATTTGTCACGTTTTGGTCGCAGTTTCTTAGTAATATGGTAGGAACGTTTTAGTTCTCAACTACGGTATTCGGGTTTAGTTAGTAGAATGACATTTGGAGAAATAATTTTAATTACATATACTTAACGTAAAAAAAATATCATAACGTTTTTACTCGTCCAGATAAAAGAAATGAAATAGATTTAATGATATCTTATACAGCTGGTATAAGTAGCTTTAACGTTCACAACGAGTTAGCAGGCATCGCTACTAAATAACATGAAGGGTATCAATAGAAATAGGGCCATAAATATTACTAGTAAGAACAAAAACCTACTAGGTGAACAAGTTTCTGTATCCGCATACAAAATAAGAAAGTCGGGCTTGTCACGCGTTCGCGGCGCGTCTCCATCCATACATAATCGAGTTTTGTTCTCGCTGTCATTTTATACACGAATAAAATATAATACATCGGGTTTGTCTGTACATTTTTTTAATAATTGCATGTTTTCGGGCTAATTATAACTCGTCCGGGGAGGGGAGGACGCGTTAAGAGGATGATACGTCATCATCATCCTCTTAACGCGCCATGAAAGAAATTTTGTAATGACTTTATTTACCCCCGACGCAAAAGAAGGGGTGTTATAAGTTTGACGTGTCTGTTTGTCTGTCTGTCTGTCTGTCTGTTGAGGCACGTTCGCGAGCTACCAAGGCAGGTAGCTCGCGAACGGATGAAGCGATTTCAATTTAGTTTTTTTTGTATGAAAGGTGAGTTGCGGGCGAGTGTTCTTCGACATGTTTGATGAAAATCGGTTGAGTCGCTTAAAAGTTGTGGGGAGTGAAAGTGGGGAAGAATAACCGAATGTCCGCAAATAATTATAATCGAGTTGGGTCTCAAATGAAAGCGCATCACGTGCACATTACAAAATAATATGTTCAATGAAAATCGGTTGAGCCCTGAAAAATCTCTGTGGGTAAAAGTGGGGAAAATACCCAATATCTGCAAAAATATTATTGTGTCGGTGGTTTTTTTTTTAATTTTTAATTTAATATTATCAGACTACCATAACATCGACGACAAACACACTTATAAAGATAAACCTAAAGTATCTCCCAACCTATCCATTCCAGAAATTCGGTCAATACTTTCTCAAATCAATACGTACCTCTATTACAAACGAAATTCTTAAAAGCTTGCATTGATCTTCAATTTCCTAAAGTTGCTAATTGTTTCCACTACACTCCGATAGTGGATCTCTTAGAGACCGGATTCGATATAAAAACATATACAGTCCGATGCATCACCACAGATACTTTAAACTTTTAAAAGAAATGTCTTCTTAATAATTAAAGGATAATTCTTAAAATTAAATATCACTTGCTGTAACAGTGAAGGAAAGCATCGTGAGGAAATCTACATGCATAAGAGTTCTCCAAAAATGTATCCAAGGCCTGTGATGTTCACCAACCCACAATAGGCAAGCATGGTGGACTAAGGCCTGCATCCTTCTCATTGTAAGAGAAGATCAACCCGGCAGTGAGTCATTAATAGGTTAAAGCCAGACCTATATTGATAACATTGCATATCAATGATTTTTTTTAAATTAATTGATCTTATACTGACAACAGCATAAAAAGATACGTATACCACTTCCATTTTTCAGTTTGTTATTTTTGTCAAGTGTTCTTTTAAACTATGTTCAAACTACGCTAATGTACTAAGTTACATAAAGGGAAAGTTTACTGCAACTGCGATCTTGCAAATTTTTTTAAATGCGTCCATAAAGATATTAAAAATATTACATTTTGCAGTCTTGCAGCAGACGTCAGAGGAATATAAAAAGTTGTATGAATGAATTTACGTAAAAATACTCAGTAGTTCACTGATCATTTTAAAATAATAAAGGTATTGAAGATTAATCTTTTTAATTTAATATTCCTTAGCAATTTTTTTATTTCTTTCGGTTTTATAACTTTGCTACTTACTTCGTTTGCTCCAGATTGCATAGACAAATTTGTCCTGTGTAAGGTATTAACCGTGAGCACTTTTTGGGCAGCACTTTACGCTTTCATTTACTCTTTTTTTTAAATAATATTGTGGTGTACATCTTCCCCTTTCGTTTACTTCTAAGTAAGTCAGATTCAGTGTAAGGACCTAAACCGTTTCTAGAACAAACTGTAGACACAACCTTTTGAATGGTGTCTTGCCGTGGCGTGGGAACGGGCGGTTTTATTTTTCACCTCAAACTGCTGTTTCAGTGGCGCGTCGGAAGTTCCCCTTCAAAAGAATACTTTAAGATTAAATCTTTCAAAAAATGTACCTAAATATCAAAATAGCAACTTACGTTAAGGATTTATTTAGAATGAATTGTTTTTGTGCCTTACAACCAGGATGTTTAATTTAATAAAAATAAGTAATTTAATATAAGCAGATAAAAATTAATTTAAAAATTATAGGCAAACAATCGTCAACGGACTAAAAAAATTTTATCCCGGTGAGAAACAATTTAAAGATTAGAGGAGCTTTAAGACAGGTTTTTCGGAACGGACAAAAATGGTTTTACCATTAAGAACTTAACCTATACACTTATTTATACACGTGACTAGTCAGCTTGTGTATAGGCAACGATCAATGTAATTGTTATATCTTGGAAAATTTGCTTAAAATATAAAATTAAAAGCAACTTTGAATCTAAAATCCAAGAAGCATTTCAAACTGTGGGTTCACCCAACCTTCCCACCGCTGTCGGAGCCGTGAGAACGGCCAGTTTTATTTGAACTGTTTCAGTGCCGCACTGGAATTTCTCAAACAAAAAGTATTTTTCGATCAAGAGTTCGAAAATATGCTAAATCATTTATTTTATTCAGATTAATATAATCTTTATGATATAAAAGGTTTGTTTAATATTGTCATTTATCTCAACCGGTTGATTAAGACTATATGTAGGTAGGTAATACGTACTCGTAACATCTAAGCTCCCTTAACATTATGAGCGTTAATAATAATCGCTTTTAGCTTAATTGAATTTATTCTAAACATCTCCTCGTATTGTAAATATTGAGGCTAAGGCTAAGAAGAATGCCTTAACCAAACTGCGAATGTATCTAGCCAAGGTTTTACCGCTGTCAGCCGTGAAAATGGTGCTTTTATTTTCTCTGCTTTATTTGACCTGCTGTTTGACTGACGTGCCGGAAATTCCTGCACCAAAGTGCTTTTTAGAGAGGCTCTAGATGAACAGTTAAGATACAAATAATTCAGAAGCACGTACCGGTTCAGTAAATAAATCCGTATGCATTGTCTTAGGGTAAATTTTAAGTAACTTCATACATTTGTACGTGTGAACACTAGCCCTATTTTTATCAATATTGACTGTTACTTAGGCATATGGTATTAAAATTTTATTAATCTTAACATGATATGAGTGTATTATCTTTTACTATGAATGCTTTAATAGAAAAGTTAAATTAAGCATTCAGTTATTCGAATATTATTCAAGGTATTTAAATTTAGAAACAAACTCGAGATTCAATCTAAATTTCACATACTAACACTGCATTTCCCCATACGAATCAACGACACATCACGTACCTAGTTAATTTTACTATCTGTTCTATCCTACGATGCGCGTTATTCATTCGTACGTGATTCAAACTAAGCTGAAAGAGAAAATGCTAAATATTTTCATAAATAAAGCTCTACGGAAGAAATATGCGAAAGCCACATAATTGTATAATTCTTGATTCCGGAGAGCAGAAAATCCGAGTGAGCCGAGATTACAACCGTTAACCAACTGATCCCGGCACGGAAGAAAACAGAATGTCTCGTGAGTAGGATAATGTTAAATTTATTGCAGCGCTAAAATGTTTACGGATATCGCGTAGAGGAACGGAACGGAGGACGGCGAGCTCTACTCACCCTTGTAAACACGTTTTATTGGCTTTATAATATGTTTTACGCGTGACGTTTTACAAACGATCCCAGAGGAACGTCGAATTATTTTTACGGCACGTCGCGCGAAAACATTGGGAAATTTGGAACTCGAGGGATTTTCTAATTACCCGTCTTCAACAAACACTTTTCATCCTTCGATGTACAGATACATCGGTCTATTTTTATAGGTCAATCATTTTTCTTTTCATAATTATTTGATATTATTGATAATATGAAAATATTTGGTGTCACACAGTTTCAACTAATATCTAGGATTTTAAACAAATAATTATATACCTACATCAGTCCAATATTTACTCCATCCCCTGCTCTACTCCATCGTTATGACTTTATAATATAATGTTATCTATAGACTTATAAATAATAGTATATCTAGATAGAAGATTATATTCAGATAAATAGAGAAACATATCACCAACTCTCATCTAAACAAGAAGTCGGTTACGAACTGGCAGAACAACTTTGCAAGCAAAAGAGGCATCGAAAAAGTCATTGTGATGTGATTTCAAATTAATTGCAGGACAAAAGTCTTTTGTAACAGATTTGGGTAATTTGTAAAATCAGTGGGTAAAACATGTGTTGTGTGGGGCGAAGAATGCGACGTGGTGGAACAATCTCTCGCTAATACAAGTCAACCGGTTGATGAAGGTCCGCGCGCCCTCCGTCCTGACGGCACGGGAATATCGTGATAAATACTTCCTTCAAATAATATGCAATATTAGTGCCTAGTTTTTTAATCATAAATAACACATATAAGAAATCTCTATTGTAGTAACCACTAGTATAATAACGACGTCAAATATTTTTTTATCTGCATCGCAAGTCCTATTTTTTGTATTATTTATTTATATATCATTTATTTTATAGATTCACTATAGTTTTCCATGTCTATATTTTCAACATTTTCATATCTCAAAAATACATGGTACCTAATTGAAGAACATAAAAACAAGTAATCAATAACATCCAATGTTTATCAAAAACTTTCGCATTATTATTAATTATTATTAATGGCAAGGAAATCGGATATGAAGATGAACAAAACTATTCTTGAACCTAGATTCAAGATAATAATATCATAAAGCGACATGAAAATAATTTTCGAGATATTTCGCTTAGATAACAAGTTCCGTTGTAAGTAGGTATTATGTGTATAACCCTCGGCGCAAGGAGCGTGTCACCGCGACGCGTATATTAAAGGTGGGAGCTGTTTATATAAATGCAAAACAGATCGGCAGCTTGTCAGATCGGCTCAGCGCAGAGCCTGTCGATCGAATATAGATCGAGAATGTTCCCCGTTCCGCTCGACAACTCGCCCTTTCGCCTTTGATGCTCGGACACCCGAAAAATAATCTTAGCTCTACTTATCTTAATATTATTATCGTTATAAAAATTGCAGATAAGTTTACTTATTTTCAAATTAAACCAAGCAAAGAACATAATATACTCTACCATTTTGCTACAGACATGACAAGGCAGTCATTACTTTAAAAATCTTGGTAGAATTGATTTCTTCTTGATATCAAATCTCATATTTAGCTAAAAAAATGAAAGTTAGATAAGAAAATACACTTAAACATCGAACTATTTACATATAAATATTAAAACATCGCCAGCAAAGCTCTGAATTTTATTCCGCTTGAAGAGAGACACAGGTACGTAGAACCGGCAGAATAGTGGCTTAAGCGTAGAATCACCGAGGAACCCAGTGAGACTCGTCGATTTTCTTATCTCAGATGTTCGTATTCGTGTTCAATGGTGAAATATTTCCCTTCAATCCCTCGACCGTACCGTGGCTCGGTCGTCCCTGGCTGTGGCTGAATCTAATCGGAGGGATATTAAAACTTTCGTCCGCACTTCTCCGGCCCTTTGTGCTAACTGGAGCGCCCCCACGCTTCCACTCTGATCTGTTTGCGTCTTTTTTTAAGAATCATGAAGCTAATTTTTTACTTTATAAATGAACAAAATGAAATGAGGAAAAAATTATTCCAAACATATATGTTCCAATACATACCTATGCATAATGTTTATGTGTTGAATATCGTAACGATCTTATGTATTTGAACAATGTTTAACTTCCTCTTGTATGTGCGGATTTACTTTATCGAGTTTCTTTTAATTTTGGCGCAACGTAGCAGAGTGTGTTCCTTATTCAGGCTGCAGCGCATAAATAATTAAGAAGGCGTTCGACGCAGCCCGCCTCGTCTTGGCTCGAGTGACTACTAATTAGACCTACAATCTTTCTTATCCACTCTCAAACACAAATTAGTCTGTACCATACTGCGTGAATCTTTAAGAATTCTAAACGCAGGCAACAAAAATATTTTTCCAAAACTTAACTGACTTACTCGTAGCTTTTGTAGGAAGAACTTATATATAGTTACTTTTTTTACTTCTTCGAAACATATCCTTAATTTTCACTGAAAACCACAGTCAAACATGATATCTATTAAGTTGACTTACAGACTATGTAAGGATATCAATTCTATTGTACAGTCGTTCAGAAACATTAACTTACATTACGAATCATAATAAACACGAGTAAAAACAGCTCTACGAAGTTGCTACGCTAATGCATCTTAGAATACATTGAATTCTGTAGTCGGGAACTTCATTTGATACAGCTGAGGTAATGCGTCCCGGTTGTTGCACCTTCCAGACTAGTTTTGGGGGCGCATATTGCCTCTTAATTTGTATTCGACTCTCGGCTGGTCGAAACGAGAGAGCGTGCGCTTCTTTTTGTAGCTTCTAAAATCGATTTGTACACCTACCAGAAGGAAATTAAAAAGTTTACAATGTTTCCTCCAAAACTGGAGTTAAAGTACTCTTTTTAGATGTTATCGAGGTGTTTCTATTATTTAAAACATGGTGTTCAAGTATTGTAAACGTTATTAGTATCTAAAATTCTACATACCAACATAATTAAAACATGTAGTTAACGTCTTCGTTTACTTAAGGCGTAAAATCACGATTATAATCTGCTAATGCTTAAATTGTACACCGAGGTTTAGTTAAGATACAAGCACTTGGAGGGCAAGCAAAGAATTTCTGAATTAAATGAAAAGTGACGTTAAGACAGATGTTAAGAGCCGGAACAATAATTAAGAGGCGGTCGGTTTGAAACCGCGTCGTCGCCGGCGAGATTTAATTAGAGAGAGAACAATCCCACGGAGGCGACTGCACGCCACCTCGCCCGGCCATTCGGCACCAATGACTATCTGTACTAAATTCAGCTGATTGCGCCATTAAAAAAGACATTTTTTATTTTCCTTTTTTTCATTGGTAGAAAAGTTTACGAACATGACAACCTTTTTAGGATCTTGCTTATTTCTAAAACCTAAGTTTAGAAATAAGCAAGGAAGGTGTAATATGTCTTACTCATTAGCTATGTACAAGAATAAGTTCATTTATTTATTGTTGTACATAGCTTTTAAGATCCGTGACCGACCAATTTCTTGTCAAGACATCTTTTAAAGTTAATTTAATGCTGTGCACCGAAACACGAGTTCTATGTTTAAATTTTAAATTAAGCTACTTATGTTTTGTTTCTTCACAAGAAAAATAAAGTCTCAGCAAATAGCAATGCTATTTAATACAATACCAAGTGTAACTTGGCAACCCTAGCGACAGGCGTTGTCACCTCGAGAATTTATGTAGAGCAATGGCCGTGTTGGTTGTTTCATCACAATCACTTTTATGGGAAAATGGATACAACAAAAACGAAACTATGTGGGCTTCTAATATAGTGTATATACGAGTACAGGGACAGGACAGGGATAGGGAAATCTGTGACTATGTAGTGATACTAAATTATATATTTTGTAACTTTACTCTAATTTTAAACTTTGAATTTCAGATCAGCCTTTATCTGAATTCAATAAAAGCGTTACTAAGACCACTTACATTAAAAATTTATGCCGTGTCTGCGTACAAATTATGATTAAGTTAAATACTTTTTAGTGCATAGAATCACAATAAGCTTTAATTTAGTTTTTTGCTCTAAATGATATTAGAAGAATTTATCGGGTTTATCTACAGTTTATTCAATATAATAAGAATATATAACGAACATTCACTTGTGAACTTCCAGTCTACATTCTACAAAGGCCACCGGCAAATGTGTGAAATGAATTTGAGCCGAGAGAATTTAATTAGTGGCGTTGGACTTTTGCGGCCACTGTATTAATTCAGGAAATAAACTCTATTTTGATCATGACATCAAAACTCTACATTTTTCCAACACATCTTTCGAATAAAAAGAACTTTGATTAAAGCAGTGTATTTTGATTTTTGGAAATACTGATAATACTTTTATTATAATTTAATAACAGTTTTATTTTCTTATTGGTATTCTACAACAGTGTTAACTGTACGATATGTGCTTATAAACTATGATCAGAAATAGATGTAATGCAGGTGAAACCAATAAATTAATATGTAAAATTTCTTCGAAAAAATATTGACTTTGAAGTTCACTACGTGTAGGAGCTAGTACAAAATATTGTGATTTATGAACTCCAGGGCGGACGGGGTAAAAGTTATGGGTATCTATTGGGTTGTCTTATTAAAATGTGATATGTTTCACAAAAAGAGTCCGAGAATACGACACGTCTGGGGCCGCTAGCAAATCCGATTTCCCTATCTTCCCATATTTGTATTCGAAGCCCGATCCGTCTAATATTCCTCCGACTTCGCTATCCGCCCTCCTCCTGACACTGAATCTAATCGGAATAGATATTAAAACTTCTACAACCGCCTCGCTGTTTTTCCGCATATTACAAATAAGGATTCAAACATAGGTATGTGACGTGAAGGAAAAACTGCAAAACTCCACCTTTTAATATTTGTAATTACATTATCTCTAATGCCTTAGTTATTTACATAGTGATAATAATATTAAATATGATTAACATGATAACTAGGTACACTTGTTCTTGTATTAGTCGAATATCCGAACCTAAATAAAACTTTAAGTTCTAAATTTTTTATTATCTTGATCTTGCACCATTTAAAGAAAAATATTTAAAAATATTCTGTCCATGATTTTTTGGAAAAACCATTTTCAATATATTTTCTAATAATTATACTAAATTTATTATAAAATAATTTTTATTCTATTATCAGCCCGGTGCAGGTTGATTTAGGTTCGGATCTTAGACTATATATTATTATATCAAAATGAAATCAAAACGCACGGAATAAATATACGATAAATATGTATGAAGGTAGGCTATAACTTATTATAAATTCTTGTTAGTTATACCTACTCTTATCAAAAAGCTATTCAGTTCCTTTTTATGAAATTTACATCTTCATAAACAGAAATTAAGAAAAAGACAAAGCCACAACAACACCTATGAAAAAACATTTAATTTTATGTTTGTAAAAGAGGCTTCAATATATTATGACAAAATGAATCCAAGTGTCAGTCACGCCTTAATCTTTAATGGGTCAACACTACATAAGTAGGTACGAGTACACATAAAAGTGTTGACAACACAGAAAGTTGCTAAGTGCCTCCGTTGGCGTGTATCCCGTGTTATCTAATTTATTTAACTGTTAGCAGAGTCACATCGAAAACAAACATTCCCCTATCTGTAGTGAGGATAACATGAGTGCCTAGTTTTTGTCATACTTGTTCAATAATGTTTGTTAATTTTATAACAGTTCTTTGCGGCTAAAAACATTAATTACTGGTTAATTTTGGCTTGCGGAAGATATTGCTTTTTTTCCTTACACATTTCGAATTTTATCGAAAGTTCTCATTTATCGGTCGAAAATTATACTGCAATATAAATTAGTTCATAATTGATTTTAAAAGAGTACCGGGAGTTTTTTCCGCCCGCTTTTTTCTCCTGGACTACGATAACCTGAGGGGCACCTAAAGTAGATGTAAGAATGTAAGATAATATTCTATCATGTATGACATTCATTAAGCGTACACAACTCGTACCTGACAATGAATAAAAGACTTTGATTTGATTTGATTTGAATGTGATAGATAGCCCAGTTGATATGAATATAATCTCTTATTCGAGAACCCGGACGGTTCAAATGCCAGTGGAACTAATGAATGTATGAGTCATGATCACCGTTTTACTAAACTATCATCGTAGGGAAAACTGTAACATCCTGAGGGTTCTCTTTAATGTTTTCGTAAACATATGACAGATGAACATAATTAGTAGGTATGAGAATCGGCTACTGTCTATTTTTCATACCCCTAAGTGTTAGGGTAATACCTAATATTTTATTTTATTTTTTGGACATTTTTTTTTATTTTTCAATAATGTGGCATCAAAAAATATATACAACCCTAAATTTTCACTCTTCTATCACCAACCCCTATTTTTTATTAGTCGATATTTAACGCTCGATAACTTATAATATGGCAAAACAACGTTTGCGGGGTCAGCTAGTATTTAATCTATACTTAAAATATTATAAAGCGGAAGAGTTTGTTTGTTTGTTTTTTTGTTTGTTTCTTTGTTTGAACGCGCTAATCTCAGGAACTACTGGGTCGATTTCAAAAATTCTTTCAGTGTTGGATAGTCCATTTATAGAGAAAGGTTATAATAGGCTATATCTTATTTTCAAAAAAGTTAGGGATCCGTAGGAAATTGAATCGAAAATCTATTTATGTGTGCGCTGCAAAAACTATTGACAAGAGAACAAAATGATGTAGTACGGGTTTGTAGGTCTTATTAAGATCTGGCTAAGAATCTATGTATCTTTGGATGTATTTCAGTCGACGCCTGCTGTATTTCGCAAAACAATTGCCAATTATTTGCAAACTAACACTATGTAAATGCATTGGATTATAAAATCTGTAATGTTTATGTAGTAAATGGAAATAAATAAATAAATAAAAGTAAAAAATAAAAAATCTACATAAAAGTCCGCGAGAGCACATATAGAATCTAACTATCATAGTTTATTCACAATAACTACAAGTTCTAAAATCCACGCGGGCGAAGCCGCGCGCACAGTCTAGTATAAAAATAATAAAGAACCCGTCCTTATTGTGTATCTTAAGGTAAAAGGCTCGTTAGTGATTCCTTTCGTTCCGCTAAAATCAATCTGTATTTGGCTGAAGGCAGAATCACCTCTTACCCGGTCGCCACAAAATTCCCGCCACGCGTTTCTTTATCCGGGCTTGCTTTCAGACTAACCCTCGTTTTTGTAATCCGCCTTCCTTTTCAAAACAACTTCACAAAAATTACGGGACTTGTAAACCCGGATTAGCCAGGACTTAGAAAACATAGTAATATATTACATCGAACGTTATATTTGTCAGAGACAGAACCGTATTACTTCGACCTTTTTTATTTTAACAGATCGAAAGATTGCGATTGAGAAACTTTTGTTGCTGATTAGAAAACTTACGTTCTTAATCAAAGTAACAATTTAACTTATAATAAATTTATTCGTAGATTACCTATCTGTATTATACGTTCATCATCAAATGAGTCTTAAGATTATATTAATATGGCTAACATATACGAGTATATGTACATATACGAGTATGTATATACCTAAATTGAAGGTAGGTATATCTATGTTTGATGTGGGGTTTAATAAAACTTCCTCGGACTTCGTAATCAAAGAATTTAATCAATCAATCGGTACAAACTTATAATTTTACTTTTTAGCTTTTTAGGGTCACCATAATAAGAAAATTCCCCTAACACTAAAGAAATATGTACAGAAATATGTAGGCTACATCATTAAAGCGTGACATAACAACAGTTCCGGCCCAAAAAAGTCGACTCAAAAAGCGTGTTAAAAAGGACATCAATTTAACGAGTAGGTGTAAGTTTTGATATTGTGACACTTCTTCTTTTCTGATAAAAATCTTTGATTATTTAAAGTATAACCCGTCCGAACGTCTCGACAACCAGCCAGTCTAGCCAGACTCGCACCGCTGTTAGGCTACTGCACTTGACATGTTCCCTCAGACATTGGGCACTTTTTATTATTTTTACGTATTTTCCCACATTAAGTCAATAATAACAATGAGTCTCTTATGCATAAATGAGTCGAAGTTACTGAAGTAGTGTGTGCGTTGAAAGGTTAAGGGTGCAACATGGCTCAGCGGAGCGGTGAGCGTGAGTCCACTGCATCCTGTTCAGTGTTTACGCACGCACTTTGATGAAATCATTAGGTACGTATCTTTTCTAAGCCAATGATATCTTAAAATCTAAATCATTTATTTGCACGAATATGGGTTAGTCATTGGTTTTACAGGGCATTTTGATCAATCCATATTCACCTTTTCAGGTATGCAAATTAAAAAAAAAATAAAAAATAAAAAAAAAAATAAATAAATAAATTAAATTCGCCTTAACTGGAAATACATCAACCAACCAACATTAAGTGCTTGGTTTGTGAGATCTGGTTGTTGGAGAAATAAATCTAAGTTTAATTGAAGTGACCATCGATAGATATTTGAAGTCGTACATAGTTAAGTCAAACAATGCTTTGATGCTGTTTCAGGTTCAATGTGATGTGCTGCAAAGACCAAGGTATGGAGCATTTTCATTTGTTATTTCAATAACATTCAAAACTGTTCCTTAATACAAAATCGCAAAAATCAAGTACCTTCTATTACGCTAATGGTATTCCGTAATGTCTACAGAGTCAACATTTAGGTTCAAACTTGCAATGTTCCCAACAAACTTTGCTCAAATGAGAACAAATTCTGAATCCTATCAAGGAACACTGAAGTTTTTTAGAGACAAACTGCGAACGGAAGTTATTGCGCGATGTTTCAACGCAAAAGTTTGTCGCCGAGAGTTCGCTCAATGTTCATCTGCCCTCTTCGATTAAAGTTCTAGGAATAAATACGTATTTTGGATATCGCATCCTCGGACCGAATAAAAATGCAAAGGAAAATACGGTTACATTTTCGAACAAGCTCATCCCTTTTGCGATTTATATCTACGTATATAAAAGTAGCTGGAGTTTAAAACAGGAATGTTGTGAAACCATGCCACTGTTAATCTTTTTATATAGATATCTGATAAACGAATCAAAAGAACTGGGAAACAAAAAATCCTCCACAATAATACCGTCCACAATATTAATAAAATGTATGCACCTATTTAGCAGGGAAAAATTAAAATGTTAAAAATATAGGTATTTTGTATAAAAAACCGTCTTAATCTATCTGATCTTACTTCATCACTTGTACTGATTTGGTGCGGGTCGCCCTTTTGTTTCGCGATAAACTCGGAACTTTTTAATTAGTTTAATAATAATAGACGACAGTCATGTTACTTGGGAGTATTGCTCCCGCAAACCTTTCAATAGAATCTTATAACAACGTTCAAAGTTCCCTGTTCCTTCCAATTCACAGTTGCGACGATACTCGTAGTTGTTGCAACATCGATAGTTCCAACTTTGTCTGAAATTAACAGAAACTCGTCGCTGTAATTGGGAATCAAAATTATATGCGGAATGTTGATTATAATTTTAGAGATGATGCCAATTGTATTAGATATTATTAGAACTTTGTTGGATAAGTACTTACTTAATAGTATACATCGGTAGTATTTCGGTAGATACTTAATGACCGGTTGATACTTAATGATAATTTTAATTAAGCAAATTTTTTAAGATTTTTTAATGCGCTGATGGCACAGGATGTTGAACTCTTATTGATCACCAACTTTTCTAAATTTTGTATTATTTTAATATCTTTTCTAAATATTTTGAAGTTTCACCTGCTATACACTCTAAATAAACCATAGTCATGAAATTTATTTAACCATACGGTTTCAATATCATAATCACAGCGGATTAAAATTCATACAACATATTCATTTACGGCTGGGTAAAAATTTATTCTACAATCACCAGTGTTATGACCGGGAATGAAAGCCCATCGGAAAGTCATCAGTTATGTAGGGCGTATCGTCGCGCCATGTGGCCAGCTCAGCCACTTCTGTGCGTAATTTTTCTGCAGGCTATTTTCCGCAATTTTCCAAACAACCGCGCGCACCCCTTAATTTAACAAAGTACGAAATGCTCACGTTAAAACCGCTCGTATGTTTTTATGTTCCTAAAAACGTTGTTGATTTTAAAACCCACAGAGATTATTGCAGATAAATTAATTTCCGTTTTTCACGTCATAAATTATTGTGTAATTATAACGATTGTTTAAATCTCTACACGATTCGGTGACTCTCGTGTTATGGATGGTCGTTCGAAGCGAGTGTTCATAAATGGATACAAATAAAACGTAGACCGCAAAAACTAATAGCAATAAAAACGAAAGCTCTCTGCAGCAGACAAAAATTAATGCAAATTGAACGAAATAAATTGATAGCACTTGGAAAATATTTTATGTGTCACGCTGAAGCGCGTATACATCCGAAACTGAAATTGAATCAAAACGTCTCTATCTATGAGCGAGTACGACAAAAACTTATACGTAGGTATTCTAAAAGCTCATTTATAATAAAAATATTTTATTAAACTCATAATACTGACTTAGTTTTATGTTCAGTGTCCTATATAATAGAACTTTAATACACTATAAATGCCTATCTGATTGTGAGAGGAGACCCGACCCTTCAGTGGGTCACTAATGGGTTACTGACAGATACATATCTGTCTCTACTTTAACTAACATTCCATTACTCATCGCTGACAATTATGCAAGGATAGGTACTTCAATTCATGTGCGATCTGGACAATATTTAAAATAATTGATATTTCTTTTTAAAAAAATGTAAATGTGCCAACCTAACTATTCCACATCTTTGTATCATTCATGTTTGGAATAGGTACAAGTTCATGAGTGACTTTACTGGTAACGATACTGATATTGTGACAAAGAGATTACGTTTTGTCTCGCTTGCATAATTCATGCAAAGCATAATCAAAGGGGACGTTCGGCAAAATCGACAATGGACATCGTACAAATCAAATACAAAACTGAGTTAAGCCCTTTCAATTATTACGCACCTGCGGCCGCTTCGTGATCGTCAAACCTCTCCATATCAAAGGTAATTAGTCGCGCGAACCACATCACACGGCCACAGACGGATGTTATTGTTTGTGCCACTCTAATCCAAATTCATGTAGCTGTGATTGAAAATTCGATCACGCCAATTTCTATTTGGATGCCACGTTTTAGAACGCTTCAAATGTTGTAGTGTCGTTTGATTACGGACACGAATATTAACGGGACAGTTTGATACAATTTGTTCTATTTAACACTTTAAAATGTTATAATTATATACATATTTACTGGACCTATAATAAAATTTTAATATTTCCATAAGTTGCTGGCAAGAGATAAGCCATTTAGTAAATCGGGTGAACTTATAATAGAAGTAGAAGTGCTCGTAACAAAAACGCCTATAAAAAGTTATGCTCCGCTTGCTTTCATCCGGGCACCTATAGTTTAGGGAGCCGGTGCAACATATTGCCAAACAAAACTAATAACACAGGAAAATGAAAAAAGATACAATGCATATATGAGATTAAAATTACTAATATGCTTTATATTTACATTTTAGATACAAATTTTAAAGCGTTCGTAGCAAAATAACTATATACCTATTATATAAAATTTCTGCAATCTTTTTAATAAATAACTTGCATCTTTAATATATAAAATTATCG
Organism: Erynnis tages; assembly: GCA_905147235.1. Lineage (NCBI taxonomy): Eukaryota > Metazoa > Arthropoda > Insecta > Lepidoptera > Hesperiidae > Erynnis > Erynnis tages. Next base: position 7,039,753 of record LR990073.1, read on the forward strand.
AAAGAGTGGTACCTAGTTAATCTTTATTATTTTATCTATTTTTTTCTTTGTTTACGATTACTACTTTATCGTTACGAACTTACGATAAAAACATTCTTGTCTATTAAATAAAATCTTTACATTTTTACAGCGAAGACATTTGGATTAATGGCCAAAACATGAGGCTCACGCAATAACATCTTGTCAAAGTAAAACTTTGCAAATCGCGATTAAAGTTTCACGCATTGCGAGGCGTGCGTTGTGATATTGTTATGTAATTAATGTTAATAAATTAATCTCCAGTTGAGTAGACAAATTAGACGCAGGCTGCTCGACTAACGACGGACTATTTGGATTAAATGGGGGGTCGATGTTTATGATTTACGGGAGCCGTGTAATTGTGGCGCCGCCGGCCTGTCGCGGCCTCGCCTGCGCGGCTACACCTCTACGAGTACTGTAGCAGCGTAGGCGCTTGCTGGCTACTATTATTAAATGTGCGTAGTCTGCGTAGTTTTTTTTTTTTTAATTAACTAGGCGGATGCTTGATCCGTGTCGATACAATGGCTTTCAATTTATTCGATTTTAGTATCGATACTACAATGTACTGTCCGGTGGTGGATAGATACAAATATGTGAAGGATCGTAATTGTATTGTATTAACTTTAGTTTAGTTTATTAATATCACAATGAAAAAGATCATGTCAATATTTCCTACGGAATGTAATCAATTTTATTTTTAATAACCCTGTGGCATTTGATTTTGTAAACATTTATAAAATAAGTGTCGGTATCACTTTATTAGCTAGCTACGAGAAAGATTGTCGCCTCAAAATCTTACTAAAAATTCTCTCACGTAAAAGAAAAATTCCTGTGTAACGGATAATGACCGAAATATTTTTTATAAATACTTACAGATATAAGTACTACATACTATTACTTGTAAGTGTGTAAATAGTCACGTTTAAAAGATATCGTACAAAAGACTAATTCTAACAGTAGAATTCCTTGACGCCCAAACATTTCTGGGGACAAAGACTTGATGAAATATTCAGTAAATTTAGCCTCGTGCGTCGCATCCTTTGCGTCACCGGCGACTTGTGTAGAATCCCCTTTACAAGAGCGCTTCGTCTAATGAACAATTAATTTTCGCTTAGCTCTTCATTATAGGAGGTTGCTCTTAATGTTTTCCTTATAGTTCACGCATTTCATGTTCGAAATAGACGACGATGCGACGGCAGTAATATAACAACATAGATATAAATCAAAATAGATAACGCAAATTAGCTCACCGGCATTAAGACTATGCGTGCCGCTTTTTTAAATATCTACTGAGACAAAACACAAACGTTTTAATGATGAAAATCCCACATTAACGCATCAAAAGTGCCAGTACGAATAATATGAATTATTCGATTAATGATGGATTGGAAAGAAAGATAAATTTGACATCCCGTGTGAACAACGGTCGAGTTCGGACTTCATGAAACAGTAAAGATGGTTGCACATTGTACAAACTTTTCAAATATTTTGACACGGGAGGCAAAATAAGACACTGGCGTGATCTATTGAGATCTATATCAATGTATAACAATGATCAAGTTCACGGCAACAGGACGCATTGTTGACTATTCATTATCACATCTCGCCACAGGACAAACAATCCTTGTTATGCTATTAGATTCCCTGCATAGATGCGAATCAGCTGCCGTTGCTATGTTCATGATTTTATTATGTAGTTAGTATGTAGTTATATGAACAATTTAGATTTTAAAAATCTCACTCACTCACTTTAAGATATAGGTATAGATTAAAAAATTTACAGCAATTTTAATTACTTTTTAAAACGTCAGTAGCTCAAATTTGAATTTTTAGTAGTGTGATTTGATTATGGCACATCTTACTTGTTTTTCTAGTTATTAATCTAAGGAAGTTATTTTAAAAAGTTAGTAACAATATATTATTATTATTGTATATTACCTACAATAATAGAATGGAAAATATGAGCGAACGCGAAAACAAGGTTAGGGAAGAACCCAGCATAAGTTCAATTCTATTTGGAGTGAAACAAACAAATTTATTCATACCATACCCCTATACATACAACAGTTCTATGGATATCGAAGAAACTACGAAGATAGCTTGTTTGTCCTCGCAGACTAATTAAAAAGTTTGTTCTGCGAACTTCCGGGCGTTCCTAAGTGGCGCCTAAGCAGAGTCAGCTTTAATGTGATGAGAAACCAAATATAGATTATTCTATTTATGTAGCGAATAACTTCTTGCACGTTGTTTCTAAGATAGCCTCCTGAGTACTTAAGTTCTAAATTTAGAACAACCAAAAAATAAAAATGTTTTGCCGAAGTAAAGCGGTTTACCATCAAGTTTTTTACAAGAAACGAAACCTTGTAATTATAGGTTCATTTAAAAAAAGTATCTCCCCTCTCAGTCCCTTCTGTCCAATAGATCATGGCGTCGCAACCACGAGAACCGCGTACGCGGGCTCAAGGGGGTAAGATAATCCATTTGGATCATAGTTTTTTTTGCAATTTGTAAGATTTTTGGAGTTTGTACAGGCTAACTAATATTCGTACAACAACTAGTTACAATTATTTTTTCGATTTATTCAAATAACCTTACTCCATGATTCAATTTCTATCAATGTTCTTATTTTAGTACATGAGGTTTCTAAACAGTGATGTTGTAATTTTGGATGTACTTATTTTAGAACGTACGTTTTCAAATATGGTTTGCTATTTGGTTTCATTTTTCAATGAAGATCAAATTCTTGAAGAGTTAGGCAGAAATAAGGTTGATTTTAGTACTTCTGATTATGACGACCTATATGAGCCACCTGAAAAGCGTCGCAATTCTAATTCTGATGGCTACAATAGTTCGGATTCAGAAGAATCGTCCAGAGTAAAAAGAGGGCAATCTTCACGCAGAGACGCAAGAAGTGGAGAACGTTTGATGCGAGTACAGGGAAGAGGTAGGATGTGGGTAGGATTGTGCAAGGTAACAATCAAACAAGTAATACTTGGACAGGAGTGTTTAGTCCAACCTGTTTTCTATGAGTCCAACTATACACAACTTACTCTCTCCTAATTATATCCAAAGAAGTTTTGGTAACTTTGAAATGTTTCAATATTTTGAAGACTACATAGATAACAACATTTTAGAGAAAATCGTAACAACAAATAACCAAACTGAAATGATGAAGACTCAAAGGGGTTACATTCAGGGAATTGAAGATATTCTTTGGTATTTGGACTTAGTATGGTCATGGCCACTATTGGCTACCACTATTGGCAAAAATCAAAATCGATACTTCCGATAATGACAGATAATATGACCCGTGACAGATTTTTTTGTTAAGAACCAGGTTGAAGTCTTGATAACGATATCCCAGACAGTCAGCTTGCAATCGACAAAATCTAGAAAATAAGACCTCTGTTTGATCCTATCTGTGAACATTCAACAAAAGTCCGAGCATCTTGTGATAGGCGAGATGATTATATAATTCTCAGTGTCAGTGTATTATGCAGTACTGCCCTGATAAGTCCAATCCAGTCGGATTAAAAGTATTTGTTTTGACGGAAACATTTGAGACATGAAGGTATACGAAGGAGCATCAACGTTTTCAGGTTATGATAGTTTCAGTTTGGGAGACTCCGCTGTTTTGTACTTGGCAACGCCATTAGTTCCAGGTCACTTTATATACTTTTATCGCTACTTCACATACATATTATATGAAGTTGATGCAAGAATTAATCCATCGTGGTTTATGAAGAATCGTGTACCTCGCGACTGTGTCATGACACCTGACAATGAGTTCGTAAAACAGAACCGTGGAACTACCGAGGTTTGTATTTCGCAGGATGGGAAAATTGGTGCCCCAAAATTTTTTAAACTATTAATTTGCATCGAACCACTGGTGGTCCGACTGCTATTGTTTAATTATTGTGTCTGTTTACTGGACATTCAATAGGTTAAATTAGTTTGAAATGAAGTGAAATTAGAATTAAGTTTTTGATATTTGTGTATTTTTTTACAAAGATTTCGTAAAGATAAGCCATTGTTGTGATTAAAAAATAATTTACGTTTCAAATATGTCTCAATTACGGAGCCAAGAGTGTTTATTTCTAAAAAATATATTTTTAAGTATAACTTGTTATGTTTGTATAAGAAACGAATATCCTTAAATAAGTACATCAAAAATTCATGATCACTGTTTTATAGTACTGATGTTCTAAATATAGGACATCACGAAAAATCAGTTTTCCACGAGTTATAATTTTTTTATTATTTTTCCATGCATCTATATCATGAGAATACATGGTATTACAAAAATGAAGGCAATCAACGAGATATTCATACTTTCGGACTCAGGAGGATAGCTCAATGTTATTACGACTATTATTACATATGTCTACTATTTAACAGGTCCAAAGAGTACTCGAATCCTGGTGATTGAAAAGCTTGCGCTGGAACACATAGCCAAAACGTACAAACGCCACACTTTCAAGTGGCGATGGCATACGCATCAGTATGATTTATTGTGAATCCCTTTATATACACAAAATATGTTAGAAATGGATAGAAAATAATTGTAGTATAAAACAATGCACAGATTTTTGTTTATAATATGTATATCTGAATTATCTAGGGAGACAGTCTTATTGCTAAATAGCGATCCCTTCCAGACGATTTTTCACTTTTCATCAACTACCTAACCAAGTGTTAGAAAATTAACTTAACAAAGAGTCACCTACATACGATAAAACACATACCAAATGTATTACCAAATATATGAAGTATTTTCGTCATAGACCGAGTCTATGACGATAGCAAGCACAAAGTAAAAGAAATAAGAAGGGGTAAAGCAGGAGTAATTCAAGATTTCAATAATAGTTATGTTAAAAAAATTGTAATGCTTGTATGTAGCAGACGCATAATTTACCGAACATCATATTATTATGCATATTTATGGGCGTGTTGGCGCGATCGTACAGGTAATAGAATATATAGACGAAACAGATCCGATTAGTCCATACTACAATTAGCAGACATACCGCAAAAAGATTTAAAAGTCGAACCACGCAGATTCACCTGGCATTTTTGTGCATTTAATTACAGGAGAGCAACTGCTGTGTAATTTTCAAACCATTTCAGTTTAATTCAAAGACGAAAAAGATTTTTTACTTGCAATACCTACTAAAAGAAGGGTTCAGCTTTTTACAAGTATTTCTACGATACGAACGGAGTATATTCTAGATACTGTAGCATTACAAAATAGATAAATAATAAGAAAAATCGAAATACAATGTTTTAAAATATTAATTCATCTATTTTATTTATTGTTTTACGGTCTTTATTCTTTAATACTTATTATGAAAAAGTGGTAATGAATATACCTACAGCTCACCTCACGTATTATGTTGGGATAGCCCATTAAGGACTTAGGTTCGAAACCAGTGTTCAATCCCGTACATAATACGAGAAGTGAGCTTTATATTCATTAAAATTTTAAATCACATTCACGTTTCATTTAATAATGAAAGGAAAAGATACCTTTCGGTAGGTAATAAATAATATAAAAACAGATTAAATAGTTTTCTAAAAATTCTGGTAACCGAATCGGGCCAAAGCTTTAATCGCCTATAAATGTTATTAATAGATAACCCTTTAAAGGAAGCGTTGGAGGGTAGGTAAACAAAGTAAATAAATATGGGTTTGAATAAAGATTTGTGAGCGGGTCGGCGCCTGGAGATACGCGATAGCATAACGCTGTCATAAGCACGTACATTTGTACTGCAAGTGCAACCTCCTTAGCTGGTTTCTTTCCTACACGTACAAAAATAAACCTTTGAACTCATCAAAATTCATAGGCAATTTGCCATAAACTTAATAAGTTGTGGAAAATATTTTTTCCACCAAGATAATGATGGATGTTTTTCTGATTTCAAATGTCTACTGACGACCCACAAATCATTCCAACTGACTTGCTTCAGTCACATTATATTATAATATAGATAATAAATAAGTAAAAACATCCAATTAGGCTCTAATTGCTATTTCTGATAACGAAAACAGTTAATATTAAATAATTATACCACAAAATCAAGCTCAATTACATCCATTGAATTACATCCATTGAAAAAGTTATAATATGATCTTATTTTTAAATTTGTCAATAAGAATGTTATATGATAATTTTATTATCTTTTTGTTTTATCAATTGTTACAAACCTTCCTTTAAGATTAATTTTACGAGTAAGTTTATAACTACAATTTATACACTAATCTATCATTTCATAAATTCAATTAGCATAGTAATTAAAGTGCTCAAGTCATCGGCGTAATTAGATAAATGATTTTAGTTGTTTGCACGGTTGACAAACACGGGTCGCTTAGCCGCCCTCGCGCAGCGTGGCCGACAGGGTGGCGAGCACTGGATAGCGATTGTAACTAACTTGTATATTATAGCGAGAATCGCAACGATATTAATTTTAAAGCTTTTATTTAACTTGCAATGTACTCGTATATAAGTATGTTTGTTCAGGTGGTTATGTTTGTCGGGTGGAATCTTTGAACTCAATTTTGAAGTAGATATCTTCAACCGATTAAGCTGAAATTTTGTACACGTTTGGTTTGGATGACAATGCGTTATATGTTTTGTGACGTCATTCTAAATCCAATATGGCAGACCATCCAAGATATCGGAATAGTTATTTTTAATGCATTTCTACAATATGGGTATCAAATAAAAGGGTTTGTTAAGAGTAACTCGAAAAAATAAAAGCTTTTTTTTAAGTTTTAAACTTATAACTAATTTTAAAGATTTTATTCTCCGTGATTAAAAATTATAGGTTGTTGATCTAAAATACGAAATAAGAAGACTGATAAATCTATATCTTCCATTGGTTTTTTTCAGCGACAATGTGGTTTCATAAAACTTAAATTCGTGTTTTGTAAAAGTTGAATTTTTGACTAATGAAAGGAATCTACTCTGTAAATAAACTGTGAAAAAATTATTTTCACTCTTAAAATTAATAATAATTAATTAGCTTTCACAGATTCAAACAATTATTTAATGTAATTAGGTAATTCGTTGAATGGTTGACAAACACGAGTAGCCTAGCCGCCCTTCCGCAACGTGGTCGACTGGGTGGCAAGGACTGATAGCGCCAATCGCATTCGATATCGTTAAGAGTATTTAGGCCTTTAGTTTATCATAACTGCAAAAAACTTTAAAATATAGGTGTACATATTAAAATGATATGAGAACAAATGAAATATTTTGGGAATTCATTTATTTATTTATCCTTTAGGAACTTAATAGTGGTATTTATCCTTTAGTGAACAAAAGGTGACTAGATAAATGTGACGGCAGTACGTATTATGATTACATTGTCTACAAAGGGCTGTTTTGTAGGTTGACAGGTAAGTAATACCAATAATAAACATTCCCTTAGCGACTACAAGACCAAGCATCTGCCGCATATTTTGCTGATAGACTATGTTACTGATAAAGTTTTGATCTGTTTCCACGTCACCTTAAATAAATTGTTACTGGCCGTAGACCTCCTTTACCAAAACAAAATATAAAGAGAAAAACACTCTGGTGCTTAAAGTTCTTTCCCTATTAGTTTCAATGGCTCTACGATATCTACCATCTATAAAACTATTGACCGTTTTAAATGTTGTCGAAATTTTTTATCGAATTTCCGTGATTATGCGTGCTCACTAAAATTATAATACTACGAATGTCGTATCGATAACGTTTTTGATAGTGTCCGCGCTTGGGCTGCGGGCAGGCGGAGGCCGACGGCTGGTGACGCGACGAAAGTGCCACTTTAGCTGTTAGACAAACAACCTCCTCGCCACACACTCGCTCGAATTTTACGCCCCGACATTCAGCTTTATTGTTATCGACGTAGGTATGTGTATATGTTTTCTAATTATAGGTTACACGACGTCAAAATTTTTAATTATTTATGAGACTTTCTGTAAACACGATCAAAATATGTATTAACTTCCTACTTCCATTATTTAATTATAAATTCATTTTATAATTAAGAAGCCTTAAATTTAATTAGCGGCAATCAATTCTTTTTATTGTATTCAAAGCATTATGAATGGATTTAAAATGATAGGAAGTGCCGTTTAAATAGATAGTTGATTTAATTAATTTAATTGGGCTGACACGCCACACTGAAACATAAAGTTAAGTTAGATTTGAAACTATTAATTAAATTAAAACTGCTCCATCCTGAATCCCATCACTTAGTGTTTGTTACTTTTAATACAAACAGATGTTTCTCGGTAACTTTTCACATCTCCGAAGAGATCGCGCGGCGGCAGAGCGCGGCGCGCGCTGTGGCTGGCGGTCGGCTGTCCCGGCGTCGGCGCTAAGCCCGCTGGTACGCCCTAATAAATTGCGATTTAACTTGTCTCTCGGATAACGCTAACTTTTCTGCGTTTGTTCCGCACCCGACACTTTTTTCCGCCTCTTCATTTCCTATCTCTTACTTTTGTATTTTCTCCTCCTTCCTCGCCGAGATAAACAGGCGAGAAACGCTGAAAGGGGCTTTACAAATTCAAATTGAACTTATCACACAACTTTTTACATTTGTTTCTGGTCTCGAGTTCGAGGGAAAGGAGCGAAGAGGCATTTAATAGTACAATCTCGGGCAAGATTGATGATTTTGTATCACACCTCGCTTCGGGCGGCTCGTAACGAGTTGGATGGCTCTCGACGTGGGTCGTGCTGCGTCTTATCTGGAATGGGATGCCGCTTTATCTCAAATTACATATTTTACTTGAAATGTTCTTGAATCGCGCTCTTTTTCGATGTATTAGTAAAAGATTTTAAAAATTTTACTGCTTTACAAGAACGATATCAGAAAATTGTGCCTCTTTCTTTAGCTCTTAAAGTAATTACTGACTGCGCCTACCAAGTAAGTACAACGCATTACGGACTGAAAAACTTATCATTGTTTTTTCTTGTTTATTGTTGTGAAGAAATGTGTTTTATCAAATGATAAAACATGAATAAAAATAAGTTACATTATCTTTTGTCAAAACTTGGCGCGCGTTTTAGTGTAGGAAAATTATATGGGGTGTTGTTGTACTCAAATTTACAAACTTAGGTATTTTTATTACCTAAATTGTACAAACTACATAAGGATCAGTGTGCTTGCAGTTTCAATATTAAGTATTCACTAAACGTCTCTTATTGTAGAGTCGCATGCCTCAAGCAAACACGATCCATTTAGCACCATAAATAACATTGTATAGGTAAACACAATCTAGTTAATGAAGCCGCGGCTAAGGAAGTTTCGCCGCGTGCAGTAAATAGCGCTCGCTTAATTTGAGGGCCATGTGTGGGCATAACCGCAGCATATTTATCCCATTATGCACGGCACGGCGGGCAGCCGCGGTGATGCGAGTCACGTCCGCTGAAACGAATCGCATGTGACATTATTTGTGAAGATCGTGCTCTATCTTCGTCGGCGACATGCCCGGGACGTGGAGGGATTACTCACAAAGAAGTACGATTTCAACGGCACGATAAAGAAGCGAGAAGTAACGCGCGGTAAATTCTCCCAGGGATTAACGCACGGTTAGACGGCTTCCTTTTATGTGCGGGTTATGTTGATTTCATTTATACCCGTTTCCAGATAATAAAACGCTGAAGTGTTAGTATTGACTGCATTTTTATCACGTTTTAACTTCACGCGACACATTTTACATCAAATTGATAAATGAAATGAAATGAAATGTATAATACACAATAATTTTTTAGGATATTAAGATTTTGTTCAATAGAAAAAAACAAGGGAAAATGTGCAATTTGCAATTAAAAAAAAATACACAGTTAAAATTTCTGACAGAAATTAAATATGCTATTTTCTTTGCACCATATTGGAGTACAACATACATTATACATACGATCACATGATTTGAATATCAAAACAAATTACCCGATCACAAATCACATCATACTTGAATGCAATTCAAATTATAACAATCACTATGATGGAACGGTATTCCTGTTATGTTAATAAATTTACCAATGCGCCACTTTGCATATGACTATTACAGTAAGCGGCTCGCAATCATTTCATTACATATCTTATATGTAGACAATATCTACCATTGAAATAAAACAATTAGCATTATAAAGTATAAATGCAGTATTCACGGCAAGTTTAGAAAATTGTTGTAGGTACGTATTAAGCCTTATGTTGACCTCAAACAGTACTCAGTCAATCAATACTACTGAGGTGTACGTGGCAGCTTCAGGGAACTATCGTAACTCACAACTCCCCAACCCAAACACAAGACATTAAGAATGTGCTGCTTTGTGACGGGTTATGAGGGCGGCGGAAGGAACCAATTGTAAATTGTCATTTATGTGTGATTACCACCTCCTATAAATTACAAAATAGTAAATTGGTATTGACCACTTATTTAAAACAAAATATTTTTAGTTGTTGACAAATAATACCCTTCTTATTTTAACCGTCCACAGAATAAATTAACTTGACACGGTGGCGTGGTCGAACTTTGTAAGTCAAAGGGTGACCACAAACACTGGACGTGGTTCGGCTAATTTTGTTTCCTTATTATTCTCACCTTGCATTCTCAAGGTGTTTAAACAACTTAATTGAGATTCGAGTGACATTAAGAACCCCATAAAGTTTGTCTCATTATATTTTGCGTTCTTATGTGTCTTCATAATTAATTGATAGTTCGATCATCGAATGTTAAAGTTACAAATTCGTACTACTTATGTATATGCTTAAGAATTGAATATAATTATCAAGATATAGTTCACGGGTAAAAAGCTAAAGAAAAATCTAAACAACTCATTAATGCTCAGCGAACGTTTACGGTTATTATCTTGCAGACCTTACAGGCTACAAACGAATAAGCTACGTATTCAATAACCGTAAGTTCTAAAAAGTGGGTGCCATTTTTATTAATAGCAATAAAAAAATCCTAATAAGCCGGTTTCGGATGCATGTTTAATTAAAAAGTTGGTGGAGTTAAAAGAAAGTACAGCGATAAAGGGGCATTAGTAGCGGTATGTGAGTCAGCACAATATTAGCTGCCCTGCCTATTTGATATTCGCCGCGCGTCCCGCCTCCGACGGCCGAGGAAGCTTTCGCGACTTCACCTAACCCAACGTTACCTATTATGTAAGACGTTGCATAAAATATGTGTAAACACCTGAATTACCTTGATTTAATAATGAAGAAAGACCCATCACCCAATTCATAAGAAGACTAAATCGCTAACTAAAGCTCTAATAGAGAAGTTTATCTTTCGCAAATACTTATAGCTCTTTTAAAAACCGTTTTTCATAATGATCGATATACATCCACGTAGAACATTTCTACAATGTGCATGTTTATTGTATCGAATAGCATTCACATTTATACAAATAATAATTTTGACCAAAATAAAAGGTCAATCACAAAATTATAATGAAATGAACGTTTCAGTGGAAACATTTTACTTGACAAATGGAAATATGGTTAGAAAATATCAATAAAAGCTGTAGCTATGCGTTGTCTGACTGAGGCCGCAATTATTGCAAAATAACCATTCATTTTTCCGACGGCTCGCAGTGCGCTCAACCATGCGTGATTTTGTTTTTGTGCGTTTGTTCAGTGTCTGGATGCTTTACTGTGGTTATTTTGTTGTTTCGAAAACCATTTGTCGTGGAATAAAACAGTTTTCTGATATTTGATCAACTATTTGTACGAAAACGTTCATGCATGTTTTATGAATTCGTTGTAATGAATTTATTTCAATAGACATTAACAGAATGCTGTGCTTTATTGAAATACGTGAATAAGGAAGGGAAAAGTTTTCTCGTTCATATGAGTGAAACAACATAATTGATAGATTCAATAGAGCGAATCCCCTAGTCCCAAATTAAATCATACATCTCCGCACCTGCCGGGACTCTGCGCAGCGCAATTGCTAGCCTTTAGCGATCCTTCTTTTGATTCTTTTTAAAAGTCTTCAAAGAACTTTATATATATTTGAACATAAATGTCTTCTCGTTTCAATTAATGTCGTGAATTACAAAATAAGCTGACAGACAAAAAGTGTAAATCCAAAAAAGCTTACCGACTCTCCAGGATAATTCCGTTAAATGGTGAAAAATAAAAAAGAGCTGCAAGTTAGAACAACTCACGCCGTCTGTTAAGGATTTAGTGGAGGCATTCATTGGAAGGGACTGCTATCTCTATCTGGTCCATCGAATGTGAGAAAAAGCTGCGGCTTTAGTGGGACAAATTCTTTTCGATTCAGTCACGTAGCGGTGAGATGGGCCTCTTAGCAGATTTTCGTAGCGTATGTTTAAGATTTGCCGGACTATTTATTGAAAGGGATTGAATGTAGCGTACATTTTATTTAATGTGTTCGTTTAAGGATATATTTTTGCACTAAAATTGTTTTTTATTCTTAGATACATGATGATGAGTATACTGACCCGGGATAAAGTGCAACCCCGAAAGAGGGTGAAACTAGACCAAAAATTACCGACTAAAAAATAGAAAAAAGTAGTAGTTTTTATTGATAAATTAAGATTTTTATTTTTTATTGTGGACCCTATGTAATAAAAGCGCTTTCTTTCAAAGCCAAGTATTTGACGTATTATTGTTTTTTATTTCAACAAAAATCGACCCACTACTTTGAAAGATATCGCTTTTTTTGTACATACAATAAAAAATAAAAATCTTAATTTATCAATAAAAACTAGAATTTTCTTTTTTTTTTCTATATTTTTGTCCGATAATTTTCGGGACACACTGTATACCGAATTAACAACAGAAGTGAATCGATCTTTATAATTATATTACTAGCTGACCTCGCAAACGTTGTTTTTTGATATAAGTTATCGAGCGTTAATTTTCACGCTTCTGTCACCAACCCCTATTTTTAAATAGTCGATTTTTAACGCTCGGTAGTTTATATTGCAAAACAACGTTTGCGGGGTCAGCTAGTTTTATATATAAGAGATAAATTATACTAAAAATCGAAATTGGAAAACATTCTTTACCACAATGACATGAAAAAATACTAAATGGCAGTGGTTGACCAGCGCGCAGCGTTGTTAAAATCTGCACTACAAAAATGACTGAGCCGCGCCGAGCGTTATTTGGCTTCTAACTGCAACGTACAGCTGACGCGCTACGCAGCTACGAGCCGTAGCACTTATCTACGTAATCGTTACAAAAATCGAAGATTACTGATTTTTTATTATATATACACAAAAAAAAAGTGTCAGCTAAGATTTTTTCCAATTCCAAAGAAGCTAATCTAAAAGGTATAAAGGACTAAGTGGTTACTATATCGATTTTATCATTATTTGATAGACTTTATATTAAAATTGATTGAATGTATAGGTTATAGCCGAAAGTTATAACTTAAAACAAAATAATAACGTAAATCACCTTATGTATACCATGTTCTGTGAATAAAGAATTATTATTATTAAAAAAAAAAAAAGAATTATTATTATTATTAAAAAAAAAAATACCCACCATCATATTTTCGAAGCAAAACATTCATTGTAAATTTTAAATAACTGTGAAAATATCAAAAAAATATTCCATAGCAGTATGCGCCAGCTCTAAATGACTAGTTGTGTGTCATTTAGGATTTAATTGCGACTCACAGCTGACGCCGGCATGGCTGCTGGTCGGTGTTTGGTTATAGGTACCTACATAATATATTAAATTTCGCAACACGATATATAATATCAACCTTAAATTAATTGAATAATAACGCAATTCAATGACAAAAACCTCATCATGAGGCTCAGTTTTAACAATAATGTGTGCTATCACTTTCTTGTCAAAATCGAAGCATAGTTTTCAGCAATAAATCTTTTATTAATATATTAATCTTTACGCATCTAATTTAGGTAGGTAACAATATTTTCCTAAGTAATACGTTGATAAAGAGAATTTTAATTTAGCGAAAATTGCACGTTTGTCACGTCCTTACTACAAATGAGCGATTATTAAATTGCAAACTAAATATGGAGTGTATCTGATTATTTCAATATATAATCGCTCCGTGTATCGGCCGTCTAACTTAAATGTTTTTAAATCTTTGGTCCTAGAATACGGCCGACGCCATTAACGAAAGCAATACAAAATGCAGTTGTGCACAAAATACCCAGAAATTGGTGAAATTCTTATTCAATCGGCAACCTAATCGATATGTGGATGTAGTTTAGCCGAGAACTTGGCATCACGCCGAACATGCACTAAACGCAGTTACCTCAATTTAATCAACCTGTACACTTTCAAGGTATTCCTGTGGTAAACTCTGATTATAAATGACTGATTCCGGTTTCACACCTCATGTTAACGTAGCGCAAACTTTGTTCAACTTTCAATATTAACTCAATTACATATAATATATTTAACCTCTTAACTAGATTTCTTAATTAGAATTACAAACTATGAGAATACTCCACCAAAAACATAATATAATTTTGAGTGTTTTCGAATCTCATTTTCGGATTGAGGTAAACACATAAAGTTTAGTTACCTTTCATTATAACCAAAATTTTAGTTTTATTTAAAAAGGAAAAGACAATATCCTGAAAATTTAACAGCTTTATCCTGAATCACGTACAACTATGTAATAAAATCTCTGCCATCACGTGAAGAAATCGTGCATATGCGTCCCCCTTTCGACGGGGTGGGAAGTTTCAGCCATATAATGGCTGTGATTATTCTACGAAATTTCGGTTTACATGTTAAAATCACAAGTCGAGTGACTATTACATTGTATGGTGACTTGCGTTTTATCGAGTGTTAGCGAGATTAATGGCGGTTCGTCGCTCGCGGCAATTACACGCGCAATGTGGCGGTATCATGGTTTTGTTGTGCTCACTACCGAGCCTGTAGAGAAACACCACCGAAAACATGTGTCATTTTATGCGGTTAAAATCCCAAATTCTACAATAATTGGCATTTATGGTATGCGAAAAAACATGAATTGTCGAAACCTTAAATACCGTTATCGTAATCTCTGGCAGAGAAGATAATATAACTTAACAGAATAAGTTTCACAAAAAAAATCTAACATTAAGTTTGAGTTCAAAATAATATAAAACTGTGTAAATTTTTATAAAGCGAAAGTTTTCGTAATTTTTAACGCATTGATGCGTGAATATAAACGCGTCATTTTATATTTATCGTCATAAAACGACGCGTTTATATCCAGAAGTTAACCACTCGCATCAAATCTCCTAAAGAATTTGAAATGGTATTTAACCTATTAAAAACCAATGTAGAAGATAATATTTTGAACAAACAGCGCATACTCTTTCCATCCCACTTACATCTACTAGCGCAATGATGCAATAAATAAAAAAATAAATATTACTTACTCGTGTAACGTAACAGCGAAAGTTAAAATTTATTTTTCCTTACAAACACATTCATTAGTGATGCAAATTTATATAATTTTCATCTAGTAGCCATGTCCTCATACATATGAAATATTCATAAAATATTCAAAATGGTTTCATGCTTCTTAATTATCTATGTTTGTACTGCGACAGAAAGTTTTACATGTTCCTACAAATTCGTTTTGAGACTGCACAGCTTAAATTATGAATGTTGCATTTAAATTTTTTAACCATTATAGTCATGAAGGTATGTTCTAAATGCCTGATTACTTAGTCATATTAAAAAGAGGGGTGGATTCGAACCCGGAACCACAAATTTGTTTGTCAGATCCATTAGATATTGCATTTACTTCTAACGCTTATTTCTATAGCTGAATGTGTATAGCAATAATACACATACATATAGAAAGGTAAGACGTTCGCAGCTCCTCACGAGCAGCATTCGAGACAAATTCAATTTGCGCGAACGCCGGGACGAGCCATTTTGCGCGGCTAACTAGCTGCGACGTGCACCGGCCCTTTCATATCTCATCCTTTTTCCCTATTATTTGCGCCACAAATGCCATTAAAAATTATAAGCGCCACAGCCCCGTATACCAATAACACTCTGATTTTTTTTTTTCGTTAAGAAAGTTATCTACGCGTACTTACAAACAAAAAAGCGTGATTAATTATAGCTTACTCGTAAATCAGAAATCCTTTTTACCAACTAGCTAGACAACAAATTATCCCAACAAGAGTGGTCTAGAAAATACTCTAAAATTCTACTCCTATGAGGATAATGCAAGATAAAATATAGGCAGGTACTTTATCATATCATAACGTAAGCTTAAATTTAAAATTAAATGCATTATTTGTACCTACTTATGTAAGGCACATTTCCGTTTACGTTCTATCCACTCTCATGATTCGAAGAAGAAAAACTAGTGTTTTAATAGTTTCCGCCTTCATAGCTTGCCAGCCTAGCCTAGTTAATTTTGAATACAAATTATAGCAATTATACTTGTAAAAATTGTGGAAATAGTTTTTTATAGTAATATAGGAAGATTTAACTATTCAAACTCATAGAGTTTTTACAGTGACAAAAACTCCCATAATACATTAAAGCAGGAACAAAGTTAGGGATCTCAGCGGGTGACGGCTACGCCGCGTACGGCGTTATGTGCGTGAAGAGGCCAAGACAAGACAAATGTGTTTTCTCTCTACCGTTATTGCACGCAGCGCGCCTTTTCTAGTACAATTCTCATTCGATTGACAAGAATAGCTTGTTAAATTTTGTCTCAAATTTATGTATAGTCTAAAGATAAAGAAGAAAAATTACATTAGCAAGCAATGGCCACGTGGCATTAAGATCTTACTAGCTTCTCCATCATTTTGTATTTCAAAAAATCATTTAATACAAAAATTTTGGTTTCAATGACGGTAATAATGCGAAAAATACAACAAACAAAATAATGTGCTGCAGGTTAATTCTTATTTTTAAAAATTACATCTTTACAGAGACAAAAACTTCCCTCAGCAGGCGATGGGTGCACCGCATAATATACGCTAACAGGCCAAGACAAGACAAATGAGTTTTCTCTCTGCCGTTATTACTCGCAGCGTGTGGTCTCCACAGCACATTCTTATCTCAACTAAAGTCAATAACTTATTAAATTTATGTCCTTTTATTGCTATATAATATTACTTTCTTTCGTTATATTTTAAAGAGTGTTCAAGAACATGAAAAGGATATCGGCAAGCAATGCCCATCTTAAATATCTATACTTTCAATCATAAATTTTGTCATCTATAATAGCATAAAAGAGACAAATGTTAATACTACTCTTTTGATATTCCTAAATAATGGGGCATATCAATTTTATGCTCCCACTTGTAAGAGCCTTTATAATGACAAACTCACCTAAAACATTTATAATGTAACAAAGTTAGAAATCTCAGCGGGCGATGGGTGCACCGCGTAATGTAGGTACGCGAAGAGGCCAAGACAAGACAAATGTGATTTCTCTCTCCCGTTGTTACACGCAGGGTGCACTCTCTAGCCCTCTGCTCCAATCCACACTCCAATATTAAGAAAATAAAAAATAAAAAATTCCATGCATTAAAATTTAAAATTTAATATTAACATAATTTATAGTATTCAATTTCGTTGATAATTCTTTATAAATAATAAATGATTATTTATTTATAATGATTGAATAATCATTTATTATTTACACTCCAATATAAGTAGTGCAAAATCAATAGCTTAGAAACATACAAAATTATTTCCAATATGTGTAAAAGTATTATTTTGTGATTTATAATGTTATCATGGAAATGGTAAATAAAAGGTAGGTCTATAAATTATTTTGTTATCGAATCAGTACACTCTTCCATTAGAAATTTGCAAAACAGAGCTGGGATTTCCCATAACTATAAATGTGAATAGTTTTATGGAGTGTTATTAAGTTAGACGGCAGCGCAGCAAGATGTTACGTAATATTACAACTTTGCGACTTATCGTAAGCTTATTTTTCGAATAAGAAGATGTCGTAGGAGTTAGTTTGTGATAACAGCTCGTTATAACAGGTCTCTGCGGTAATAACCAAGCAACGGGGCTCCGTCGCGAAAGTTAAGCCGCTTATACGCGACGCACCTTTTTTTCTAGCATAACATGTCGCCAATAGACAACACGGAGGGTCCTGGGTTCGAGTATAAGTGCAAAGCGTTTTTTATTTATTCTCATCGTATCATCGCAACTTTACATGTACATCGGTAAAAAGATAATAACCTTCCAATCCTTATCCTGTATTGAAATACAATAATAGCAATATGCTTAGATTTTCACTTGTAATCACCGAACAGTCCTGTCGTCGATCGTGCGTTTCCGAAAGGTAACGCGGGTGACGGTTATGACAAAATAAGTACGCTTCCGGCGCCACGGAGTCTCCTCACTTCTGTCCCCTCTAAATCTTGTAGCAACACGGTGTCATAATGCAAGCAAGGCACAAACATGTCTACGTGCGCCAAGCTTGTTAAGTGGTTTGGAAGAAAAACATCACAAAAACTTTTCTTATTGTAGCAGCCCATTTAAGACATAGTATGTATGTATTACAGTCGGAGCCACTCACGAAAAAGAAAAGAAAGAAAATAACCCAGACGCAGATATTTTTACGCGACAAAATGATCTAAATCGTCAAGATGCTTTTGGGCTTTATTAATATTGAACAATGTTTATATTAACGTACTGGGGCGAGAATAATAAGCAAATTGTTAAAGAACGGCGAAAAGCGTCCAGTGGCACCCTTCACGAAGTTAACAAAACATCCTCCGTGTCGGCCCGCAGGTTTTGTAGCCGAGACTTCGTAATAATAACCTTTGTAATTCTTCCAAGTAAAACTCCACAAGTTTTTAAGTGTACCTCAAAGCGAGTTCACCGCCACTCTTCATATATTATGAAACGATCCGTTTTTCATTTGGTTCTCTTTGTACATTTTGACACTTAATTACTTTCTTGGAAACCTGATTTTATGTTACTCTTGATTTAGACATATTACAATTTTAATAAAGATATTAGAAATGAATCCTGTTGTGTTTTAGCGTCTTTAAAAAAGAAGGTTATTCGTTCGTGAAATGAAAGATAATTGTAAATGTACGGTTTAATTAAAAAATTTTATACGTAGTTAATTAAGCCTAAAAAATAAAATTGATCCCACTTTTACATTTTTATGTATTACAATATCACTCCGTCTATTGAAGTCTTTAGTTTTAATAAACTAATAGTCTACCTACGCTGTTGAAATTATATTTATAATTTTAAAACTTATTTCAATTGCGAATAAAGAATACATCTAAAAAATAAACCTCCTTTATAAACCTACATATCACACATCTTTGAAACACTCGCTCAGAAGTTTATTAAGTAATATTAAGAATAAAGTAATATTAAGGAATGTCTAAATTCATGTATTCAAGCTGCAAAGTTTTCACGCTACATGTAGAGTTCCTTGAAAACTTGTCTGCAGGGAAGTCTTTCGTTGCATGTAATTTTGAAAGCGTTTCGGGGAAACGACGATGACGTAGACAACTGGGCCGGAGACGTGCGTCCCTGTTGGAGTCTCGGGTGCGAGTTGCGACTATGCTCGGCCGCCCGGCGCGCCCCGGCTGCCCCGACCACCCGCACCCGACCACGCAACCCCCGTGAGCCGTGCTCGACCCTAGCCCCGGTACGCTGCGAGTATTTTTTGTGGGGACATCATAATAATAGCTCTGTATTACTTCAGGAGAAATTCCAAGAAGTTTATAACTCGAGATGAGTTTCGTGTTCCTTGTCATAAATAATAAAGCGGTCGTCGACTACAACGTTGTGCACATTTTAAGTGAAGTAAAAATTCAAGAAATAATTTTTCATTTTCGGGTCTCAAGTCAAAAGAAAATTGCTGGAAGTTTCCTAAATTAATGAAGATTTCGGGGAAGTTGTGCAGTGACGCCAGTGACTGAGTTGGTTGATACGACAGCTTTTTACATGACACAGATTCGATACTTAGCTATTCAATTCTCTCACACTAGGTACTTCTTCAGTTTAGTTAGGTATTAGGTATTTAGTTAGTATTCATTATATTTCTATACCAATTCATATAATATTCACTTATACAATATACACTTCATTTTCAGGCCACAATTGTTCAGTGAGATTGAGACTGTAGGTAACATACAACTGTAGGCAAAAAGACGTCAAGTATATATTCAAAACTTAAATGATTATAAGTATTTTAGAAGATTAAATTTTTTTATTGGGGATATCATATAACTGTTACAAATTAGGTTAAATTCAGGTATCGCAGTTTAAAAATATATAAATTTTATTATACAATTTTGTACTTGTTTTAGCTGTCGTATCGTGAGTGTCGTGACACGCTCTACGGTGTAAACATTCACGTTACAACGATATGAAATATAGAGGTAAAACTTAGTAGGTATAATCATGTCTTTCCGCAAAACCCTACTAAGTATTATTAATAAATGTGAAAGTTTGTGACGATGGCTGGATGGATTTTTTTTACTCTTATACGCAAAAATGATGAACAGATTTGGACACAGGTTAATCATAACCTGGATTTACATAATTGGATACTTTTTATCCAAAATCTTAGGTCAAATTCATAGGTTAACGAGGACGAAGTCGCGGGTGGAAGCTAGTCTACAATAAAATAAACTATAGTCTTTTTAAAAGGTAACTTGTTTCTAGAAATTCCTTATAAATAAATAAATAATTGAAGGTTGACCACGTTCCAATAAAAACTGGCTGAAGACTAGAATATTTAGAGGACATATCGATACACCAACGACATACTCATACAAAGCTAATAGTTTTATCGGCAAGTCCTGAAAGAAGAGCACTGTCGATTTTTCGTTACAGCGTCACTGACATAATAATTATGTAACGTATAGCATATATTTTTACGTAACATACAAGCATCTCCGTCCATGAACAGTTGGAAACATGTTCTGCGTGATCGAGTCGTTTGTTATTTGTCGCATAATGTAGAAGGGTGACTCGTCGTTATTTGCCGCGGCACCACATTCCTTTCATATAGGCTGCATGATAAATAGCACAGAATAAAAAATACACGTTGTTTTCAATTCGATGGCTTTGAATCGAAAAACCCGAAGTACGTATCAATCTGACATCATAAATTTCGCTTAACGTTCCAACTACGAGCTAACACGACGTCGAAGTGGAGGCACTATTCTCTTCTGTGCTGTCTACAGATTCTACTTAACTTAATGGATAAGTTACGGAGGCACGGAGTTTACTTTGTGTTTTCAGGTAGACGGACTTGATCGCGAAGTTTTCTTCGTTAATTTGAACAAGTCAGAAGATTCACAAACCTGTCAGTTGAGTTTAAGGAACAACGCTTTTATCGTGTTGATTCATAATCTGATTATACTTCTATTATTGACTTAGAAGTATTGACACTATTTGCAAATATACAGTGTTACTCACTACTTATCAATACGACGCTCCCTGACGTAGTGTGTATGTATCCTAAAATTTTAATAATTTATGAAGTGCTCGTGATTGAAGCCACTCGTAGCATTCATGGGGTGTCGTAACAAATTACGACAGAATTACAAGTTATGCCCAAAAAAGCAAGTCGACGAACTTTCTCCGCCTAAAGAATTATGAAGATTAGCATAACAAAGTAAACTGAAACCGTGTTCGAGAAATGCTTCACCTTTTCGCCGTACCAATGTTACATCTGTGTAATTTAAGAGTAGAAGTTTTAGTATCTTCATCGAAATACCAATGAGGTGAGGATTGACACTGCACAATCACAAATACAAATACGAGTACTTACACTCTAAGACACTTACATGCAAATTATAAAGTTACGAGTAAGATAAGTTAGTCTATTTTCCATTTAGATATTTTTTTTATTACTGTCTGTGTCCGGCAACACAGATCCATAATCTAGAACAAGGGGCCTTGGCAAATTGTTGTTTTAATCAATCGAAATAATGGAATATTTATTTATTTTCATTTATTTTGAACTTACGTAGGTACCCAGCCCTAGTGGCGACATACATAGCTTGTGAGTTTGTGACTGAGTAAAGTCACGGTACGACGCGGGCCGGTCACTCTAGCTAGGGAGCTGGCGAGCAAAAATCTATATGATCGGCTCGTGTGGCAGACTTTATTAATAGCGATATTATACGATCAGGAATATTAAGGATCGCGTCTGCCACCATGGCAGCGCTGTGTTGTCAATTGACAGCCCCTTAAAAATGTTAAAAAATACAGCTATACTATATCATTTGCTAGTGTCTGCCTCTAAGGCAGATGTTTATAAACCTTGTCAAAATGAAGAAAATCAAAAAGGCAGACATCTAGGACTCTGATTTTTGAACTTATGAATTTTTTAAGATTTTTTTATGATTTAATAATAGAATATGTAAATGAATTGCACGCTTGGCAGACCTGCAGTGTTCGTTTAAAAATCCCGTGAAAGATCGCAGAAAAATAGTCTGCCACAAAAATGTCGACAAAAAAAGTGTGCTATATCATTTGCTCGTGTCTGCCTCTTTGACTGTTGTTTATATTGCTTATTAAAGAAAGAAAAAGAATGAGGCAGACACCCAGGTCACTGATATTCCGAAAGCAGACCATTTGAATTTTTTTTAAATCAACGCTTAGGTGAAGCATTCAATTAACAGGTCTATGTTTACAAAATATTAATCGAAACAAATAAATTGAAAATCGAAATGCGCGTTAGCAAAACGTGCTATTCAAAGTACCCTGGTTGTACTATGCCTTAAGACTTTGAAACCACCTGTAACGATTAAAGTCAGTAAGTAAAATGTCCGCCAAATTTTTTTTTGTATTCAGGGAGTTCTAACAAATCGTATGGACCCAGTTATAGCTACGAGCAAATGATTTAGTAGAGTTTTTTTTTTCAACATTTTTGCATCTCCTGTGATAATGCAGAGCCCTGAATGTCTGCCTCATAGATTTTCTTCGTTATCAAAATGGTAATAACCATCAACCCCCGAGGACACGAGCAAATGATTAAGTACCAATTTTTTTTACAGATTTGAAGCCCTGTAGAAAAAAACGCAGCAACGTACGACCTTCATTCATTAAGAAATTTTGTCGTATTGATCCCAACTTTAATGCCTATCAATACGAAGTACGAACAAATCATATACCTAAATGCTCGCCAGCTCCCTATCTACTCGCTTCCGCTACCAATTACGTTAATGGAATTTATTTCATTTCAAACTCATGCTTCTTCAACTGGGTCCCCGCTGTGCACTTTGAGTGCTCTTATGTTGGTCTCGGCCGCTTACTTCAAGCTACAAATATGCAATAGTTGTCTTATTGATAGGTACTAGACTACCTAACTTTCTAATTTGTTAATAGCTACCGGCAAACAGATGAACCACATCAAAACAATCCTTTGAATTTTCAAAAACAGAAACAAGTCGATTAATTAATCATACGTGGCTCTGCAAGGGTCCACTATTCTGTAACCCTAAGGAACAGCCTTGGCTGATATGATATTTTACATCAGGTAAGTAGGTAAACCAATTCATACAATCTCCCTAATTGTATGTCTGTATCTTTTTATATGTTATTCTGCTTTTTAGAAATATATATTTAGAGTTATATAGATAATTCTTTCCGTTGAAAAACTGTGAGTGTTCTTGTCCTGGAACTTGCTCACCTCTAAGAACTTCCCCTCGGCAACTAATATTAGTCAATTAGGTATTCAGAACACGCGCCGCTCACCCCGCACCGTGTCTGCGGCCTGGCCGCTTCAGCTTATAATCTGTCCTGTGCGCTGTATCTAATAATATTGAATTTCTATCAATATTGTTCCTCTCGCCAATGGCCGTCTTGGTAACGATACATTTTGATAACATTAATAATTATCTTATAACCACATATTAACCAAAACTTTGAGAACCACATTAGACTTGGAGTAGTTATAAATATGGATTATTTTAGACAATATAAATGTATATCCATGTTTCATATTATAGTAGGCAAATATGTATTATTTTATTTTTATTAAGTTTAGTAGGTATGAGTTATCGAGAGAGGATGTTACATGACATACACATTGTTGCCCACTATTCATTTCCGGTTTGTAACAATTTCATGATCATAATATATACCTATCTAATATTTTTAATGGTCAATAGTTGTCAATAATGAAATAACAATATTAATTTTACGATTAAAACGATGTATTTTTTTCTAAGCGGCTTGCCCACTGATCCGCCGTCTCATTCGACAATCTGAAATTGATATAGATACCTATCTACCAATGTTACCATTTTAGAATTAAATCACTTTCACAGCATGTAATTCATCATTTTGTTTTTATTTGAACTTATATTTTTTTAAGTTCTGGACAAATTTAATATCTTAAACAAGTTATTTATTGCAGCGGTGATAGCCCAGTGGCTTAGAATTCGACCTCGAATCGAGGGGTCCGGGTTCGAATCCCAGTGGCACGCACCAATGACTTTGTAAAAAAGTTATGTGCGATTTATAAAATTAAATATCACCTGCTGTTACGGTGAAGGAAAACATCGGGAGGAAACCTGCATGCCTGAGAGTTCACAAAAAAAATGTTTTCAAAGGCATGTGAAGTCCACCAACCCGCAGTAGGCCAGCGTGGTGGACTAAGGCCTACATCCCTCTCATTGTGAGGGGAGACCCAACCCTGTAGTGGGTCATTAATGGGTTAAAACAACAAGCAAGTTATTGCTTTGACAGAGCATTTTTACATTAATTCCTAATTTGTTGAGTAAATATTTTGCTTCAGTTTTATTATCAGTTAGTTACTTATAGCTAGAAAAACTAAAAGTGAAAAGATTTAAAAGTAAGACTATTTATTACTATTTTTATTTATGGCGAATAATTATGAATGGTTCTCATGATGTTTAAATTTTATTGTTATAAAGACAGGCCCCTTGCATCCGATATTGGCCCATGAGATATTCAATGCACGCTTTCACCCGAATGCAGAGGAAGACCATCTGTAACCATCTGCAATCTTGCAGTTTGGCATAGGTAGTGATACCATGCTTTAGTTTCGAAAATTAAATGTAAGTTATTTTATGAAATCAATGCTGAATAAATGCACGATTCACCTGTCATGTCGTATTTTCTTGTAAAATTATCTTAATAATATAACGTTATATAGGTAAAATGAATTTGAAATCGTTTTTAAATTTATTTTCCTGAAAAAACACCTTTATCGTCAGCATCGTCGCGGCATCACACATCGGCACCTTATCCTTGTACTACAAAGTAGTCCACATCCTTTCCGAGATTCATTTAAAGACTATCTCTAAATCCACACGAAATAAGATTAAGTATTTAATATCTTTCATTGGGGGCTATTCGCTACAGACACAAACGGGCAAGCGCGGGGCAAGGTGCGTGGCCCGCAACCTGAATACCGAATTGACTAATATTAGTCACAAGGAAACTTCTTAAAGGAAAAATAAAACTTTGAACAACGAACGGCTCTTGTAAAGACTCCATTTAAGTATCCCTGAGTCCCCCAGTGAGGCAAAATATGTATTGTTCTAGTACAAGATCCTGTAAATGCTATATGTGTCTTAACGGCCAGTGGAATTTATCATGCAGGTTAGACCTAATGCAACCTTAGCCTCAGTGCATGAGGATCACCGATGTTAAGTATAAATGACACTGAAATTGCTAATGGTCTCAAACTGATAAAACTGATAGTACTTACCTAAACAAAACTCTTAAGCTTCGAAAATAGTACATAATATCAATGTATCAAGTATCAAGTTTTTATAACATTATCAAGATTGGCAAATGCCTTGAGTCGGTACGGAGGATTTTCAAAACAATAATATAAGTAACTTCTTCGATATCGCCAATTTTCGACTCTCCCCTTATGAGAAATTTAAATGTTCTTTGCATCTAAAATAACTGCTTAATTTGTGAGTATTAAAATCCTTACTACTTATATAAAATTTAGAAAATAGTCTTTTGCATGCAGATTTTTTCTTTTACCCCTAACTGTAGTAAGTTTATTCACATAGTTTTTTCTATCGCACAGTAAAGTAGAGAGCTCCCTTTAAAGCACTCTTGGCCGTTACGACTTTTATCGCAGGAAATCTCTCTCATCTCTGCATAATTCATCGCTATGAAGTTGAAACCAAAGTCGTAAAAGAAATCGCTCTATGATTTCATGTCTTCGGCGAAAAACTTTTTACTTGCTTTTCTTTTGAACCAATGGCAGACGTGTTATGGTAAACCGCGGTAGACTAGATTTTATTAATTAGGTAACTTTCTAACAGGTTAGTCTTGACATACTACATAGTAATATTTGAAAGTATTGTTTACATCGTAGGTGATATTGTATAGTAGAGGCCCATCAAGATGCTCATCGAGCGGTATATAATTCTCTTAGCCAACCAGTGGCAACCATCTTAGACCATTTGACTTCAAAGACCTGCGTACTCGTTCGCAAGTCATTTATTCAAAAAATATTTTAAATTTGAAACAATTTACTTCATATAGGTAAACATCATTCATTTTAACGGCACTCATTAAATTTATCAAAATTAATAGGTATCAATATCTACACTCTCAAATATAGGTAATATAATAGAGTTACACTTGACTGAACTTCAAACGACCACAAATATATTTTATCGTCAGCACAAATCGTATAAAAGGTTCTCCGCAAACGTAAAATGTTATCAAAGTTAAAACATTAAATCGTAGCAAAACTAGTGTTCGACCGAGAATAATTGCAAAGGAGTTGTTTCTTATGAACTTATTTTTGTTTTTTGCGTCCCCGGAGTCCAGCGTAACGTTGGAAGCTCTTTTACAAGAAATGCTTTAGAGCAAATTCCGAAAATATTTGAGCAACATCGGGATTTACGGGTACCCTACTTATATTAATTTTGCTGCCGTGTTTCTTTTTGTTAAAAGATATTTGATATCGCGTAGACTGTAGCTCTTACGTAGCAATTATATAATTATCGATATTATATATGTATATACCAATTATACATATATACCAATAGAACAAGTATGGTCCAGGCTCTCCCTCGATGGTGTAACGAAGAATAAGGAATTCTCAGCAGTCTAGAAAAATACTTTGTATTCATAATATGCAGAAGTTGCAGAACTGACAACAGAAGTGAATCGATCTTTATAATTATATTACTGACCCCGCAAACGTTGTTTTGCCATATAAGTTATCGAGCGTTAAAAATTGACTATTAAAAAATAGGGGTTGGTGATGGAAGGGTGAAAATTTAGGGTTGTATGTATTTTTTGATGCCACATTATTGAAAAATAAAAATAAAAAAAAATGTCCAAAAAATAAGATAGAAAAGTTAGGTGTAGATTACCCTTATCATTTAGGGGCATTGAGGAATAATGTAACGATAGTACATTATTTCTCAATGTTTAGGGGTATGAAAAATAGACAGTTGCCGATTCTCAGACCTACTGAATATGCATATAAAATTTAATAAAAGTCGGGCAAGCCGTTTTGGAGGAGTATGGTAACTAAAACTGGGACATGAGAATTTTATGTATAAGAATATATAATATAAAGTATTTTATAATGCAGTTACTAATAATTATGTAATCGCAATTCCTTAACACTTTTCTTTGGTCTTTGGTCCACTAACAGAACTGTAAATAAGAGGTCACGAAACCACACCTGTCTGCCCGGTTAGCCAACATTTAAATATGAATTTCACTAGAATTAAATGTACTTATTCATGAAATTTACTGCTCATTTGAAAATATGATTTTCGGCACTAAAGAAAGACAAGAATAAATTACAAAAAAAAATTTGTTCCAAGAATTTGAAACTTAGCTCCACAAATTTACTCAAAGGAAAAATCTCTTACCTGTTATGATTGTAACTTTAAGAAGTCCCTTAAATTGAAAATACAAGTGAGTTCTTCTCGTCATATTATAAAGTTGCCTGCGGGAATGATTAATTTAAAATTATAATTTGATTAGCTTTGTCTTGTGTACCGACTGAGGATGGCCTGTATAAAGTGTACAATAATAAATAATTATTTATTATTCCGTAGATACAATCCCGAAGATAAGGAGAAAATTCCGCCGGCTGACATTTTTGTTAAATTATAATTTGATTATCTTCGACTTAATTTATGGTAAAGAAAAAAGCATCCATCCATTTAAGCAAGCTGCTGCCAACATTAAATTCTTAAATCTTAGCGGAAAGGTGCCTACCTACAGTACAAGTATCGTACCTACCTACAAAGTACCTACCTAACTACTGTTAGGCTTACCTAAATAAATTGTGTTATGTTTTTGAATATAATTTCTATTATATTTTATTAATAAGATATCCAAAATAACAGCAATTAATTTTATTTCAAAATATCTTATATAAAAACCAATAGGTACTTAAGACGGAAACGATACGATTTGTTTAAATTAAATAAAATTTCAAACGAGTAGGTAATGATGCGCACATAGTATGAAGTTCAAAGAATTTATACAAATATAGAAATATAAATATCTAAATATTATGAACGTCACACTCTTTACGACAACATTCGAAGTCAGTCACTTTATTCAAACAATTATTTTCACTTATCCAATGTGTCTGGTTACCGATGTCGGCCCGTTAAGCGTAAGTGATACAAACAATTTTATCGACAAATCAGTTTTTTAATTTTTTTTAATCAACTCTGTGGAAATGGCAGCCATTGTAATTTTAATTTAAATTTAAAT
Source organism: Erynnis tages (assembly GCA_905147235.1). Lineage (NCBI taxonomy): Eukaryota > Metazoa > Arthropoda > Insecta > Lepidoptera > Hesperiidae > Erynnis > Erynnis tages. The sequence continues at coordinate 7,068,444 of LR990073.1, forward strand.
TTATTATTAAATTAAAATTGTTTGTATCACTTACGCTTAACGGGTCCAACATTACTGTACCTATAGTTATATCTAATGCCTTCAAGACTAGAAAACAAATTGTCGCGTAGTTAACGACAAAAAGGATTTAGCATTTTACGGACTCCCTATTATCAGATTTATATTCAACAAAGAAATCCTGGTGATTAAATCTAAGTAAAGTATTATTATAATACAAATAAAGGCAATCTCCCCATGTGCCTGCCTAATCCCATAATAAATCATCATTTGAACGAATAATCATCACAAAGCCAACCGTAGTGGCGCGTGGAGAAGCGACGATGGCCGATCGCTCCCATACATCATGTTGCGATTACATGTATCAAATAAACATTACGCGCCGGCTCGCCTTCTCATATTATACGAAGGGAACTTGTACGGTTTTACCAATAACGATATCGATTTTTTGGCAGAAAAATTACAATTTGATGTAGGCTTTAGATGACCCGTCTGTCCGTCTTATTATAAAAAACATCACTCAGTATAGGTATTTTATCAACTTAAAAAGGTCAGTTTTTCAAGTGAAATATTACAATTAATTTGATTTGATTGTTTTACACGCTTTTTATTAGTTTCACCTGTATGTATGTTTGTTTGTTTGTTACCGACTCCTTTGGGCGCGATTTTGACCCTTTTTAAACCGCCAGATTTCGCTCAAATGTAGACTTATCCTGGACCGATGACAATACACTAATTTTATAAAATTATTTCATTTTTCAATTTGCAAAATAAGATTTATTTAATTTATATATTTTTTTAACAAAATTTTTTCTTTTATATTAAATATTTTGGGCAGTTTCGACATGAAAGTTACTCTTATGAAATTTGCCAAAAGTTGATAGTTTTTGAGTTATAAACTTTCACCAACTTTGATGATTAAGTAATTACAAAGTAAGTACAGTAATTACGTCGTAAAGAAGAATAAGTTTATATTAAAACCATAATACTTATCCTGTTATAGTATTAAATAAACAAAAAAAAGTAATATAAATCGAACTAAAAAGTGGAAAATATATAGTTAAAAAACTGAAAAACACGCTTTTGAAGAACACCGAACTAAAAAGTTAAAAATTTTTACAAAATATGTTTAAAAAAATAACGATAAATACTAGTATTATTGTGAAAAAGCGTGGGCGCTTTTTGTTCCATATTTTTCGTATATCGAGCGTATATGTTTGTCTTCGCATATCTCCGAAACTAATTAACGGATCGTGTTCGTTCTTTTTTTGTTTGTTTGCATTTTGTTTAACTTAGGGAATGGTAAAAGTTTCATCGAAATCGGTCCAGTAGTTCCCGTGTAATGGACTTAAAAATAAATAAATGAGTGAAGGCCTTTAGTCCACCACGGTCTTTTTGCGGGTCGGTGGCCTCATAGGCAAGAACTCTCATCTCGCAGGTTAGTTCCCTCGTTATGATTTCCTTCACTGTTACAATATCATAATTATAGTCATATTATTACGATTTCATGGTTAACGCACCACATGAAAAATATAAGAAGTGCACTAAGACAATGTTATCGCTACTTTCTAGGTTTTAACATTAAAATATTATTTTGTATCTTATTACGAGCAGTGGTGATAGCCCAATGGCTTAGAATTCGACCTCGAATCGAGGGGTCCGAGTTCGAATCCCAGGGCCACGCACCAATGACTTTGTTAAAAAGTTATGTGCGCTTTATAAAAATTAAATATCACCTGCTGTTACGGTGAAGGAAAATATCGTGAGAAAACCTGCATGCCTGAGAATTCACAAAAAAAATGTTCTCAAAGGTATGTGAAGTCCACTAACCCGCAGTAGGCCAGCGTGGTGGACTAAGGCCTACATCCCTCTCATTGCGAGACATTTGCGAGGAGACCCGACCCTGTAGTGGGTCATTAATGGATTACTGACATGACATCTTATTACAAGTCTGTAAGTAGTGTAAGCATTTGGTTAATAATTTGGGTTTATCAGAAAGTTAATTTTTTGCAAGTAATCTAGAAATTCAGGCGAAGGAAAAATTATTTATCATATATCGAGACTGTGGGTTTCTAGGATATTATCTTATATAATTGCATTCAACGATATTACCTACCTATGACTTCAACCAAGCATGCAACGACATTTAGAATGCACATATTTCATTTTAATACGACGGTGGAAGCTTGTAATGTCGGATTGAAATTAAATATACCTTCCCCAGATATCTGTCGTAATATTGAGATGAATTTTGTTTTATTTCATCTGCTATTCTAGCCTCCGTGCTTTAGTTTAGACCCTATTAGCTGCAAAGTATTAGTTCATCGTGCGTTTTAAATGCAAACAGACTTTGGGTATAATTGACATACCTACAACTTTACTACATTAAGAAATTTATTATAATTAACGCAAATTGATTATATTTCATAATTTTTTTGTATAAAGGTAAATGTTATCTAATAGAACGCTATAAGTGGCGTGTTAGCTATATGTCTGGAGTATTTATGTTTGTATTATTTTAAGACCTCTTTAATTGTTACCCAGATGAAAACCAATAAAAAATCATAATTTAATTTTAATCCTGCAAATATACTCTATATTTGAAATTACATTTTCATCTTACCTCACACGTAAATATGACATTAGGTATGCTACTGGTGAACACGAGTAAGTAACTTCACACTTTAGAAATCCAAAAATAAAGTATCTAAAGAATAATCATGATGCTCATAGGAACAATAGCATTTATCAGCACCCCCTTAGACAGGGGCGTTCGAGAATTTTTCGCCTTTCCGTAGGGGAATATTGGTAAGAGTGCCTCAAAGGAATTTATATAAATGACATTTAAAAAATTCTGTTTTTTTTATTCACGAATAATAGTTATTTGTCTGTATTACTTAGGTACAATAAGGTTTGACTACCACTACTTCATGAAGATTTTTTGTATGTGAATAAGTATCTACTATAAATAGTTAATAGCATAAGTAGGAGACTAACCAAGAACTTGATATTTTAAATCAAAACAGTGGTCAGCTATGAATGTAAATTTGAGAATGTGAAGGAAGCAATGCTTAGTAATTGTACCCGCGAGGCTCGCCTGCCGGTAGCATCAGCACAGTTAGTGAAATTACAATAACTGATCTTTATTAGGTGTAATCTATGATTAAACCTACTTTTGTTGTAAAATCAGTGTTAATAAAAATTGTTTTTTTCACTATGCAATCATTTATGCAATTACTTTGAGAAAACAATTTATGTAGGTATTGTAAAATTGTAATAACCGCAACGGTCAAAAATTAATAAAATCTCGTAAAGAACGCTAAAATTATAACTACGCTTCATATGAAAACTTCAAATAGTTGATTTCAAATACTATCGACTAATTTTATCGACACATCTTTTGATGTGTTAACAGAAAATAAAAATACAATTATTTAATACGGACAGAAGTTTCTATTGTAATGTTATCGGTAAGAAAACGGTAGAAGGGTACCTAGTCTATGCACCTACACTGTACAGACGCCGAGCCCCGCGGCCCCGGAGCGAAGTACGCTCACGAAGTTAGCACAAATATTATACGATCCTATTGTGTGGAAAGATGTCAAAGTGGTTTTTCGCTGCTTTTTTATCAAGCAATCTACGTTAAGAAAACATAATAATTTTTTTTTATGTTTTGTTTTTTTTTTTGTAAATTTTAATGATTCCATATGCAATTATGCATCCATATGCTTATTACTTATTATTATCCATATGCATACCTACTATCCTAAAATAATTCATAGGTAGGTTACTACTACTTACTTACTTCTATTGCAGGAATTTATATTATATTGCATGAGTTTTGTGACATAGCAGTGTTGGCTAAAGAAAGACAGATGGATCGTCTCATTTGAAAATACATATCGGTAGAAGTGATCTAGTTGCAAGAATATTCCTTACAATTATTTCAAAGAAATATGTTTGCCTTGGTGAAAACATAATAATCAAACTATAAACCAAAATCGAACGTACTATTTCGTTCATGTTCATATCGTCTAGGGATAAAATATTGATTCGGTTTCAACTTTGTAATTTAAAAATTTATTTTATAGGAACGGTAGCCGCGCGCCCCTAATGCTCGCAAATTAAAAGGCGCGGTGTTCCCGAGGGACTCCTATTTTGCGTCGGTAAAGATTTGCAGAGGGTCCCGTGGGCTATTCTGTATAGTTGACAACCCAAAATCGATCATTAATTACATTTAGTATGTAATATTTACGCCACATGTCGCAATGGTTATGTCCACAGAGAATCCCCATCTTCTTTTTTATATAATTAAACGGAAATAATTACATGATACTTGCTTGCTGATTTATTTTATTTAAAAAAATTAACAGATTTAAGAATCTGTTAATTTTTTTAAAAGTTGTACTAACAAATTATCTAACTATCTAAGTACCATAGAAAACAATACTAAAAATATGTAGAAAATACATCGAAAATACGAAAAAAAGATGTAGGTTTTAAACTGTTTTAAACTGACATTTCCCTATCACAGTCAAATCTTACGCGCCAATTTCACAAATCACGTATTCGATTCATGCGAAAGCTTTTGTTTGTAGTGCGCTAATTAGTCAAAAGGTGCCAGCAATGTTTTACGCGAGAGGAATAGTTGCCAGTCAGGGAAATATAATAATTCTGTGCAATCATCCTCATACACAGACGCGAATCGGTAGCGTGTGTAGATAAGCATCTGCTGAGTGGTCCCCTCGTGTTTTCCGATCGACGCGCGTACTGTCGCTATTAATTCCTGAACCCTGTCACAAAGCTAATACACAGGCTTGGACGTAATGTGATGTATTTGCAAGTGAAATGATATAAGCATCGTCAACTCGCTGCTACTGAAACATACATATTCATAAAGAAGATATTCTGCAACAATAAGTAGGCAAGATCTATGATGTAGGTTGGTATAATATTTTATGCGTGGATCATCGTTACTCATTCACGCCAGATAACTTATATTCAGTGAGTCCTTCGATTTTATTCTGAACTTTAGCTTCCACCCAATGGTGAAAAAAATGAAAAAAATGGCGAAAAACAATAAAAAAATTTAAACTAAATTTAAGGTTCATACTTTTACATAATTTGTTTTTCATCATTTATTTTAGAAGATAGTACCTAAATACTATTTTAGTAAAGTCACAAAAATATGTAAAATCTGTTTCCCTTGACCAACATGTTAAACAGACAACAGTCAGTTAAATTAACAAACAGTCTCATTTACCTAACAACTACAACATTACTGCAACATTAAATCTGTTTTCATTACAATTTATGTCATTATTTCACAATACTTTTAGGTCCGATCAAGTAACCAATCTTTTCATATTGCTGCATTGTCTTATTTCTAACAAATTTCTATGTTCTCGATGTTTCAAACTTCTCTGCAACCATTCACCCTACGCTGCAAACGTTGTATGTACCTACGTAGCTACACGCTACATACAGTGTAAACCACAACTATTTAGTACGTGAGCCACAGAATTCACATGATTAGTAAATGTCAACATATCCCCACGTTTCGATGCAGTTGATTATTACAAAGAAGCGGGTTTAGTGAACGAACGCAAAAGGGAAATTGCACGGAAATGGAATAAAGTCTCCTCACCTTGACTTTTAACGACAGTCGGCCTTAAAAATGTAAAGTGAGGGGAATCGTTAATAAAAATTCCGGGCTGAAACAACAAATTAAACGAAGCCGAGCCACTCGAAAAGCCATAAGTACCTACTCATCTCAATTGCCATCGATAAGAAATCCAAGCCTTGGCAATGTATTCCGGGCACGTTTCGGCTCACGGTTTTTTCTCGCAATGCCGCTATGGCCTTTAAAACGAATTGACTCTTAAATTCTTCAGAATGAAATGTTGTCGGAGTTTTATTAAATCGAGTGTAACCATTCCTGACATTACGCAAATGGCGGGTCCTCCCCTACATCTGTCGCAGGGATGCACCCCCTTAATAAGTGTTAACGCTCGCCGGCTGGGATGAACACTCCGTCCCGGCTCAAGCTAAATCTCTACAAATTCTTGATACAAATTAATGCCGTGGGAGGACTTCGCGAGCGTCTCTTGTAATTTCATTTTGTAATACCACGGCGCCCTACGCGCGGGATATAACATTACAATACGCAGAATTTACCCAACATACTCCGGACCAACTCAATGTTTCTAATGTAATGTACATTGTATTGCTTCTTTTATGTTACAGACTTTCTTTGATGTAAAGTTTACAAATCTAATAGGTAGGTACCTACTTATCTGTAATTTCACACGAAAGTTAGTTACTGCAGTATAAGTTAACATTAGGTAGTTACGTATTATTATAACAATACCTACCTAATAAAAAAATATTGTAATTTTTATGCTGTAAGTACTTAGGTAGGTACACAGTTCACATTTTGGAAAACAACTTTCAGCATAAATCTAAATTAAGTCACATTAAAACTGATGTACAACAGTGCTATCGTAGATATAGCAATACGTTTCCATTTTTCAGACCATTAACTCTGGACAATAACACAGCTACGAAGCGGGCGAGTAAAATAAATGCCGGACGAAATAGTTCGAAACTGGTATCATCGTTGCAAATGTAAATGAACAATTAAAGCGTTCGCCGTGGCCTGGGACAATGATGATAATTATTTTAGTTTGCTGTCAGCGCGGTTGTCAGTCGACACGGAGTCCGCCCGCCCGCTGGAATGCTTCTCGGACCCCTATTTTCGCCATTAAACAGCGACACTTCTGCTGTTCGTAAATTATTATCAGCTAGCGCTTTCATTACTTGGCTTTGTAACAAAGGAACTCTACAAACGTAGGCACACCCTGATTCAACTTCAACAAGTTTGATTCTGCAGCGCCTCCACCTCTATTGTTCACGGCCAGAATCGTGGTTCATATTAGATTCGAGGTGAAATTTTGATAATACATTATACGGTTATCGGCGACTTTGAACAAAGTGAACGTTGATGAAAAGCTTCCTTTACGCTAGAATCTTAGATTTCGGCTGAAGTTGTGGCACAATGCACTGCATGTGCATTTTATATTACAAGTAGATGCTTACCTATAGGCCTCTTGGATATCGTGGCGAAGCTACGGCAGCGCCATCGGTCGGTTGACGGCGGCAACTCAAGGTCGTTTTTCTCACAGAAGTGAACATATGATTCGCATAAAAGTCACTGCACCTTTTTGGTGATTGTTTATTTTAATACAATAAAAAAGTGTTCAATCAATATTATGAGCCAAACTTTTATTAAGTGTGGAGACCAGAATATTTACGCAGACTTTTTCCGCGGAAAATCTGTAAGTAAATTCACGAACCATGAAATATTCTTTCCCAATTCATTGTATATAATTTTTACTGTGTATTTATTTCTTTGTAAGATTATCATATTACATATAACAGGATGTTTACCTAATTAAAAATTATAGGCCACAAACTATTCCAAAGCCATCATGTCCAGGAGGTCTTCGAAATCCATGATGGTGGAGAACGAATCATCCTACCACAGACCAGAGTAAGTAATCAACCGTACGACGTGAAAGTGGAGGTATATGTATTAATCATAAAATGAATTAATAGTCGAAAAATAATCTAAACAAATATATTTTCAGCAACTTTTCAACCTTACATGCAAAAAAATGGAAAATAAAAATATTATGTATATATTATATTGAAGGAATAAGTATTGTTCTGAAATATTGAACCGATAATAATTTTATTTACCTGTTTAGTTATTTTTTATTTCATCATTTTTCATCTACAATATATTATACTTCTTATACAATTAATGAAACAATTAAATTAAAAATAACTTGCACGTGATAGTTTTAAAATGTTCATACGAGATTTAGATTTAAACATGATTAATAATCTGCAGTCCACCAACCCGCAGTAGGCCAGCGTGGTGGACGGCGGCCTACATCCCTCTCATTACGAGAAGGAGACCCGACCCTGTAGTGGGTCATTAATGGGTTACTGACAATAATCTGCATGTTGATTTCGATACTTTTTTTGTGCTGGTATTGGTGCGTGTCTTACTTACTTAAAAACATCGAATACCATTAACACAGTAATGAATATTGAGTATTGTATTATTTTGTTTTGCAATAGGGTATTTCGCACCATGCAAGGAAAAATCCAAAATTATGTAATATTGATAGATTTTCTTAAAAGCAAGTGAAAAATGGTGATTTCTGTTCTAAAAAATATAGTATACATTTATTATTTCTATAACGCTATACGACATGAAAGCTATCGGCGTGACGTCATTAGCAGTGTAAATAAACACTGGAGATTAACTTTCTTCCTTTACTGAGATTTATTGTTTACACTGCGAGTGATGTCACAAGCATGGCGGCAGCGCCGAGACGGCCGTGACCGTGTTTTCGCGGGGATATTTGAAACTTAAATTGAAAAGTCTTTTTTACATAATATTTGTTTGCAAAATTTTTTTTTCCAATTTTTTATGGGTTTTTATGTCTTACGAATTCATATAAAAAGCTTTTTGACATAGGCCGTAATACCCTATTCCTATTTGTGTATACATGTTTGTGTACATTTTTTGTGTGCGTTTTCCCGATCTTCCTGTTTTCTTCCAATAGGAACTGATTGTTTTTGAGGTGAACCTAGATCGCGAGATACGAAGGACAGAATGTGCAACAAACTTGCAAAGCGGGTTTATCGATTCGAGGTTACAAACATGTAGCGAATTGGGAATTTTTGCACCCCACATCACAACAGTACCTCGTACCACCCATTTTTTTCTTTTTTTTCAGAGCACTTTTTAACGTGTTTTTAACTGATTGAATAACGTAAACCGTACAGCTGATCGCACTCAGACGCCTGAATCTGCCACTATGCCGAGCCACTAGCGGTTTCAAAGAGGCCTAAGTACCTATACAATTTTTTGATCCATTGACTCTTGACTATAGCTCATTAATTTCTTCTTCTATATTTTTCTTCTTTTATGGCTTTTTTGAAGTGAAAACTTCTTTAAGCGCGTCAATTCAAAGTGAAATTTTTTTAACAATTATTTAATTTGAAATTCCTAATGACTAAAAAAACTAATGTACCACAAAATATGATGTAAAATCTAAATTAATTACCGGCAAACTTAAGTGATTTTAAAGCTCCGTGTTATGTCTTGCCGGGAAGTTTACGTAAATTCACACTACCTATTCCAATCCTTATAATATTCACACTACCTATTCCGATCCTTATAATCATAACATATTATTACACAAACTCGTTTTATCGATTTAAATCTCATCTGTGAACAAATGTCCACATATCACTGAACACAGTCGCGGGAACGGTCATTGTGTAAGTTTGTCAGTAGTGGAATGCTTTCAGCACGTAATTCAGTCAAACGCGTTATTTATGACTACCTATCCAAATTACTTTATCGTATACCTACCGTAAGCATGAATACTATCGTCAGAGTATTCGTACAGTAAACGTCAGTTCTAAGTATGGCATTTAAACTTGACTGTCAAAACTAAGTTCATGCTCGAGGCAGTGTTGTCCCTGTGCTTTTAGTAATGAAATACAATGTTCAACTTATCTATAGACCATGCTCCTTTACGTTTGTATAGTCGTACCTGCATTAACTAGAGCTTTCGTTGATCTATCGCTTCTTAATGCCGCTTTATTATTTATTAGACTGCCACCTGCAGTACTGTTGGTGCTACCCTGAAAGTCCATAGCACAACACATATTCTGAAAAGATCCAGCTGTTAGTATTTCAGATCATGTTGCTCAACGATACTTATATAAATTCCATTTATCATTTTGATGTAACCTAAATCGAAGCTAAATTGGAAAAGACCCTAAGAAGTGAGTTGAAAATTCGTTTTGTGATTATATTGTAACTGATAGACAATAAAAGCTTTTGATTATGACCTAATTGTTATCCTCCCAATATTTCTTATGCATTAAGAATATTTAGAACATTTCTACGTGTAGGTATGTATTTAAAAACCAAATTATTTAATGCAAACTTCAATACTCAATAAACGTCGACATATTGTATGTCCAACACATATACTACAACGTTGCAGGTCCACATACAAGTTCACGTCACTAGGGATTTTTTTGCGGATTACTTATTAAGTAATAAGAGAAATTTATGTCTATCCACATTATCGCTATCATCACTACCTACAAAATGCAAAAAAGAAGAGAAAAAAGGGGAAAAATAATACACAAGCAAACGAAATTGAGAAAAGGTGTAAAAAAAACATATTAATAAAATAAAAATATCCATAGAAAAACTCGAATTATAACGCTACGCATATTCTGAAAGGTCCCAGTTGTATTTCAAATTCTAGTCTACTCAATGATATTAAAACAAAACTTGTCATTTGAAGAAGAAAAGGAAAAGAAGAAGAAGAAAAACCGTTTATTCGCATCCGTAAAATACTATAGGTACATACAAATGAAAAAGAAAAAAATAATGCTTTAAACTAATTCTAAAATAAACTTCGGAGAAATAAGTTGAGAATACGGGACAGACAGATTTAACGTATAGGCCGTGTTCGTTTTTATTAAAATAAAAATAATTTAATAAGGACACGTAAATTCGTGTTATTGATTCACAGTTCATTTGTGAACAAACGTCGACACATTACTTAGTCACATGTCGACGCGACGCAAATATACCAATGGCCGCAGAAGTTGCGGGTACAGTCACATGGTCTGCGTTCGTCAGTAGTGGAATGCTTTCAGCGTGTAATTCAGTTAAACGTAATTTATGACCATCCAAATTACTGCCCATCACTACTGCTGCCTATGTTATGTGATACTTTACTACGCATTATTTGGGCTCAGAACGCATAATAAGGTAGCACGTAATAACCTCAATATCTTTTACAAATATGTATAAATAATACTCGCAGCTTCTTAAATAAAATAGTGTAGGTAGGTATTAAGTATTTATTACCTATTTATTTAAGATCGATTCGATCGATTATCGCGGATGCAACATTTTGACGCATATAAAGATTTATTAAAGTAAAATAAAAACACAAAAACAAATTCTGTTTCATCAAACCACAAGGAGAAAAATTAACACATGTACTTACAATTAGTACCTAGGTACAATTAGTACCTAGGTAGGAGATGTCTCCCACAGATAAAGTATCTCCAGCAACTACACTACCCCGAAATACAGGATGTAAAGAACATCCTGTTCATGATGGGTTAGAAGAGTGACGGTGAATGAAGGGTATTTATTTACCATCGCTCTTTTCACTCAACCCGAGCTGCAATAGTTATACCACCTACAACTATTAGACTTGCTGCTAAATTCTCTCAGATATATCAGTTTTATTTAATTCTATTTACATTATTGTCTTTCCTGAATACAGTGCGTTTCATGTATGAATGTGTTGTGTAACATTGGACAACAGTCATGTGTCGTTCAGGAATGAATGCTTCAATTGAAGTACTTCACTTTTTCCCGTCCTTCCTTCACTACTTCAGTTACAATTCATCTCGTTCATTTAGTCCAATTGCTTCGCGAACGAAACTAACCGAAGAAGCTCGACAGACGACGACGCGTGGCGTGCGCATATACTCACGCACACATACACATACTCACGCTCGGAGACATAAAAGAGAAAACAATCTTAAACCATCAAGTAAAGCACCAATGATCAAATTACAAATACTCTTATACGAACACTATTACATCTAAATACGTTGTCGTTAGAAGTTCTAGGAAACGTTTCAATATTATGAGTTTTATGTTAACTATTTACAGACTATTTTGGCTTGATTATAAATATAAATGATATTTTCTTTCATTTTTAAATTTAAATAGGTAACGTCTCTGAGGATCGTAAGAAATCTAAGGTACGATTTTACGGAGGGTATATTATACGGTATTTCAAAATATTGAACAAAAATAACATTATATGTCATTATACGTTTGGAAAGCGACCATAATTTATTACTAGATATTTGATAAAACAAACGCACTTAGTTTAATTTTATTGTTTTAGTCCTTTTAATTTTTTTTGTCTTTTTATCCTATATCTAATAATCTCAAAAAATTCAAAAGACTAATAGAGATAAACGTTACGATACACGAGTTCATTATGGGGTATTTCATAATAATTTATCGAACATTTCATTAGAACTACTATATCGTAATGAACTAGTGAAGGAAGTGAACTAACTGAAGTAAAAGAAATAGTATGGAGTGTTGAAGTAAGAAATAGGAAAGGATAACCTATCGTTTGTGAATGGTGAACTACATTGAACTACTGGACTAAAAGAGTGATATACTTCACAGTGAAGGAAAGATATGTTTCGTTCTTTTCTTTTAAGTGACACATTTTGCTCATGGCTATTGGACAATGTTACAACCACTGTTTAGCCATCGAAATTTCTATCGGTTTCACCGTATTATGGAAATTAGCACTGTGGTTATGCCTGTCGACACTGAGTCGATTGTTCAAAATGTGAGAGCTTATCCGAATTTCCGCTGTAATTCTAATGTTACTACGTGTGAGCTATGGTTTTAACATTAAACACTTTCATATGATTTGAAGTTCAACGATATCCGACTTTATTCGTATTTCCGAAACAATATCTAACTATATAATAAGTACCTACCAACTAAACTATAACTAAATAAGAAGTATCAACCTATAAAAACACTCGTAAAACTTTAAATTTGCATCTACATAATATGCAGATTTTTTAAAATCTTTAATAATGTTAAAAAAAGGTTCTGCTTGACTTATTCCGTTCATGAGAAATACAATCTAAGTAGGTGTTGTTCTAATTCGTCACCGCCCCCAAGTAACCTCGATAAAGTAACAGAGCAGTAACACAAATTCCTTAATTTACTTTGTTGGGTATAATGAAACATCCAAAATATACACAGATAAATTTTAAGAATATTTCAGTCTAAATTCAGAGCATGTTATAAAGTAATCAAGGAACAAAATAATCAAGAACGATTAAATCAATAATATTCAACCTTTACTGATATATATAATTATATAAAATAAAGAAATCTAATTATTTAAAAAAATTGTATAGAAACTACATCATAAGTATGTACCTAAATTGGTACTATAGAGGTAATGTAATTTTCCAAAGTAAAAGAAAATTATCTACATATTTATCATGCTTAAGATTGCATTACATCAAAAATTATGTACCTACCAAAATAAAATCACATTTACTTTAATTTTCAGAAAATGCATAATAGCTTAGGATACTTAGGTGTAATCCTCCCTATTTGCCTAAATAGGTACCTACTGTTATTAAAGGCACTGTTAGATATGAGAGAAAAGTGTCATCGAAATATACTGAAATCGTAATCTTGAATTGAATTTGTGTATTTTAAAAGTGAAAGGTTTATAAAATGCTGAAGGTCTATAATAGGTGTTAGGTGATCAGAAAAGTGCCCATTTCAACTTAAATATTACCTACTTACAACGTTACGTAAACGTTAAATTAGTTTTAAAAACTCTATCACAACTGCGACTTAATTATGTTATTAATGTAAGTAAGTACCTATAAAATATAATTCAAATGTATGTCGTATCTTCCTTTGTAATACCTATATAAATGAGTAGCAAGCGAGATGCAGGCTGACGTAAGTAAGTAGTCACTGCAACCCATACGCTGACATCCGCGTTTCAAATAGGTGGGATAGAATAAAAACCCTGCCTTAGGTTAAACCACTATACGAGGAAAACTCGTACTACGTTACTATTATCTCTTTTGTACTACTACATTACTTCGTAGACATATCTTCTGTCTTAGACTTCGTAGAGGTTGTACTACGAGTACCTACAAAAACTTGAACAACACAACTTACCTACTGAAATACCTTAAAAAAATAAATCATGTTCACGTGTATAACTGACCGTTTCATTTTCTACTTACTCGTAAGTAGAACCTATTTAATAAATTCTCTACATTTTTTGTAACTCATTTTTTCTACATTCAACAAGTTAAAAGTAACTTTAAAGTAAAATCGTGGTTTCCACAAACAAAATATAGCAGTGATAAACCAAAACTTACCTGAATTAGTAAGGGAGTTATCGCTGAGTCCAGTAGAAGTGTCGACATCAGCATGAGCGTCAGCTGCCGCGGCCACCAGCAGTGCGCATGCCCACGCGCAGCCCGTCACCGTCATTCGGACGAGGTGCGCGCCTCCCCAATCTCTACGATCTCGACGCTGACCCATCTCACATCACCAATTAAAACTTCTGTCCAAAATATTTAAATCACATAAAAGTTTAAAATGTTTCTTCTTGAATTCCAAAGTTCATCAAACTTTTAAAAGTTGGGTTACAGTCAACAAAAAAACTTTCGATAACGGATAGTTAAATAAAAAGTTATTATCATAACTATTAAGGATTTGACGAAGTATTTTGCGAGACGAAGACTCACGTCGGCGCTAAGTAAAGCCGTTTGACAGACGAGATAGTTGCAGCGTGGTCGCGGCAGTACTGGCCGCGGGTCCATTGCGGCCACGACCGGCTCCTTCGGAGTCACATCGTCTCACACCCGGCAGCGAGGAGGGCCGCTGCGCGCGCACTCTCTTCGCCAACCAATCGTGCAGCGGGGGAGGGACCGCGCGTAAGACGCACGGAAGTATATGCGAAGGCCTATGTACAGTGATGATAGCGGACAGGTGGTTTCACGGTCGTAATTAGGCGTTTGATAAGTTATTGCCAGGTACGTAAAAATGGTAAAATCCTTAAGTGATTAAGATAAGGTACTACCGAGATTTCCTTTACGGCTAAGTACGTACTTACACAGGCACTAACCGTTTAGAGCCGTTTCTTTATCGTGGGAACTTTCAATGAAAATTTAAATTCGCGCTACGAATGCGTAGCTTTCAATCCTGACCTTTAACAAGCGGGCTACGAGTTGGGGCTACAAGTCAACTATAACAAAGTCGACATTGTGTGTGTTTACAACTATTAGAACCCAAAATTAAGGATATTATAATTTTTTAACGAATTTGTAGAGAGACATAGCGTGACTATCACAAGATTTAGATCAGGTTGAATTACTTAATAATCATACTAAGTACCATCTACTTAATTCCTATAATCAAAGCTTCAGCTAATGGCTGAAAATACATATCACATATTATAACTGTTACTTATCTTATAGCTTATCTTTAACGTTTCTTTTAGAATTTTATACAAAACCGTTGTGTAAATATTGATCTTTTTCATATTGGTCAATGGTCACTAGTATTTTTTTACTTTTTCTTTTTTGCGGTGCTTGAGTTTGACTCTAGGTCTGTTCTCGTGAAGGGCATGTCGAAAAGACATATCATCGCTAAGGGTGACAGTAAGTCTGGTAGGTATTTTGTATTTTTCCTAAAAAATAGTTTATGTAAGTAGTTAGTTCATGTATGAATGTATCTAATAAGTAATTAGATACATTCATACATCAGGTAATGCTGCCATTATTCTGGGCACCACGCCAATACAAGCGGGGTTACTGCACTGCATACTCAAGTTGTAATCGCACAAGCTCACCATCTGCGGAATCTGCGGCGAATAACATTTTTCTTCCGCGCCAGGGTGTCAACATGGGGTCTCCCCTGATACAGATGCTTAGGTACTCGACGGCTTGGTGGCTAGAGTCCATTGATATTTTTACAGCTGTAAAAAGTATGTATTGAAATGTATTCCTCCTAGTAATTTTTATAAGGTCCTTTTTTAAATAATTAACCATAAATATTTTTATGGAAAGGTAATGCCATAGGTCAGTCTGTTTTGACATCTTTCTACCCATACTAATGGCAGCTCGATACGATTACACGCTTATAGTAGTACAAAGTAGATGTAAAAGAAAAAAGGATGAAGCAAGATCGATTAGTTCGCTAGGTACCTACCATTTGAGATTCCATATTGGGGCCTAGGATCGTTAAAAAAATCAGTTCGATATCTTTCATGCTAAGTACTGTGTCCACAGATGTGGTCCACAGTTTCTGTGTCCACAGATACTCACAAATAAATGAAAGAAATCCATGCGATGTTTTTAATGTTATAATATTCTAAATGGACTATTCCAAAGAATATGCAGTAAAAATATAAGTAGCTGTTTCAATTTCCTTCCTTCCTTCCTTTCAGCCCTTGGTAGTCCACTGCTAGACATGGGCCTCCTCCAATCGACGCCACTCCACCCGGTCCTGTGCCCTCTGAATCCAACGGTTTCCCGGTGTTTCAATTTATTGTCAAGTAATCTAAAGTTGAGCGGTGATAGCCCAGTGGCTTAGAATTCGACCTCGAATCGAGGGGTCCGGGTTCGAATCCCAGTGGCACGCACCAATGACTTTGTAAAAAAGTTATGTGCGATTTATAAAATTAAATATCACCTGCTGTTACGGTGAAGGAAAGCATCGTGAGGAAACCTGCATTCCTAAGAGTTCCCAAAAAAAAAATGTTATCAAAGGCATGTGAAGTCCACCAACCCGCAGTAGGCCAGCGTGGTGGACTAAGGCCTACATCCCTCTCATTGTGAGAGGAGACCCGACCCTGTAGTGGGTCATTAATGGGTTACTGACAATCTAAAGTTAAATTTTAATAATGAAATTTGGTATTTTTCTCTTTGTCTTCAATTTTGATCGGACTTGGTGAAAAAAAATCTTAGGTAAGTGGCTAAGCTGTTAATAAATTGGCCTTTAACTAAGATTTAAAAATGATACCTACTCTTATGAAATAAGTACAAGGTTATTGCTATTAAGTAATTAATATACAGAATGAGACCTAAAAAATTGAAAGTTCGTTAATTTCATATCAGAACTGAATCTCATGATAGTCTTTATAAAAGAATATTTTATATGGTTATTTGAGCGGTCGTAAACGTAGTAAAAAGTCGTAGAACAAAAGTTGTTGCTTATGGTGTTAGCTACCTAGTGCTGCGAGGCTGCTGGTGTTTTACGACTAACTCTGTATATGACATGGGATTATTAAAAAAGCATTGAGATCTCCTTGCTCCTTAAGGCTGCAAGTACCTACTGGCGACTGCCCCGATTTTGCTTGTGTCAAAAAGTTAAATTACCACATACCATACGCTAGCTACGGAGGGTCTTTGTAAATTAGGTATACCTATACCTCCTAGTCAAACCGGCAGGCGTCGCCCTGCCCTTAATTTAGACTCCCAAAGTTACCGAGAGATACCTTTCCTTTTTCTCCCTTAAAATCAGAATTTTCAAAAACTGCTTAACGGGTGCTTAGGTACGTACGGATGACTTTTAGTGGCGAATTAAATGCGCGTTTCCGTGCTTCGGAGGACACGTTGAACCGTCGATCTCGGTTGTTTTCGATACGATAGTACCTAATCCTTTAACCTTTTCTGAGGCCTTATGGGCGATTTGAAAACATCTGACTTAGGTTGGCAACTAGCAGGTTTCTCCACCAATCCGCATTGAGACCACATAGAGACCCGTTCCGAATGGTGGGCCATAAAACGGTTACATTCGCAGCATTCGCGATCTTAAGAATTTTTAAGAATTTTTATATACTTTGACATTATTGAAGTTTTCGTTGGGATCCTTAATGCCTACTACCATCTCCGCGCATGAGTCATCAGCACAACGGCGCGTTTACGGGAAATTATGATTAATAAAATCATCGATTGAGGATCTTTCTTACCCATAGGTTAACGGTATTTTGTCAGTATTAGTAGTAACAGTCTAAAGTTAATAATTCTTTATAGAAGCAGAGATTTCTAAGTAAATGTGCGTAAAAACTACGTACGGCAAACCCTCGGCGCACTGTCGTGCGTATTGTCGCGCGTATGGTGACGGGGTTGCCGCGCGCGGCATTTCAAATATTGCCGCGCTCGCACGTGCTGCGTCGGTTTTTTAGAATGCATCAAAGGAACGCCACAGAGTACTTTATATAAGGAACGCGGACGCCCAATTGGAAATGTTGCCGATTTTGTAAGTTGTCTCGCGCGGCAATTCATTATGTCAATGGTCAACAAAAGCAATTGCATAAGTCCGCCGCGGGTTGTTTAAGCTTAAGCGCTTGCCACGAGCGGTAGCCGCGGTCTGTCCACATTTATGTATTGGTTCGAGACCGAACTTTGGCTAGTGCAGCTGCCGCGCTTGGTTTATAAGCAGCTAAAAGCCCGCTACAGACCTTCAGTTTTAACTGTACAGTCGAATTGTGCAGTTAAAACGTACGTGTGTAGGCAAAACTGAGAACTGCGCAGTTGAACTGACGATCTAATCAAAATATCATTAGATAAAACTGTGCAGTTAAAACTGAAGGTCTGTAGCGGGCTTAACAGTAGTATTTATAGGCTTAGTAACAATGAAGGGAGTTATAGGAGTATGATTGGGTTGTGCAAGTTTGCATTATAAAAGATGGAATTTAAAACAGAGTAGTTCTAATGTATATGTTAGTTCTAAGTTTATGGTTACCTATCTATCAATGGTGAGAATGTGTGAGAGAAGTGTTAATCCACTTTTCAATCGAGCACTCTTTCAACTCACAACTTCCAACTTTTAATCAAATAAAACAACAATTTTATTGCATTAACGTTTATTTTATTGCATGTTTAAACAGTTATTATTAGATAATATTAATTAAAAAATAATTCTAACTTAACTAAATTATTCTAATAGTTGCTGACTTTTACCCACCCTTTTTCCATTTTTCACCAGGAGTGTATTCGGTCATAGGCCTTCCTGATATGCCACATGTTCCAATACCCACTCTACCTGATAGGTTATCTGGTGATGCAAATATACTTTTAGACCTGATTCCTGCTTTTTTTGTAGCTTTAGAATGAAAAGACAACCATTTATTTTTTTCACTTTCTCTTTCTTCTTCTATTTGTTTGAATCTCTGTTGTTTTTTTTGCTTTTTCTTTTTTAGGTACTCCCTATTATAACCTTTGCCATGCCTGGAAATTATAAAACAATATTTTATTACATGTGAATTATGTGAACAAATAAATTATACAAGAGATTCTATCAAAAAATCAATTGTCACTTTGATGAATATAATAAGTTTACCCTAAACATTCATTAAATTATTATAAATCTTCAGAAGAATTGAAGGCCTCCTCATAGTCCACATAAGCCATGCATAGCAGCAGATCATACTGCCAGGTCTTCTAGCAGGCATGTGCATACCATAGTAGAAAAGGTAGGTAGTGCCTACTGTTACGCTAGCCTCTGGCTTCCAGCCTCGCTTTACATATTATTTTTCTATTATTATTTGACAAGGTAATTGCTACCAATTGTTATTATAGGTCAACAAAAATTTAGATGTACCTATGACTAGATAGATCTTCAGTGCCTACCTCCATGCACTCCACTGTCTTCAGTATAAAGTTATAAACTGCCACAGCATGTTCATGTAGTATAAATATAATAAAAACAGGGTACAAATTTAAGCAGGGTATATGTAAAAGAGTAACGTAATGTATCTGCCATGTTAGTCTGTGTGTTTGATGTGATCGATAACTCTAGCTAATCATTTTTTTTAGATTTTAAACCAATGGTTGTAAGAAAAAAGTTTGTGTGTTATTCACTAATGCCTAGTCTAAATACAGTATGTATTTCAAAACTTTTCACATTTAAAAAATAAATAGAATCACCCTTAGACTAAATATTTCAACATACAAGCCTAAATTTTGGTTTTAAAGAACAGTTTTACTTGCAGCTTGTGAGCACTGGTTATCTATTAAGCAAAACTAGTCTTATCTAAAGAATCATGGCAAAATTAAGGATACATGACGAAAATAATAGATGGCAAAATTGAGGTATAGCAATGTTACACCGTCATGTTTTTCCAACCAGCCATTAAGTTTTGTTTTACTCACCTGTCGCTCAGGGCCTTAATATATAGATGATTTCTTATTTCAAGGTTAATTTGCTTTAGAATGCTTGTTACTCATGCACACTAAAATTACTGAGCAGTTTTAGATGAAATGTATGTGCATACTTTGAAACCAGGATTAACTAGAATACCTTTCATGACTCTCTAGGCCAAGTTCTTAAATCCATGTGGACGATGCCACGGGCATAGTCTAGTCTAGTTGAATATAATATGTCTAAAATTTAGAACCTAGGAAATTTTACAATGATGGGAGAAAAACAGTCCCTTTTTTCTTGATTTTGATTTTTATGTTTTCTTAGGGTGAATAAATAAAGGCATAATGAATAGAGGTATAAATAAAGGACAGGGTGATGCTGGGCTGCTAGGTCAACAACTAATGACAGTAGCCAACTCAACAAAATTAAAATTGTCAAAGTGATGTAATTATTTATCACTTGGATATTGTTAAGTATTAAATATTTAAAAGTTGAAAACCCTTAACTAAACAAGACAAGTTTTTATAATTTAATTAGGACCACTTACTTTCCCTCTTCACCATTTAAAGGTCTCTTCACTCCTCCAGCTACTGTCTTCACATCTTGTAAGGACACCACCTCTAATGTGGTGTAACCATCAAATTTAACTTTCAATATGTCTTCCCCTACTTCCTCCACCACAGCATCGTAGAACCTGAAGGTAAATCATTAATACTAGTTTAATTACATTATAATTATACCTCAGCCAACCATAAATATTGATACTTTTGAAAGGGAACCATGACTGCATCATTATTGTGCCATTACAGCTTGCAAATCAAATCACACAATAAACTCCTGTTGTCACCCCCGAGGCTCAAGCTCTTAAAGTGACTGCTCCACACTAAGCATGATTCTTTTGAAGCCCTTGAAACATTGGTCCACACATGATTATTGTTTTGGATAAAGACAAATACTATATTGTTTTTTATAAATAACATTGTCTTCTGATAAACAAATGAAGTCCCTGTCCTTTCCTAGGTTTTCAACTCCATACTCCCTCCAAATGTTAAATTTAACATCAGTCATAATTGAGTAAAACAATTCATTATACAGTAGCAACAGTTATAAGTATTCAAAAATATAGGTTAAAATAATGATATTATACCTATGAATTATAACTTGTCATAATGTATAAATTCGTATTTACTAGTAAAATTATTATATATCCTCTTTAATCACAACATAAGTATCATAATAATTTGTTTAACAGTGAGATCCAACTTACATGCCATCAGCTCTCCATTTTGCTAGGCACTTGTCACCCACATGCCACTTGGAAGAAGAACTTTCAGAGACATCACCTTCCTCCGCGGCCAGCAGGGAAGCTGTAACATCATCATTATTACTAGAACTATGAACGTTATTTAATTTCGTTTCACCCTCTTGAGTTTTAATTAGATCTTGTGTCAACTCAATTACTTCTTCTAAATCTGCTTTCAATTTCAGAAGCTCTTCGTTGTCGGGATCAGTCAGTAATGCTGCCTCCACCTGAAACCAAGCACACATTAAAAGCTGTTCGCCATCATCAACTATTGCTGACTGATCTAAACATCATAAAATACAACCTGCTGCAACTGCAATTTATAATTTCTGAGATCTTCCGCCATAATTTAATATAATAGCAAAGAGGTAACTTCCATAAATGTCCTTAATCTCCCTAAATCCTCAAATTAAAAAAACAGCTCTCAAAAATCTCTGAGGCCCTGTTGGAAGCAAAAAATTCACAATTTATCACACAACCACACAACATAAATTCAATAAATTGACTCGTCGTAGTGCTTTGCTCCGGAGCCGAAATCACCGGAGAAAAACCGGAGATTGGCAAAACCGGTGAATTCCGGTTTTTATTAAAATCACCGGAGAAAAAATTGCAGTATTTTTCCGAATAGTACCTACCGAAAATTTAATCATTTTATTTAAAACTTAAGAGTACATTAAATAGTCCAGTTACGTCATGTCTCATGCACGTTTTCTATGCAAAATGGCAACATTTTACATTATATTGCCTGTGGTATTGCTAGGGACGTCAGACCGTTAGTTACTTATTATTACATTACGAAATATCGATACAGCAGTATATCGTGTATCAATATTTAATACGATATTTTATTGATTATAATTTATAGGATACGCTTCAATACAAAATATTAACATAAAAATATCGCATTAATGTAAAGTATCAAACTTTATCAACATTTTTTATATAATTTCCAAAAACTAATTTTCCAATAAATAATTGCTGTTGGTGATGAGAGATATCACTGCGCTTTGGATCTCTGGACTTTGCGTTGCCGTCAAATATGATTAACGTTAGTTACGATACGATATATTATGTTGATACAAGAAGAAGAGTTAAATTATCGCAAATCGAGTCTCGATTCAAACGTACTCGATACCGTTACGATGCGATATATGGATACATAGTTACATTAGTTACCTATTGTAACTTATTATCTTTTATTAAACATTTTTAATAACAACAATCAATTGATTTTTATTGAAATTAAATTAGGTGGTAAAATCTCCGGAGAATCTCCGGTTATTTGTCAAAACCGGTGAAAAAATACCGGAGGCAATATTTTTCTCCGGTGCAAACCACTAACTCGTCGTCGTTTGACTTTGACTTCCACAAATGTCATTTCTAGTTAAAGGATAGAATAAAAATTGTACAGATAATAAAAAAACTTTATGGTAGCGCCACATTCGTCTTTGACCTGCCACGTCCACGTTATCGTTATTATTATCTCGAAATTTGTATTATTGCGTGTATGAATGAATATGAATACTCAAAAACTACTATGCCGATTTCAAAAATTCATTCACCATTAAAAATCTACATTCACCCTGAGTAACATAATTATGCTATATTTATTGCTAGAAAATATTAGGGATCCTTACTAAAACTTAAATAACGTAACCCATGGTGTAAAAAAGTGCCCTAAAACCATAAAACGTATTTCGTCGCATGCGCTGCGGAAACTATTAATTATAGAACAAAATTATGTTCTACAATATTAAATAAATTGTCGCGTGAAGAATTGAAGAATTGTTGCGTGCAATAGCGTTGATCCATTTTAGCCTCATATCAACAACATCGGTAGGATATCTAAAAATGAAAAAATAAAACAACCGCACGCGGATATTTATTAGAATATGGCTATCACATAAGTATTTAGCCAGTGTCAAAGTTAAAGACAACAATTCATATAAATTCTTGTAGATTGTAGCAACGTTGTACGTTGTACTTTGATGGTAGTGGTACACCGTACAATAATTTGATAGAAGAATCGTTGATACCACGTGGAAACCACTTGTAAGAATTGCTATATGTAAAATTTGCTAAAATTGCTAAAAATAACTGCTATATGAAATAGTAGTCGTTTTCTTATCACTGTCCATTAATTTATAAGTCATTTGCTGCATAAAAATAACCAAATTGTACTTCAAACACCTAAATACACAGAAATACTAAAACAAACTAAATCACAATCGCCATCTTCGAATATCACAAATCAAATTTTATCGATAGTTTATTTTTGGCAGCAGATTATTTACAGATAGTTTATTTTTTCATCTCCCTCGATAACTTATATGGCAAAACATCGATTGGGGGTTCAGCTAGTAAAAAATAAAAATCCGCGTTTTTATGATTAAATGTTTTATTACAAAAATAGGTAAGTATAATAAAATTATATTGCAGTCACGGTTAAAACAGGACTAAAATTAGATAAATAATAAAAACATTTACAGCGATGCAATAATATAAAAAGAATATAGGTATTACACATACATTCATCAATCTGTCAATTACAGATTGATGAATGTATGTGTAATACCTATAGTATTACGTACCTACAAGGATGGAAGCTCACACTCTCTAAGGGTATTTTCACATAATAATCACAAGCTCTCCGGTTAATGCCTACTTCTGCTGTGTGCAATGAATTTATTTTTTTTAAATAAATAACAATTTTAAAATCTACAGTTTCCACTTTATTTTTTATGATTTAATTTCAATACTTTAAAAATAATCATGTGATAGAGCAAGCCTTTATGATCATATTTTCACTGACACGCCAATAAATTTAAAAGGCATTGGAAAGGAGCTTTAAGTGATTTCGAACAGGAATTATTTTGTCCAATTTTCATCCTACAATCTGTCTGTGGCATGTCCGTAGAATGAAATATTAATCCATTTCAATAATAAATATTGTCTTGAGAATAAGCAACTAACCTACTTTATTTTTACCTAGTTATAAACTCAATAATATTGATATACGTACAAGTTCATCAGTTAATATTTCACTTTTACATGAAATATCGAGTATATTTCATGTAAAAGTGAAATATCAGCATCGTAAATAGTACGTAAATGGAATCATAGTACGTAAATTGTACAAAGGTAGAAAATTAGTGCAAGTTGAACTTGCAAAACAGAATTTCATACATACCTAATCAAATAACTACTATAATACTTATTGATCAAGACACCTTATGTAAAGAACCACTTAACTTGAAAGGTTTATTTGTAGATTTAAGTGGTGTTTTAAATTAGGTATGTCTCAAATAGCGATAATATACATAAGTGCTTATAGAGATTATACTAGATGCTGATATCACCGCACAAAGCCCTTAAATAGCAACTTTAATAAAATAAATTTTTATCCGTAGTGTTACATAATAAAACATATACACCTAAATAAATTACTTATATTAAATGTATTATTTATACATTACCAATATCAAAAGAAATTACAGTCACAATACCAGTACAAAAATTATATAAGCCACATTATAATTAGAGATGTGCCGGATGGTTAAAAATGTAAATGGAATCACAATGTAACGTAAAAAGGAATCATGTGATTATGAAACTAACTACATTTATTCATGAGTTTAATGAATATCACTAGTTTAATGAACTCAATATATCGCAAGCTCGAAAGTCAGTAAACATAAAAATTTAAACGGAAAAGCTTTCTTTCATTGCGTGCTTGTTTGGTATGTAAATTTATCAGATGGGGAAAGCTAAGCTTACTACGCGTTCATAATTATGTCTTACTATACCGTGGTCGCGATCCACGAAAAAATTCATACATCTACCCGAATCTACCTATCTCTGTCACTCCCGCGTAAATATAGTGCTTCACACTCGCACAGTAGCAATGCCGGACGGTAAAGTTTGATTTTATTATACGCATGTGATTTTCGCTTGCTTTGTCACGACACGAATTTTAGATACAAGAGTCAAATTATTTTGTGTAAACTCCGTAAACGTATGTAGCTATCGAGTCAAATGCGAGAATATTACATGAGAAAATTAGCAGCGCCTCTTGTAGGTATTATGTTGATAGCACTGTACATTACCATTCGGTGTTTTGTCAAAAATACACAAATAATCAAAGTATAATAATTCAATTATGTAAGTAAACTCTTTTTTCTTTTTAACGTTTTGATATTTCTTAAAACTCCCACTTGTACAAAATGTTTGCTACAACTGACAATAGGCGACGAAGTCATTGGACGAAATTCTTTTTGGTTCGCGTTCTGTATTTATTTTGTAAGCCAAGACACAATATGTTTGTTTCTTACTCGTAGTTATTGTGTCTAAAAGGCATCCACTCTTGACCGTACAGTAAATACGTTTAGCAATGAAGGATATGGTTACGTAGTAACATTGACAAGATGACTTTGGAGAGCTGTGGATTGGTGATAGCGGCGACGCGACGCGAAGTCTTCGTTGTCATCGTTTAACCTCTCTTGCTCCATAGTGATATCTGCGTGTACGGGCGTCACAACCAACTGCTCGTACTCCAATGGTCTTTTCCTGTAATATGTTTTTATACTAACCGTAGATTAAGCAAATATATCATAAGTAATATTAGATAGTAATATTGGCTCAGGCATTTATCAATATAATAATATATTGGCTTTGGCTTTTTATTTTACAGTTTTGCAGAAATTACAACGTGACTGAGGTGTACATATTCTTTGGCGACACAGAAATGACTAACTGGCAAAATTTCTTTTAATTCTTGGGCGAAATTCGATCGCGGTATTGTACCCACAACGATAGCGAAATTCGCTCTGATATTACCGCCTCGTCAGCGAATACCACTTAGGTCTGAATAGGCCTTAAGGCATCTATATGATTTCACGTAGGATTTAAATACCCTACGAAAGCTGAAAAGGATAGATAATTTTAATCAATAATGCTGCAATAATCGTTGAACATATTAAGCCTGCATACTCTTTTGAGGCTCTTTGATTTAGGAAGATCTACAGCCAAAACAGGCGAAACCCCCATAGCAGTTTCAGATATTAATGACTTCGTGATTTGAATACCGGTGGAGCCATTTCCTGAGTACAGACACAGAATACATAATAGTACAAGTACAGAAGGCCCACTTCGAAAAGTCATTTAAAGAAATATAGACGACACGATTAAGTTCAATTCAGATCGCGCAGCGCTTATCACCTACGCTGATAGACTACTTGCATCTCTTTCTAGTGCGTGAATGTTACTTTTTCTGACGAAAAACGGGGTTGTGATCTCTTAAAAAAATAAATGAATCTAAATCGCTATCTTTGTTTAGACAATTAAACACTGCACAGTATCTTTTTCTCCATGTTTTAAACAATGTAACGAACAAACGAAGTACCTACAGAATCAAAGGAAAAACGGAACAAACCTTACGCGTACCGCGTACCTACGTCACTCACAGCTCGCGCGTGAGGCCCCACTGACTTGCCGTTTTGGAGGGACCGCTGTAGCATAGGTATATTTTTGAACATGTTAATAATATAAGTGTGATTCCAAAATTTACCCAATCGCCTGAAGGAAGGATATCTTCAGCCAATGGAAGAACCGGAACTCGGAGGCTCGGCCGGGCTTGACCGCAGGATTAGCGGCGCCAATGTAGAGCCAAAGTAGCCACAAGATGGACAGGCATCCCAATGCGTATATCCAGTCTACAAGGAACATCAATACCAATTTCACTGCCACCTGAAAATAGTTTACACATGTTTTAACATTATGGGCAAAATTTTGAGTCACAGGCATTTTAAAATATTTTTTATAACCTAAACCTCGCGATCTTTCTCGTTAGGGCATTAAACTAGTATTGAGTGTGTGAAAATCTAACATGTGTCAAATATTCCCAGTGGCACCATCCATTTAGGGTTGAAGGTGAGGGTCATTGTGTTGGGGCGGAAGGAAATCCTAAGGAATCCCCCTTTTTATTCTCCTTGGTTTGCAGGTGACCATCAGGCCATATGGGCCACGTTTTTGGGATGGTTTTAGTTTTTTTTAATAAATTACCCCTCAAAAAACTGGTTTTACATTAATCTCAGGCAAGCAAGTAAAAACCAATAAACCTAAAAATCATTCTTTTAGATGTTAATAGGATAGGAACATAAGGCAGTTTGGCTGGCTTTGATTTTATAATCATAATGTGGACCTAGCCAGCCAAACAATAAAAAATTAAAACAAAACATCATTGCTTTATGATGGTTATAGGAGTTTTTAGTAACCCCCCTGGCCTGGCTACACTGGGAAGAAAATACATGAAATTCAAACATGTGACAAGTTGCTTGTCAACTCCGGACACAAAATTTCTTTTCCCTTTATTGAGACTATAATTATGTGTCCTAGAAATTTTGGCTCTACTATACAATATGATATTGCTTATCCCAGCCAATTCTATACCATGCTGTGCTCCATCGCCTGGGTTTTGCCTAAATCATAGCTCTAACAAGCCTAGGATATTTATAAAGTGTTCTACACACCCCAGCCAATGACAGCCATCTGTTACACAAGTGCGAGTACCAATTCTTATTCTTTGAATGAACGCTAACGCTTGGTCGCCGGCCGCCGTCACCATTCGCCATCCGACCGTTCATTATAGCAGAGTCTGTTGGCGATGGAGTGAAGTCCTGCAAGAAATTAGAGAAAATCAATTCAAGTGTCTTCTTAGCTGTAGCTGTAAATCTAATGAATTTCCTACATATTAATTTTGTTTCAATTTTGTTGTTATTTCATAGTAATGAAAGACAAAGGATCTATGACAAAAATGTTTTGACATTGTGACAGAAAAAAATGTTTAACTGGTTCCTGGTTGTCTTCACTAGATTACCTGAAATAACTTTTACAATTTAAAAAATGTTTAACAAACATTTATTCTTTTTACTTACCCCAACTGTTTTATGCCGTATTCTCTCTGGAAAAAGCAAGTCCAGATCACTTCCAGTTGCCCCATATACTTGCATGTCCCGTTGTGATGGACCCTGAAACCTACGTTAAATCGAAATAAGCGAGTAGTTATCTAAGTCCAGAACAATGGAAATGGCAAAATGGAAAAATGTACTTTATACACGACAAGTAAATTAGTATAAACATTATTTAATTTTGTAAATGTGTGGTTCTGACCAATTTACTTCTACCTCAAATAGGTTCAGTTTCTGCTAACCATGATTTATTAGAAAAATAATCTGCGTAATCAAAAACGCCAATCTGGGGGCACGACAATGCCCCCGGCCAAGTCGAGCAAAAAAGCGGCACGGCCGGGCCGTACCATCATTTTTTCGAAGCAATTCAGGCCATTTTCAACCCCCCCTACCTATAGGAATCTTTAGATGGGAACTTTACATACAAAAATTACAATGAAGGTGGCATAACTCTTTACCGACTCTTATGCAGCCAGGCTGCCCAGTGTGCGGGGGTGCTTAGTGGTATAAAACAAAAGAAAAGAGGTACTTTCTATATACACCGGATAATGACAATGCAAAAATAAAATGATAAAATTCATACCTCATTTCACGTCTATGTTGTAAATCAAATGTCTGCGCGAGTGCAAAGTAAGAATAATCAATGCTAGCGTAAGTGATGAGGAATGGCATGGTAACGATGGGTGCTAGTTTGTTGATGTCGCCGATGATGATAAATGTAACGGTCACTACTGCTACGACCACCATTGAATATATGGGTACTTTGTTTGGACCTCTCTGTGGAAATATACAAAGAAATGATGAAAAATTAAAAGTAAATGTGAAATAATACGGACAGTAACAGGTATAAAAACAAAAACATGTTCTTTTTTTAATATAATAGATTACGTGGGTATCCAGCTGACGTGCGCATAGCCCCACTGGGACCGCTTGGGACGATCGCAAGCGATCGAAAAATCTAACCAACGTCGGGCGCGTTTGACGAATTAAATGCGGGCTTCCGTGTTTTGGAGGGCACAGGGCACGTTAAACCGTCGGTTCCGGTTACTATCGATAAGATAGCAGTCGTTAAACCTTGTCGCAGGCCCTATGGGCGGTTTGAAAAAAATCGAGTACGGGTTGGCCATTAGCCCGTTTCTCCACCAATCCGCGTGGGAGCAGGGTGGCGGAGTATGCCCCAAGCCTCCATTAGCCTTCAGGGGATTGACCCGTGCCCGACAGTGGGATATTAGGGGTTGCAGCTTGTTTAATAGACAAATCGAACATGATGTTAGACAATTTGACTGAAGTACAAGAAAATAAATATTAAAAAGACTCTCTCCAATAGGTCTCTTTGCAATTATTTTTTACATAATAAATTAAGCTTAGACTTTAAGCCTAATATTTTCCTTCGCTAATAATATTTTCCTCTCTCTATATGCTTAAAACTTCTTATTGTCCTGTCTTTTATATCTTACGAGTTTAGTCTTTTTAAAATTCAATGAATGTGTTCTTTTGTCATTGTAATAAGATAGATAATAAATAAAACTCACACCATGTCCTAACACATCCAATCCAGGTATAACCTTCTCATTGGCAATGCTTTGGAGAACTCTGGGCGTCCCATACATAGCTCCCAGGCATGAACTCATAGAGCTTACATATAATCCAGCAAGAAGGAGAACAGTCACTGCTGATATGTTGGCTGTTATCGAAAAGTTCTTCAACAAAGCATCTCTTGTGACTGTTGCAGCCAATGTTATTATAAACATTAAGTATAAAAAGGTTCTGCAAAGACATTCATTAGCTATAATGCGAATTATAACAATATCCACTGTTCAACATGTAACTAAGTTGTATAGTCTGTAGTCAGCATAAGTTGTGAGCATGATTCTTATTGGTTGGTTTGACATTAACTGTGCTGTGGTTCACGCGATTAGTTCGTCAGTTGTCAGTTCGTCAGTGTGCGTCGTCCATTAGTCCAGCACGTTTTTTCGGCTCCTGTGCATTGGCCGAAAGTGTACAATATCCCTACCACTGATCTGTGCTCATGACTCATGACGGGTACTATAACTTAAAAAAATTAAAATAGTATTGGCCTGTTTGACACTATATTTTTTTAGCATTTTAATAAAATCAAAGGCACCATTCATTTTACAATTTTACACTGTGATTCTTTATTTATTAATTTTGTTAAGTGCATAATGATATCATGACTTTTTCTATTTTAGTCTCTGTACTTACGCACCCAGTACTAATAGCTGCTAGAGAACCATTTGGAATGTTAACAGATGGATTCCTAAGATCTCCACTCATGTTAATTCCTGCCAATATACCAGTGATAGTTGGGAAGAACACACCAAAACATCTGAACCATGTGTAGCCTTCTTGATAGTTTGACCAAGTGTTATTAGCCATGGTACCACTAAGCCACCCCTTAAATTCATCATCTAAAACAGAAGTAAATTGTATGTTTTAAAACTCTTTACTAACTAATAAGTAAGCCAAATTAATCTTTTCCTTGAAAGGACCTAAACGTCATTATGTAATGTGTCTCAATATTTACCAGGTACAGCAGTAAACGAGCCAACAAAAAAGTCCAGCGCTGCTAGCAAGATTACCAAGAGCAAGATAAATTGCAGCTTTATCACCCATTTTACTCCTGCTACATTGATGGTGCCAAGCAATAAGACTGCAGCAACTGCAAACCCTCGAGCCGCCCACGTGTTGTCAGTTCCGACAAGGCTTGCCATGGACTCGCCAAAACCAAATACATTTAGGGCACATCCAACTGCCTGAAACATAGTTGTAATGATAAAAATTACAAGTTACTTATGTTTTTACTACTCATTTGTATGCATCATATGCTCTTAGTTGGCTGCTGATAAAACTTGTGTCATTATTCAAATGCTCCTTAATTAAGACATAAAACCAGATTATTAGAGTTCATCATGTTGCAAATATTCAGAATCACAATCCCTGGCAATGTTTAGAGTTTAGAGGATTTATCACAACATAGAAATACAATACAAGCAATTTAACCCCTTTCAAACTTAAACATCACCTTAATTATTAGACATTAGAAAAATTCGTCACTCATAAGTCGATTTGTCACTCGCTTTACCATATAGTATTCGCATGCAGCGTTTTTGCAAAAGAAATGTACTGTTTGCATTGACTGAGTCACCCCAGTAGATTACGCCGTATAATAGAAGGGGATAGATACTACCGTAGTAGAAACATTTTGCAACTTCTTTAGATGAAGTATCTCTTAGTATAGATAGAGCGTAAGAACAGCTCGATATTTTATTATTTCTTTTCTCAATATGACTCTTCCAATTTAAATGGGTATCTAGTGAAACCCCTAAGAAATTACCTTGTTGTACTTCTTCTATGTTTACCGCAATTAGGTCCACATTAAGCGGATGTAATGTTTGTTTATAATTTTTAAATTGCATGAGTTTGGTTTTACTTAGGTTTACTGTTAGGTTCATCGCCCTAAGCCAGGTTTGTATTGTTAGTTGTATGGTTGTTATATTATTTTTGTATTCTTCTAATGCTAAATTTTGGTTTCGAGGGACATAGAAAGGGTTGCAGCGACAGCCAGAAGCCATATTATGTTCTTTGTGCAAAAAAGTTTATATTTACCTGCCCAAAGCAATAAACCATGCCCAGAGCTCCTCCCATCCTTGATCCCAGCGTGTGAGCCAACAAAAAGTATACACCTCCACTCTCTATCCTGCATCTTTCACATATGCCCACCGCTGAGAGAACTGAGATCAAAGCTACAAACACTGAAATAAATATTCAACCATAAATAAATATTCAAAAATAAAAGTTGTCAACACAAATACTTTTCTCTCTTTACCCAGCGATGGGTGGCACATAGGCAGCCGATGAGTTCGATTAGGTAAAATTACAACTAATTATAAAAATAATAAATGTAATATTATGTAATATGCATAACTGACAAATGAATTATTATACAAACTTGTCAATTAAATTATGTATTAGTTATAAGTTGTTAATTGTAATTAGTACTAACATTAGTTTTTATTTTATTTTTTAAATTATTAAAATGTAATATAACTTCATAATTTGCATACCTGAGAAGGTGAATATGGATTGATCAAAATGCCCTGTAAAACCAATAACTAACCCATATTCGTGCAAATAAATGATTTTCATTTCAAAAAAAAAAAAAAAACTAATAGCAAAATTATGTTGTAGTATATCATAACAAATAAAAATAGTCAAAAAAATTCAAATAAAAAAAATGTCTAGCCTGCACAAAGGCTTCAATTTTTTATGAAATTTGAGGAAAAGATGTATTGTTATTAAAAGTTATATTTCTTCATAAAAATACTTTTATATTAAGTTATCAAAAGAAATTTCTTACTAAATAACATACATTTTAATTTAAAAAAATAGGTAAGTACCTAATACTTATGCGTACATATACTTATTTAAGAGTGGTTTTGTGCAACTATGAACTTAATTTTGGGGCACTTCTGTATATTTTTTGAGTTATAATTGACAAATATCTTTCTACATCACATTATATTACATTTTTAATGAATAAATGGCAAACCTTTGACACTTTTTTTGCCATCCATATATTTATTCAAAATTTCAAGGGCGATATGCGGGCTCTTCCACTTAAAATAATCAAATCATATTTTACATATGTCTTATTTACACCCTAACACAACATATTTTTGCTATTAGAATTTGAAAATAAAAATAAAAATTTTGACCCACCCTAATGAACACAAAAAAAGTAAATTACTATAGCAATAAATTCTCCCACTAAAGATCTTAGAGACCAAGGCATTGCTGAAAATTAGTGCAAATTAAAATCATGGATAGTTTTAGAATCCAGTAACAAACTAACTAATAATTACATAGTACTACTAGTTACTAATTAGTAAGTAGTTAGTTTATATATTTTTAATCATCACAACTGTTTAGCACAGAAGCCTTTGAGGTGGATAATAGCGCAAATGTGTAACATTTTAATTTAAATTATTTTACATCAATATTACATTTAAAACAACTTTGGGAACAACTTACCAGTAAATATCACTATAAAAATTGCATTAACCAAACCAGCTTGTCCAACAATCCAGCCTGATCTCAGAAATACAATAACACCAAATATATTTATCAAACATGAAGTAAACACTCCATCCCATGTTCCAAATAGAACAGGTTGGGATATGAAAAAATTTGATTTCCACCATGGGACATCACCCTGAAAAAAATAAATTTTGTGTCAAAACAATAATTAAAAGCAAATAATTAAAAGCAATTAGCGACCCAATAGTGGGTGGCACCAATTGAACCGATGAGTCTGATTAGGTAAAACTTCTAAATAAATGAATTCTTAACACTACAAGCCAAGTAGTGTATTTGAAGTAATCAAATTTAAATAAAAAGAAATGATTGTATTTAAAGTGTTTGATTTAATGTAATTAAGTTATTTATGAATTTAATTTGTTAGTTTTATTTACTTAATATTTGCATACCTAAAAATAGTAAATATAGATTGATCTAAATAATTTGTAACAACTTTATACCAATATGTGTGCAAATAAACATTTCGTCTTTTACCTGCATATCTGCAAAAATCTCATTGGCTCCAGAGGCTTGATGGCCACCTGTTCCATATTGTGATTCATTGCCCAAATCAACAAAGCCACCTGATTGTCTCCTCATACGCGCCCTGTCGTAACCAGGTTCGTCTGATCGAAAACTATCAACATCTAAATCAGTTCTACGTGACCGATTGTTCTGATCCATGTTAAAAAAACTTTTAATAATTACATTTATATCTTAAAAATTCATAATCTCTAAATATTTCTATAGATTTAATTTAAGCTCCTGCCTGGTGCCTGCTGATGCTCTAACATAATCATCAATTGACAATTCAATTTAATATAGTCTTTCGTGAACGAACGAACTAGCTATAGCTAGGTGGGAAGGGCGCTCCTTTAGGTGAACTATGCGAACTAGTTCATTTATAGTCCCGTTATTAGTTCTTTAGTTTTTTTTATATATTTTTAGCGTCCACTCTACTAGACACTCTACTAGACTTATAACGGCATCTAGTATGTAATTCTACAACCAGTAACCACTCTGTGTTTTTTCTTTTCTTTATAAATTATTGCTCAGATTACTAAATTATTTCAAAAAAGGAACTAAATTGAACTGATAGAACGAACTAGTTCATCATTGGATTATGAACTAAATTGAGCGCTCTCTGTGATGACCGGTTAGGCCAAGACTACAATTCATAGATAGGATACACTGTCAGTCAGTGTCAAAGTGTCAACTCAAAAGTCAAAAGTATCTATTTGATTTTTGTATCGATACACCCATATCGCTGATAGATCGATAGAATGCATGAAGGATTGAATCGAAGAAATCATATTTAATTAAACTTTCAAAAAATATATTTGAAAAATGAAATTTATAAAACTCATGTTGGTATCGTTTTATTTAAAATATATTAGTGCCTACAACTTTTGATTTATATTTTTCATGATAGATTAGTATTATATTCATTAGAAACATTTGTCTCTTCTTGGAATATCGCGTTATTAGACTGAAATTTTGTAAACAAAGTAACATTTTGAATGATGGTTTTGCCAAAAATTACCAATTTTTTAACATTTGATTCGATATTGTGTATTCGATCGTATCTAACGAAGCGAATCGATGGAATAGATATCTACACTATAATACGATCCATTACGATCGAGCATCCCTATTATCAAATTGATGGAGAAATGCCTAATGGACTCGCTACACTCACTAGCCTAATCTTACTACCTTAAAAATACAAATTGAATTAAATCGGTGAATTAGTAGGGCTGTTGTGCGGCCTACCTTAAATCTCTTAAAGGAATTATAAAACTGTGGTTTTGATCAGGTTTTGATAGAACGAAGGACAATGGTCTTTTTTACTTTTTATTTTATCATACAGTCTATAAAATAAGATAAAAGTCATCGAAAGAATGACTTCGATACGATAAGTAGTTTTCGAGATATTAATTTTACAAAATAGGCTAGAAACCATTAGAAACGCTCGACCGCACTCGCTAACTAGTGTGACGTCACGAGACATGAATCGCTTCTCGCCGCACCGCCTGCCCCCGACTCGCTTAGCTGTTGCCTGCTGTGTAAATATAGGTGTCAAATCTTGTGTTAATACATATCGTTACTAGGTTACATTTAGTTAGAGAAAAGAGTTTGGGAGGTGCCATAGTACTTAGTAGGTACAGTGCCTAACCACACTTGACAGCAAATAAACCGAGCCACCCGCCATCTGTACCTAATACTTATCAGATTTTCTCAGGAAGTATGAAACTTACAGCGATCATATTTATATCTACAGAAAGTGGGTTTTACGCTAATTAACGCCCGTAAACTCGTTGCACCGAAGATTTGCTGATTCGAATCCGCAAGCGACCTCACGTTCGAAGCCTGCTTGAAGTAATGTAAGCTTGAGCTGTTGATTTTTAACCGATAAAGGTGGCGTAAGAACACGCGTTTGAGCAAATGATCCAAAGAAAGGATTAGAAAATTCGACCACCTTCAATATCACAACTCTAGTCAAAACAGAGCAAATCGTTAACATTGCGTTTGTTGCTTGATGACAGTGTCAGTTGCCAGTACTTTAGATTAAGTTATGGTCATCTTAATTGTTATTAAATACCCTTTCTGCAGGTATTATAACGTAGTGTTTAGGTACTCTATGGTAGGCATGTGTTTGATGGGTGTACGTTTTCTATTTATTTATTTTATTTAAACTCTTTATTGTACACACATATAGAAACCAGCAATATTAATAACAATAACAGCATAATGCACAAAATATGGCGATCTTATCGTTAAAAGCGATCTCTTCCATACAACCAAGTGATTAGGAGTTGAAGAGTAAAGAGAAGGGACAAAAGGTAGGGTGTGCAGAATACAATATAGAACATAACATACAAACAATACAAAAATCATTAAACACATTTGATAATACTTACAAGCATAATTAGGTACATACAAGACATACATACATACATATACATGCTTACATACATACGTACATACATACATACATACATACATACTTATATAAAATACAAACATACACAGCATAGGAAGCTAGTTGACGACTATAGCACACGGGAAAAGTAAGAAGGGTTAGGGCAAGGAAGGAATGATCAAGATTTTAACTAATGGATTTTGACCTGGTACTTGAAGGATTGTAGGGACTTAGCTAGACGGATAGATTTAGGTAGGGAGTTCCAGAGATGGACAGCAACGGCAGTGAAGGAGTTTCGATAAAAGGAGGTAGAACGACAAGGAGCACTAAGGAGAAGGTTATCAGAAGAGCGTAGGGAGTTTATGTGTGTCAGATATGAATCAGGCCATAGGTCACCACTAGTAACACACATTGCTCGAAGACTCTCGACTTCAGACACTGAGGTGTATCGGACCGGACGTCAAGACGTGTCGCAGTTTTCCGAACGCTGCCCAGTATAGTTGGATTCTTCGAGTTATAATGGTTATTGTTGTTTATTGAAATATTATTTCCAGCGAGAGATGGCTATCTCTACTCACTACTACTCACTGCGATGCCCCCAGACACCTATCAACGAATGACAAAAAATGTAAATATAACACTATTGACAAAAAAGTTCCATGTAAACATTAATGCCAAAAAAAGGCTAATAATAAATAAACAAATTAATAAGAACAATTTAGATAGCGATTCAGTACTTAAAACATTATGCTTTAATATGAGATTATTTTTTTAATTTTTTTTATTCATATTCTTGTCACTAAATCTATATCTTCTGCAGACATGAAATTTTTGATGCATGAATATGTATAATTTTAATTAATGCATCAGACATTTTGTACCTATGTGCATAGAGAGGATAGTGGATTCTTTTGTTTTTTAATTGAAACGCCGCGGCGCTGTGAATTGTTACGTCATGTGCAAACACTCGCCTCTAAAAACACCAGGTTGCTTTAAATCCTGAGTAAACCAGAAAACCTTAAATAGAACGCATAATATTTGGGGTTGTAAGATGTGGTACATAAGAATAGTTCATATTGTTAAAATGCCTAAAATTTTACACGATATGATTTTATTTTGATAAATAATATAGTTAAATAGTAACGTTTCAGACGTGCGTATGCATAATATAAATCGTAAGTATTCGTAGGGCTACGAATTCGTAGGCGTGCTACGCTGTGCTACGCTGACCTCCCACATCTTTTTAAAGCTTTTTGACACCATAATTTTATTATAGTGCGCTTTTATTCAATTTTTCTTATTTAGTTAATAATCTTAAGGCTTTTTGATCATTAATTGTAAATTAAAAAGTAGGACTTCTTTTCTGTGTCAACGGTTGTTTCTTTTGTTGTTGTTGTTTGAGGCTGGATCTCGGTTATTAAGCAGCTTTATGTAAGAACTGATGTGGAATTATCGACGAATGGCCGACTCAAGTCCAATGTTTTCAAACTACAAAAGAAACTTATTTTCTTACCCTACTGCGCATTACAGTAGTTTTCCAGCAGACCAATGTAAAGAAAGTATTCTGATATCTTGGCAAACATTATTGTTGGTTCGCCGTCAAGTTTCCCTATTTTGTACAAAAGACGACGCGCTGAACTAATGTGAAGAGTTTTAACGATGTTATCCATCGCGTCCACGCCAGACGGCAGGGCATCCTGCGTCGTTAGTTCCACGGAGCTCCACTTCATTATTATAATTTGATCATAACGAAAGACGACGTCAGTGAAGAGTATTATCTTGCGTATCATAGATGTTACAAAACAATGTTGTACTCAAACGATTATGATTGTATTGTATTTTAGGGGAAAATACATATATCTTGAAATATCCCGCGATTTGCAGGCTACTGCTAACTATTGATGGATAGCAGACATCAAACCTTATCGGAGGTTCTTTGGGCGATAAATGGTATACCCCTAGATAACCGTAGATAACCGGGTGTGAGTTGTTCTACGATATACGGGTGTGAGTTGTTATTAATGCATGTTGTCAAGCGAAAAAAAATTGTTGTAGAATTAAATTCATTACTATTTAATTTTTTTTTTTTTGTTTCCTTTGAACCAAGTAGCTCATTCTTAAGGTCTTAAGATCCTAAGTAAATAAAAATATCCTACAGGCATTAACAGTTTGTGCTACAAAATAGGTGGTTAGATTTTGCAATAAGAACTCAATAGGTAGTATAGTATTGTTACTCTATTTTATAAACTGAGATACAAATATTCTGCTGGAATAAAAACAGTTTCCTGTAAGTACCTATTTTTTCCGTAAGCTTTGTTGTTTTTACGTTGCATACTTAACAACTGTACATCAACTAAGTAGCTGCCCATTGTGCACGAGCCAGTAACATCGAACGGTTCCTATTGTTTTTTTATCGTATGGTAAAAAAGAATACAATATGTATGAATGCAAATATCATAACAAAAACGTAAGAGATTCGAATCAATCAAACCAAGAACGCGGGAGCTTCTTGATAAATTGAAACGTTAGGTCACTTACAAACTCAATTGTGTTTTAATTGAACTGTCGTCCAAATCACCAAGAAAACACATTTTATAAGTTTTCACTTCTGCCGGCACTCCCGGAGTGCAACCCGTTTTTTCCATATGGGTGCACGATGACCTGGATAATAATTAATAACTAAAGGCCAATAATTAGAATAAGAGATGCGGGGGGGAGTGTGAGGGCGGCGCGCTGGGC
Source organism: Erynnis tages (assembly GCA_905147235.1). Lineage (NCBI taxonomy): Eukaryota > Metazoa > Arthropoda > Insecta > Lepidoptera > Hesperiidae > Erynnis > Erynnis tages. The sequence goes on from LR990073.1 coordinate 7,107,326, forward strand.
GGGCGGCGGTGGCGGCGGCGGCGAAGTCGGACGGCGCGGCGGCGGGTGCGTCACGTTCGCGCGGCGACCGGCGGCCTCGCGTCACTCGGCCGGCAGTCGGCTCCCGCAGCCCGCGCGCCTCGAGAACGCAGCGTGCCGCGCCGCCGTCGCACGCCGCCGCCCGCCGCGGCCGCCCCCACCCGCGGCTATTATGCCGGCGCTCCGAGGCCGCTCTCCACGCGCCGAGCGCCCGCCGCCGCGCCGCGTCGCTCCTATACCGACGACGACTACGCGCTCGGCTCGTACCCCGAATCGCACCCGATTACGCGTTTCAAGTCTGTAGACCGGAATGTAAATATTTATGGATGTCAGTTTTCAGTTGTTTAGATTGGCTGTGAAATTCAAGGTATGTAAGTTATGTCTGGTGTTTCGATTTTTACATGACAATAGTTTGTCAGTTATTCAGTTTCAATCTCACTGGACAGTTCGAATGAAATGAATCGCTAAAAGTAGCACGCTTTTTGTATGTTGCACCGAGCTTTGTATTTTTTATGATATCGATAGTAATTGCTATCAATGACTATACTTAATGACGTAGAGAGTGCCCTTCTATATTTGGATCGATAGTTTACGATTAAATAGCGGCAGTGTTGGTTTCTACAGATTTTTCGCATTAAATTCGTAGATTAAAATATAACGATAGCGCTCTGTGCGCCGCCGCGTATCCGTAAATTTTATTCCATTCTTATTAACGAAATCAACGATACTGTTTGGTACTGAAACATGAATGAAAACAGCTTTAGAACAGTAAGAAATGCAAAATATTTGAGCTACAATAAATATTTATCTTAAACTCGACTGTCACTTGTTAGTACTTAGCGGCTCCCAACATGACATGTTATTACCACGACTTATCGACATTCATCATTTGAATATAAAGCAGTTAATCATACGTTAAAAACTCTTGAAAACGTAACAATAGATAATTTAAAGACAATACAAAATGGGTTTCGACATTAAATATCCACAATGTTTGGCATTGTTTATAATTGTATCAATTAATCTTAACTAGGTAACTACTACATAAGATAATGATTGGCATAAATGTTTAGGTGAGAATGAAATCAACAAGGCGTGTTCGGGTACATGAAGATGCTATTCGCCATAGGTAATATCCTATTGTAATTTTATTTATTATTTTGGTATTATGCGAACAAGTAGAAATTGCGTAGAAGTTTGAGTTATTTGTTCTGTAAACAACTAATCTTCCTTAACAATATTCTATGCTAATGTAGTTAGAACAAACAGATAAATTGGCAAATAGAAAAGCATCCACACTTCGACCGCTAGGCAGGTAAATTGAAATAAGATCTTTTCAAAAGCTATTCTAAACTCTACCAACAGTGTGCAAAATAACGTAAGTACACACCACCACAACAAATCTTTTCTTCCCATCACGTCGCAAATACCTGGCAGTCCTCCTTAGCAATATCCACACGTGTACCACAACTTGTATGAGTTTTACATTAGGAATTTCCATATTTTCACAAATACTATTTCAAGATAATAATGTATACTTATAAACATAAAATTAAATATATCTAATATGGTTGTCTGGACGAAATCGCTGATTAGCGATAAGACCGCCAATCGCATTACACCTCATCTTATTTTAACTGTCTGTAAGTATTTGAAGTGCTTTAAAAATATAAATAAAAAAATAAAATAAATATGTATCTCATTTAATTATCACGCCTAAACATTGAGAAGAAAATAAAGTGTAGATAACTACCTGTGTACATACCTCATTATTTGCATCAATGTAAAGAAAATTTTTACGTTTAGGTATGCACGAAATAACATATTTTTACATAGCACAAAATATATAAGTTTAAAAATATCATTTATTATATTAAACAACGGAAAAATGTAGGCAACTTTTAAACCTATTTTTCTCTAACACTCGACGAGTTAAGTTATTAATCGTACCGTATACAGAACAATTATAGCTTTACGATTTACAATTTTTTGCAATATTTTTTTTTACTTACTCGTAACTTATTAATTAACAATGCATAGCTGGGTTGTATCGCAGCGTGTCAAACTCATTCGAAAGAAAATATTAAGGGGTGGTGAAGTACATGTACTTATAACCAAAATTAAAAGAGCCTCTCTACAAACTATTCTGTAGGAAAATTGGATCCACTGTTATTAATTAATATTCAAATACCGAGCTCTACCGAAATACTTGATCAAATCTTGATTAACATGCATCGATAGTTTAATGGCCTTGAAAATTTATAAATCGAAGACATTGTTTGTGTATTATTCCAAATTAATAACTATGTACATGAGGAATATGGATACGTACTAAATAGTGCAGTTGTAAGTATGACATGTGATGATTTTTGGGATGGGTAAAAAATATTAAACTCGCGTCAGAACACGTGACCTGATCGAAAATTCGTAAAATTCGTTCAAAAATGCACAACGTTAATGTTCAAGTTTTCACTTCTGCCGGCACTCTCGGGGTGCAACCCGTTGTTTTTTATAAATATAATATTGAAAATAGATAATTTCCATATAGTTCGCTTAAAGGCTTGCTTCTCGTAGCTTTGTAACGATAAATTTATAGGCTCGTATGTAGTTACGTAAATATTGATAGAATATTTTTTTAACAATGCAATTCAGTCTTTATTTAGAATTTTAAAGCTATTACTTTTTTCTAAGCTTCTGAATCTATGCTTTTGTATTTTGTCCGAATATACCTACACCTTCTAATATATTTTTACCTATGAAGCGTTACTTAAATATTTTTCAATATAAGAAGCTAGTATTACCTACATAGTATTTTATGCTGAAAACATACTCGTACATAATATGTAATCTAATTTACTTTATCAAATTACTGTTCCTCAAAACGCGCTTTATTGCATTGCGATATCAGAGTGATTGCAGAGTCACATCCAAATCAAATATAATTATATGGCCGAAGTATTGTAAGAGAATAATACATTTATACTCAACAAACCATTTCTCCATGGAAACAGCAATGCGCCAGACACTGATCATATTATTGTGTCCAAAAATGAAACTGTTAATGTTAATGAACTTTGATGAGGTACACTTACCTATAGTAAGTAGTAGTACCTATACTATTAGTCTAGTATAATAGTAGTCATAGTTCTGCAAGAATAGTACAATAATTAGCTCGCTGTGATAGAGCTGACCCATCACCCTATAGCTTTTACAAAAGTGACATGTTTCGTTGATATTATAACATGATTTACCTAATATCTCCTTGTTCGTACTATTTTAACAGTAGGTACCTATGAATAGTAGGTAATACCTAGTTATCGGTATTCTGTTTACTAATCGATCTTTGGGAACATTGCCCAAAACATCTCGACGCTGTTTGGATCGTGTTTGCGCTTAAATATTTTGAGGACATCGCTCGAGGCATATCATAATATACGAGTACATAAGTACGTTAAAAGTTGTGTCATTCAAATGTTACTGCTGACATTTTATGTTTGCGCAGACGTAAAGCGAGGACTATGGAATTTTCCAAATATCTACTTATTATGTTGACAAGTGACCCTTGATCTGAGTTCCAATTTTAATATAAAGAATTGTATACCATGTTTGTGCATTAAATCCCTAATGATAACAGTTTTATATATTGATAAAGTTTCGAGTGCTTTCGATATACTAATAAGATATCATTATCAGTACTAATTCAAGTAGATTAAAATCTGGTGAAGGTACCTATATTCATACATTGTGGTTGAAAACTGACAGGGTAAGTATTTGTTTTATAAATAAAATATATTGAGTATTTAAAAGTTTTTTACAAGAAAATTAATTGTATTTTTATGTTAGTACGTTTGCCGTACTTACATACTTAATTGGAAATTAAAATATAATATCTTCCTGTTTGTTTTAAACAACTGCATCACTAGCCGAAACTCAGCAGGCATTAATTGTATAAAACTTACTTGACTTAACTTGACCCAGCAGGCATCGCTTTTCAACTTTAAACCTTAATTTCACTGCTTCAGGGAAAATCAAGCAAGACCCGTCCCGTCTAGTGACGACTGACGTACTCGTATAGGTATATGACGTACCTACATATGAAAAAGAATGAACACTAAGGCAAATCATATTTTGTGTTTCGAATAGAAATTTTAAGATGAACTCATGGTTAGGGAGCAATTAGGGAGCGATTCAGCAAAATAGAGGTCAGTGGAGCTAATATAATACGTATTGTAAATGATTATTCTATTATATCCACAACCCATCTCAACTCTACATTATTGGACATTGCTCAAGAAGAATGGAGATGAAAAACTTTTCTATGAAACGTACACAGTGTATGTGAGTGCGCTGTAAAGTAGAGTCGTGTGTTTCGTGTAAAGTAATCAAAATGTTTGACGGATTGCCTGGTGAAACACGTGATGAACAAGTGCGTTATGTATCATGTCAAATATTTAAATCATGTTTCAGTTTTGATAGAATCAAACGGAAAATAATATCGATAATAATAAATTTGTGCCGAGCGCTTAAAGGCGTGAAGGATTTGTGATATTTATTCTGCAAGTTATTGCCTATAACAAAGCGAGCGAAGTTTTGTGTAGATAAACCGTTTACGATGAACAAACCAAAACCGAGTTAAAATAAGAGGATTTTTCTTTTTTGGGTGTCCGGCGTACGTAACTATGTCATATACATATATGTGGGTCTGTACCTTTGCAAAATCCTTATTAATTTGGAAGATTTAGTCTGAAATAAAACTACTTTTTTTGAAGTGAAAACTTCTTTAGCGGCGTTGTGCACTTTTTTGGGATGGGTAAAAAATGTAATACTCGCGTCAGGACACGTAACCTGATCAAAATTATGCAACACGGAGGGAGAAGGTTTAAAATATGGAAATTGAATAAAGTGCACCTATGAATGAAAAAAATGACGAAGAATTTTGTTGGGTGGGTAAAAAATGTTAATCTCGCGTCAGGAACTCAGGACACGTGACCTGATCCAAAATTCGTTCAAAAATGCACAATTTTAAAAAACGTGAAAACTTAATCAAGTTTTCACTTCTGCCGACACACCAGGAGTGCACCCCGTTGTTTTTGTTAAAACTTAACTTATTAGAACCACTATTGAGTCGAAAGAATTTGCATAATTGTCATAATTTGCCGCTTATAGAGCAGCTATAGGTAACACAAGTCTGAGAAAATTAACTTGTCACTTCGTATACTGTTCGTATATTCATAAGTTACAGAATAATTTAGGATGAAATTAAACAAGCTTTGTTCTCGGCTTAAATGCCAAACTGTAAGTTGACTTCATTTTATGTATTTCGATCATAGGTTTAATAAAATGTGCATACTTATGTGTAGTTATTTTGTAAAAACGGCAAGATTTGTTACTGCAATGCAACTGACAATCGTTTGACGAGACATGGGCGTGTTAGGACAGGATTCGTATAGGTACCTATCTATCTCGTTCTAACATACGCATACATTGGTCGCTGCTCTTATTATAAAAAAAATCCCTGGCAGTTCACATAACGAATGACATTGAAAAGCTGTAAATATATGCAATAAATAATTGTAATATAAGCTCATCCTGGTGATTTTAAAATTTTGGGAATCACACTGTTTTATTACAATAAAATGACGTACTAAATTTGTAGAAACTATTTCTACTGATGAGTATCTAATACCCAATCCAACAAGTAATTGAACTCACGTGTAATGAATGTATATATATCAATGCATACACATATTTTGTAAACTAAAGAAAATCGATGAATCATATTTCATAGGCTAGGCTAAAATTAGAAAAAGTGTAATGTCGTACCTATTTATTAATTTTACAAAATGTTTTTACTTACTTACCAATTGCATAACTTTTAGTAATCATAGGTAATAATATTATTATGGTTACGATGTTCAATATGCTGGTAATGAGAAGGTTGCGTAAAGACTACTTCTTTTACACACATCCCTACGTTTAGACGTATTATAGGTACTTAGGTATATCTAACCAATATCTGTAAAATTCAATAATTAAGTTTTTTTAGCATTATCAGATGATGACTTCTAGGCTTTGAAATATCTCACATGTATTTTTGAAATATTTTATCATTATCGGTCTAATAAATTATAAAAAATAAAATACTATCCAACAACATATTTACTAACGGTCTACTTATAACCCGACGACTTAATTACCCTCAACTAAATTAACTACTGGCAAACATTCAGTTATTAATATTCTAATTAAGTTTGCGCAAATTAATTATCCAGGATCTTACAAGCTCATTTACTTCAATGAATTATTGATAAATGAATCCTTGAATGCCGTGCATGCAACTCAATTTGGTTGGTATTATATTATACACTAGACTGTGCCCGCGGCTTCGCCCGCGTGGATTTTAGAACTTAGTGCCGAGAAGGTGCGGTTATTGTGACTAAACTAGATAGTGAAAGTCCTTTCGCGGACTTTTTTGTAGATCTTACTTAGACCTACAAACTCGTAGTACATCATTTTGTTCTAATGTCAATAGTTTTTGCAGCGCACGCATAAATAATATTAAATAAATAAATAACGCTTCACACTCATAGCCCCACACTAGGATTCCCTGTGTCGTGGGTGCCATGGAAACACACAAGACAAGAACACAACACACCCAGACCAGAAACAGAAATTCAAATTCATCATTCGAACCTCTGCTCTGCTCGGAATCGAACCCAGGACCCTCCGCGTAGCGCACCGGTGTCTTAACCACTGCGCCACTCGGGTCGTCAATATGTTTTCAATTCAATTTTCTTATGGAGCCCTATTTTTTTGAAAATAAAATATAGCCTATAACCTTCCTCTATAAATAAACTATCCAATACTGAAAGATTTTTTGAAATCGGACCAGTAGTTCCTGAGCATAGCGCGTTCAAACATACAAACTCTGCAGCTTTATAATATTATTAGTATAGATTTATGTACATGACATAATTATATTATATTAATTTAATGCGTTGTAGAAGCCAATAGGAATTTCTGCAATTAAGCCCTCAAGATGACACCCTCAGCTTCGAACCTATCTATTAATACATAGGGTAAAATTGTTGAGCTATGATTTCTGTACATGTAATATTTTCGACTGAAATTAAGTTTTTCTGTATCGAGACACGCTTCTAAACCCAAAAATATGATTTTTACAATTTTTGTCTGTTTGTCTGTTTGTTTGTGCGCGCACCTCTCTGGAAAGGCTGAACTGATATGAACGCAAGTTTTAATTAATCGACTTCAAAAAAGGTTGTCAATTCGACACGTTAATGTACATATGTATAATGCAAATTTTTTTTAATTCTTGGTCACGGGTATCTTTTTCGAGATATTTTGGGATGAACATTATGAAAAATATATTTATTTTGAAATCCAAATTGGCGGACTGTATTTTTGAACACTTAATCATGGGTATCGTTTTCGGTATATTTTGGGATGAGGAATATTATGAATAAAATATTGATATTGACATCCAAGTTGGCAGACACGACTTTTTTGAACACTTGGTCATGGGTATCGTTGTCGAGATATGTTAGGATAAGGATGATGAAAAATATATTAATTTTGAAATCCAAGAGTCCATCCATCTTGGTCATGGCTATAGTTTTCGGGATGTTTCGGGATGAGGCTTATGAAAAATACATAAATTTTTAAATCCAAGATGGCGGATTCGACTTTTTCAACAATTGGTTATGGGTATCGTTTTCGGGATATGTATTGTACCCCCAATTTTTAAAAATATAATAATACATATTATTATATTTTTAAATCTTAGGTGGAGACAGCTTTTTTTAATATTTCGACATGAATATCTTGATGGGTTGGTTTTTTGAATATATCGAAATGGATATCGACATGGGATGATTGGGTGAATATAGATTGATCAAAATAATTTGAAACAGCTTTATACCTATAATTGAGAAAATAAACATCTTTCTTTCTTTCTCTTATTGCGTAAAAAATGTTTAATACCCCTGACTTCAATATTATGACGAATTCGCCACTTTTTCTTCGATTTTTCAAAATATGTTCAAGACTATAGATTCAATTTGTATAAACACGATTTGTTTTTTATAACTACTTACGTGTGCTTATTAAATTTTAGTTTGTAGTCAATTTCGTGTACATTAACTGTAAAAAATATGGGCCAGACGAACTTCCTGGGGGTTAAGTCCGTCTACCTGATGAAAGTTACTCGTATTTCATGTTTTGAATTTTTAATAATATAAACAAAGGTCCATTGTTTAACATCTCCAAATGTCATCATTGTAGAAATAATAGGACTCGTACATGAGGTCTCAAAAATAAAAATCTCAAAATTAAACTATGACGGACTTCCCCACATTGACTATAATTAAATTAAATACTCATATATTTTATAAGGTAAGAAAACACATTATTATCCATTTTGGCCCTATGTATGTATGTTTTGTTTATAATGCGAGTTTTTAAAGTTAATTAAAAAGATTTATTGCACCGATATATTAAAAAAGTCATGGTATTTGATCATATTAATATTTGGAACGCGTTCGAATTCATTACAAATAACAAAAAAAAACGAAAAAATAAAATTAAAAAAACGTTTGTTTAAAACCTTAAATTAAAAACCTAACCGGGATTATTTATTTCCGCATCCAATTTCGATACATAATACATAGTAAACAAATTATTAATTGATGATGTAGCAGTAGCAGTCACGAGGGAAATCATAACAGCATAGCTTGGCGTGTTTGCGCTGAATAATCTTGTCTTAAGCAGTCCTATAATTATGGGGATGAAATTCATGAGGGAAGAAGTTACCACGAGCTGTAACAAAATCAACATAATACATATAATGAAAATATTTTTGATAGTATAATATAATATGTAGGTACCTATATTCATAGAGAATAAATAATTCTATTGTCTAATTATAAATTTTATAAATTGGGCAAATATTGATTTAGAATTTAAATATTTCAGTTATTTATTATGTATAGTCTATATCTAGTTAAACTTAGTCTTTTACAAAAAAAATGCTGAACAACTACTTTCTTAAACTAAACTAAAACCAACATAAGTGTTCCAAAACCGAGCAATATAGATGTAAATAATTCTGAAGTTTCTCTTTAGGCACTAGAGCCCAAAATATCTTTGCAATACCTGGCTGATATTCCAGTTTTAAAGCTTATGTGCCAAGCACAGGTGCACAAGTATAAGCACAAAGTTTTATTCCACTTAGCAGTTATATGGGCTGTTTCAACAAGAACTTTGTTTTCTTAAACAAAATAAAACAAAGAATTTAGATGAAGATGATTCAAATATTTTTTGTATTACAAAGTTGTCTATGAGAGGCACTGCCCACTGAAGACAAGAAAAGCTGGTAGAAAAGTACGAAGGTGGAATTCCAGACTAGAAAATCTGAGAAACCGTACTCGCATACTATTTAATAAAGTAAAGGGACCCAGGAGCTGAAATAGCTTCAAAAAGGCGTCTTTTAAATACAATTGTGAGCTAAGGAGGGCCAAAAGGGCTTCTTGGAAAGCCCTTGTAAAGGAGACGGGTTCAATCCCGAAGGCAGCTAAACTCCTGGTCAAATCTCCGCCGTCTGAACTAGGGCTGTTTAAGAGGGCAGACGGTAATTTCACGGGCACAGTTGAAGAAACGTTAGAGTTACTGACAAATACTCGCTTCCCTGGCTCGTAGGTACGTAATTTCGGAGGGGCAGAACAGGCTCACGCAAGCGGAACCTTCCTGGAGACCCGGCAGTGTGGACTGGAAAACTGCTACCCAAATCTTTAGACCCAGCAAGGTCAGGTGGGCTCTTAGGACCTTTAAACCCTATAAATCTGCTGGAGACGACAGAATCTTTCCTGCACTCTACAGCAAGGAGCTGAGATTCTGACTCCAATTCTGGTCAAGATGTTTAGAGCAAGCTTCGCCTGTAGCATCATTCCAGAACCGTGGACTAAGGTCTTTGTCATTTATATTCCCAAATTTGGGAAAAAGGACTTCTCGCAGCCCAAGTCCTTCAGACCAATCAGTCTCATATCCGTCCTACTTAAAACGATGGAAAAAATTCTAGATAGACACATCAAGGACAATGCGCTGGTCGAAAGACCACTTCAATGTGCTCAACACGCCTACAGAACAGGAAAATCCACTGAGAGAGCACTTGCTGAACTGGCGGATGTAATAGAAAGGAGCTTCGAAGATAAGCAAATTGCCCTGTGTGCCTTCCTAGATATTGAGGGAGCCTTCGACAATACTATGACATCGTCCATTATCAATAGGCTGATAAGAAAAGGCGTTGACGCCCCAACTATAAAATGGATTGAATCGATGCTCTCCAGCAGAGTTATAAAGATAACACTGCACGGTCGCACGCGAGAGGTACCTACCACCATAGGCTGTCCACAGGAAGGAGTTTTATCACCCCTTCTATGGTCCTGAATGGTAGACCAGCTTTTAGAAGTATTAAGCAGAAACCACTATGAGGTGCAGGGTTACGCCGATGATCTTGTAATAATGGTAAGAGGTTTCTGCCAGGACACAATATCGTCCAGGCTCCAAAATGCTCAACATTGTGTCAGCTGGAGTAGGGAAAACCAACTCGCTGTCAACGCCGACAAAACCACAATAGTTCCCTTTACTAGGAAGAGGCTTCTTAATAAGCTAAGACCTATCAAATTAAACGGAAAAACTATAAATCTTTCCAATGAAGTTAATCTTGGTGTCACATTTGATCAAAAACTCACGTCGAATACGCAAATCGACAACATCATCCAGAAGGCAAAAATAGCTTTAGGACTAAGTAGTCGACTGGTGGGCACAAGATGGGGAATCTGCCCTAAGGCTGACATCTGGCTGTACACTGCATTGTTAGGCCAATCCTGACTTACGCGTGTATAGTATGGTGGAAAAAGCTAAACCTAAAGTCAACTGTCGATAAACTTAACTCCATACAACGCACAGCATGCATGATATCAACTGGTGCGATGGTCTCGTCGCCTGGAGCAGCATTAAATGCTTTACTTATCATGCCACCTCTGCACATCTTCCTGCAAATGCAGGCCAGGGCAGGGATGCTAAGGATGGGCCCAACTAGAGGTAAACCATGGCTTTCCCAAACATTCCTGTTGTTACAGGAACAGCTTCACAGGGAAGAAATTTTTAGTATCTATGGTATCCGATACGATGCTACCAACTTACAACTTTACCAGATTATATCAGGTTGAGCTGCCCACGAGAGAAGAATGGCACAACGGTCAATTGAATCAAAAGGCAGTTGGCATAATCTGGTATACAGATGGATCCAAAACGGTCCAAATGTAGGATGTGGCGTACTTACATGGAGTGAACCCTAAGATGGAACTGTATACCAACTTGGGAAAGCATTTCACAATCTTTCAAGTCGAGGTCTATGCCATAATCCAAAGTGTGGAACTAAGCATTGAAAGGAAATACGTCAACCAAAGTATAACAATATACTCAGATAGTCAAGCAGCGTTCCTGGCTCTTAAGTAACGACTTATTACAAACGTGTAATCGACTCAAAACTAGTCAGAAACTCCGTTGAGAGACTAAATGCGCTAGCCGCTAATAAACCCAAAAACTAAAATCACTCCAAATTTATAATTAGGGAGTACGAACGTATATCTATACTGATAAGCTCCTCAGGCAAGCTTGCAAAGCACATGTCCAATATGGGCCTGAGCACCTCAGATACATGTAGATTCTGCAAAGAGGAAAAGGAAACGCCCCTGCATCTATTACTCCAGTGTGCAGCACTCGTGCACAAAAGGAGTATTCATCTTGGTGCTACACATTGATGAAGCCAAAGAGCTGCCCATCAATAAAATCCTAACCTTCCTCAAGGCAACAGGATTAGATGGGGAGCTCTAAACACTCAAGGGTTAAGCACAACCGGTCTCTGTAGGCTGAAGTGCTCAGGGCACCCATGCACCCAGGTCCAATCCCATAAATAATAATAAAACAGCCTTCTTAGCTTTATTCACGTTGGTTCATTTCACAGGTAATTTTTTTCCATGGGCTTGTAGTCTATTAAGACAAGGCCTTAGACTGACGATTTTATTAGCGGAGGATCCTGGGTTTGATTCCCAGCAGAGCAGAAATTGAGTGATGAGTTTTCTGGTCTGAACGTTTGTTTAATTGTCTTATGTTCGTCCGTGGCATCCACGCCACAGGGTATTCTAGTGTAGGGTTATGGGCACGAAGTGTTATTTGCTTATTTAAGATACTAAATCTTACAACTGGAGTTATACATGTTACATTTAATAAGCTGGTATTTTTGAAGTGAAACCTCCTTTAGCGGCGTGTGCACTTTTTTTGGGATGGGTAAAAAAATTAAATGTTGAACTCGCGACAGGACACGTGACCTTCGTAAGATAGAGGGAGAGTGTTTGTCAGTAACCTATTAATGACCCACTACAGGGTCGGGTCTCCTCTCACAATGAGAGGGATGAAGGCCTTAGTCCACCACGCTGGACTACTGCGGGTTATATATAAGTACTTAGTTCAGTCATTCAGTCTTATCAAAATTCTTCTGAAATATGTGAAAAGTAGCGACTAGACAGTTCCTGCTCGGCGCAGCATCATGTGCTAGGTGAAAGTTATTTTCGCACTACTCTTTAATTAACAGATTGAAATTATCCTTTGTCCTGCGGCTCTTTTTGATGAAGGTAGCGTGTATATATATATATATATATATATATGGGTAATCTCTATGTGAGGTGTTCGTTGGTTGCAGTGAAAGTAAGCGTGGCGGCGACCGGCTGGCGACGCCGCGGATGTCGCTGCTGGGCAAGCCGCTTAGCTACCGCGCCACGCGACGCGACGCGCGCTACCGCCGCCTACAATCCAAGTTCTATAACTTCCTCGAGCGACCGCGGGGAGTGAAGGCCGTCCTGTATCATATGATAGTGTAAGTTGCTTAAAAAGAAAATAATCTCACTTAACTTACCCCGTAGGTTAAAAACAATGACGTGCGCCAGAGGCAAATACCTACCAGCTACCATAGTGAAGTTTTATGGAAACAGCAAAGGCTCCGTCGACCAAAAATGTAATGTACGTCGAAAAAAAATTAAACAACAACTTACAATCTCACATAAGTTCGTGTATGATGTATGATTTTCAACTCTTTTATCCTATATTATCCTATTCCATAGGTACATGAAACCATGTAACATCTCGGTATCGAAGTATAATTATGACCACAATCATGCCACTTAATTATTTTAATGCGAATTAACAATTTCATTAAGAGCACGTGGCATGTTTACATTTAATTTTTATTTCTTTAATTTAGTACCTAAGTTTTTTACATAATAAGAATAACTCATATGAGTAGCAATGAAAATAATGTACCATACTATATAGGTACATAACAATTAAAAGGCACTAGAATCAAATAAACAATACCTTCATATCCAATGGATGAATATTTTCAATGTACCTACATAGAATGGAAATGCCAGACTACATAAATCATTGTCAGAACATTCTTCAAGGCTATGCAATGACAATATGATTATCGTAAATACTACCATTAACGAGTTAATGCGTTGCTATATATACCTACCCTGTGTAACACGCTTTATGTAGCCAGGTCGCAAGAATAATACACACACAAAAAAATACTTGTAGACCCGCTACGCCAGATTTATTACTTTTTCACATCATTTGAATTGAATAGTATCCAACGTTTTTCTAGTTTAAAAACATTGAATTATGAAAGAGTACTTATACGCATGGAATATTGGAACATGGAACACACGTGAAATTCATGTGCCATTCAAAATTAAATGTGGCTGACATACTAGATTTTGAGACATCATTATGCAAAGAACATGTGGAATTTCTGATCATGTGTGGATCATAAAATAATATTCCACAATGTGTTCATATTTGGATCACATGAAATTTCGAAACATACGTAAAGCACATGTGATATTTTGAAGCGTATATGTGAAACACATGTATAATTTGTGTATCTACATGTGGATTTTTTTATTTTATGTGGATCACATGTAGAGAATTTATTCGTATATGAAGCACATGTGATTTTTTATGTATGAGAAGCACATGCAGAATATAGAAGTATGTGCGAAGAACATGTGGAATTTCTTATTAATATGGAGCAGGTTGAACATTTGCAGAGCTCATAAGGAATTCGTACATGGGTGGTGAAATATGAAATGTTTTATCACGTGTACACCAACCATAACCAACTGTGCACAACAGATGAAATTTTGGAAGATATATTGTAAAATACAAGTGATATTTCTGATCAGATGTGTTATATTATTGTGTAATTATATCTTTCATAACGTCGATGAAATCCCCACTCCAAATAATTGTTACGGCAGAAGGGCAGGGCGACTCTTGTATATAAACATAATTATATTGTACCAACTTCGGTCAGGTAATCCTTCAGTCTACTACTGCATCCATCAAGTTAAATATATCTTTTAAAAGTGAAGTATTTTTATTGAATTTTAAAACACAATTTTTATTCCGACAAGCAGATGTGTAATTTTAAAGCCAAATCCCCTACAATACAAGCAGATGTGTAATTTTAAAGCCAAATCCCCTACAATATTGATGCTAGTTGGCCTATTTTGGTTTAGTGTTCTCCACTGTCATCCATCTGGGGGCACGGCAGTGCCCCCAACAAGTCGAGCAAAAAAGCGACACGGCCGTACCATCTTTTTCTCGAAGCAATTCAGGCCATTTTCAACCCCCTATAACTCCATTGTGGATAAAACTAGGAGCCTGAATTTTTAGTAGCCAGGCAGGTATTGTATATTACGGTATATTTAAAATTTCATTCAATTTGAGCCACTAGTTTAAGAACTATAACTAGTCAACGTTTTTTAATTTTGTCACTCACTCACTCACTCACTCACGATCATCAAAATTCTAAGGCACTTCTAGCAAACATAGAAGCTTTAAATTTAGAATACAATTAGTGTTTAGTGTATAAGTCGAGGAAAAAAAACTTCAATTTCGGTCTAGTTTTCTAGATACACAAACTGCATAAATATCTTTGTAAACCCATACAAATGTACAGGATTACAAAGTTACATTTGCAGTTAGATTGACAACACAAAAATAAATGAGATACTATCAAAAACAATACTTGTAAAAAAACCCAAGTCTCGCAACTCAGTTCTTGCACCGTAAAAAGTTGTGAGATCCATGTATGTATCCATAGCTTGACTTGGCAATCGCAGTAAACAATCTAATTCAAATAATACATAATATGTATTATGTGTGAGATACACTTTTATGCGATGGTCAAGTCAATCTATACGATTATTCAATTACAAAAAATTCTTCTTTAAACCACCAGGTTCCTGATGGTGTTCATGTGCTTGTCGCTCTCCGTGTTCTCAACAATCGAAGAATACGAAGCGAAAGCTGGAATCGTACTTTTCTATATGGAGACTGTGGTCGTCGTTTGGTTCGCTATAGAATTTTTTTTAAGGTAAGGCAATATACTTATTCTTAATCTATTTATATATTCATAGTCATAACATGTTTGATATTGCACACGCGCAATCTTCATAATTTTAAATACTTTGTGATTTGTTTATGTAAGTTAAAAAAAAATCAATTCAAAACAGTAAACTTAAACAGAAGTCAACGAACAGTGGGTACCGTAAACGACTTTGTGAAAAAAGAACGTAATTTCAAAAACAATGCTTAAAAATAATCCTCTCTTGGAATGCGAGAATCCTATCCTATCCTATCCTATCCTATCCTATCCTATCCTATCTTATCCTATCCTATCTTATCTTATATATATAAAATTCTCATGTCACAGTTTTAGTTACCATACTCCTCCGAAACCGAAACGGCTTGACCGATTTTTATGAAATTTTATGTGCATATTCAGTAAGTCTGAGAATCGGCTAATGTCTATTTCTCATACCCCTAAGTGATAAGGGTTGTCCACACCTAACATTTTTATTTTATTTTTTGGACAATTTTTTTTATTTTTATTTTTCAATAATGTGGCATCAAAAAATACATACAACCCTAAATTTTCACCCTTCTATCAATAACCCCTTTTTTAATAGTCGATTTTTAACGCTCTATAACTTATATCGCAAAACAACGTTTGCGGGGTCAGCTACTCGTAGTGTCTAAATTGTACCAAGTGAAGTTAGTACTTCACAAGGTTGCCTTCATTAAGGTAAGGTATTTTGTCCCACATAGGTACAAGCAGAAAAGAAAACATTAACTTTTATTACGTGGATTACTAGAAAAAGTTTTTCTTCAAATATGTGACTGATACAAAGAGTTTTAGAGGGGAATGAAATAATTTAACTAAATTATAAAACTTATACCCTATATAGGAAGGAAGTATATATCTAATAAATAGATAATATATTCCAGTAATCACAATGTTAGTTCTCATTACAACACCTGTTATCCCCTTTCTTTTCTACGTTGCCAGTTGCAGCTCTTTCATTGATGCAGCAGCCGCGATTTGATGGATGAATTTTAAATTTCTCTTGAACAAAAGAATATCAAATACTGAAAACATTAAGATTCTGAGGATCGTGAATGCTTCGTGTGTTAAGGAACTAAAAAACAAAAATTGTAACGATATTTTAATCGCGTTCATTATTCAACATAAACGAGGAAAGAAAATACATAAACATTTACTTTTGCCATTCTGACTTCTGACGATGTGCCGCCTGTCGCTGATAGAGTTTTTAAAATAATGTCAAGTAGGTAACCTCCCTTGACGTCGCGCCGCTTGAGGACAGAATATTCAAAAGTGTAGAGAGGCACGCGATGTCATAAATATTTTCGGTACCAATCCAAAGTGCTTGTTTCCGTGGTTTACTTATATACGAGCTCTCAATCTCATAAAAAGTCCTGCTGTAACTAAATAAAACAGTTTTCTTATAGTAAATACTATCTCATAAAAAAAATTTAAAAATACACCGACATCAAAAATGTATGATATAAAATCTACATCATAAAAAGAATACGTTTGCGAAATTTTAAATTTCTAGCCCTAAGGGTTATGCCTATAGGCCTATTTAACCTCTTAAGAATTGAATATTGGAAAACGTTGAAATACGTAACTCACTATTTTTTCCGTATTCAATTCATAAGAAATTTCTATCAAATACGTATGTCCAAGGAGTAAAAAGTTTCATAAATACTTTCTTCCCCTATTTCAACGCCTTGGAGGTTGTAATTTTGAAAAATCCTTCCTTAGTGGATGCTTACATCATAAAAGGAATACATGTACGAAAATTTAAGTTTCTAACTCTTAGGGTTTGGCCTGTGTGACTGCATTTATCAAAAACTTTCATCCCCTATTATTTCACCCTCTTAGAGGTTGATTTTTGTAAAACGCTGAAATACATTTGTCATCATATTTGTCATACTCAATTCATACAAAATACAGAATAAAAAATTTCATACAAACTTTCATCCCCTATTTCGTCCCCTTGGGGGTTGAATTTTGAATTTTTTTCTTAGTAGATGCCTACGTCATAAGAAAAAACGAGTTACAAAATAGTTAATGTTGCCCACGCCGACTGTTCCCTACACATTCCCAGTCCAAACAGTCAGTTAATACCTACCTGCACTTCATTTTTCATCTTCAATGAAGTTTAATTTCCTTAAGGTTTAATTCATAAAATTGTGCTTGTTGCCTACTTGAGTTAAAACCGCTTCTCGTAGCCGTTGTATTATTTGCAGTCTTGCCGAGTGCTTACATGAAAACATGTATTTGTTTATAACATTTTTGTCTCTTTCCCCTGCTATTTTCTACCGCGGGTTTTAAGACGAAGTAAGTTCTGCCCCCGTGGCTCAATTGATATATAAACACTCAAATCAACGTAAAGCATTAACGAGCCTTGGCGTTTAAGATATAAACCGTGGTTTCGAAAAAAAATACGATTATTATCTAACTAAATGTCTATAAATTTAATGTCTGAAAATTTTCACTTTTTCAGGTATGTATTTTATTTGGGTATACTTTATTTATTTTCTTGCTTTATTAAAAATTATTTCATTCACTGACGTTAATATTGCATAATATTTAGTGCACCGAGCTATTAAAATGGGGTGCTTCCGGGAGTTAAAGCGCTCAAGTTACACGGTGCTTTTCATCGGCTTTCCGTGTTACGCCTCCTGTGTGCGCGGCGAGCCGCCCGAATAACATTGTAGTGGCCACAAATACAATATATCCACTTATAGATCCCTACTACTTATGTAATAAATGATTCGACATTCCCCCGAATCTTATACTTACTCAATTTATCTTTAAAAGTTCGTATTAGGTTTATAAAAATACAGCAGAGAATAAATTAGATTTGGAGTCAGTCAATCTACGTTGAGCAACGCATTGAGGCATTTTTATTTAGCGGAGGGTAAAATTAAGTTAATATCTACTATCTACTTTGTATACTTATCTAGTAAGTTTAAGATATTATTCATGTTAATAATAATTTTAGATTCTTTAGATTCTCTCAATTTTTGTCTCAATAGTATTACGTGTAGTAGATGAGTGTAAACAATTGTTACAAGTAACAGTCCTATTAGGCTATTCGTCATAATTTAACTTGATCCTTACATTAGTATCTTGACACGTGGCAGTGTGTCCAGTCATTCAATTTTAACACGATATAATAAAAATTGCACAATTATTTACTAGAGTACTAACCTACCTTCTGGCGCAGACCAGCTGTATTCAGTATCGATTATGACGCAAAGTGGATTGTTTTAACTAGTGGTCAGTAGCGCGGTGTACCCGACCTCAACTGATTAACATAAAATCGTTAAGGAAATTGCTAATTAATTAACGTCGTTACAGTAACCATGATTTATAACGTGCCATAACTTACATGTATTGTTATTGTTTAAAGTGGAAAATTAATTTATTTGCCATTAATTACTTTAATTCACTTGTTTGTTCGATATTATGCAGGTTATGGTCATCGGGATGCAGATCGAGATACCAAGGATCAATGGGTCGCCTCAAATTTTTGAGGCGACCCTTTTGCATAATAGGTAAGAAATTAAATTTATAAAACAAACTTATTTTATGTATAGTAATTTCATTTCAAATTTTATGTTATATAGTGTGTTTTTTAAGGTTGAAATTGTACAACATTTTATACATAGGTATAAATCAATAGTTGTATGATTTACTAATTAGGCATTCGACGCATATTACATATATTTTTAAAGTCATCGATTGAATATATTATTTCACTGTAAATCCATAAGATATCCCACCCACAACAAGGGAACTACAAACCATAAAACGTGACATAGTGAGTCTATAACAGGTGGCACCAATCTTCTTTGACCTTTACATTTTCGGCGTCCTTCCCCCGAGAAGCAGTTTCGTGCGGCCGTTCTGCCGCTCTCCAGGGAGCCGGCCCGTCCTGTACGCCCGACAAACATTGCCGCACGATTTACCCAAAAAAGCTTATAAAACTGGCTTAAAATATCGTGCCTTGGAATTGTGTCGTGACACTTTTACTACTTTCGGCTATTTTTGGCAGTTACAATTACTTATTAAAACTTTACTTAATTACTATAACTAGTTGATTAGGTACGTTCAAAATTAGTAACAAAGAGAGCGTATTTGAACCGTTTGTTTTAATAACATTAAAGTAAGAAAATGAAAAACGCAATTAAAGAAGATTTGTAAAGGTAAATACAGACATACATTGCATACAACGCAGAGCAGATCCTGTCTTATTTGACTATTCAAGCAAAGTTGGATTAGAAACCACTTGAGCCGAGAATTTAACATAGCCGAGCTTTTTTAGACTTTGAAACATGCAAGCCAATGTTTCTGAACCTCTTAAGTAGTGTTACTCATATTACATCAAAGCGGATCCAAATATGTAAGTAGATTAGGCTTAGAATAAAATTAAATATTCGTTTTTGTGATTTACCTAAAGCTTCAATTTTTAATCGGTAAGTGGAAAAAAGTTTTTATTTTCAATTAAATTAATTTAAAAAAGTAGGGATAGCTCTTATCTTCCTCAATCTTGTTATCCCCCGATGCAAAAGGATTGTTATATGTTATAAGGATATAAGGATGTTATAAGTTTGACGTGTCTGTCTGTTTGTCTGTCTGTGGCACCGTAGCTCGCGAACTGATAAAGCGATTTCAATTAAGTTTTTTTTTGTATGAAAGGTGAGTTACGGGCGAGTGTTCTTAGACATGTTTGATGAAAATCGGTTGAATCGTTTAAAGGTTGTGGGGGGTGAAAGTGGGGAAGAATAACCGAATGTCTGCAAATATAATAGAGTGGGGCCTCAAATGAAAGCGCATCACGTGCACATTACAAAAGAATATGTTCAATGAAAATCAGTTGAGCCCTGAAAAAACTCTGGGGGCAAATGGGGAGAAAATACCCAATATCTGCAAATATAAGGGGAGAAAATGAACATGGAAGTCCAAAATTTCAACAAGAATCTATGTATTAACAACTTAACAAAATCTTCAATAATAAGTAAATAACCTATAAGTGGTATAAAATAAAAATTAAATTAAAAAAACCCCCAACACAATAACCTGAGTTCCCTTTAAAAACGCCATGTATTTTTTTTTAGAATTATTAATACTCTTACATCCATGCTTACGTACTTTAAGATTGAGTTTCTTTCAATATTTACTTTTTAAAGGGAACTAAGGTTAGTGTCTGGGGTTTTTTAAATTTTTAATTTAATTTTTATTGTTACAAAAGTCAAAGTTTAGGCCATGATAGATGATGTTTTGAGTGCTACGTGTTATTCTATCCTCACTGCGTAGTATTTGACGTATTATTGTTTTTTATTTCAACAAAATTGACCCACTATTTTGAAAGAAATCGATTCTTTGTACATAGGGTCCATAATAAAAAATAAAAATCTTAATTTATCAATAAAAACTAGATTTTTTTTAATATTTTTTTTTTATTTTTAGTCGATAATTTTTGGTCTAGTTTCACCCTCTTTCGGGGTTGCGCTTTATCGCGGGACGCACTTTATTAGGATGTACCGCAAACTTTTGTTGATAAAATCCGATAAAATTAAAGATCATTCACATTGATAACAAATAGCCATTTTTTCGTGTTTTGACCTTGAAAATGAAATTTGCGCCAATTTTAATTATCATATTCGAAATCAGCGTGTATAAATACGTAAGTGTACGAGATATCTTAGAGAAAAATGTCCCTTCAATGGGTTAGGTTATTGGCCATTTTTTCCAGTTTTGACGTCGTGAATGAAATTTGCGCCAATTTTAATTATCATATTCGTAATCAGCGTGTCGGAATACGTAAGTGTACGGAATTTCAAAAAAAAAAAGCGGTATGACCTACCGGAACTTTATCCTAGTCGTTTAACCTTGGTGGAGGTCCTATAGGAGGTTTGAAGAAGTCCGACACGGGTTGGCTACCAGCACATAATATTATTACATTCAAAATCAGCAGTGTGGAGGAGCATCCGGCAGGCTTCGCCGTGTTATGGGGAGAGATTCATACCCAGCATAGAATGGCATAGATGAGCACCTACCAAAAAGAATTTCAGAATTTTTTTAAACCTTTTGAAGCATTTGCAAAAAAACAACCACCGGCGGCGCGGCGCGCTAGTCACTGCACCACGCAGACCGTTTGATTTAAAATTTGTTTTAAATTAGAAATTGGTCACCGACAGATGTTACAACAATCCTTGCGTCGCTGGTGGTGTTGGGGATGGGTTCTTCGGGACAGGTGTTCGCGGCGTCGGCGCTGCGGGGGCTCCGCTTCTTCCAGATCCTCCGCATGGTGCGCATGGACCGACGCGGGGGCACCTGGAAGCTGCTCGGTTCCGTGGTTTATGCACATCGACAGGTAAGCGTACACCTACTCGTATGTAGTACATACCTAACTGTACCTATTCTTTATTCATTTTCAGGAAAACTATAGATGATGTTAATTGTGTTAAATATTTTAACTACTAAATAACCATCACTAAACCAAGCATGGTAGTGACTAGAGATACAAAAAAAACCTTAAATGTTTGTATATTAAGTTTTTAAATTTAAAACACTTTCACATTGATAACGTTGATGTCAAGTTTCAAATTACCTATTCAAAAAGAAGTAGGTAAGTTACTTACCTACTTCTTTTTGAATAGGTAATTTGAAACTTGACATCAAATAAATGAGGTAGTTTTAATAGCTTTAGAAGCTTGCTGGGATTTAAAATAACAGCAAACTCATTTTTCAGTACCAATTTGATACCTAGTACTTAGATGTAAGTACCTCCTTCTTATTCCCCGAGGAACTGAAATAGGCCTGAATATACAATGAGGGTAACAAAATGTATTGGCAGTGATCAATCCATCCCTTGAAAGTGATTTGTAAATTGGTCATAGGCAACTTCTTATCCATTTTGTCTTACACATTAGATTTGTTTAATTTGATTTACAACATTAATTAATTTATAACATAAAAACTTGAATTTGCTTCCATATTCGTCACAGTACCGTATTTTTAAAAAATCTTTACTAACCCCGGTTATTATAACGATTCAGGGGATTTAATATATCTTTTAACATATATTTAAAAATAAAACATAACATTTATTTAAAAAGATATATTTAAAAATATATCTTTTAACAAGGAGTTCGATAAACAAAAAATACCTATTCGTTAATACTAAACTGCCTACACCATCTAATTACCTACTGCAAGTTATTTATACCAGACGCAGAGTGTGTTTACTTCCACTCCCAATTTACCCGAAAAGCACACTTCCTAGATTGTAAAAGTACAATACTTAGATGCGAATATACATAGATTGCCTAATTGTTGTTGTTGTAGTATCCAAACTCTTTCAACGTTATTTCACTCCTTTTATCTGCCGTAATATCGGCCAAAATACGAGAATAATTGTAAGAATAGAGCTTTATTGGAGCGTTTATTGCTTAGGCACGATGAGTAGACAGAGCGGAACTGGGTAGCAATTTCCTCCGACCGCCGAGTAGATATACACACAAAACAAGGCGGGTCTCAATATCTATACACAATCGGCTCAGGTTAAAGTTGCATGATCACAATGCAGAGCAAATAAAGCGAACCCCGCAGCCGCATTTCTCGCTCCTTGTACAATATTGACTTAACAAATACGATCCCATATCGTACCCAAACAATAGATGTGGGTATAAACAATTCCGTTTCAAAACAATCTGTACGCAAATGCAATTATTAAATTAGCAACCCGCGAAGCAATTACGCACAGTTGTAACAATTATTTTGAAACTACAAGAGGGCTTATAATGCACTTTATTCTTTTGTTAACCCCCGACGCAATGTTACGACGGGTGTTATAAGTTTGACGTGTCTGTCTGTCTGTTTGTCTGTCTGTCTGTGATTCGGTCGTGGCATCGTAGCTCGCGAATGGATGAAGCGATTTCAATTTAGTTTTTTTTGTATGAAAGGTGAGTTACGGCCGAGTGTTCTTAGACATGTTTGATGAAAATCGGTTGAGTCGTTTAAAAGTTGTGGGGGGTGAAAGTGGGGAAGAAAAACCGAATGTCTGCAAATATAATCAAGTGGGGTCTGAAATGTACCAAAAAATACCTATGTCCTCAACGTCCTAGCTAGAGTGTTTGGTGCTTTCAATACCTTATGATTTTAATACAAAAATTTTCTTTTCAGTTTAATAAAACGAGCATAATGTAAAGTCCTGAAGTGCACTTTGAACATGACAGTATTTAATCATCTTACTTATTCTTTTAGTAAAAAAGCTTCTAACGATTAGATTGAATCGGAAAATTACGCTGAACCGTTCGGGGTTTTTCCAAGAATAATCAATAAAGCATCATACAGGTGCCTTATAAAGGTTAAATGATAGGAATACAATTTTCATGCCCCATATTTTTATTATTCAATATTTTTACATCGTGTAATAAAACAGTGAAGGATGTATTAAAAATATTATATTATTGTTTCAGGAATTAATAACAACATTATATATAGGTTTCCTAGGATTGATATTTGCATCATTTTTAGTTTATCTAGCAGAAAAGGATGTGGCTGACACAAAGTTCAAAAATTTTGCGGAAGCCCTGTGGTGGGGTGTGGTAAGTATTAACGCAATCTTTATGTATCTCAAATAATATTCATAACATTTACCCTGACTTTAGTGTAGTATACCACAGAATTCACAAAAATCAATTATCGTATTTAACTATTTCAATATTAGTGTAAAAGTATTATTCAAATTATTATATAATTTTAACGGAGATGAAGAAACTTACTTAGATTTATGAAAAAGCTATCTGTTGCTTTATGAATTCAATTTCTCAGGTCATATTGAGAGAAAGATGAAAGCGCTACTGACATTATACATTCTAACCAAAAAGCAAAGAGAAATAACGAGTATCAAAAGGTTTGTAGCGTGAAAAATTTAAACGAAATCAGCCTAACATCCAGAAAAGATACATGTACCAAAACCTGCTTGCCCGCGCTGCCCGTCCGAAACACACCCCGTCCCACGTCGTTCTCCGAACACACTAAAACTCTAAACGACAAGGTGACGATATTAAAATGAATAGACTGAAAAAATAAGTAACACGTGATGCACGTGTATGTGAAGTGTAATGCTCTGAACCTATATTCGTTATTCTCCTGAATTGAAAACAGAGTATGATGAAAATATTCCTTTACCTACAACATTAGGCATATATATGTACATGATTATTATGTTTTCGAAGAAAATTCGAGGCATAGGCTTATTTCGCAGAAAAGTAATGACTCCAAATCGCGTGGTAATAGCGTAGAATTACTTTGCGTCCATTATGAACATTGAGTGCGTGTTCATGTATAGATCACGCTGTGCACGGTGGGCTACGGTGACATGGTCCCGCAGACTTGGCAAGGGAAGTTCATCGCGTCCTTCTGTGCGCTACTGGGCATCTCGTTCTTCGCACTACCCGCTGTGAGTAACTCAGATGTCCGTTACAGATCGACCCGCTCCAGACGACATTCAATTAAGTTACAAATGAATCTGACTGTGATATTCCATTCACTTGATTCATCATCGATAATTCAGTAGGTACTAAAATTTTCTTATCAAACCTCTTCATTTTATTATTCAATTAAAACACTCTTAATTCGTCTTTAATTAAACTTAGTCTCAACGTTTGTACCTATCTCTTGTTACAGATAAGCTTTGTAAACTTTAATAGTGTACTAAATTTAACTACAGTAAGATTTTGCGACTTTCATCAACTTTTATGATGTTCCTACCTAGTTTTTATTATTGTACCTATACGGGTTATTACACCTTTACCTACATCATTAGCTATACCTACTATAAGGCAATACCTACAGATTTTTTAGAATTCGGCCAGTGGATCACATCCTGGTTGTAAATTATGTTTGTAATTTCTATTCAAATCCATATCTACAATCATTTTAGCGTGAAATACTCGTAGTAAAAAAACATGCCATCAAAAACACAATTTTTAATAAACCCCAAGTCTCGCAACTCAGTTCTTGCACCGTAAAAAGTTGTGAGATCCATGTACGTATCCATAGATTGACTTGACCATCGCATTAAAGCACAATGTATCTCACACGTAATACTGAGTAATAATGAGTGAAGCTACCCTAGATATTAGCTAATGATAAAAATTATAAAATTAAATTAAAAAATATTATGAAATTAACCTTAGTCCACCACGCTGGCCTGATGCGTGTTGGTGGACTTCGCATTTCTTTATCATTAAAATATTATGGAGAACTCTTAGGTACCTATGCAGGTTTCCTCACTATGTTTTCCTTTACCGTTCACCGCTACAGCAGGTGATATTGGTATATTCTATAAAGCGCACATAATTTTTATGAAAGTCAATGGTGCGTGACACTAATATTTTAACCAGGACCGAAATTAACAGGCTGCATTTTATTGTAAACCACTTGGCTATAACCTCTTATAAATATAGCTTATAGAGTATACAAAACTTGGCATACGACAAAGCAATTTGAAATTAGAAACAATTAGAGTGATGTAGTTTACTACTTTGTATTTATATCTTGTTTAAAGGGTATCTTGGGGTCAGGCTTTGCACTCAAAGTGCAGCAGCAGCAGCGGCAGAAGCACATGATCAGGAGAAGGCAGCCCGCGGCCACGCTGATCCAGGCACTGTGGCGGTGCTACGCTGCAGACGAGCACTCCATGAGCGTGGCTACCTGGAAGATACACCAAGTGCCGTTACCCAGCCCACAGACCAGGTTCATATTTCATTCGACTGTTTTTTTAAATAATGATTAGCAAAAGAGCATCTGCAGGCCATCTGACGTTAGGTGGTCACTGCACCCCACCTATCTACCACCTATACGTCTGTTGTCACTACACGGCCCAATTTGTCAGCCGTCCCAATATTTTAAATTCAATAGGAATATTATATATATAAGCTAATTTACTTAATATGAAACTAATTTGGGATTGAAAGCAAGATTTAGAATGCCTTCAATGGGTTAGGTTAGGTTAATTTTTTTCTCGAGCGAAGCGAGGTTCAGTGACAGAAGTCTAAATTTAACACAAAAATCCCTATAACGATGAACTTCGAGAACAGTTTTAACTGACTCGCTTCGGAAAAACGCGTTTTGTCTAGTAAGAACTAGTTTTAACTGATATTCAATTTCGATTATTTAATTCATTAGTTAATTCTAGTTTTAACAAAGGCATTTAGTAAAACCTAGTTCTAACTAGGGAAAACGCGTTCCATCTAAAAATAGGTTTTAACTGTAACATAAATACACAATCATAAACGGATAACATATTATTATATTTATATAAACCCGGTCATCTCTAATACTCAGACCAAAAAGCTATTCATAGAAGTTCACAATAGTGTATTTAAAACGTTAGCTTAACATCTAGAGGAAATTTCTTCACTGTTGACCTAACACTTAAACTAGATCTTGAGAAATAGCAGCGAGCACAATATTAACCTAGTTAACCTAGTAGATGATTTTGTGCCCCTCGAGTGTACTACTGAGTCCATTGTGCATCAACTGTAGTACCTACGCTGTGTAATTGTACCCGTAGACGACGCTAGCAGAAAACAAACTTTTTAAGTTTCTTATTTTCAATGGAATTTTAGGGCGAGACTTCACCTTGTTTGCCAAAAGCATTACATGAAAACGAATGATAATTGTATACCTTTGACAGTCGCGTGATGAGTGCTTCATTCAAGAACAATGCGTCCTTTGTGTCTCGCCTGCCGACGATCCGCCGCCACAAGAGCACCTCGCTGCACTCTCCGGCGCCCCATTCAAAGCCCGCACATCGTTACGACGTCAATGCCAGTGCAGAAAATCTCGGTAAGCTAATTAGCAATTCCGATACCCAAATAACTTCTATTTATTAACCAATTTAACTATGACACCAGTTACCAGCATAAGTAGGTTCTGGACTAGATTGGTTTCGTCGGACTTCAGAATACCTATTGAGTTATACACCGGAATATCAAAGAAAGCTTTGGTGAGCCAATCCTTTTTGACTACATTACCTATAGCATAATATTTTGTTCATCCGACTGCAGGTATAGTGGCAACAGCAGCTATAGCAAAATTAACCATCATCACCAAAAATAAAAGTGAACTATTGAAATCGAAACACGGGACACCAATGTGCTATTTTTTATTTAAAATTACATACAAAACACAAAAGTAAATATATTAATATCACTTGTTACAGCAACCAAAACTTTTTAAATAAAAACAAATCAGTAGTATCTAAAATTCCAGAAAAGCAAAAGTATAAAATTAAACTATTGATAAACACGTCGCGACGCTTCTCAGCTCTTTAAATGGACAGAACAAACAGCAAAAGCTCCGGCCATCCACCTCCTCGTAATTCTACATTACGACACAGCATTGCACAGTGTATTTCATTATTTAAGATGGAATTGAGCGTGATGTGATATTGCCCTGTTTCATAGATAATCGTACAACGGGCGGGGACCATGCGTGTTGTCTACTCCATTGTTGGAAAAGCTGCTTTCAAGGTTTTAAACTTCATCTTTTAGAAGGCACAATGGCATGACAGTTACAGTCGATAAACTTTGCTGCGTTTCTATATTATTCTTATCTTAGCAAGGAACTTTCTGAAAATGTGTATACACAAAAATTAAATATGTAAACTACAAAGTAGCTCTATTGGTACCGGAGGAAACATTTGACTTCCGGCGATATCCGCTACGTCTCTTAGCTCCAGATATGATTGCTGATTCTAAATACCTTCTACTTCTTTCTATTTTTCACTTTTTGAAATAAAAATGCACCCGCGTAGATGAGATACTGCTTCGAAAAGACTTCCAGGTACTGCAAATGAGAAGCTTTATCTACAAAAAACATTTAAGTGACAAAGCTGCTTATAAATGATCGCTTCTGCGTAAATGCCAATGTAGATCGACAAGGATTTTACGCAGATTGCATAATCCTGCGTTCGTTTAGTGTTATAGATCACGGTTCACACAATGAGTTTCCAAAAATAACGTTTTAAAATAGTATAAATAATCTTACTGGAATGGCTTTGTTTAAAGCTTATATTTTGAGTTCGGTAAAAATAAAAAAATTTAAGTAATCTTACACAGCTTAGCATTTATTTATTTATGCATG
The DNA here is from genome assembly GCA_905147235.1 of Erynnis tages. Lineage (NCBI taxonomy): Eukaryota > Metazoa > Arthropoda > Insecta > Lepidoptera > Hesperiidae > Erynnis > Erynnis tages. Next base: position 7,136,022 of record LR990073.1, read on the forward strand.
CAAGTTAGTTGAATTATGTAAAATATTATTCTATTTAAATAAAACTAAAAAGCAGGTTGGTAATATGTAACTTTTTTCATACAACCAATATTTTCAAAGACACACTTTACACTCCGCCTGTCTTTGCTCTGCCTATTATAAAATATTTGAAACGTTAGTAAAACAAACTTCATCAACATATTACTGTAAAAGTGTAATGAACAACAATACCTACACATCCTGTAACATCAGCGGGCGATCAGCGATCGTCCGTATTATTTCCCTAGACAAGAAAAACTAGCCGAGAATGTCATAGAAATAAGAAATTTACTTTCTTTTTCTATTGACATATCCCCCAAAAGTAATCACACTTAAGTAGCTATTTGTTCGACATATTGTTCAACAAACGATTGAGAACAATAGTCATGGAATGACAACTACGCATTTTTTACATAAAAGTAAGTACCTATAAGCTGCCTTATTCAAAATATACAGAATTCATTAGTTATAAAGCCTGTTCAGAAGTGAACTTCAAAGAGCTGATAAATAGGTTTAATCACCTCAAACTGACCTTAAGGTTCGTATGGGTGAGACCTATATGTAGATACCTATGTTATTAAATAATTTTTCTGGATCAAAATAACCTATTAAAAAGCCATCCGTATTTTGGTGTCATTTAAATTGAAATGTTCTTAATAAAAATATGAAACGCTGTTTCAACAAACAAAATAATATTTAACTTATTGAATTTTTATTTGAAGGTGATAGAGGATTTTTGATAATTAGTTAAAGGTAAGTGGCCTACGACATGATGTAGATACGTTCTTGTACGTTTTGAAAGTTAATATTTAATAAAAGTGATATGAAAAATATGCTTATCTAAAAATACCTACTGAGTATTCAACTTTACAAAGAAATGACGCTATACAATGTAGAGTTTGTGTCTGTATTGTTTATCCACATGGAGTTTAAGTATACTCACGTTTTTAAACAAGCTGCTCTTGTGGCTATTGTCTAAGTTATATTTTCATCATAAAAGCTTTCTGCAGCATCTAGCGTGTAAAGTTCTGAGCGCAACATTTGTTCTACAATGGACCAGCATAATTTATTTTAACCGTTTAATGAATACTATATTAAAAACCTTGTAAAATTTACTCATTTCAAAACCTAACTTTACACTTGAGAATCGTTACCGCCTTTGTAGGAAAGAGATAACAAAACGATCGATAGTTTGCTGACATTAAGTGGCAACCACTGCATTGACCTCATTATTTAGGTGTTTCTTTGATGCAGTAAAAACAACATAATACCTATTGATTTATTCGAGTAATCATTATTTTTTATCTATATCTGCATTTAGATTAATCAGCAAGTAAGTAATACCCATGTACAAGGATTAATAAATAGTGGTTTTTGTACGGAGCGCAATACACGGTAACCTATCAAATTTAATTTTTCAAGTGTGCGTGGATGGGGCAATTCGATAGTTTCACTAATAAGGGACGAATTCTAGAAAGTACGGACATACGGCAAAAGTAAGGAAAGAGCTCATTTTTAACAAAATACGTTTTTTTTCTTACAAAACGAACGATAGCTAAATTGAGGTTTGTATGATAAAAAAAATGTGTTTTGTTAAATTTATTTTTGCTATTCTTACAACAGTCAATACAATATTTAGAATATTTATTTGCAATATGTTCATTCATGCGCCAAAAAATATTATTTATTATTAATATTATAAAGAAGTAATGATTTTATGGGTTTGCATTCAAATTTGCAGTATCAATGTTTACATATACATATGCAATGATAGTGTACCTATTAAAAAAGGTAGGTAGATATGGTATCTTCTAACGCGCGGCGACTAGAATTTAATCCGCCAAGCTACACATTCAAACGTATTCTTACGTCTAAAGGTATACATGTGTTTGCGACATGTGAATGCGAAAGACATACACGAAACATAACGCTACACGAAAAATATAGCTAGAGCCCGCGCCACGACTCATATCCTCTGATATAACGGATTTTGGTCCTTATTGAAAGAAGCATAAAGATCTATCTATCTATCTATCCCTACCACACTACAACTCCGAACATATTCGCTATCCTTTTTTGCGATGGTTTAGAAATAATAGATAATAATCTTTTGTAATTTAGTAAAAATTTAGAAATAATGTAAATTTTATTGATGTACTTACGTGTCATAAGACATTCCATCGTCCTTTTTTACTTTAGCAATGTAGTTTTTACACTTTCAAAATACACAATTTGGCATTTTGATTATTTTTAGTGCACAATACTCACGTGCTTCACCAACCGCTGATATTATGCGCCTGAGTTGCATTGTAACAATTGACACAATATAAGCGGTGCATTTTCCGCGCGCTAGTGCGGTATCTACCTCTTTTTTAATACACTATCACTGCATATATGTATCATTTCCAGAAAACTTAACCCAATATTAACAAGCACTATTTTAGAATGACATAGAGTAGTAAAATATGTGTTATATTAGATCGAATTGACCAGTTACCTACAGTAAAAGCATACCCTAATTAAATTGTATAGGTAATAAAACGCACAGGCAAAGGGCACAGATATTCATTGTAAAACTAAGCATGTTTAAGCAAAGTAATTTGATTTTTTAAACAAAGAAGTCGCTATTACAGCTAAGTGTAAGAATGAGTGAAGCTACCCTCCGTGGCATTTGCAAGTTCAACTTTCATCAAGATGAAAACAAATTAGCATAAGCTAAGAAAAGTACCCTTAGATAGAGCCTTTGGGCTGCTTAGCATTTTAATAAACTTTCTATATTTCGACCTAAATTACTTTTCACTCAATATGGTATCATAAGCATAAAATCTTGTTACAATCACAGTTCTAAGTACCTACTATGAAATTGAGGGTAGCTGACAGGCAGACGGGCGGATAATATTGAAATAAATACGGTGACACGTAAAACAGACCAAACAAAAAAATCGATAATTACAAGGGTGGTTCCCGCGGATGGGCTTTGTTCGTTTTACGAAATTCAATCTCCATTCTTGTTAAGAACCGTACAAATAAAATTTTGTAAGGGTGAGAAACACGTGCCGTTTTCCTACGAATATGGGCGTTATGTTGAAGTGTACATAATATGGGTTGGCAGGCGCGACCACCGGCCGCTCTGGGTGTTCGCGACCCGTGAATCCATCGTACAGCGAGGACTCTGTGGCCGAGACAGCACTCTCCAAGAAAAAATCCGATGGTAAGAGCTAAAAGGCTAAAATAGTTATCTTTCATTCGAAACCTATCGCCTTGGTAATATGCTCTCACTGTCGCTTTTCACCTAAAGACGAAAGTATCTTATAGAATCAAATACAGAAAAAAATATAGCGATCGTATTTAACAATTCTATTAGTTCCTATAGCTATGTAGTTAGTTACCCTAAAAGGAAATTATTAAATTCTCTTTGTATTTATAGAATAAACTAAAAATTTCATTACACTTATTTTGTTTGCAGTCGAAGAAATCTATGAAAACCAACAGTCAAATGGTACAAAGTAATTGAATACACTGTGTGATAATTTTTTTGAGCTCTAACTTTTAATGAAACGACTATTTTTTTATCAAAATAGACGTGCTGAACACAAAAACTGAAATAGATTTTTTGTAACACGTATTATTTTAAAATTATAAATTGATGTACCTACTATAAATAAATAAACATACAACGAATTCCAATTATTTTTGATATTATACGCAAATACAATTTAATGCGAAACGTTGCGGTTTAAGTTAGAATAAGGGGCGTAGCCTTCGTAGCTTCGTAGCATGACTAGTCCATAAAGGGTTCAAATTTTCAGTAACTACAGTAGAACCTCGATAACTCAAACCTCGGTAACTTTAAAATCCTCTATAACTTCAAAAAATAATAATGTTCCCTTCCTATCAGAGCCCAAAACCTCTATAACATGAGTCATTTTGAAAGAGTGTGCAAAACAAAAGGTTTCGGTATTTATTGCTTGCACGTGTTCACTAGTTAAATTGTTAACGTAAACAATACATAATATGTCACCTATTATAATTTTTTGCTTCTTTTAAATTCTTTAAAGACAACGGCTTACTTGGATCATAAGTTTTTGATCATAGTCCTGGAAACATCGCTGTGTGATAAAACTGGCTTAAAATGAGTTCAAAAAGAAAACTAACAACACTCACATACGCTGATAAATTAAAAGCTATACAAGCAGTGAAAAATGGATTGAAAAGGAAAGATGCGGCTCAGTTTGCTCCCTAACATAGACCCTTGATAACTTAAAACCTCTATAACTTAAAATATTTTGTGTTTCCCTTGGCCTTCAACTTATCGAGGTTCTACTATAGGCACTTAATTGTTTTAAATATTACCAAAATGTTGCGTTTCCCTAAAATAAGTACATTTCATTTCGCCTAATTTTGACGAGGACATTTAAAATTCGTGTATTACCTATATTATTATATTGCGTAATGACATACCTGGTATTCGTAAGTTAGTTACCTACCAGGGGTCGTGCCACTCCATAACCGTAACCATAACTGTGTCATGTGAAAAATTTCATTTACCGGTAACACGAAGTGCTTACTCTTTTGTTTGTATGTGTATATATTAATAACTATGCATACTGCATACACTAATAATTTAGGTATACAATATAAACTTATTTATTATTTTTAAAACCAATTACACAAACAAACAGCCGAATGCATTATATTACTTAAGGAAATACAATGTGTGAACTGCGATATTGTTAAAATTCTGTTTAAAAAAAATCTATTAAGTTTTTCGGTAGAATTTGTCGAGCTTCTAAACGTTTCACATAACTATTATAAGTAGGACCCTACAATTAATGAGAGCGAGTTAGTGGTATAGAGCTTAAATGTGGAAGCCATAATGATTTGGTGACCAAATACATAAGATATGGGATACTGATCAATCATAATATCTCTCTCAGTGTAAATTAACTAGGTATGTGACCTACATGTTGTTCAAAATATTATAATATCGACATCTTACTACAATAAAATTATTAAAACAACTGCTTATTTATAATATCTATATCTATTTATTTATCTTCTATATAATAGTCAATGTGGGGAAATCCGTCTGGGGGGTAGGTCCGTCTACTGGGCTTTTTGCAAAACATAACAACTTTACGACAATGTGTCGCACAGTAAATTAAACAGTCATCAATGCTCTTTAGAATTAACATAAATTTGTCGGTTATAAGGCGTTTTATGTAATGAAAATAGCCTTCAAAAATTTTTGGTGTTTTGAGAGTTCATTTTGACCAAATCGACCTTTGGAAAAATATTAAAAGTATTTATCATAAAAAATATACTAAAACCTCTCTATTAATAACCACTTTAACGATTTATTACATTTATGAAACGAAAATTGGTTTAGTTTTTGAAATATCTGCATTTGTTTTTTATGATTGTCGAAAAGCTTGCGTGGGGAAGTCCGTCTGGTTGAAGGGGTGTAAGACCAAAAAATAATTCATCCCAGCAAGTTTATGCAAACTTGCTGGGATGAATTATTTTGTTTAATTTGGATATGGTCCATCTATTTCCAAATTTAAAAGGGTTTTTGAATTTTTGACATGAGTGTAGTTTTCAGAACATTTTAATATGAGGATTATGAAAAATATACTAACTTTGAAATCAAAGATGGCGGATTTGACTTTTTGAATTCTTGGTCACGGGTATCTTTTTCGGGGTATTTTGGGATGAAGATTGTGAAAAATATATCTATCAATTTTGAAATCCAAGATGGCGGAGTTGATTTTTTTAATTTTCAGTCATGAGTATCGTTTTCGAGATCCTTTGGGATGAGGATTATGAAAAATACATTAATTTTTATATCCAAGATAGACTCGTCTTTTTTGAACACTTGGTAAGGGGTATCGTTTTCGGGATATGTTGGGATGAGGATGATGAAAAATATATTAATTTTAAAATCCAAGATGGCTGACTTGACTTTTTTGAATTCTTGGTCATGGCTATGATTTTCGGGATGTTTTGGGATGAGGCTTATGAAAGATACATCAATTTTTCAACTCAAGATTGCGGATTTGGCTTTTTCAACACTTGGTCATGGGTATCGTTTTCGGGATATTTTGGGATGAAGATTATAAAAATTTATCAATTTTGAAATCCAAGATGGCGGCGGGCTAACTTTTTTGAATTCTTGATCATGGGTATGGTTTTCGGGATGTTTTGGGATAAGGATTATGAATAATACATATTATTATATTTTTAAATCTTAGGTGGAGACAGCTTTTTTAATATTTCGACATGAATATCTTGATGTGTTGGCTTTTTTGAATATATCGAAATGGATATCGACATGGGATGATTGGGTGAATATAGATTGATCAAAATAATTTGAAACAGTTTATACCTATATATGAGAAGAGAAACTTCTTTATTTCTTTCTCTTATTTCTTAAAAAAAAGGTTTAATACCCCTGACTTCAATTTAATGATTCAATTTATAATAATTTCAATTCAAAATATTATCGAAACTATAGATTCGCTTTGTATTTAAGCACAATTTGTTTTTGATTACTTCTTACTTTTTGTGCTTAATTGTAGTTTGTAGTCAATTTGGTTTACGTTAACTGTAAAATATACTGGACAGCAAATAAACCGACAACCGCTACCTTGTAACATTAATCCGATTTGCTCAGGAAGTAGAAAACGTACACATATCAAACTCATACCTACAGATCTCATTTCTTTAGATCATTTGCTCAAACGCGTGTTCTTATGCCACCTTTATCAGTTAAAAATGGATGCAACACCTCAGGAAGCAGCTCAAGCTTACGAGTACATTACGTCGACCAGGCTTCGAACGCGATGTCGCTCGCAGACTTCGAATCAGCAGATCTTCGGTGCAACGAGTTTACAAGCGATAATTAGCATAAAACGCACTTTCTGTAGATATAAATTATGATCGCTGTAAGTTTCATACTTCCGGAGAAAATCTGATAAGTATTAGGTACAGATGGCGGGTGGCTCGGTTTTTTTTACATTACTAGACTACAGTCTACCCGATGATATTTTAAATTACCATCCATATCTGTAAAGTTATTTCACGTACAGATGTTTTGAATTTTTAATAATGTAAACAAAGGTCCATTGTTTCAACATTCAACATCTCCAAACATCATCATTGTAGATAGAATAGGACTCGTACAATGAAGTCTCTAAAATAAAATCTCAAAATTAAAATAAACTGTGACGGACTTCCCCACATTGACTAAAAATGAATCGCCGTTCGTTAAGTCGGTTAAAACTCGAGAACGGCTGAACCGATTTGGCTCATTTTAACCCCCGATGCAAAAGGAGGGGTGTTATAAATTTGACGTGTCTGTCTGTCTGTTTGTCTGTCTGTCTGCATTATCTGTGGCACCGTAGCTCGCGAGCGGATGAAGCGATTTCAATTTTTTTTTTATGAAAGGTGAGTTACGGGCGAGTGTTCTTAGACATGTTTGATGAAAATCGGTTGAGTCGTTTAAAAGTTGGGGGGTGAAAGTGGGGAAGAATAACTGAATGTCTGCAAATATAATCGAGTGGGGTCTCAAATGAAAGCACATCACGTGCTCGTTACAAAATAATATTATGTTCAATGAAAATCGGTTGAGCCCTGAAAAAACTGTGGGAGTAAAAGTGGGGAAAATACCCAATATCTGTAAATATATTTGGTGGGGAGAAAATGAGGATGGAGATCCAACATTTCGAAAAGAATCTATCTATGTATTAACAACTTAACAAAACATACATTATAATAATAAGTGTGTACCTATAAAAAGTATAAAATAAAAATTAAATTTAAAATTTAAAAAAACCCCCGACACAATAAGCTGAGTTCCCTTTAAAAAGTAAAAAATAATGAAAGAAACTCAATCGTAAAGTACCTAAGTATGTACGAGTAAGTATTAATAATTCTAAAAAAATACATCGCGTTGGGGGACCGCTCCTACTTATTCGTCTATGTTGCTTAGTTGGAGGAGTATGGTAACTAAAACTGTGACATGAGAAAATTATAATATATAAGATGATGATAATAATAATTAAAATATTGTACCTATGATACTTACTGCGGGATAATGTGTGTGTGTGTGTGTTTGTTTGTTTGTTTTTCTTTCACGTTTTTGATAGAGCGAAAGATTGATATATTATCATATATAGGTATATATATATCAGTTATATAAATACGTATATACCTACTGACATAGTAGGAACAATGAATGACGCCATGAGTTAGGTAAAATCTATTCGTATATGCGCCATATAAGTAATATATTATTATGGGAACGAGCATGCTGTGCGCAACAGCAGAGGAAATTTCGTTACACAAATAAAGATTCGCTTAGTTTACTCGATGACAATCAATCTTCCTACCTGTATACATACCTGCCTGAGATTTAGGTCAGTAGATATCTTGTTGGACAGCCGATGCTCCACTTGCAATAATAGGCATGATGACTAATTTTTAAAAACTCTTCTATGATATTCGGAAGTTTCTACTATGTTTAAAGTATATCATGTTTTTGTAGAAAATTAAGGTTTTAGTGGACTACACAATTAAGGACTTCACATACCTTTGAGAACTTTTTTGTGAACTCTCAGGCATGCAGGTTTCCTCAAGATGTTTTCCTTCACCGTAACAGCAGATGACATTTAATTTAATAAAGCGCACATAACTTTTTTTACAAATTCATTGGTGCGTGCCACTGGGATTTGAACCTGGACCCCTCGATTCGAGGTCGAATTCTAAGCCACTGGGATATCACCGCTTCAACTAAACAGTCTAATGGTATGAAAATATGGAAGTAAATACGCTTGAAGGAGAAACCAAAATGAACGATATAGGTTATATTATCCTCTTCTTGTTTCTTACTCGTATCACGCGTGAATTTGCTAATTTGTATACGGAGTAAATTAGTGAGTCTACCGAAAAAATTAAATATTCTATGAATGGTAAAAAAACTTAATCTTTATGTATAAATACAAATAAATAAAATTATATTGTCTGTTTGTAATATAAAAATAACCGCTTTTTTCTAAATGCATTTTATACCCGGTACATATACCAAAATATTTTTTTACAATTTTTGTTCGTCTTTCTGTCTGTTTGTTCCCACTAATCTCTGGAACTGCTGGCTGACAATAACTTTTTTGCTATATTCCACGCAGACGCCACTTTAAATTCAATCCATTCTGATAGTTACAAAATCATAACTGTAAGTAAAAGTAAATATTCTTGTTACTTAAACGAAATGTACATTATTGTACATTACAGGGATAATTTATAGTTATCTCTAACTATACAAAAATTGTTACAACATAATAACACTGACTTGACTATAATAATAGTAATAGTAGAGAATAAATAGACTGCCAGTGTAGTGAAAAAAGCTGGTTCACTTTCACAATTTCCAAGTATGTTGTTTCAGTTTGTACTCTGATAAAAATCCAATTTAAAGAGTGACCGCTCCACATATTCGTATTTCAAAAATGTATTATACAACCCTTTTTTTAAATAACAAGTTATTTACAACTTTATTTTCATACTATTAAAATAAAAATCCTAAATAACCTTAAACATTAAGTAAAAACTATTTACAGAATATAATATAAAATAAAAAAGAAATACACTCACGATAAAAATTATTCTTGTGCCCATGTGAGGCATCGTTTCCAAGACGCTGGCGGCATTTCCATTTTCCACGCTGAACAACCTTTTGCAAGTTCACTAACAGTGCTATAAATATTGTAATTTATTTTGCCAAAGCTCGATGCATATAGAAATTGCATATGAAAACAATTATATACGCAGTCACCAGTGATCAAACGGCTTGAGTATGCGAGAAAGAATTAAGGAACTCTACATTGACATCATTTTCTAATTTGGTTGACTGACCTGTGCCATCTGTACCCAATGTGCGAGCCAATGATTCGATCCATTGTTGAACTAATTATGCACGCAAAATATCAGCGTCGTTAAGATGTGGAACTGTAGTACTGTACTACTTACGAAAACTACTTTCATACTATTTCGACCTTATCTGTTATTTTAACGGATCAACCACGTTAAAAACGTGATAAAGTATACAAAGGTTCAGTTAAACACTGGCACACCTATCGAAATTATTCGATATATTGTGATTGGTAATAAAATAATTGCTTAAAATGTTGCAATTCTTTTCAGATGAAGACGAAGAGCCGCGTTGTGTAACGTTAACTCCGAGACATAAAGCAGCCATTCGATTTATAAGGAAGGTATGTATTAGTAAGTTCTCAATGTCACTAATAAAAACCACTTATATAAAAAACAGTGTTACTAAAGCTTTATGTCCAATCTAATAATATCATTAGGTATAGGTATATATAGATTTTCAAATAGTTTACTCCTTGACTCATTTGATAAAGAACATTATCCTTACGTATTTTTTAAAATAAAGCTCATTATAGTTTAAAAGCTTTCGAGCGGCACCATCGTGTCGAAAATTATAGATCAAAGGGTAAATAACACAAAAGACGTCTAGTCCTAATCGTTACGTGACCCTTCGGATGCACTGAACGTTAAAGAGCTCTATACATTTGTAGTTCTTACGCTGGACTTATGCGTTGGGTCCTTGAATGTTCTGTTTTATATACGTACACGGTATGAAAATGTGCGTGCCTGTCACAACTGTCAATTCGCTAAAGCGAACGCGCGCTCACAACGTGCGCGTGTACGGGAGCCCACGAGGATAAATGTGTAGTTACTCAAGCGCCGTTGGGATTTAGTGCATTTAGAAGATAAGGTTATAAGAGGTAAAGAGCTACTGAACCATCTGACTAACCCGTTTTTCACAAAGCTAAAAAAAATTAAATGATGTTTTATTATCAGCCAACTAAGAAAGTACCGTTGTGGCAGGCTTCTGGCGGTTGCGTCATCATTACTAAAATTTTTGAAAATGAAAAAAATAAATATTTTTTACCTGCTCCCACAAGACTTCAATTTTAATATGTTATAATTTACATATGTTTAAGTGTAAGAAATGCCAACCTATTTTGAGGGTTGCAATTATGTGCCAAACGATATCAAAGTTGTCATCGGGATGGCTATTCATAACCTGCTCCCGCAAGGCTCAAATTTTGAGGGAACTTTTTGGGAAATTTTAGGGTGTAAGATATCTCGCATATCTGCGCGCTCGAGTTACTCCAAAAATTGGGAGCCTAGGCCCAACCTACATGTTCGAGTTGACAGTGACTGAAAGGGAAAGAGAAAATAGACCCTTATTTGCTTATATACATTTTTATTATGGAAGTATTACGCAAATATTGCGTATATCCTCTTACTTTCCTTTAAAATTGCTTGTTATGTGTGCGTATGTCAATACTTGTTCTAAGTGACGTTCCACTGACGTCGACAGCATAACCTGCATATGCATCCCAAAAACATCTATTTGCCTCTGTCACACGTGTTGAGTATTATGAGCTTGACAAAGATAACTATAGCTTTGTTTTTACGATTTAAAAAAAATACAGCTTGATATTTATTTGGATTGAATGAAAATTAACATGTAGATTCAACAATTCAAGAAAATATAAATTTAGTACTTAATAAAACAACACTTGCCAAGTATTTCACGTAGTAAAATTTTGCGCAACGTTATGAATAATTTACTCGTATAATGTGTATAATATATCCAAATACACACAAACTTTAAAATATTTACGAGACTAGGTGACAAATTTTACAACTAAACACGTTTACAAGGCCAAAACTTTAACACTTCGCATAGTAATAAATTTTAAATAATTAATTTAATTCATCGATTATTTATTTACGTCAATAGTTATAACAGTAATAGTAACAAGTAGTTTACTAGCATATAAGTAACACACGGAGTCACAGAATAAATCGAGTAAAAATTTAAAATACTAATGTATCCCGTACACCCGGTTCAAATTAGGAAAATATTTTGAGTACCTACTTTAAGATTGAGCTCACGAGAAACAAAAAAGCTTCAGTTCACCTCGGCGTTGCCATTGCTACATAATTGAAGAGCCGAGTGAAGTAGCAAAGTTAAGTACGGTAGTCATTGGGGTGCCCTAAATTATTAACTTGTTTACAATGTCCAAACTTTATTAGATAGTTGACCACCGTTGTTTCGTATCTTAAAACTATTTTAGATATGATGGTTGTGATAACATTTTACTGTTACTAATGCATTGCGCAGTTTACTGTATTCTGAATTAAGTATGTAGTCAAAAAGCACTCCAAAAAAGTAGTTCTTAAGGTGAATTAAGAAAATAATAAAATCAATGTCAAGCGACAGAACCCTTCAGTGAGCGTGACATGCACTATTCATACCTTAAAAGATTACATTAGTGGTTGAACATTCGATTATTTATTTAAGTTAATTTATTGACTTAAATGTATTTTTTTATTTTTTGTGTTATCAAATTCTGGCAGATGAAGTATTTTGTGGCTCGTCGTAAGTTTAAAGAAGCTTTAAAGCCATACGACGTCAAGGACGTAATAGAACAATATTCAGCGGGCCACGTGGACCTGTTGGGGCGAGTGAAAAACGTCCAGACTAGGTAGTACTCCGTCCCAACAAAACCCTGTATGCCTTGCACCACCATTTTACTTAACTTTATACCTTCTTAACTCCTTCTCTCGTCTGGACTCTACACCATTGTCTTGTACCTCTTTAGTCAGATTTTGGCTTACAATCTAATACTGTACGTCTCCAAGTAGCTAAAATATGTAGTGTGTGTGATGCTATTTAATTTCAGCCTTCTCATATCACAAAATATGGCATTGAAAATTTTCTATGAATTCAATTGTGTTTCATTTTAATCGTAGGAAATTTTCAATCCTATCAACACATTTTCATTTACTCACTTAAATAATTGAAAAATATATAGAAACATGTGTCTTTATTGTTGTCTTGTAAAACAACAAAAGATAAAATAAGAAATAAAACGTACCTAAATGTATAAAAAAATCTTAGCCACATTTTGATCGGCTTTTCAAAATCGAAACGTAGCATTGTTTATTATATTTAAAACATAATTATGAAAGCCATAGTTCGTAAAATATTTTTTGAAATTGTAATAAAATTAAAATTAATTTTAAGTTATACTTACGTAAAAGGTAGAGACGCTGTAATTCATCATAACGCGCGGTGCTTTGTTAAATTGGTAATGTGATTGTAAAAATGCAGTTTTGCATTGTGTAAGTAGTAGTGACGTCATCCGTGCAACACATAATATTCTTATTGCATTTTACAAGCACACTCTAACATAGCAACGCACGCCAAGATAAGTTAAAAGGTCTATACGAGTATATCAGTTAATTTAGTTATCTCTACATCAGTGACTTCAAGTGCAAACTTTGATGCTTTGAAATAAAAAGAGGACCTATTAATTCAGAAAATCAAAAGTATAAGGTAAAGATAGACACAACAAATCTATAAATATGTAATATCACCATCATCATAATCCGTCAAGTCATTATAAATTTACAATAAGATGTTGATAAGTGATCACTACAGATCATAAAATTGAGAATATATTTTTGTAATTACTCATCTTCACTTTTTACATATAGTCCAGTCATTTTGAACATTCAAAATCGAAAATTTAACAATAATTCCAAAAGTTTTCAAACTTCGGTCAAGTGAATGGTACATTGGGACGACAATAAATCTCATTTTGCAACCTTGTCCGCAGTCCGGAACATTGCTAAAATTGCAATTAAATTAATTTTTGCTATATGGTCGTGAAAAAAATTCCAAAAGTTCTGCAAACTTGGAGTGGTGTTAAATATATTATTTTACATCACGTGTCAAATTTGCAACCAATTTAAGTGTACGGAACATTCTTTTTTATTAAAATTAATGTTTTTCTTTATTAAACTGAAGGAAAACGTTCCAAAAGTTCTGCAAATTTGACAGATATATCGGAAAAATATACCGAACGATTGTATAAATTTGCAACCTTTTACGTTGACCGGAACATATTTATTTATAATTCTTTTTAATTCGTGGTCATTTTTTCGAGTAAGGTGGTCTCGGAATAATTACAAAAGTTTTGAAACTTGGTTGCAAACTTCGAAAACATCTATTCTGATGCATTTGCAAATTTGCAACCTCATACGCGATCCGGAACTTTATGCAATTTGCAAAAATGTAATAAGGTGATAAAATAAAAAAATTACATTTTTGCAAATTGCATAAAGTTCCGGATCGCGTATGAGGTTGCAAATTTGCAAATGCATCAGAATAGATGTTTTCGAAGTTTGCAACCAAGTTTCAAAACTTTTGTAATTATTCCGAGACCACCTTACTCGAAAAAATGACCACGAATTAAAAAGAATTATAAATAAATATGTTCCGGTCAACGTAAAAGGTTGCAAATTTATACAATCGTTCGGTATATTTTTCCGATATATCTGTCAAATTTGCAGAACTTTTGGAACGTTTTCCTTCAGTTTAATAAAGAAAAACATTAATTTTAATAAAAAAGAATGTTCCGTACACTTAAATTGGTTGCAAATTTGACACGTGATGTAAAATAATATATTTAACACCACTCCAAGTTTGCAGAACTTTTGGAATTTTTTTCACGACCATATAGCAAAAATTAATTTAATTGCAATTTTAGCAATGTTCCGGACTGCGGACAAGGTTGCAAAATGAGATTTATTGTCGTCCCAATGTACCATTCACTTGACCGAAGTTTGAAAACTTTTGGAATTATTGTGAATTAAATGTTCAAACTGACTGGACTAATACCTATGAAGCCGTTTTTCTGTCAAGATAATACGTAATATGATTATTTCTAGCCTTTTTTATGCCATAATATCACATGTATAACACGGTTTTTTGTAAGTTACATTATATTTGTATAGGTTAACATAATATTTATAAGAGACTTGCGCTCGAATCACATGATTTACATAAGTATTTAGGCATACTTATAATAATAATATTTGTGCAATTAATAAATTAATATCCTTAAGCACATAATAACTATCAATAAAAAAACAGATATCGTCCAAAGTTTATATACACGATTACTTACATGTCATCGATAGGCTGTGTGTACGGAAATTGATGTAGAGCGGGACTATTATTACCTACCCTTCGCCCACAAAGGAAACCTAATATCAAAATATCTACTGACTGATACCTATATCTTGAACAATTTTTTTTCTATATTGTTCAAAGGTCGTCATAACGTATCAGCGCTATTGCCCCTTAAAATTAAAGCATTTCAATACCGTTTACTTCTATACAAAATTTTAGGAAATTATGAAATAATTAGGATTGTGAATATTTAAAGTAATTAAGAAAATTTGAGCTTATAACACATATTTTCTTTAAAACTTAACATTGAGCCACACGTCATTTTTATTTTCGTGTAGCTCAAGTATTTTGTCGCACGCAAGAGGTTTAGAGAAGCATTGAAACCTTACGACGTGAAAGACGTGATAGAACAATACTCCTCCGGGCATGCGGACCTGCTAAACCGAACCAAGAACCTACAGTACAGGTGAGATTTTAAACCGCATTTACACATGCGCGCGAGTGACATGGAGATCGCCCATGTATTACTGAACAAATTTATTGGCTATTCATCTTGCCGATCGTGGCATTCGCGCCAAGAAGAGGTTGACAGGCACTTGTCAGCAGAAATAAATATATGAATAATAATAATAATTAATGTGTTTACACATTTTCTCTAAGCTTTCTTTAAACAACTAAGTACATACATAAATGATTAAGGTAAACGTACCGCATATTATAATATGGATATTACTATGATGTAAGTAAAAGTAAATGGGCTGGCCACATCGTTCGCAGGACTGACAACCGATGGGGAAAAAAGGTCCTCGAATGTCGACCACGTTTAGGCAAAAGGAGCATAGGCCGCCCTCCTACCAGGTGGACTGACGTTGACGACCTAAAGAAGACAGCGGGAAACCGTTGAATTCAGAGGGCCCATGACCGGGTAGAATGGCGTCGATTAGGGGAGGCCAAGTCCAGCAGTGGACTGCCAAAGGCTGAAAGGAAGGAAGGAAGTAAATGTGTAAATGGCTGTTGATGTTCTAGCCGCCATAACTAAAAGCAAAACTTTCGTTGAGTAATTAGGTACCGAACTTCTAATGTGTAACCACTAAACTGTAAATAACACCTAATCTAATTGTGCGTTTCCACGTTGGCCATGGCTTGCCAAGCGACCCCAAGCGCAAGCGTGGAAAGAGGGCGTTTGGCTTGGCTTGCGTAAGCTTGTAGTCGCTAGTATCCTATCCGGTCTAATGTCGGCTTTTGGAGACAGATCAAAGCGCTCGCGGCAAGCCCTTGCGACCCGTTCACACATTGGCGCGCGCTTAGTAAGTAGCCGCTGTGACCTCGCGACGAACGCACGTTTGTCAAGTTCTGTCTTCAAAATGTTAGTTACGATACTCCTCCAAAACGGCTTGACCATTTTTATGAAATGTTATATGCATATTCAGTTGGTCTGAGAATCGGCTACTATCTATTTTTCATACCCCTATGTGATAAGGGTTGTCTACCCCTAACATTTTAATTTAATTTTTTGGACAATTTTTTATTGTTTATTTTTTAATAATGTGGCATTAAAAATACATACAACTCTATATTTTCACCCTTCAAAAAATAAGGGTTAGTACCCTTATTTTTTAATAGTCATTTTAGTAATTTAATAATGTTTCATCCCGCTCGATAACTTATATGGCAAAACAACGTTTGTGGGGTCAGAAATAAAAGTAGGTTAAACCAAACGTATTGGCCCCTACATTCTGGTGTCCGACATGTTTGGATGTACGCAGCACACTCACTGACGCGTTCACAAGCCGTCAGAAGCGTGTAAACGGCTTCCAAACGCCAAGCGAGATTTGTGGACGCTTGGGACTTGTGGTCGCTTGGCAAGCCATGGCCAACATGGAAATGCAGCATAATGTGTTAACGCGGCAATAGGTAGGTATGCAAAAGACTTCATATAGGCGCACCCGAAGACCTTCACGCCACCTCATTCACTGTTTTTTATCAATTCGCTAAAATTTGCGTAAAGGCTTAAAAACTTGCCAAAAAATATCACTAGTAAAAATACTACCTTAGTGGAATATTAATACCTTCTTTTTATTCCTGTCTTATATAAAATCCACATGGTTGACTGGGAAAGAAAGAAGCTGCTCATAGTGATAAGATCACCAAAATGTGTTGCCCTTTGTTTTTGTTTCTTCCTATTATTATTGATTTGCACAATGTGTGTATTTTTAATAAAAAGTATATTTGTGCAGATAAATAAACTAGGTGATTGTCACTAAATTATTGTAGCATATGAATTATTACCTAAAGCATCTGTATTATAATCTGTGTGCTTATTTCGAACAAGGTAATCATAGTAGCGATTTCAATATTAAAGCAAAGTAGGTTTTAAAATAAGCGATTATAATAAGTTGTCTTCCGTCAGCTGTAGTAATTCATACTTTAATCAATCAATTTCATACCTTGTAAATTATACCTAGAGTTGATCTTAAGAATTAGCTTTCTTATATAGATCTGACAAAAAGCTATGGGTTAAAATATAAATTGGAAATAAATTACGTGTAGGTACGTTTACACTTCGAAAGTATTTAGTAACATTAATTTCAATGTGATTACTGAATAATAAATTTAACTCTTTGCGCCTATTTTTTATTAATTGAATGAAACGTAAAAATTATAAAACCAGTTCTCTAGTTGTATTTTAGATAATTCAATTATAATTGCTAAAAATAGATATAAGTAATCAGAGCTTTGTTAGCTTTCTGTTGTGATTCATGAATTCCACTTTTTATTCGTTAGGTTTGAAAATACAGTAATTATGATATCATAGAAATGTTAGTTAAAGCTCAATGTTAGTTACCTTTCACATTTTAATTATATGTAGATGTACTTAAATTATTTGCGCATATTTTATTTATGTAGCTAAGCGTATACATTTATTTAATATTTGCTTCGGTACTTAATGTGCGAATGGTGGATGTTTTATTTTGTCTTTATTTTATATTATAGCTTGAATGGAAGCCATAGATTTTAATATTGCACCTTTTAGATACTTCAAAGGTCACCATACTTTTTAAAACCTTTACAAAATGATCTTCGAAACATATTTTTAAATCTCTAAAAATATGATAATTTATTACTTATTAATTGCTAATACTACAAAAAACTGGCCAACTACAAGTTAATGTCAAAAGTTTAGACTCGATAATATACCAAATGATAAATATTTAACTATTTACAATGCTTGTTACTGGCATTACACATGTGTTAAAAATCTAAAAGTGTTTTCATAGCAGGAATTTGTTTATCTAAATGTGCTTCTGTTGTGTGGGCTATAAAACAGCCGCCTATTTAGAAAGTAAACAAATTATAATTATATAGTTTCAATGTTTTACACCTAAGTGATAAATTACAAGACATGATGTAATTTGTATAGAGTAAAATGAATTATTAGAATAACCGTTTTACGTAAGTCTCACTCAATAAATTATTCTCTTTCGTATCCAAGTAAGTATTCTAATGGCATTATCTGCTAATTACAGGTTAGACCAAATTCTTGGCAAACAAGGTTCAAAAGCTAAAGACGTCTATGCGTCTAAAATCAGTCTAGCTTCCAGAGTAGTAAAAATTGAAAGACAAGTAAGTAGTATGCGAACAATTATTTTTTCTTCGTGTTCATGTTGACCTAAAAGACTCTATGTTTTACCTTTATGTACCTATTCCAACAAACAATTAAAAAACACTAATAACAGTGTAATTTTTAGGTAGATGATATAGAAAGTAAGTTGGATCATTTGTTAGAAATGTATGAAGAAGACAGACGAATGTCGAGAAGAATAAGAAACGGTATTAATGATGGCGCGGACAGTGGCGCTTCTGGCGAAGGCACGTTGCAGGCAAGGCCTGCGCTGACTGACAAACAGTGTTCGGAGCCCAACTCGCCTGTATCGAGGAATTTCGAACAGCCCACGCCCGCCTCGGCACCGCCTCTGCCTCACAAAAGACCGATGCATCGAGGATATTCAGATTTAGGAACTCGATTCATGCGAAAGAAAGTCATCGTAAAGTAAGCATCGTTTACAAAATTTACATACATAACTAGAAATTGCTAAGTAATTGAAATTTGGGTATGATTAATTGTAACGGAATATACGTACACGATATGTTTGTCTTTGTGTGCATGTTAAAGTAATCAAACTTATGGTAGTGTGCGTGACGTGTTTTTTTTGCAGTGTTTAATCAATATGGGAAAAACCGTCATAGTTTATTTTTATTTATTTTTGAGATTCCATTGTACGAGTCCTATTATTTCTAGAATGGTGACATTTAGAGATGTTGAGCAATATAGTCCTTTAATTACAGTATGAAAACGTCGTAAAATATCATCGGTTAGACGGACTTACCCTTACCTTAATTGGAAAGATTATATACCGTACTTATACGATAAAGTATAACCTACCAAAAAAAATTCGCTTCACGTATTATATGTATATGTATATGTATATACATATACATATAAGAACATAATATCTACAATTTTTTATTACACGTCTATGGTTACTTCGTTAAGTTAGTCTTGTTTGATATCATGTCGAGTTTTTTGTTACTTGAAATTTTAGATCCGTCGCTGACTCAAGCAATTATAGGTACTTACTTAATGTTACTTTTAAAATGTCACAGTTTTATTATTTTACTTAAGGTCCTTTAATTTAGTTGGCGGTTGATTATAATGGCTGAGAGGCGATGGAACCATGTCGTCTTAAATGTTTTAATCATGCGCTTTTGAATTACGCTTTTATTTACTACAACTACTAAAGTAGTCGGTTAACTAATAATGAATTTTACATTTTTCTATTTCGAAATATTACAGAACATCATCAAGCCGAAATGGTGAATCACCTCGAGAAGATGAAGTAGTAATTGTGGTCCCAACAGACCGTGAAGATACCCCTCCACGTCTAGCAACCGATAGTTCAGGTACGTAACTGTTGAGAAATTATATCTACACTATTGAGTTAAACAGCATAATATATTGAGTTAAACAGGTAGGATGTATAGTTCTCACTTTTTACGGATCTTATCGTATGTTATTGACGATGTACATATTTACTATATTTCTCATAAAATTAGATTTCGGGTTTAAAGTTTTAACATTTTAGGTTCTACCCATGCTTAATCTTAAATTTGTGCTTTTGTGTGTGTTTGGGTACACTCAACGATTTTGAGTTTAATCTCATATACGTATGTAAAGGCTTATATATCCACCCACCTAAGTAGATACCTAAATGATAAAAAGCAGAACAAAAGTAGGTAATTAAAACTAAAAGTTAATTCAAAAGCTTATATGAAAAATGCTTCGTAAACCTGTCTGAGCAATTATGAGAGTGCTAAAGAACTTAACACTACTAGAATGATAACTTCGTTATGATAAAAATGTTGCTTTCACTGAAGGTACAAATCACTAAATCGATTTAGGTACATGTACCTAGATGCGTTTATATTATTATGTATTTTTTTAACAGAAGACGTGCATTTTTGCTTGGTTACCAGCATTTTGCACTATTTTAATTTTAGATAGTTATTGTATAAGTATTTCGTATATTATTATTTACAGCATAATATACTAAATATACAAGTATGTAGATTTCACGAAAAACACATGTGTAGCATTTGTAGTGCTTATTGTAAAATTAAATTTAACCAATGAAACATCGTTGCCATAGGTATAACTATGCGAATATTACAAAATTGCAGCATCTTATGAAGACTATTCGTCGTCGACCTCCCTCTGACCGACACCTTGGGAGAGCCCCATACTAGTCGGCCGCCGCAGGCTGCGTGAGTCCCAAGACATCCCCTATCGATGTGTGGAATGTGTTCTTGTATAATAGTGCCTCTGTGCCCTTCCTTCCTTCTCCTCATCCTCTTATGTACATAATGAAAATGTTGTATTTAGATTTATAGAAGTATTGTACTTACTCATTTTCAATCGGTTTTGTGCATTCAACATACATCGTCATATCTTTTCGTACTTCTTAGTTATTTAAGTACTTACATTTTTTCTTTATTTTAATTGCTATATTTAAAATTTAAATTAAAATCCTATAAAACTGAACATTTTACATTCAGCTAACGATATTTAATTATTGTTTTATTAATTAAAGAAGCGCCTGTACCAAAACATTTATCATGCGAAGAATGTATATTTTATTGTAGTTTTCTATCACTTGCTAAATATTTCCTACGTTTCAGCATGTTTCTATGACTTAGAACTTTACCTACGTGTACAAGTATGTAATTACTAATTATGATAAGAATTCATACAATTTTTTATTTAAAATAGTGTGTGATGTTAGGTCCTCTTAAATAAGCGAAGCTTTTATGCATAGGTAAAATATTCAAGTAGTTTCTGAATAAAGTATTTATTTCATTTACTTACAATACTTGATGTAACTCACTGTAAGAAATCGTTTAATTTTACTCGTACTCAAAACGTTCGTGGTACTACTTCTAGTAGGGAATGATACCTAGGTCGGTTTGTACTTACTTATTCGGACATAGATAGGGGAGAGCAGGATTATAAGTAGGTAAAATACGGTAGGTAGGCACCTAATGGATATTTGTTGCATAAAATTGGATAGTGAAAAGAAAAGAGAATTCGACTGCGAGAAGCTCATTAAATAAAAGTTAGACGATGACACGGCATGATGGCCTACCTCACAACAGCTGACCTCCATGTTATAAAAGCTTTGCTTCGAGAAAAATACCCAAATATGACATACCAATGTTAATTTGTTTAACATTTAATTTTAAACTTACCTGATAGATATAAAACAACAAACAGTGCTTCTTTTATGAACTGGTACAAAATTGTTTAGTAGCGCCTCGTTCCAATCGTATTTTTTAAATTCATCAAAAACTTTAAATTTTTAGGAACATTCGAAAAAAAATATTGCTAGAACCAAGAATCAAACTTGATCGTACGAGACATAACACAAGAAACGACAAAATGAGCACAATATAAGTTAATATTTCAGAGGTCTGCGCCAGCTGCTCCGTAGAAGTAGAGACGGAAGCGGGTGGCACCCGGTCCGGGAGTTCGGGCTCTCCATCGTGGGGCGAGGGCGGGGACGAGCGCGGCTACGGGTCCGGCGACTCGCTGGCCGAGGACGCGGCGCTGCTGGGCGACGCCGCCGCCGCCGCCGCGCCGCGCATCTTGCGCACTCAGAGGAGAGACGTCGCGGTCGACCTGCATCTCCTCCGACCCGATGTCTAAACGAACCCGTAAACACTACTAACCACTGCGATGACGACATTCTCCTCGCATGTACCGGATGCCTTAATATGATAATTTTTTCTAAATCGAATGGACTCTTCCACTGATTGACTCGCACGAACGATTGAGTCTGAAGCTGGCTCTGTGACCCCGGTTAAATGAAATATACAACCATATATGTAGATAGTGTGGTTAATCTAAGTTCACCGATTCCACTCGTTTAAGAGTTTATTGTAAAAAATTAAAGACTCAAAGTAGACATGGTACTTTAATAATTTTAACTTTAAAATACGATAAACTTAGTCATTACGCTTAAATTATAATGTCCGAAAGCTTTTAAAGTAAAAATAATACTTTTTATGTAATATAAAGTTATAAATATAGGTATAATCCGCATAAGTGATTTGAATACTTTTAAGTTTTAAAATTTTCTAAGGGACCGACATTATTTGAACATAATAATTAAAAATAATTGTGTTGAAAAGACCCATCCACATGGAATTGATTTTTTCGTTGATCAGTAATGTACACTATTATGTAAAATTTGATACTCAACTATAACATCTACAG
This sequence comes from Erynnis tages, assembly GCA_905147235.1. Classification (NCBI taxonomy): domain Eukaryota; kingdom Metazoa; phylum Arthropoda; class Insecta; order Lepidoptera; family Hesperiidae; genus Erynnis; species Erynnis tages. The sequence goes on from LR990073.1 coordinate 7,158,950, forward strand.
TTTGTGAAATTGGATACTCAACTATAACATATACAGTCACGCCGGCTCCACACGTTGGCCCCAATATTAGCCCCAACGCTACTCGTCCAACGTGTGGATCTAGAAAATGGCATTGGTCCCAACGTTGGGGCGAGCGTTGGTAGTTGGCCGGCTCGTGTCGGTTTCATCAAAGGAATCTGCGCCAACGCTCGCGATCTGACCACACGTTGGCGGCTGGCGCTTTGCTTGCTCAGTTCTGTAGTAACGTAACACGCAGCGAGTGCGTACGTCGAGCGAGAATGGCTTCCTCATACATATATCAAGCACATCCGTTAACATGGGACGCAACTCGAAAGGATTATAAAAATAAAAATTTTCTTTTTCTTTTTCTCAGTAACAAATATAAATGTGCACTCAGTACTGTAAAAGCGCTCAAAGCAGTTTCGACTTCTGTATCGGACATCTTCACATTGGCTCTGACGGGACAGAACTAGTGTATTAGCCAACGTGTGTACGCCTCACCGTATTTGCAGTCCAACGTTGGTACGAGCGTTGGGACCAACGTGTTTAGCCGGCCTTAGATATAGAATTATTTATAAACTAATATCATCAACATCTACCTATCTAAAGAGCAAATCCTTCTATTTTAAAGAGTAAAAGCTACATTAGAAATATACTGTATGTACCTAATACAATAAATAAAATACACCCTCCTGTTAAAAGTAGGCGTAGCTAACTTTTCCTACGTATTTTATGTACGTTATACGTTACGTACGTTATATAATAAGTAGTTAAGTAATTATTTAAATCACAAACTTATAAGACATAAATTACGTTTAGATAATTTTGCACGTAAATATCTGACCTAAATGGCCTAAAATGGGCTTACATTACAAGTTTTTGTAATCATACCAATTTTTTTACATTTTAACTAAATTTTAGGATACAATTCGTGATAGTAGGTACCTACATAATTTATAACGGAACAATCTTTATATTATTAAAAAGTTTAAATGTCATACAAATGCGGCAGTTTCAACGTATGGAATTAAAAATATGAGAGACCCTATTTTTATTATACTCGTATGTTTGTAAATACCTATGTATGAACAGAATGGGTACCTCCTTAAAATCGATCTCATTTCAAATATATAGGAACTATGCGGTAATAAGTATTATGGGGCCAAATAACACAAGAAATAGGTATGTGTCTAAGTTTTAAGTAAAAATATATAAAGCCTTTAACAAGTAGTTGACACAATTAAATAGCATAGGTACCTATATAATTAAATTTAAATGCATCTGTTGGTCACAATCAATTTCCAGGACCGAGTAAACTACCGAATTGTAATCAGTGAAAATGTTTAAATGTAATATAAAATAGAACGTATGGTAACCTTACGAATACATGATGGACCTGCTAAACAAAGCATATAATTATGTAAATAACAGTAGTAAAAATCTCTCCTTAATATTAGAATAGATATATTACCATAGGAAGGTAAGACAAATTGTATATTTCTAATGTAGATATTGCTCAGTAGTAATAACTTATTATAAAAAACAACTTACTTACTATAATAGTAGGCAGCAATGTAGCACAAAGAGGAGGTTTCCTTATTATTAATTAAACTGTGATAAACATTTTCAGTTTCTAAAAGAAACCTTTATTCAAGCCTAATTCTAAAGTTGTTGTCTAATAATAATAGGTACATCTCTTCATAGTTACTCATCCTACCCCCATAATTATTATTATGACCTCAAAGACAAGCACACATTAAAAGAGTGCCCACTAGGCAAAACTTCATCAAAAAGTTACTCACAGTTGCACTAGCACATTTTAAATTCAGTAATCCTATCTTTAAACCTACCCATTCTACAATTTTAGAGGTAGAGATATCTAGGTGTCAGATAAAAGAAAACTGCACAAACTGTAATTTAAAATAATCGCTTATACTTGCGGGACCAATGACACGTAATATACTCGTATTAACAAGTTTTAAATCAAATTTTGACAAAATATTTGAATTGTCATTTGTAGTCATTTAAATGAGTCCTGCAAAAAACGTTATCTCTCCATGTAGGTACCTAACTACATAACTATTATTATATTTCTATAAACACAATAATATGTCAGTTCACAGATTGTAGTTATATGCACTAATTACACAATTTATTAAAAGAGTTCTAATAAATATTATACTATGCGTCTTATTCGTTAAACAGTTTTAAAATTTAATAGTAGGTACCTAATACCCACATGAAATTTCCTGTGTGCAAAGCTTATTAGGTACTTCACCAGAAATTCAATTCAGTTTAATATAAAGATATACATATAGTCCGGGGTTAATTATTTCAGGTTAGTGTTGGATGGATGACCAAATTGAAATTCTTCATTTAGTGTAGAATTAATTAACTATATAGGTTTATAAAAGCAATTACTTACCTATTTGAAGCAATAATTGAAAAATTAAATGCATAATCGCCTATAAATATTTCTGCTTATTGTATCAAATGGCATTAAATGAAATTTGCATACTGTTGTATGAACGACGTTGTATTATGTTTCGTGTTACTTAGAATAAGTAGGTAGGTGATTTACTTAACTTTCAAATTTTACCATTCTTTTTTGTAATTATTTCAAAGTTTCCATGTTTTAAATACATATACTCGATATCTGCTGATAAGTTTATTTTATATTATGATGATACCTACGTGCGAGACAAGCATACGCAAGTTGTAAGGAAAACACTTATTTAGATTTAGTATTATGCATTATATGTATTATAGGTAAACATATTTCGTTGTCAAGATGTTTTTCTATATTCTGACACATTTTTCTAACTCTTTAAAAGAACGCCTAAACATATTCACATTTTTTTTATTATTAATATATGTATACATATAATGTACTTGATTTGATGGTTTCTATGTCAATTCCCCTTTTACGGGTATTATAAATTCTTGCCGCACAAATACATTATTTATTCATAAACCGTTTTAAGTATGGTTGGATGCCAGATTTACCACCAATTTTTAAAATTTTAGACTCATTTCATAAGATATATTTGTAAAGCAGGGTAATTATAGATATGCCTAACATACATAGAAGGCAAAATGTTTCATAATTTTAAATAAAGATTCATAATTTTTATAATGCATATTTAAAACAAATAATTTTATTTTCATTACATCCATGTTTGAGGGGCTAATAAACCATTATTCTAAATTGCAAATATAAATAGGTACTTACAGAGTGAATTTTTCAAGTGTGCGGGGATGGGGAAATTCGAATCTATGAGGAATATCGAAAAATGCTGAAAGGAGTCTGGGGACCGATTTTGATGAAAACTAAAACTGCATCGTTCGATTTTTGAAACATCAAAATGCCTAGCCAGGAATCCAACCCGTTGATTTTGGAAAAAAAATCACACCTGTATTATTACACCATTTGATAGTGTCACTAATAAGGCAAATTCTGGAAAGTTATGATATACGGCAAACTTAAGGATAGTGCTCATATTTAACAAAATATGTTTCTTTTTCATACAAACCTTAACTGATTAGGTACATAGCGTTTAAAATTATAGTCATGGTTACCGATTTATAGCCGGATTCGACGTCTCAAGGATTATGTTGCATTCAATTTTACAATAATTCACATTAAGCATTAAAAAGAAGAACACAGTTGTAAGGATTTTGTATACAGATAGGATTGGATGAAATTTGTATACAGATAGTTAATAACTCCTTCAGACGTCGATGCCAGCTATAAATTGTCATAATTTTGATCGATAAGTAATCGGTTGAGATTTGTATGGGAAAAAACAAATTTTGTTAAAAATGAGGCCTATCCTTAATTTTGCCATGTATGTAATGGAAAAAAACCTACTCTACTGCACTTCTTACTTAAAACCTTTTAAATAATAAAGGGCTAAATTGCTAAGTGTACCTCTAATAAAAAAAATCATAATCTGAATAGGTCACGGCAAACGGCGGAGAGATCGCAGTCCAATTAGATGGTTAGGCCAAGCTGATTTTTCATTTAACACCAATCTACACAAATGGCTCCACGATACCAAAAATCAGCAAAAATGGCATAAGAAATAAAGCTATGGGTTATTCATTACCCTCAGAAATAACCTACCTAATGCGACGCAGTGAAGAACTGAAATAGTTGCTAGCAGACTTTTCATTATCTCAAGCAAGTTCTACAATTTGCAACTAGAAATTTATTTGCTTCGTTGGTTGAAATTTAATTTGGTAAATAATAATGATGTATGTACATAAATAATCTACTTACTCTCTATCCAAGAGGAATACCTATGTGAATGATGCGCGCCCGATTCTTTAAAATGTTACATTAATTTAATTTATAATTTTGCGGTATACCTATTTATACCTAAATTATTTTTCTGCATTCATGCAAACGGTCTGTTAATTAAATAAAAGCCAAAATAAAATTAAGCGTGAGTTTTGCATTTGAAAATGAGTGGAAATTTTCCAAATTTTAGAAATTAGCCGGCTACTGTCTATTTCTAATGTACCTAAGTGATAAGGGTTGTCCACACCTAACATTTTTATTCTATTTTTTGGACAATTTTTTTTATTTCTCAATAATGTGGCATTAAAAAATACATGCAACCCTAAATTTTCACCTTTCTATCACCAACCCCTATTTTTTAATAGGTAGTCGATTTTTAACGCTCGATAACTTATATGGCGAAACAACGTTTGCGGGGTACTAGCTAGTTACATATAGAATAATTTTATTTACTTTATGTTTTATTTTTTGTAAAATAATTGTTTAGCGGCCTACTGGACTTAAGAATTCATCCGGCCTATTAGCTCCTCAGTTTCTTATTGTGCTTATATGTATATATAATATATATATACACATAGATATGGATATTTACACAATTTCCAACACAATATATGTATTATGTTAAGTAAAGAACAAACTATTATACAAAAGAGCCAATTTCTTTTTTGGAGTAAATAACTTCGAAATATAGGTACTTAGGTACATAGAGCAAGAAAACATTCCCCAATTGAAAAGTTACCTTCTCAAATTTATAGGTACCTAGGTTAGTTTGTTTTTGTAAACCAATGTAATTAGAAAATGGAATTGTGCAGTTTTTCCTTTTCTCTATATTACTTAGGAACTTAATAAAATAAAACATCGAATGTTTTTCTTAAATAAAAACAAAGATAATGTCTTGTGATGCACATACAAAAGCAATACTTTATCTAAATGTAGAGATTTTAGTTTATTATATTCGTAATCATAAACATAATTAGTTCAAAACCTTAGCTGTAGGCTTGCTATTGTTTTTCTAGAAATTGCCTGAATTTAAAACAGGAGTAACTTACCCAAAATAGCTAAAGTACTTAATAGGTTCTTCGTAGTTTAATAAAAGGAAATAACCATGGAAGCTTAAAATACTTATTTCAAATAAAATAATTTTGATTTTACCAAACTTTGGAAATAGTTTTCCCATATTAAAACAACAAAATTCAATTATCATCACAGTGAATGTTGTTAATTTACACTGCCGTTATAATACAAATTATTGTGCACGAAAAATTTTGATCAATTGCGATTTAGGTAATTAATAATACACACGAAAATAGTAAAATCTCTGTTGTCAGAAAAAAGTTTTAGACTGTTTTTATTATAAATACGAGTAGTCAGGAGGCTGCTTAACCTACAGTGCAGGAGGTTTGCTGCATCCGGGCGCCGGGTGTTAGCCCCCCGCGTACAAGGCAGCCAGGCTGCGGCAGCCAGACGAACATATTATTATTATGACGTTGTATTGGAGCCCGCAGGGGGCTTAGAGGGCGTTGAGAGACCCTCGCGACACACAGAACCCCCGCTGCGTAGGGAGTTGGTATACAATCTAAAATCTAAATATCGATTTACGTTGCATTTTAATATCCGTTTTTAAAATAGAAATAAATATACGTAGGTACTTAGGTTACGACTATTAAGTTACAATTTATATAATTAGGCTGCATTTACCTGCCGAAAAATACATTATTATTTTATTAAAGGTCCTTTTATTTTCCAACAAACTAAACTTTTGTAGGTAATCTTGATTGGTATTTTCTTTATCTTTATCCTGGTTATTTATTATTATATTTTTTATTTATTTATAATTAAAATTTAAGACCATGAAAATATATCAAAATGTATATTTTTAATCCATAGGTACTTATTGTTCACGATGCTATTCGTACTTCGGCATGTAATAAATGAACCTTGATACCAAACTCTATTTTTTTGGGTTGGATGTAATGGTGATTTTATTTCAGTCTTTAAGATTTATTATATTTAAGCTTATAATATAGCTTATAATATAACCACTCCTTTCACGTACAAATTAAGTAGAGATATATGTTTGTTGTAAATATACATTATGATAAAAAATTTAGTCTGTTTGAGCCTATAATTCAACTTTAATTCTAACATATTATAAAGCAAATTTTTAGAAATTTTGATACTTAATTGATTTTTACATTTTGGGCTTAAATATCTCGAAAACCGCTGAATTTTCCATAGATCTACACGCCGTTGGTCTCTACATGGTCAAAATTTTGATCAATAAGTAATCGATTAAGATTTGTATGGGAAAAAACGTGTTTTATTAAAAATGAGCTCTATCGAATGGTGTAAAATTACAGTGTGATATTTTTTTTTCAAAATCAATGGGTCGTTCCATTCATGGATAGGCATATTGATTTTTCAAAAATCCAACGATGCAGTTTTAGTTTTCATCAAAAGCGGTCCCCAGACTCCTTTCAGTATTTGTCAATATTCTTCACAGTTTCGGATTTCCCCATCCACCCACACTTGAAAAATTCATCCTGTATACAGGTGATTTGTTTTATAACGTATTCCCGCCAAGGATGTGTAAATAAGCTCAAAAGCTATCATTTAAGCTATGTGAAGCTCTATGGAAAATTCAGCGGTTTTCGAGATATTTGAGTTTGATTAAATTTGAAGAAAAGTTACTTTTACGCTAACTAAAGTGCTAGCCAAGCTAAGTGCTTTTAAGAGCCCTGTAACGATTTTTCGCAGGAAACTCACTTCTCGACTAGACTATACCATTATAAAAAAAACCACTTGATAAGATGGGGATTTTTATTATTTTGGAGTTCTTGACATAATTTGTAGTTTCAATAATGAATCAAAAAAATGCATAAAAACTACAACAGATTTGATATTATAGCCTTAAAAGTAACCGATTTTTTGTAATCACTTTCATATAAATAACTGCGGTTTATTTAAAAAAAATCCAATAAATTAAATGAGCAAAACACGTTAAAACTTTCGTATTACCCGGTATATATCACCTGTATATATCAAACATTACTTGTTTTATGTTTATAACATTCAATAATAGGACGATATAGTGTGAATATTGAAAACAATTTTTTTTTATAAATTATGTTTTCTCTGGCTTCAGAACAAGAACATTTCGTAGGATACTATAATTATCTACTTACCTTATATAGCCTACCTAATACCTCAATCATTTGTTACTTTTACCTGGAAAGTAGTTCGGGAGTTTTGAAAATTGGTAGGTACCTTTAAATTTAAGAAAATTTCCAACAGTTTATGTTTTTTCCATTTTTTTGCCAAATCTCTATAAAGATACCAATTTTCAAAACTCCCGGAAAACTTTCCAGGTATACCCCTTTTTTGGGCAATAAAAGTAACTGTGAAACTGTGGTGTGTTTCTGTTACATAATTTATCAAATACAAGTGAGTGGTTGACCAAAAAGAGACCTGGAGGGATTGGAAACTGTTATTTTTTCTTGAATTTTTAAATCTGTGGTCTTTTAGCTTTGTTTTGGTCTAACCAGAATATTTTTAGGCGCCGTAGGTTTTTTTTGAATTTTTTTGTGAGCCGAGGCAGTTTTGGAAAAATTACACCTTACGCACAGCGCACACGAGTTTTTGTGATGTCAGGTACTTGTGTATTACATACAATCAGTTTTATTGTTTTATTTTATTTTCAATGTTATCTCTAGTACAACAAAGTCTCTTTATCTTGCTCATGTATAAAAAGACGCTCGTACGTGTCAGAAAGCGACGACGACGCTACTAAAATGGACAGTCCTAAAAGTCGAAACTTGTTTCTACACGAAACTTCAAACGCGATTTACTCGAAATGAATTATTTTCCTTGAGGTCCCTTTTTGGTCAACCACTCCTTCATTTTAAGAACAAATAATTGTAATTTATTTTTAATTTGTGAAATACTTATAATTTATCGTGTTTATTTATTGTTGTTGTATTAAGTGCCATTTTTTAAATTTGAACTTCAAGATTGTTACAATTTTAGCATCATGCAATAAAATGGTTGATAGTCAACTTAAATTCATTGTTTTTCTAATGAAAATATGACCTGGTAGATGACTTGCGACCCGCAAGGTGCGTTGGGCTGCATACCAACATACAACTTTCCGCTACTTTCAGTTCAAAGTGCTCATCAGATGGAGTAAAATAAAAAAATCCTTCTGGTTACATAGATATACAGGTGAATTTTTCAAGTGTGCGTGGATGGGGAAATCCGAAACTATGAGGAATATCGAAAAGTGCTGAAAGGAGTCTGGGGACCGATTTTGATGAAAACCAAAATAGCATCGTTCGATTTTTGCAAAATCAATATGCCTAGCCAGGAATCGAACCTGTTGATTTAAAAAAAAATCACACCTGTATTATTACACCATTCGATATTGTCATTAATAAGGAACAAATTCTGGAAAGTAATGATAATATACGGCAAACTTAAGGATAGGACACATTTTTAACAAAATATGTTTTTTTCCATACAAACCATAACTGATTACGTCTTTACGTTTAAAATAATTATAGCCATTGTTACCAATTTATAGCCGGGTTCGATATTTGATATTTTATATTTGCTACAATATTTTTCATATTCTTTTATACCTCGCGCTCGATGAGTGAAAGATTGCTTCAGGTTGTTTTGGTTTGGTATAGTCAGATGGATGTTTTTATTAAAAAAAATATTTTACTCCATCAGGGTATTTTCTCCAAAACCTGAACTTCGGGAGGATTTCAGAAAACATTTGTGAGATCGCGAGACTGGCATCTAGCAACACTACGTCCGAATGTGTCACCTGCATGGAGCATAGATAGCATGGAGAATTGGAGAATAGAGCTAAAGGAACTCTATACATGAAAAAGTGTCCGTTAAAATCTCAGGGTGGCGCCACTTTAGCGCGAGGTATAAATTTTAAAGGAAGGGTCTACGCAGACGTACCACAACTGCAACCACACCACGTGGTCGGGTGTCAAATAGTATGAAAAACGTCACTTCTATTCACACGACCGACATTTACCGACCTGTGCTATTCACACGAGACCATAAACTGACTGCATTTTGTCGCGTGGTTGTGGTGTGGTTGTGGTACGTCTGCGTAGACGCTAAGTTTATATTTACTACACTATTTTGTACTACGCAAGTAGTTGAAATTTTCAATAAGTAACTACTTTAGTCGACAATAATAATTTTTTTAACTCTGCGTACTTCAATTCGTTGCTACATTCATTCATACTACCTAGGTCTTCTAGTATAATACCTCTATGGTCGTAACATGGTGCACGAATCCAAATATCGATCCGCTCCGCTCCGATAAATAAGATGAATCGATACAGTATCGAGTCAGTTGTTAACATAACCTCCCTTTTTGAAGTCGGTTAACTTTTTTTTTTGGCGGAACAATCGTTCATAATTTACTTTGCTTAAAAGTTTAAGTTACAAAACAAAATCAAAAATATGTCAAAAAGAGACAAAATGTATCTTATGAATTTATTTTACTTAACTCTCATGTACTAGTATAAGCACAAGCGAAAAGTTTGAGGTAAGTTGTACTTACTACATACAATGAACAAAATAATACCTATAGTTGTATTATTAATGTTTAACTAATGACGTAAGTAACGTCTCTACATTAAATTTGATTCCCTTTTCCCCTGATGTTGGCAGGCGTGATTATTTTGCATTTTTACACTAAAAACTAAAATCAATACTATTTTCACCACAGCGAATCATATCGATACAAAAATCGAATACAGCAATTATTATTTCTGGGTTTCTTTACTAACAAATTAATAAATATGAAAGTATTGTAGTACCTATATATATACAAGTATTGTACCCACGCAAAAGTTAAAAATGAAGATAAATTATATTGATAATTTATCTTTCCTTCAACCTATTGAGGTTTTAATAAACCCGATTATTGAATATAAAATCGATTTTTCTACGTTACATCCGACAGCTCTAACTAATGTCATTAATATCAATCCTGATTCCTGACCTCCATGTTGTTTAAGTACTCTATGGCGATCACAACCGTACGATAATTATCGTACAAGTACGATAATTATCGTACAAGTACGATAATTTCATACCTAATTTTATGGTTGATACAATTAGCGTATGCCGTATCTTCCCTTTTTGATTTAATCTAAGCCTACGTACGATGGTACCCTACTATCGTACATCGTACGAAATTTCGAAAAAAAATCGATATTTCGATATGTCGGCTTTATTTTAAAAAAAATCCTAAGTTTTCATATGATTTTTTAATGCATTCTAATGATTCTAGTAATTTTCCTAGTGGGTACGATAATTTTGATCCATATACGATTAAATACGATAATTTTAGGGCCCTGCCCCTGGTACGATAGTTGCCTGGCTTCAGGACTTCAGGTTGTTGTGAATATGTGAAGTGTGAATGAATACTTCAATACTTCTAGTTTTACCTACTCCTTCCAAGTCCGAGTTAATTTAATTAGTGTATGGAGGGTAGAGGAGAGTACAGTGTTATTATTTTTTATATTTAAAGTGCGTCAAAAATATGCCTTCACAATATGAAGAAGACCGTAATTGGGAAGGCGCGAATCATAATCAGTATGAAGTAAGTATTAAGCCGGCTTTTGACTATGGAATGTAATATAAATTACATCTTGAGCTATATATTACATCCCGCGATTGCTGTTCACATCTTGATATATATTTTGGAACAGTTTAGCTTTGGCCACTACCAATTAGTCTACCATTCAAATTGTGATGTAATATATATTATAGCACAGTGTGAACGGTCATGTACAAAATGTATGATGAGCGATAAAATGTTATATCTCAAGATGTAATTTAAATTATATTATATCCCATAGTCAAAAGCGGGCTTTAATCTGTAGTTTCAATACAAGTATTTAATTAAACTTTAAACTTAATTTGTGCACAAGGTGTGAGTTATACACTGTCTTCAAACTTGATGGTATGCTGTCGAGCTTGAGGACTTGATCTCGAGAGCTTGATCTAGTATTTTTTCATTTAATTAGTAATTGAGATTCTGTAGTTTATTTCAGCTAATAAAAGGACATCCAAGGATTGAACAACCAAGAAATTTTGTTCTATTACAGTCTTTTAGCCAATAAAATATTTGTTTCCAGGAAGAATCAGCTGAAGATATTATTGATAATCCTGAAGAAGTATTGCAGGAATGTCTTGAAAAGTTTAAAACACCAGATTATATTATGGAACCAGGAATATTTGGTCAACTGAAAAGATATTTCCAAGCTGGTGGAAATCCAGAGCAAGTCATTGAACAGCTGTCTTTAAATTACAATGCAGTAGCTCAGATGGCAAATTTGTTAGCAGAATGGTTAATCCTTGGTGGTAAGAGTTGTTATTATAGATATACCAAAAGATTATTAATAAAAGCTTAGATACACAAGTGTGCATATCTAGCTTCTAGCTTAGCTTTACATATTATTTTTCTATTGTTATTTGAAAAGGAAATCACTTCCTATTGTTATTATAGGTACCTAACTCTATACTCTTTCCAATCGTTTATTTAACTTTTGACAGCTCTAATACTTAATAAAATAGTGATACCCTGACCCGTTACTGATTTGATTTTTTTATCAATCGATTTTATTTGTGGAGAAGTTTTAATCGTTTTAACATATGTTGCATTCAACAATTTATCTGTCCAAGAATTGATAATAATCAATATTACTGAGAACTCAAGTGATGATGATTCCTGGTCAAACAAAAAGAAGATTCTTTATCATTAAAAATAGTATTACAGTACCTCTTTTGGCTGCTTTATTTTTTAATCCCTAAATTACTATGAATTTCAACATTTTGTACCTGCTCATTACAAGTAGGTACTGCAGTTCATTCTCATGCTTTTTATTTGAACCAACTACAGTAAGTCTAAATGATTATTTTAGATTCATTAATTTGCAGAGAATATGTTAAATAAACGATTGGAAAGAGTATAGCTTGAATTACAGTGCACACCTTCAATGCATAACCCTACTTAGATACCAGAGGCAGATTATCTCTAAGGCAAACTATGCACATGTTAAGATTTATAAGAAAAATCTAAACATACATATTTCATCTGAAACTGGGTACATCTAGTTATCATATATTGCACCGCCAGTGGGAACTTAGTGATATCATCAATTTGGTGATTATCAGGGATCGGAATAGGCAGTGTGAATTTACCTAAAATTTTGTGATGACACATAACATGGATCTGCTACAACCAATTAATGATACCCTTTATAAACTTTAACTTTAATTCCTAACACTAGATCTATAGTGTTTTGTGACGAGATCTTATGTAACAATTTTTACATTTGAAATGTTAAATTTTAGAAAAAAAACATTTAAAGTACATAAAATGAAACGCTCAAAATGTCCCATAAAATATAATGTAAAATCTAAATTAACTGGTAAAATGAATTACCAGCAAACTTAGGCGGTTGTATCAGCTCCATGTTGTCTCTCCACGAAGTTTAAGTAAATTCAACTACCTATTTGGATCCTTGGTGATTATTCACTGAAAAATTTGCTATTTTTGGCTCTTAATTATTGTATTCTTATGCAAGATTGCATCATGTCAAAAAAAATTGTGTCAACTAATTTATATGTACTTGAAACAAAGTGTACTAAGAATATATTATTAAACAAAAATTTTGTGTATAAAATTACAATTTTAGTGAACACTTTATACACAAATAGTTATATATACAATACTTTGAAGTTGTGTATATTGATTGATTGATTGATTAATACAATTTAATACAACTCTAAAAAGTTGTGTTAATTTTTATTTACAATTATTAATAATCAGCTATGATATTTTAAGCCTTACCTGTGATTTCCCAAAAATCAGGATTTTGGACTTATACCCCGTTCACATTAGTCCAGTCTTGCATTCCAGTCCAGTGCTGGTAGGCCACTGGAATAATGTGAACCTGCACTGGAATGTACCATTCAAGTTATCAATTGAGTCCAGTTGACTGGAATGACGGTCTATTTTTCATTCCAGTACGCCCATTCCAGCGCCACTGGAATAGTGTGAACGGCTAATCCAGTGTTTATTTACATGTTGCATAGTGTACACACATTTTTGCTTTTTGGAATAATTCCTAACAATAAAGTTAACTGTTGCTATGTTGAATTTTGTTTGAAATTAATGTGAACAACTCCTCAAAATGTTCAGGTGTCATTCTCATTGCCAATCCATGAAGACATCTTCTGATTTCAGCTGTTGCAAAAGCATTATTGAACCTTCTTTTTCTTTCGCTGAACCAATTTCTCACCCAAATCCGCCTTTTTCTTTTTACTTCTTCCACTACATCAGTTACTTCTTGTAATAGAAATAATTGAACATTTGAATTTTAAAATAGGTAATTTCGAAAATTCTTTCTTGAAAGAATTGTCACTATAGTGTAATGTATATGTAACAGTTTTTGAATGACTGGAATAATGTAGATGTTATGATTCACTACTTGACTGGATTGACTCTCTGGATTACTGGACTGGAATCATGTGAACCAGACATTAGATCGATTTTCATTGACGTTACAGATATATCCTTAAGTATTCATCCCAAGTTGATTTGAACTTGTCATAATAATATCAAGTATCAAACAAATAAGGTATACCTACATTTGTATGGTCTAATTAAATCTGTCTGTGATTGATACAAAAAGTGATGAATTGCATAATTATTAGATCCTCCATATGAACAGTTAACATCTTCATTTCATATTTCTAGGTATATGAAAAGAAGATGTTAACTGCTGATTGCTATAATATTAAAATAAAAATTTTCATCTCCTTAATAATGTAAAAAAGTCTACAAAATAATTATTACAGTAGAAGTAATTACTTGGATAGTTCAATAAGGAGCAGGGCAACCCCTGCTGGGTTGACTTGTATAAAGAAATAAAGGGTTTCATTGTTACTTTTAATATAGGTCAACAATTAGCATATTGTGACTTGCTATGCACATTTTTACCATATGTTTTGTTATTATGTTAGTACTAATTATAATAATAGTAATTATAATAATTATTATTGTAATTCTATTGGTTTTGTAGGAGTAAAAGTCACTGAGGTGCAAGCAATGGTTGAAAATCATTTAAAGGATATGATTCTAAAAACATTTGACCCCAAAAAGGCTGATACAATATTCACAGAAGAAGGGGAGGTAAGAAAGTTTTGAAAATTAAGAAAAACAATGAGAGAAACGACAGAGAGAGAAAGTATACAGAAAGTAAGAGAATTTAAATATGTCTCATTCTTCTGATTAACAAACAAACATTGTCTTCCCACTTTAACAGTAAGTTGCAAATGCACTTTGCTGCATTTTGTCTTTTTGCAGGTACAAAAAGCATGTATTCAAGTAATTTGTTACGAAGTGTCTTTTTTGCAAATAAATAACCTTTAATTTTTAAGGAACATAATTTTCGTCCTTTTAAAATCTTGATTAAATGGGCTATTTTTCTAAATAATTTGCCTAGGGTATAAATTTAATTTAAGTGCACCTCACTTAAATAAAGTTAACAAATTTAATAACAGTACACAGTTAATACTTAACAGAAGTAAACACTTTTAACCATGACATAATTCTTCTATTTATTTACACCATAAAAGATTTTTAGTATTGATATGGTCACTGTAAGTTGTTATGTTAGCTAATTATGTACGACTTGGTATTAGTAGGGAAATGGATCTCAAAACTTTTTACGGTAGAAGAAAAGTTCTGTTTTAATGGCATTCTTCTTCCAAATATCGAAATGTATGTTGTACTTATCAGCCATGTCAGGCTATGTGTGTACCTCATCACCACATTAAAATGTGTCAATGTTGACCTGTGTCCCCGAGCAAGCCTACTGCCCAGGTCAAATTTTCTTGGATCTGTAAATGTACAGACACAAAATAAGTATAATATATTGTATCAGGCATTACTTTGCGGAAATCCATTGTTATTTAAGTTGTATTTATATAAAGTGGTGGATTATAAAAATGTTAGTAATACGAATATAACAAAAATATATATTCCAGTGATTCCCAACTGAAAATTTGTCAGATGTTAGTTTATATGTAAAAATTGACGGCGGTGATAGCCCAGTGGCTTAGAATTCGACCTCGAATCGAGGGGTCCGGGTTCGAATCCCAGTAGCACGCACCTATGACTTTGTAAAAAAGTTATGTGCGCTTTATAAAATTAAATATCACCTGCTGTTACGGTGAAGGAAAACATCGTGAGGAAACCTGCATGCCTGAGAGTTCATCAAAAAATGTTCTCAAAGGTATGTGAAGCCCACCTACATCCCTCTCATTACGAGAAGGAGACCAGACCCTGTAGTGGGTCATTAATGGGTTACTGGCATATTGTAAGTAAATAATATTTACTGTTATGGTTATATTTACTAAATATAACCGTCAGGAGGTTATTTACTAAAAAAAGATCCATATACTTTGGAGGCTACCACTGCTCAACTCATCCATGGACTCCATGGCATGGAGCCGATCACTAGACTTCTTAGTTATACTTTATTAAGCATGCTACGCAACGAGTTATCGGCCGGGAAGAAATGATTGACGAAATTGCCTGACTGACTCAGGAACCTGACGAAATTTGCGCCTGACTCAGGAACCAGCACTCACACTAATGCAAAGCTGAGCTTATATATCCCGTGCCAGGGTTGCCAACTCGATATCTAAGATGGGTGCTAAATGACATAGTATCTCAAATAGTGCTAGATAGGTAAAAAAACACAAAATAGTGCTAATTTTTTTATTTTTCTTTTTTTATTTCAACATGAAAAAAATGTTAAAATTGTTCAATTTTGAATCAGCTGACGGAAAATCCCCAAGCATACACTATAAATAGATATAGGTTGTGCGTTCATGGAATTATTAAGCACTACGTGCAACGTTGGCTGTGTTCCGTATTGCGATAAAATCGATTTTAGTGCTCATGATATATGTCAAACCCATACTAACCAAGAAATACAAAACGCTTTTATGAGCGCTAAAATCGATTTTAGTGAATTAATTCCATATAATGTCCCCCAACCCGCAGTAGGCCAGCGTGGTGGACTAAGGCCTACATCCTTCTCATTGTGAGAGGAGACCCGACCCTGTAGTGGGTCATTAATGGGTACTGACATGACATGACACAATTCCATATATAATTCAATGGGAGCATTTGTGGTCTAGCATAAACTATAGCGTTTTGTTACTATTCCTCGCGCGCATAGACTGCGCTTTGTTCTACGGTGACCAGAAAAATATCAGAATGATTGCCGTTTAGTTCTAGATTTGGTGCTACGTGCTGAATGTTAAATTACAGTGCTAAACTTGCGAAAATAGTGCCAAATCTAGCACTGAAAGTGGCAACCCTGTCCCGTGCGGATAAAGAAACAATGTAAATGGCGGACGGTCTCATGCTATCTCGTTCGTATCGTCGCTCTGTCTATACTCGCACGTAGTGGTTACGACGTACAAAAAAAATAATCAGTTTGGATTAGCATTCGCGCTGTCTCGACGCACTCCATTTCGTAAACTTTTAATTCTGTTTAGTTACAACTACTGTTCTATTATTTGTTATTTTTGTTAAGTTTAGATATTTGGTTGTTTAAATGGCTTCTAGAAAACGCGGGAAGGTTCTTCATAGTGATGCTCGACAAATAGTCGACAACGTAATTAAGTATTTTGAAGAAGAAAAGAGACTGGAGCGTTATCACCCTTGCAATTTAGTAACGCACGGGCAAGTATGGCAACCGGTTTGGACCCCAGGACGATATCGAAGATAAAAAAGAAGGTTAATATTTTACTTGACCTTTTTTTACTGACGCTACCATAAGTACCGGCCGCCATTACCAGATGGTTTCTTTATCCGTTCGGCTTGTACCAAAAAATCTATAACGCGTCGGTGTGCAATATTAGTTATAGATGGCGCGTCGCGACAGTGTTGCTCTGCACTCACGAAATCTTAAATCAGCCATTTTTCTTCAAATGTATTGCTTTTATTTATTCATATTGTAGTTTGAGGGGCATTCGTTACATTAGTTTAATATAGAATACTCTTATAAACGCTATTTTGAATGAATTTCATGAATTAAACAAGGCTATTTTATTTTATTTTTAATTAATATAAATCAATAGCATCACTGCCAAATTTAGAAATTTACGACCAGAGTTTACAAATACCCCATTTGGTCCATATTTTATTTGTTCATATTTAGTTTATTTCATTATTCTTGTATTGCACCAATTTTTAGACTATCGTAGTTTATATTTTGATTTTCATTTATTTCACCTTCTTCTTCTTCTTCGCCAGCATTTATGACGCCCACCGTTGGGCATATGCCTCTCCAAGGCCCCTCCACGCCGCACGGTCCATGGCACTTCGATGCCAAAGCCGTCCTGCAAGTTTTGCGATTTCATCGGACCATCTGGCTGGTGGTCTGCCAACTCCTCGCTTCGTCTCGCGTGGTCTCCACTCCAGAACACACTTACTCCATCTATCGTCGCAACGGCGACACAGATGTCCGGCCCACGACCATTTCAACCGGGCGATTCGGTAGCCGATGTCGACCACACGTGTTTTCCTCCTGATGATCGTGGTCCTGACCTTGTCTCGCAAGCTTATTCCGAGCATTTTCCGCTCCATGCTTCTTTGTGCCACTTGGGAGTTTACCGACTAGTTCCTTGGTGAGAGTCCAATCTAGGCCTAGCTGGATTTGTTGTCCCAGGTAAACATACTTCTTGACTTGCTCCAGTGGTTTGCTCCCTAAAATGATGGGGTTTTCTAAGGGATAAGTAGTGGCCATCACCTTAGTCTTCTCCATATTCATCTTGAGCACTATCTTAAGCGAAGCGTGATACAGTTCTTCAAGCATACATTTAAGATTATAACTACGTCATCTGCATAGCGGAGGTGGTTCAAGTATGTACCATTCACATTAATACCCTTTCCGTCCCAGTCAAGGGTTTTGAAAATATCCTCCAGTGCCTCTGTGAACAATTTAGGTGATATCACGTCACCCTGACGCACTCCTCGATGGATCTGGATGGGATTAGTAGATTATTTCACCTAAATCTTTAAAAAACATGTTATCTTTTGTGTTAAAATTTCTCATAATTGAATTAACATAGGCTTGCTGCTTGAGTAGATCGCAAGCGGTCGAAAAAGTTAAGGAAGCCATTGAATTTTCACAGTATTTTCATACTGTAATATTCTATTTGACTATTACTGTGCAACTTATTTTTTTCCACAGACCCCTGCATGGCTTACTGAAATGATTGAACACCCAACTTGGAGGTCATTGATATATAGATTAGCTGAAGAGTATCCAGATTGCCTTATGTTAAATTTTACTATAAAGGTATGCAAATATAGAATAGTAATATTTATAAAGATAGGTATAACCAAAAAGGTTGTTTATTTGAGATGAACTTAGGACTTAAGACTTAGATCAATGTTTCTTAACCTGTGGTCCGCAGACCCCTGCAGGTTCCGCAGATTGCGGTCCGCCGTCTTGCCTATGGCATAATGAATAAATAAATGCCAGCAAGTCTCGTAATCATTACGCAGATGTTTCAGATATCATAATCTTGACAATGGCACGGGAAAATCAATTAATAGAAATATCATGTATGTACTTATATACCTATTGTGATATGTAAAAATAAAAGTTTGTCGTCCTGAGGCAATAGGCCCAGGACGACTACCTAAAATCACAACTGATCCACCACGACCATAATCCCTCTAATCTACAACTCCATACAACACATGGCGAACGTTAGAAGGTGTGGCGGCCTTACTCAAGCTATCCTTAAAGGCCCATTTAGATGGAGATAGTTTCTCGGACGTTTCAATAAATGTCTTTTATTGACGAAAAACCGATTATGTGATAAAAAAAATGAAAAAAAAAATCGTTAAAATTATTTGGATTCTTCATTTTTTGTTCAACTTATAACAACGTTAAGGGAAAAAATTTACGACAATTATTTAAACCTTTTTTTAAATTAACAATGAAAATGGAAGTTCGATAAAACCGTGTTAATTAACAATCGTCTAACCTGTTGAAAAATTAATTTTAAGATAAATTTTCGTCGTTAACAAGTTCTTTGAAGTGTTCCGAATATACCATTTTTTTTAAATGTTCAAATAATAATTTATACCTTAAAACAATTATTGAGCGTGACGTACTAGAATTTGATGCCGCGACCGAACCCTGAACGTGCCGCGCGTATGCCCATTTTCAGCGTTAAATTTAAACTATAAATAATAGAGCTACAACTCCGGGAATCGAGACTTATTGTACTAAAATTTTCTCCTATTTTAGTATCGCTTTTCAAATTTCAGATAAATTTAATATTTTTGAAGTTATAGATACAAAACCAAGACTCAGTGTACAATTAAACGTTTGTTTACATGTATTTGCTATGCCATACAACGATTTGTTTTTATTAAAAATATTGTTGTAGAAATTGTTGTTGGTTTATATGAATCCATTTTTTAATAATTGTAACATTTTTTATTACTGTAATATTTTTTCAATACGATATTAAATCTGAGAATATTGGGATATGTAGGTAAATATATTATGAAAATTAAGAAAAGAGTTCATTAAAATAAAAGCGCGCGAAGAAATAGAAGCGCGCGAAATTCACACAAATTCATGTTTTTAAAAAAGGAAGGGTGCCCGCCAACTGGAATAGGGACCGTGCGTGGTGACACCTATGCCATCTAGTGTCATTTATCGGAACTGCATGGGTAGGATTACTACCGTGTTAACTTTTTGAAAAGTGTATCACAAATAATTTTGTATATTAAAAGGCTCATTAAAAGTGTATTCTTGTATTGATGGATGCTCCAATACTTCCAAGAATAAAATATATAAATATATTAGTGTAAATTCTCGTAATTTTCCACTGATAGTACCAACATGCTCTGGCTAAAAACTATACGAAAAGTTGGATAAATGCAGTTAAAAATACACGTGACATGAATTCAAACGGTTAAAAAGAACTATCAAGGTTTTTTAAATGAAACTAATATATAATTTATTAATTTGTTTTGAGATTTATTTAAAATTCAAGTTATTTTTATTTTCAATGAAAAGGAGGAATTTGTTCTATTTAAACATTTTTATTTATCACACAATATCAAAATACCTGGCATTCATCTTAAAATAGATACTGCTTTATGCGTTGCTCACTTTATTTAAACAATGTTATCTGAAAATCCTCTACACCCTTTTAATATACCAACAAATTTTCTATTGAAAAACACTTGGACCAAATACTCTTAGAATTTGAAAAATATCAACGTTCGCACGACACACACTATTCTTGATATCACTAAAATCGCATTTTATACATTTTACATAATTTAATCCATAATTTATAGTGAAATATTGAGTTATTCCTCGTTAAGCGACATTATGAAAACATATGAAAAACAAAGGGACAACATTGCACTTTAGTTCTGGCAGTTTCGTTTTAATCCGCTAGGTGGCGTTTTGTAGTTTCTGCACGGTCCCTATAGAATAAATCCATCTGCAAATGCGATTTTGCGTGTTTTTACTTTAACCCATAGACGACATTTAAATTGTTAAAATTGGCTTACTTTTATAGTAATTCATCGTTTTTGAATTCAAATAATATACATTTTACCAATCAATTCAAAGTTTTGCCAGCGAGTGCAACCAGTCAGCAAAAGGTAGGTTAATCTTACCTTATAAATCTTTCGTTTTAAAATTACATTCTTTAGAGAAGTACATAGAAGTAGAATAGTTTTAAAAAGTTAAAGTCGAATTTCGACTACTAGGCGAATTTAATTAATTTAACCCAATAACACCTTTTTTTCTTTTGCCGTTTAATTACTTCTTACCTTAGACGAGCAGAAATAATCAAAACACCCTCGCGTACTGCACTCATGGTAGCAACTGGCATAAAACCTCGAAATACGATTATTCCTTTGAAATACTGTTTACATTGGCTACAATAAACATTCAATTGCGAGGCAATTGTCGCCCAAGTCAACGGGCGAATGTTTAGACGAAGGAAATGTTTTATATTCCTTCAATTATCGTATCTTCGAGACGAGAAACTCTCTATCTAAATGGGTCTTTACTTTCAGCCTACTTCGCAAAAACTCAATAAAAATCATCAATGCTAAAAGAATGTAGAAAATTCAGTGACATTCCACAAGATTTGAAAAATTATCCTATTCTTAAAATAAGTTCAAAATAAGGTTTTTTAAACAATAGATCTCGCATCGGCTTGGCTGGCATCCTTCTCCGAAATATACATATTCAACAAATTTTACAGTAATTTTAGGTACTTATACATATTTTATGTTGAAAAGCAAAGATTTTTTTCCAGCTTATATCAGATGCGGGTTTTCAAGGCGAAATTACCAGTATATCAACAGCAGCACAGCAGATCGAAGTATTTTCAAGAGTCCTCAAGTCTGCGATAGTAGGATTTTTACAGAGTTCAGATGATTGGCAGAATAGTGTCACAGAATGTGCCGTAAGTAATGTAGTCTAGTCGAGAAGTGAGTATCCTGCGAAAAATCGTTACAGGGTTCTTAAAAATATGGCGATTATTGCATTGGATGCAGAATTTAATTCTGAAAAAAGTATAATTTTTTATTATCCGCCAAAAAATTTCATTTGTTATAAACAAAAAAACAAAGAGGAAAAATGGAGTCTTGGTTTTGTATCTATAACTTCAAAAATATTATAGTTATCTGAAATTTGAAGAAATATCCTAAAAGAAGAGAAAATTCTAACAAAATAAGTCTCGACTCCTGGAGTTGTAGCTCCATTATTTATAGTTTAATTTAACGCTGAAAATGGACCTACGCGCGGCACATTCAGGGTTCGGTCGCGGCATTAATAATTGTTTTAAAGGATAAATTATTATTTGAACATTTAAAAAAAAAATTATATAAGTACTTTTTTCAGAATTAAATTCTGCATCCAATGCAATACTCGCCATATTTTTAAGAGCCCTGTAACGATTTTTCGCAGGAAACTCACTTCTCGACTGCTGTATTTTAAGATACTGATTACTGGTGTATATTTATTGATCTACACCTATAACTAATATTTAATATGAAAATCCAAGATGGCCGCCGCAACAAAATGGCGGATTACATATTATCCGCAACTACCTCAATATGGGTGTCAAATGAAAGGGCTTGATTGGTAGAAGATGGCCGCCGCAACAAAATGGCGGATTACATATTCTTTCCGCAACTACCTCAATATGGGTATCAAATGAAAGGGCTTGATTAGTATAATATAAATCAATTTTCATTTTCAGTTTCATTTTTTTTTTCATTTTCATTTGTGTTTCAAGCGACCTAAATAAGGAAAACATCGCTTCATGCTCCAGACAATTACCTTTAGAATCTCCACTGACTGAAGATAAAAAACTCTCTCCTACATATCAATTGAAGAGGCATAAATGATTTGCTAACGAAGACTATTAAATTTATATTACACTAAGAATATCTTAATCCGATTGCGCCAGAGTGGTGGTGGGGAGTTATGGCGCGTTACGACACGATAGTCACGATACGCAAATGCGTTTCTATGCCACGTGGCTTCTGGCGCGTCATTAAACGAACGACGTGTACAACTAGCGGACGCTTGTTTGCAGCGTATTTGTAAATAATGACTGACGAGCTTATTGAACTTGTACGTCAATGAAATGCAATCAAAAACATAACTTGTAAAAAAAACCAAGTCTCGCTACTCAAATCTTGCACCCTAAAAACTTGTGAGATCCTTGATGTATCCATAGATTGACTTGGCAATGATATTCAGGAAGATAAAATGGTTGATGATACTGGTTAATATAATTATTTCACATTGATGTGATTAGGTACTAATTATTTAATGATAAAAGTTTGCTGGCAAATATATGTTTAATATAATAATTATGTTGTATGAAATTTTTGAGAAAGTTTTATGTGCAATTTTATGTAAACATAAGAAAAATACAATATAATACAAAGATAAATTAGTATGCAAAAATGTTTGTTAAGATTTTTCTGTTGTGGATTTATCTTTATTTACCCGGCAACATAAAATTTAAAGTTACTTTTATGTTACATGAGGCCAATTTTACGGCCTTACCTGCCCATATACATAATAATATGCATTTAGTAAAAAGTAGTTATTTTATATTACAAAATATAGATACTCAATTTTTATTTATTTGTATAAGAACAAAGAAAAAATTAATAAAGAATTGAAAGCCCACAAACTTGTTACAGAAAATGGTTTGCCATGGAGCACATACATATGTTTATAGTCAAGTTATTGTGCATATACTATCTCAAGAACCAAGAGGAGGTGCGATTATGAAAAGGTTAAGTCAAGAAATAACCCGCTGTGCACAACAAAGGTAGTATTTATTAGTATGCACTATTATTTTGTCATAGTGGAAATATATATAGTCCAATTAGAGTTTATATGGTGGGTGAAGACATACGTATACTGATTGATTATGTGATGGCAAAACTAATTTATTCAGATTCTTATCACCTAAACTTTACCAATACCTTACCAATCTTTAAATGTTTTAAAAAATGTTTCAATGCTTTTAAATATAAATTAGATTTTTTATATACAATATGGCTCGCACTGGGTATATTTAAAGATTTATTTTTTATAAAAAATAAATAATTTATTCCATTTTAGTGGTCATGATGTCACTCCTATAACGCTAGCACTGACTCCAGGCGAGTCTTGGCGGGGTGCTCGAACAGCCCTAGCAGCTATGTTGTCACGTGGCGCTTTAAATCCTGCTGACATTTCTGTTCTATTTCGTGCATACACTCAGCCGGAACCACCACCAGTACATTTGATTAGAATACCACAATTTCTGGGTTTGTAACAATTCATATATTAGTGACAAAAATAACATTACACAGACTAAAATAAAAATGTAATTATTTATCTGTTTCGACGATTTTAGAGCTCCTGGTGGATTCACTTTTCAAACTGGGCAGTAAACTTAATCCAGAACATAAATCCAAGTATATGTACCTACTGGCATACGCAGCAAGTGTTTGTGAGGGTATCTCTTCTAACAAACCTGTCAAAGATGAATTAAAAGCAACAGTACAAGCCATCGAAAAGATCCACGCTGTTTGCAGCAGTTCTGCCAGTTCCAGTGAACTTATTGCTGAATTACCATCTTTATACCACTGTATTAGGTAAGTTACTGAAACTTTAAGTCTCTATTGCATTGTTATAATTTTTTTCTCTTTATTTGGAAAACAATTAAATAACATACAGAAAATACTAATAATAATTTGATAGTTAAAAAGTTTGCAAATAACTAAAAAAATATTTAAAAAAATTTAACAGACAAAAAGTATGAAATTAAATTTGTTACATACTTTACGCCTATTTCTTGAGTTTGGTGTCTTTTGTAACAAGTATTTTGTTTCTATTGTTCAATTTAGGCACCAACTTCAAAATAGTAGGCCTAAAGTATGTAACAAATTCTATTCATACTTTTTTGAAGTTGGTTAAATTTTTTTTTTAATTTTTAGTTTTAAGCCCATATCACGGAAACTACTGGATCGATTTAGATGAAACTTTTACCATTCCCTACGTTGATCAAAATTCAAACAAACAAAAAAAGAACGAACACGATCCGTCAATTAGTTTTGGAGATATGAGAGGACAAATAATTATGTATCTACATACATATATACATATCCTGTATATGTATGAATTTTTCAAGTGTGCGTGGATGAGGAAATCCGAAACTATGAGGAATAGCGAAAAATGCTGAAAGGAGTCTGGGATCGGATTTTGATGAAATCTAAAACTGCATGATTTGATTTTTGAAAAATCAATATTCCTAGCAAGGAATCAACCCTGTTGATTTTGAAAAAAATTACATCCTGTATTATTGAATCATTCGATAGTGACATTTTTTGAGTATTTTATGTAAATTTTAATTAATTCCAGGTTTCCAGTTGTTGGTATGGGAATACTCGTATGGGTAGAATGTGTTGTAACCGAACCTTCCTATTTTAAATTGTGCACAGAACATTGTCCAGTACACTTGGCTTTACTGGATGAAGTAGCGTCCTGTCATCCGTTACTGCACCACAGGCTATTAAAATTACTTGTTCAGTTATTTGAGTCACCACAAGATGAATTGGAAATTTTAGTGCAGGTGCAGTGAACTTTAATTGATGTAGGTACATTTTTTTACCTCAGTACAAATATTAATGATGAATCATGATACCATTTCAGTTAGAGCTGAAGAAGATGCTTTTAGACCGCATGGTCAACTTGCTCAGTCGGGGTTGTGTTGTCCCTGTTTTGCGCTATATCAAACAATGTTGGCAACGCGGAGATACGGATATTTCTCTCATTCGATACTTTATAACAGAGGTATATACATATTATATTTTATATTAAACAGCAAAGGCTTAAACCATCATGATAATAACACTGCTTAATTCATTCAGGTTCTGGATGCTATTGCTCCTCCATACACACCAGAATTTGTTCAATTGGTTCTGCCTATGGTCGAAAATGAAGAAATAACTGGCACTATGCGGGCTGAAGGCGAAAATGACCCTGTTTCAGAATTTATTGGTAATAATGTCACTTCTTTTATATCTTAAATAATTATGAATTATTGTTTACAGAATCATATTTAAAAAATGTTCTTATTCAATAAAATATTCTCATTGGTCTTGCTATATTAGTCCAAGATCCCAGCAATGCCATCTTTTTGCGTCCCAAATACAATTTATACAAATTGGATTTAGCCCAGCTAGATATTATTATGATTATGTTACAACACTCAGCTTGATGTCACAACACTGATTTTTTTAAACATATTTGTGACACATAAGTAAGCTTTATAAACCAAAGGTTTAATTGCTAAACATTTGAAATGTTTATATTCAATACAGTTCATTTTCAGATTCATTTCAAATCATTACATTATTTGAATTATTTGTTTGAACAACAAAAAACAGCAGCGTGTACACTAAAATCATTAATTACCTATTGTATTATTAGATTATATTTGATGAAAAAAAATTGTATAGTTCGCTTTCTTTACATTCCAAAAGGATTCGGATTCTTGTGTGCCCAAGGGCCCCATTGTCTTAAGACGGCCCTGTTTATATTACAGTCTGCCACATAAAATAAATGCTTTTTCATCATTATCAATACTTAATTGTACTTTTCTTGTTCCAGTTCACTGTAAGGCACATTATGGAGTTGTTTGAAGCAAAAATGAAGAATACAATTGTTAAAAATAGTAATTAAGATGGAAAATAAAATGATTTTCTTATTATTATCGGTTTTTTTCAAAAACATATATATTATATAAGCACGCTGCTTTTTAAATCTATGTAAATAAAAATGCAGTTGCAGCTGGCGAGAATTTAAGTATATGATTTGTACTCATACAACATATAGAATCAGTTATATTATTATTATATTTAACTAGCTGACCCCGCAAACGTTGTTTTGCCATATAAGTTATCGAGCATTAAAAATCGACTATTAAAAAATAGGGGTTGGTGATAGGAAGATGAAAATTAAGGGTTGTATGTATTTTTCAATTTTTAATTTTAAATATTGTTAAAATTAAAAATTAAAAAAATTGTTCAAAAAAATAAAAATGTTAGGTGTGGTCAACCCTTATCACTTAGGGGAATAAAAAATAGACAGTAGCCGATTCTCTTGAATATGCATATAAAATTTCATAAAAATCGGTCAAGCTGTTTCGGAGGAGTATGGTAACAAACTGTGACATGAGAATTTTATAATTATAAGAGATATATTATACAATATCCGTATTAATAGACATAAAGTTCGGATCAATACGACAAAATTTTCTTAATGAATTATTAAGGTCGTACGTTGCTTCGTTTTTTACCTACAGATTTAAAATCTGTAAAAAAATTGATACTAAATAATTTGCTCTGTCTGCCTTTTGGTGGTTAATGGTTAATACCATTTTGATAACCAAGAAAATGTATGAGGCAGACATCCAGGGCTCTGCATTATCACAGGAGGTGGATGCAAAAATGTTGAAAAAAACTACTAAATCATTTGCTCGCAGCTATAACTGGGTCCATTCGATTTATTAGAACCCCCTGAATACAAAAAAAATGGCAGACATTTTTCTTACTGACTTAAACCGTTACAGGTGGTTACAGTCTTAGGCATATTAGTACACACAGGGTACTTTGAATCGCACATTTTGCTAACGCGCATTTCGATTTTCAATTTATTTATTTAGGTTAATATTTTGTAAACATAGACCTGTAGACTACAAGCCCATGAACAAAATTTACCTGTGAAATGAACCAACGTGAATAACGCTTAGAAGGCTGTTACTATATCAGAAAATAAATCTGAGCACTATGCCGTCATTTCTGAGCAGTACACCTACCTGGTACCATGATGTCCGAGATAAGGGTTGCGACCCTTGGCTTTTGACCCCGGCTTTGGAAATATGTAGGTACGGCATTCATGGATCAAGTATCTATTATGTATACAAAAGGAATTACACGTATAGGACTATAGGTCATTTATTACTGTACGGAATTTGTGTACTATTTTTAATATAATTAATTTTAATCAATTTTTTTTCATCACCTTCACTCTTTTGATAACCGAATGAGTTTTATGTCAACTAATAGTTTTTAACACACAGAGTATGCCTAGGTAGGCTTGCCTACTTATTTCTGTTCATGGCTACCTGGCAAGCAGATGTGAACAGGTAAGTAAATATGTATAGGTAATTACACCGATCTGATAACTAATCAAAATGGATATCATAGTAACATATTTTAATTACAAAACCAATCATACAAAGCAGGCTTTCCTGCAAAAAATCGTTCATACAATATTCTTGCCAAGCTATAAAGTTTTAGAATTTTAGCTATTGGACAGGTGTGATATATAGATAGAGCATCCAAGATCCGTGTGATAGAAAAGGATACCTGCTGTCTTTTTTATTAAATTGTACCACCTAATAAGAACACTGATAACACCAAATTACACAAACATTTCTTTATTTCTTTTTGTTTCTGTTTCTAAGAAAAACTTTATAATAAGTAAATGAAATCTATTTATTTGCCTTATTGCACAAATATACAAACTATTAATTACTCTTGCATAAGATAAATGGAATGCAGACCACTAATATAATGACTCTCCACCTGCTTTTCTTTCATAATATCTCCTCAAAGCTTGTTCTAACACTTCTCCTACAGTCCTCTTTTGCCATATGTTAATCTTTTCTTTTGCTTCATTCACTGGAGGTAGATAATTTTGATTTGTTGACTTCATTTCAATATCTTGTTCATTTTCAATATTAGTTGTTGGAGATTTGTTATCAGGTTTTTGAAGGTCTGCTTTACTTTTTTTACTGTCTTCTTCATCACTGGACTCATCAATTGAAAAATCAGAATCAGCATCAATATTAGAATCAAGTGGTTTGGATATTTTTACTGTTTTTATGTCCTCTAAATTACAACGATTAATTTCTTCTTCTGAATCTTCAATTTCACCATCAGATAACTTTTTATTATTTTCATGTGAGGTTTTCCTTTTCCTATAATTTCTTTTCTTGGATTGTTGGTATTCTACTGAATCATTTGAATCTTTCTCAGACACATCCTTATTTTTCTCTTCTGTGTTAACTTTTTCTTCAACTGATCCTAATTTCTGTTCATACAAATGTCTATAAAACCCTCCTGAAACCAAATTATTTAAATCAGATTAATATGGATTTCATAGCACAATTTTCATAAAACATGTTGAAATACATGTTGTTTACATACATCAAAACTTTTTGAATCATTTTTGTGAGTGCATTGCTCTATAGTTCATTTTTACACCTAACCTATTAAGAGTATTAGGTAAACGATCTCACTGTGTCAATTTGTCTTTATTTTTTTATTAAACAGAAACAATTGTCATTTAATGCTAAAAAAATTTCTAGTAACAATAATTTACTTTTTTAAGGCTAGGATTGTCGAGCGTAGCAGGTATTTAGCGCTACCTCACTCACTACCCGCGTGGCGCCGCGCGGATTCGCATAGATCAAATGAACTCTCTGACCTTGCGCCGCAGTCACCGGGATGCGCGAGCGTTCCAGTAAAATTCTAACAGTAGTGCATTTGTAAATGTGTTTTACGTTATTTTAGTTTATTTCACAATTACACAATCTATGAACATTTTTGGTTGGTTTTCGATACTGAAGGCTCAGTTATATAAAACGCAAAATGTGATTTTGATTTGAGTGAAGTGAAATCGATTGGATTATTTTATTAAATACTTGGAAGCGTATTTATATTACTTATCTAATTTTGACAGTGCATCTCTATAAAATATTAAAGTTGGATATATAAGAAACTCGAAATTAACCAGAAAAAAAGATGTAGTTATGAATTACCGCTTAGAAAAACAATTAGGTTATCTAGTCTAAATATCACACAATCTACATTTAGCCATCATAATACTTTGTTTCCGTCAATGTAACTAGTATACTTATTATTACAGTCCAAAATTCGAATATATTATTATTATTGCTTACTTTCTACTTATAGAAATCGTTTTTAGTGCAGATAAATAAAAGCCAAGGTAAATAAAAAAATAGAGGAATAATATTTATTTTATTAAAAATGCAGCAACAGCTATAGACAAATACTAATACTAATAGACAACTTCGGTCAAACGTATTGTATACTATTTTATAACAAGTGTGACATAAACCCACCCCGGACTGGAGCATGGGGGGAGCAGGGGGGTTTCACAGTACTATTTTAAAAGTTATTACGTATTGTCAAAATAATTATTTAAGTACCCACTAAACTTGGAATAAATATTTGGTGTCAGCAAAAATAAAATATTCTGCGGGTGGATTATCAAGCAACTGGGGGTAGATGGAGACAAAAGGGAGATCGGTGATGACATTACGAAATTTGGTTTGGCAATTACGTGGTATTAATTATTAGCATAAATTGAGTGATCTATGGAAATTATCATCGTCATTTTGTCCATTGTTACACGATTAAAGTTGTTTAAAATTTATCCGTTCCGGTGGGCGCAAAAGGGGTAAGTTATAATGTATTATAATGTTGATAGTCGTACATGGAATTTAAAACGTTGCATAGACGAATGTTTACGAAATTAGTGTACAAAATATATGTATGATTTTGTTGTAGCTTATCGAGATGCCCTTTTGAATGACGCCTATTGCAAATTTGTTGTCAGAAGTAAGAGAAGTAAATAAATCATATGGAAATGATATAACTATCCCTGACGGCTGTGGCTGTGGCATGGTTTTGGCAGAGTTCCGTTATTATTGAAAACCCCTTGTTGTCAATATAAGAAGAAAAACTCTCCTGGCGCCCTTATTTTGTTGTAGTTAGCGTAATTAAGTACATTGAACCGGTTGATCAACCGTCTTGTTATTAAGTTAGAAGTTAGGTTAAGAAAGAAGTCGCATAAAATACAGTCTTAACATTACACCTGAAATAGTTTTTTTTATAGTACCTAAACCCGTAACAAAATGGCGCCCAACGTTCAAATTAAAAGGGTCTAAGGGGTGATTAGTTTGCATTATGAAAATATTGGAAAAAGAATTAAAGTATATCTACTTTAATTATTTTCCAATTTAATTGGTTATCTAATGTTAAGACTGTCTTTGATTGATAAACATACATGTCATGTATTTTTTTTTCTAAGAGGTTGTTGTAAGATTTAAACTATTTGTATTAGATATATTTAAAGCTACTAATTTCATGTCACTCGGTAGGTTAGCTCATTTAATTTGACTATATAAAGCCTAGAAAATAAAAATTGCAACGTTTAAACGAGTTAATTCATCTAAGATATATTTCTTAATTTTTTTTTCTAATTGAAGTATTATTTTGAGAAATAAGTGAACAGTTCTGTAAGTAAGCATATATTGTATCATAAGAAAGTTATAAATTACACTCTTGCGTGCACTTTAGGGACATTTGAATAGTCTCATTTTTATTTTTATCAAAGTGTTTACAAACAAAAGTTCCGCCATGGATCCTCAGTTTTTGCTAAAAGATGAAGTAGAATTTGAGCTCGCTTGTCGGGGTTATACTCAACCGGGAGGTTTAGTTTCTGCTCTGAAGCGTATCCTTAAAAAGATGATACAAGTAGAAACCCAAGAGCAAGTATCATATGAAATTAAACCACCACCATCGTGCATTGATAATCCAGGCGCAGAGTTAGACATTTGTTGCCATAAAATGAATACAATTTTAAGCTATATCTCCGAGATACAGGAAAAACCGGATAAGATGTTGTATAAACGCTTAGTTTCACGTCTTTTTCACATAATGAACCGCATTAAACTTGTTGCACCTATTAAGGAATCAGATAATGAAAGGAAAACCTTACTTTTAGAAAAAGCTGTAAAATTACTCGATGATCTGGAACGCAAAGATGATATAGAAGATAATGATATTATTACGACAGAAATGAAAGAGGCGTTACAAAATTCTTTTGGTGAGGATAGCAAAAAAATCTTAGATCAGATTGCGGATAGTCAGGCATTGGGAGCAATGAGTAATGAGATACCAGCAACTTCAAAAATTGATGACTGTTCGGAAGAGGTTATTTCTTTAAAAGAAAATTTAGAACGGAAAAGAGTTAGTTTCGCACACGATAATTTTGATATTATATCAGGGTTTCATAATAATAAAGTTCCAGATACAAAATTTCTTAATTCAACTTCTTTTGCGGATGAAAATCCGGCTCGTCGTCTTAAATTAGTGCCAGTTAGTCAATGGGGTGTTCAATTTTCTGGGGATAATAAATTTAGTGTCAATGCTTTTATCGAACGGGTGGATGAATTAAAAGAAGCTAGAAATGCAACTGATGATGATCTGTGGCGTCATGCTATAGATTTCTTCAAAGGGGATGCCCTCATTTGGTTTAGGGCAAATAGAGAGTATATTAATAACTGGCAGGAACTTGTGGTCTTATTAAAACATACTTTTCAGTCTCCATACTATCAAGAAGAGTTACTATTAGAAGCTAAATCGCGAACTCAAGGCAAAAATGAGTCTGTGCTTATATTTATATCAGTAATGCAAAACTTGTTTAATAGACTTCCCAACAAAATTTCTGAAGCGGAGAAATTAATGATTATAATTAAAAATCTTCAGCCGTACTATCAAAGGGCAGTGTGTAGGGATGTATTTACTTCAATATCTGATCTCAGTAATGTTCTTAGAATTATTGAGAGAACTAAAATTAATTGTGACAACTTCCAAGAACCTAAAACATATGTTGATTCTCTAGAGCCAGACTTAGCATATAGATCTAGGGTGGGTACATTAGATAATCCAGGAATTATGGAGATTAAGAATTCAGTCGCTGGAAACGCAAACACTTTAAAGATGAGATGTTGGAACTGCCGGGAAACAGGTCATTTATTTAGGGCTTGTTCAATGCCGAAACAGCGTTTATTTTGCTACAAATGTGGCCGTTTTGGAGTCACTATAAAAGATTGTACCTGTAAGGGAAACGCTTCTGGGGAAACTCAAAATCCTGTCAATTGAGCTTTCCCCTTAAACAACAAGATAAGGAATGGCAGGATTGGTTAAAATTCGTACGTGCATTTATGGGTTATGATGAAATCCTCCCATTAATTTTCAATAAACAGTTTGATAATAGACCATATATAACTATCGATATTTTGGGATATAAATCCGTTGGTCTTTTAGACTCTGGCGCTACTCGTTCAGTAATAAATATTGAATTTGCTAATATTTTGAAACGTCTAAATCTAAAGCGGCAAAAACTTAAGAATATGCTAATGGCTACTGCGGATGGTACCAATCACATCATAACAGAATTATATGACGTCCCTATTCAATTTAATTATCAATTTCATATCGTGTCTATGGTACTAATGCCTAATTTGTCACAAAAATTAATTTTGGGTAAAGACTTTTTTGACATATTTGGTATCTCATTCACGTTCAAAGGTTACAACCTAAATAACATGCAATCTGTAAACGTGATTTCGGAGCAGTCAGCAGTAATCATAAGTAAAGAAAATTTAAGTGATGACGAGCAACAAAGATTACGAGAAGTAATTACGGAAATAAGAGAAAATATTGGGATAGGGCTCGGAAGAACAAAAATAATGAAGCATTCAATAGACACGGGAGATAGTAAACCTATATATCAAAAACAATATAATTTTTCGCCGGTTATAAAAAAAGAGATAGAACGTGAATTAGATGAGATGCTAGAGAAAGATGTGGTTGAACCATCGCATAGTCCTTGGTGCTCTCCGATTGTGTTAGTAAAGAAACCAAACGGCAGTAATAGACTTTGCTTAGATAGCAGGCAACTTAATAAAATAACTAAGAGAGACACTTATCCATTGCCAAGAGTAGCTTCTATTATAGATAATTTACGAAATGCCAGGTTTCTTAGCACAATTGACCTTAAGTCGGCGTTTTGGCAAATCGAATTAGAGGAATCCAGTAAAGAAAAGACGGCATTTGCTGTACCGGGCAGGGGTCTTTTCCACTTTAAAGTCATGCCTTTTGGCTTAGTGAATGCATCACAATCCCAACAAAGGCTGATGGACATTCTGTTTCACGTGCTTGATGGTAAAGTATGGGCTTATCTAGATGATATTGTGGTCTGTTCCGAGACGTTCGAGGAGCATTTAGTAACTTTGAGACATGTTATGAGAATTATTAAAGATGCTGGCCTGACCATTAATGTTGAGAAATGTAAATTTGCAAGACCTAGTTTGCGTTTTCTGGGGTATATTGTTGATAAAGATGGATTGCGTACTGACCCCGATAAAGTAACAGCTATAATAAACTTCCCGAGGCCACGTAATACTACAGAACTTAAAAGATTCATAGGAATTGCTAGTTGGTATAGGAGATTTGTCAAAGATTTTTCGGTAATAGCGGCACCACTCCATAATTTAACTAAAGGTAAAAAAAATAAAACAAACAAGTTTGTTTGGACAGAGGAGGCTGAAAAATCATTTGTGAAATTAAAGTCATTACTTACTTCTACACCGGTCATTTCATGTCCAGATTTCACGAAACCTTTTATTATACAATGTGACGCATCAAGTAAGGGTATTGGCGCGGTATTGTGTCAAAAGGTTAATAATAAAGAAAGGCCCATTTCATATTTAAGTAGAAAACTGAATGATAGAGAACAACATTATTCGACATCAGAAAGAGAATTGTTAAGTATAGTGTACGCTATCGAGAAATTTAGGCCATATATAGATGGGGTACATTTTACTATTGTAACGGATCACAGTGCATTAAAGATGCTTCATAAAATGAAGGACCCTCATGGGAGGTTAGCAAGATGGGCTATGAAATTGCAGCAGTTCAGTTTTGATGTAATTCATAGACCGGGCAGATGCAATGTTGTCCCGGATGCATTGTCTAGATCAATTGCCACACTTGTAGACAATAATCATAACTTTCAGGTTTTAGATAAACATAAAGATGATTGGTACAATAATAAGATCAGGAAAATACAATCAAAGCGAAGTTTAAATTTAGATTGGCAAGTTAGAGATGGATTACTTTATAAAAAAGTGTGTCTTAAGCAATATCCAGACAGGAGCCATGACTGGAAATTAGTAATTCCTAGTTCACTTAGGTCTAACATTTTAAAGCAGTGCCACGATAATGTTACATCTGGTCATCTGGGAGTACGAAAAACTTTGTTTAGAATAAAACAATTTTACTATTGGCCAGACATGAAAACAGACGTTGTAGAATATGTAGGGAAATGTGAAACATGTGCTAAAGTTAAGATACCGCAACAATTACCTCTGGGTCAAATGGGTCAACATAGAAAAGTCAGTAGGCCTTGGCAGATAATTTCTATGGATCTAATGGGACCGTTTCCTAAAAGCAAAAATGGCAATACTATGTTATTAGTAATTACCTGTTTATTTAGTAAATTTGTTTTATTGATTCCTATAAGATCAGGTAAAGCGGAAAAAATCTGTGAAATTTTAGAAAACCAATTTTTACTTTTTGGCGTACCTCAAACTATCATTTGTGACAATGGAAAACAATTTGCGTCACATTTATTTAAAGAACTAGTTAATAATTACAACAGTCACATTTGGTTTACTCCTAATTATCACCCACAAAGCAACCCCACGGAACGTGTTAACAGAGTTTTGGGCACAATGATATCTTCCTACATTAATTCGAAGAAACACAATGAATGGGATATACATTTGCAAAAATTCGCACATGCAATTCGGACAGCCGTACATGAGACCACCGAATATACACCATCCTTTCTGTTCTTCGGCAGGGAAACTGCCATTCCATCAAACGTTCTTGACACACATATAAGTGGCTTTACTAATAATTGCCAGGAACTAATTTATACTAAGGATACTCAGGAATTCTTGTCAAACATAAAATTATTACCCAGTTTGTATAAAGAGGTGGAATCAAAATTAATAATGGCTCATAATAAAAGTGTCGAAATTTATAATATAAACCGTAGAGCAGGTAGTTTTAAAGTAGGAGATGTAGTTTGGAAGAAAACAAAGTATCTTTCTAATGCAGGTACCAAATTTATGGCTAAGTTGGCACCAAAATTTGAGAAAGCTATTATCATTGAGAAATTATCTAACAATGCTTTTCGTCTTAATAGTCCCTATGGTAAACCAATGGGTGTTTGGCATATAAAGGATTTGAAGCCTTTAAAACAAGTTTGTTCTTAAAAGAAATAAAATATAGGATTTTCTTTCTTTTCCGGGTTGGGGGAATATTACGTATTGTCAAAATAATTATTTAAGTACCCACTAAACTTGGAATAAATATTTGGTGTCAGCAAAAATAAAATATTCTGCGGGTGGATTATCAAGCAACTGGGGGTAGATGGAGACAAAAGGGAGATCGGTGATGACATTACGAAATTTGGTTTGGCAATTACGTGGTATTAATTATTAGCATAAATTGAGTGATCTATGGAAATTATCATCGTCATTTTGTCCATTGTTACACGATTAAAGTTGTTTAAAATTTATCCGTTCCGGTGGGCGCAAAAGGGGTAAGTTATAATGTATTATAATGTTGATAGTCGTACATGGAATTTAAAACGTTGCATAGACGAATGTTTACGAAATTAGTGTACAAAATATATGTATGATTTTGTTGTAGCTTATCGAGATGCCCTTTTGAATGACGCCTATTGCAAATTTGTTGTCAGAAGTAAGATAAGTAAATAAATCATATGGAAATGATATAACTATCCCTGACGGCTGTGGCTGTGGCATGGTTTTGGCAGAGTTCCGTTATTATTGAAAACCCCTTGTTGTCAATATAAGAAGAAAAACTCTCCTGGCGCCCTTATTTTGTTGTAGTTAGCGTAATTAAGTACATTGAACCGGTTGATCAACCGTCTTGTTATTAAGTTAGAAGTTAGGTTAAGAAAGAAGTCGCATAAAATACAGTCTTAACATTACACCTGAAATAGTTTTTTTTATAGTACCTAAACCCGTAACAAAGTATAATTTAAAAGAAAGAAAAATAATACCATTATAGCAAGTGTGACCTAAACCCGCCCCAGACTGGAGCGGGCGAGAAGGGGGGGAGCAGGGGGTTGGTGCAGCCGTTTCGCTCGTTTACACTACTATTTTTTGAAAGTGTATTTTAATCGAAAAATGTCACCAACTCCTGGACTATGATCAAACACTTCTCGAAAAATGCCTACCAGCTCTCAGACTATGATCGAACACTTCTCGAAAAATGCCTTCCAGCTCTCGGACTATGATCGAACACTTCTTGAAAAATGCCTACCAGCTCTCGGACTATGATCGAACACTTCTCGAAAAATGTCTTCCAGCTCTCGGACTATGTTCGAACACTTCTCGAAAAATGCCTACCAGCTCTTGGACTATGATCGAACACTTCTCGAAAAATGTCTACCAGCTCTCGGACTATGATCGAACACTTCTCGAAAAATGTCTACCAGCTCTCGGACTATGATCGAACACTTCTCGAAAAATGCCTACCAGCTCTTGGACTATGATCGAACATTTCTCGAACAATGTCAACAACTCTCAGACTATGTAGTCCGGGAGCCAGGTGCATTTTCGGTCAATCATTTCCTCTCGAGAGAAACTTCGTAAAATGGATAAGGGACTTATACTATGAATACTCGCGACCGTCAGCTGCCACTCCGTTGTTGGGGTGGCCAGTGGCAGCCTCCCACGCATGCAGAAAAAAGTTTTTTCAGTCATATCCTCTCATTTGAAAATTTATCAGATTATAGTTTATCTAGTATCTTGAATGAAAAACCATCGTTAACTGACCATAACACGGTGGATTATACGTCAGCTGGCTCCTTGAACATGAAAAAAAATCGATTTTTTTCAATGATTTTCTCTCAACTAAAATTTACCTGGTGATCGTTTATATGCTACTATGAATGAACATTAATGTCAGCTGGATGTATTTCAGTGGAAAGTTTGTCAGCTGGTACCTTGAAAAGTGCAACGCAACAGCATCTATGACCTACTGAATCTTATCAGCTGACAACTTTTCCCTTGAAAATATTTCTAGCTAGGAATCGAACCGTTGGTTGTGGAAAAAAATCAACCTCTGTGTTATTAAATCAAAATGTAAAACCAGAAACTAACCCATGTTCGTGGAAATAAATTTCATTTTCAAAAAATAAAATAAATAAAAAAGTATACTTATCCTGTCCTGAGATCTCATAACTTTCACAAAAATGTTTCAGCTGTTTAGACATGATAACCGTATAACCATAACTTTCATGTATAATATTAGAATTTTTTCATAATACCAAGATAAAGTAAAATCAATACCTAAATCTTTTTGACGTGTAACATCCCCAATACTTTCTAGGTATTCTTCATATTTTTCGCATTCTTCCGCTTTTCTTAATTCCTCTAATTTCTTCTTATACGCTGATGTCACAAATATTTCTTTGTCTGCAAATTCATCACCTTCCTTTTCTCTTTCTTTTTGTATCTGTAATAATGTTTTATAACTAATATAAGAATTATATTATAGTCAATGTGGGTAAGTCCGTCTGGGGGGTAAGTGTCTAATGGACTTTTCGTAAATTATAACAACTTATTGGCAATGTACCATACAGTACAGTAAATTAAACAGTAATCTATTCTTACTGAAAAAAGCCTAAAAAAATTTTTTGGTGTTTTTCATCCAAATTAGAATTCAACCAAAACGACCTCTGGAAAAACAGTAATTTTGATCAGTCAGATCAATCAGTCAGACATTACAAACCTTTTCTGTTCTGAGGTACCTATGTAATTAGGTTGAGTTAATAAAAAAGTTACTATTCTATAGATACTCAAAAATCTATATTTATACTGCCATTCTATAAAATTGCACGACGGATTTCGATGAAACTTGCACTGTAGGGGTTTTTGGGGACAAAAAGTCGAACTATCTAGGTTTCATATCTGAGAAACGTTATTTTCACCGTACAATATTTTTTTCCTGCGCAAGATGGCGAACCCAATTGGTCAAAGACTACCTTTGTTTTGCTTCTTGTATTATGGTCTTGAATCACATTTGTGACAGAGTAAAACATTGCAAATAACATCAGTGTTTTTTCTTTTCATTTTACGTGATATCATCACGTCATCCATTATTTTCATAAAATGGTTAATTTTATGAAAATAATAATAATCTTAGCACAGCTCTCAGCTCTATGTTGAGATAAAAATTATAAAATTACGATCTATATAATAAATCCAAAAGGGTTTAGCAGGCTAAGGAAGGACGTTTGGCCCCTATGAGGAATAGTTGAATTGGTGAATGTCAATTGTTTGTCCCCTCATAACTAGTAATCACCCCAACTTTCAGCCCTCTATCTTGAACTGTCACAGAGATACTGTCAAAAATGTGTTTTTTTTTTCAACAAACATTTTTTTATCTCCTAAACCATAAAAGCTAAAGGATCGAAACAAAATCACAGCTACGTAGTTTGAGTGGGAGTATATCCTATAATTTTATTGATATTTTATGGTACGTGAAAAATAAAAGAAATAAATGTCAATTTATTTTTTTACAGATCTTTTCAACAGGTTATTTTTAGGTACAACTATGAAAAAAATCATATAACTTGCTTATAGTATTAGCTACTAGCATACGAAAAATCAATTCATTATACAGTGTAAACTCTTTATAACGTTATCCTTTATAACGATAAACTCCCTATAATGTTGAAGTGAGCCCAACTTGGTTGGTTTGCGTTAAAACCCATATATTGAAACACTCTTTATAGCGATACACCATTCTCTATTACGAAGAAATGTGTTCATATTTTTAGACAGTAAATATTTATTATAGGTATTATTGTTTATGTTATGTTATCAGGTAACAAAAGACTTTGAAGCTCCGAAACATCCGAGGTCGGTCTAGCTTTTGTTAGCCTTATATTTGGAGCAACATACTGAAAAAAATAACGTAGGTAAGTAGTGTAGGTACTTAAAACAATAAACTTCCACTATAGATACCTATACAACAAAGGAGTTTAAATACCTATTTTATTATTATCTTTGAAAAACAATTGACATTCATTATTAATAACGTTAATTATTAATATTATTAACGCTTAGTTTATATACCAGCTTTTTTTAATATATCGAGATGGATATCTTGATGGGTTGGCTTTTTTGAATATATCGGGATGAATATCGACATTAGATGATTGGGTGAATATAAATTGATCAAAATAATTTGTAACAACTCTGTCTCTTATTTCGTAAAAAAATGTTTAATAACCCTGACTTCAATTTTATGACGAATTCGCCACTTTTTCTTTGATTTTCAAAATATTATCAAGACTATAGATTCAATTTGTATAAGCATGATTTGTTTTTGATTACTACTTACGTGCAGAGTTGTGCAAAACTTATCTATTTACGAAAAAACTGGGAAGATAATTCAATCATCTTTTATTTGAAGTAACTAATTAATCCGTGATTTGTTATTTTGAATTTATCTAGATCAGTTTCATTTTTATCTAGATAAATTAGTGGGGATTTTAAATAAAAGATGGATGTCAGTAGTACAGTCATGTAGAACTAGAAGTGGTTGGGCATGGTGAAATGAAAGTAACCTACAACACAAGTAATGAATGTTTTGTACATACTTAAATATATGAAATATAAATAAATGTATGGGACATTTTTTTCTCCTGTAGTAGCTACTATATATTCGGATAAACTTCCTTTTAGCCCATACCTCCGATCGATCTGAATTTTGGTACACATAATTATGGATTTTGACTCGCTGATTAAGAATATCATACTCAAAATACCCGCAAATTATATTTTCAAGGTCAAATTGATGAAAAATATTTTTTAATGGTTTTTCGCGTTTATTGCAACAAATATGAACGTTAGAGAAAAATGTTTCAATTTATGTGTTAAATTTAGTTTTCTGTCACTAACCCTCGCTCCACTTCGCTCCGCTCGGGGAAAAAAATGTAATCTAACCTAACCCATTGAAGGGAGTTCTGTGTTAAATTTAGACTTCTGTCACTGAATGTAGGTATACAGGGGAATTTTCAAGTGTGAAGAATAGCGAAAAATACTAAAATGAGTTTGGGGACGCCATTTTTTTTTCAATTCGATTCCTGGCTAGATATAATGATTTTTCAAAAATCCACTGATGCATTTTCAGTTTTCATCAAAATGGAGCCCTTGACTCCATAAAGTGCTATTCCTCATAGTTTTGGATTTCACCATCAACCACTTGAAAATTCACCCTGTGTAATCCACCACTTTAAAATTCATCCTGTGTATAATCAATGTCTCGTACCAAAAAGCATATGGGCAATATGCTGCCAATAATTATAAAACACCAAAAGGGCAGAAAGTTCAGTGATTGGCATCTGTGTCAATAATATTGTAGTCATTCGATAGTGTATCTAATAAGAGACAGATTATGGAAGAGCTAATTTTTAACAAAATACGTTTTATTCATACAAACCCTAATTGTTTACTTTGCGTTCAAAATTATTGCCATTGTTCCGAATTCATAGCTGGATACAATGTCTCAGGAAAAACAAAATAAATATCAAAAAAGTAAAATAAAATACATAATTTGAAAAAGGAATCCATCAAACCTGTCTCTCAACACGTCGTTCATTTTCAATTTTCCTTTTGTTTGCTGTTTTTATAAGATTTTCAATATACTTGGGCTTTTTCTCTTCTTTCCTTTTCTCCCTTTTAATTTCCTTTTTAGAAGCCAGGGTATCATATATTTCATCATATTGATAAACAGTAGGGTCATCCATAACAGCTTTCTCTTGAGTAATTTTCGCCTGTAATTAATTTTTTTATAAATTTCATAATTAAAGACTGTCATATGTGTTTGTTAGGGACCATTCAAAGCAAAATGGCACCGACGCGACGATGCCAGCAAACCCGGCTGCGGCAGGTTCGCATCGCGAATCCGCACCCCACAATATGTGGAAAACAAATAAACATGACCAAGAATTCAAAAAAAGCCATGTCCGCCATCTTGGTTTTCAGAATTAATGTGTTTTTCATAATCCTCACCCCAAAATATATGGAAAACCACACCCATGACCAGAAATTCAAGTCATGCCCACCATCATGGATTTCAAAATTTGTGTCCTCTCCAGCCGAAACCCAAATTGATCAATGATTCAATCATGAAGAACATGCTGCTTTACGACTTTAAATGGATGGCGGTAAGGGCAAATTAATAGGGCTCTACAATTGAACCTCTAACAAATATGAGCGTTCAACATAGTTCTAGACCTACGTCTAGGACTGCCTCCAAACTCATTCGAGTATGTCCATGTGACATTCCCCCACTTGTTAATTTATAAAAAACAATAATAGAGAGAGCTCGTGAACCATCTGACTATCCCGTTTCCCACAAGGCTAGAAAATTTTTAAAGGATGGTTATTATTAGCCAATTAAGAAAGTATCTTTCTGGCAGGCAAATCGCAGTTGCGTCATCCTCATCATCCCTTAAATTTTTGAAAATGTACTAAATAAATATTTTCTAACCTGCTCCCACAAGGCTACAATTCTAATATGTTATATTTTACTTACGTTTAAGTGTAAAAAAAAATTGCCAACCTTGAAATATGATGACAATAACCAATAACCAAAAATGACCCCTAAAAAAGTGATGGTCACCGTTTGGTGGTCTAGTGCGGGTGTGATTCACCACGGCTCTTTACAAAACGGCATAAGCATTACTGCAGATGTGTACTGTGAAGAACTGGACACAATGACACTGTGAAGAACTTACACATCGGCAACCAGCTTTGGTCAATCGGTCGTCCCAACTGCTCCTTCACGACAACGCGCGACCCCATACTGCACAACAG
This sequence comes from Erynnis tages, assembly GCA_905147235.1. NCBI lineage: Eukaryota > Metazoa > Arthropoda > Insecta > Lepidoptera > Hesperiidae > Erynnis > Erynnis tages. Next base: position 7,201,752 of record LR990073.1, read on the forward strand.
ATAGTCTAAGCTGCAAGAGCTGGGGTTGGAAGCTCTCCCTCAGCCGCCATACTCACCAGACCTTGCACCTACCCATTACTTTTTCCAACATTTAGACAACTTTTTAGTGGGTAAAAAATTCAATTCCCGAGAGGCAGTACAAAATGCCTTTGAAGAGTTTGTTGCCTCCCGTCAAGCTGATTTTTACAAGAAGAGCATCAATAAATTGCCAATGCCTTGGCAAAGATGCTTGGCAAAGATGACTGAATAACAGAAATAAAAAAGTACTTTCACTTATTCCATACAAAACGACAATTTCATAGGTAAAGACCTAATATTATAATTTCGTCACAATATACACTTTTTTCAGTAAAAGAGAATAGGGACCACTTTATTAGTACCTACCTATTATTAGTATTAATATTTATCTAAATACTTATCTAAATAAATGACTGTTAAAATTGGATTTTCCATTCAAAAGAACTATTGACGACAAAACAAAACTACTGAGTCAAAAAGGCTAAATTTTGGAAGGCAGGCTTTATTAACTTTTGTCCACTAAAACAGAATTTTAACTTTAAGGGGAAAGACAGGGTAGGGGTATCTTTGTATGAGGGTTAAAGTTATATGTTTATTTATCATTTTTATAGGTAGTGAAAGACTTTTTAAGCTTGGATTTTTGGAAATTATGATTTTTAGGGAGAGATAGGAAATTTAGGGAGAAAGTTAGAGTGACTAACTTGGAGTTGTATACCTTAGAGTTAGTTTGGATCTAAATTAAGGGCAGGGCGACACCTGCCGGTTCAACTAGTACAACATATACAAAGAAATACAATACAGTAAGGTGTGATATATTAATACAACATATTTTTTGGGCATCTCTACATATAAGCGTACTAGCTGATATGACCGAGCTTTGCTCGCTATAACCTTATTTGTCACCTGCTAGGGGATGTAGTAATAATAGATTCCGTTAGATGGCGCTAGGGGATGTAGTTATAACAAATTCCGTTAGATGGCGCATATATCAATTGTTCGAAAACAGGAATAAAAATAGGTTTTCAAAGATTTTCTAAAAATGAAACCTAGCTAGATAGATATATGTAAACTCCTTAAATACCAATATATACCAAAAATACTTTAACTTTTCTCATTTAAAGGTATAAGATAATAGGCATGATGACTAATTTTCAAAAACTCTTCTATGATATTCAGAAGTTTCTATTATGTCTAAAATATATCATATTTTTTAGAAAATTAAGGTTTTTGTGCAATAAAAGTACATTTAAATTTTAAGTTTCAAATTCATTCCAAAACGCTCGCCCGTGTCATGGCGTCTGTCATTGCGCCACGGCTCAGTAAAAAAAGCCAGATCGCGTATAATATGCTTACGAAAAAAATGACTTTTACTAAGTCGTGACGTAAATTGACGTAATTCGATTTAAGCTATCATGGCGGATTGTTGTATTTTGTAGATTTATTTTAACAAATAAATAATTAATCTTGACATTAATAAGAGAATAAATACATGTTTCAAAATCTTTTAATCCTATTTCATTAGATCAGATAAATATTTTGGCGATACTTGATTACTGTCATCATGCCTATTATAGAGGGAGATCATTCCAGAGGCTGTAAGAACAGCTGTAATAGTAAATTATTTTTTATTACAAAAGGTGTACAGAGTATTATTATAGGAATGATTGTGAGCCTGACAGATACTAACTTTAAGTAGATTAAAATAGATGGAATGATTAACTGTATAATGCAGAAAGAATATTATTATGTATATTCTGACAAAATGGTATTATGTTGCATAATTTATACAATAAATACTAATTTATTCATAAATAGCACTTTAGGTACCTGTCTGGTTGTATTGACACTGGGCCGCAAGAGCAAAGGTTTTTTATTAGAATCCTCTTCAGACTCAGAATCATCTCCAAATACATTATGGGCAGCTTTGAAGACAGGCTTGGACGCTTTGTCTTTCTCAGGCAAAATAAGACCATACCTGAAAATATGATGCAATTAATTTTTTTATGGAAAAGCAATATCTACAATATTCATAATTTATACACATTATAATTTAATGTGTGTGTACATTATACACATTATAGTTTAATGTACCTAGCATATTCAAATTTACATACATAGGACATACCTATATCATCTGAATTTTTCAAGTGTGTATGGATGGGGAAATCCGAAACTATGAGGAATATCGAACAATGCTGAATACCAATTTTTATCCGGATTCGACGTCTCAAGGATTGTGGATTCAGAGGGCCTATTTTTATAGGAGGTGAACGTAATGTTTTAAATATTTTTATTACCTATTTTTTAATATAATTTTACAGAGAATCTTGGTTGGAACCATTAAGATATTGGAACTTACTTTTTGTTGCTTGCCATTGTAACAATTATGCTTGAGTTCTCAATTTATCTTTTTATAAATTAAAATTGTCATTTTAAAGAAAAAACACATTAATTAAAATAACTGACGGCTGATTGATTGACGCATTGACTGACTGTTGGTTAACAGTTGAGTGAGTTCAATGGTTCACTGATCAGTGTGACCATCTCAAAAACGGCGAATCTGCCACACACGGACCCAAAAATCTGCCAAAATCTGCCACACTCGACGTTTAAAAATGCCAAAAATATGCCAACATGAAAATAAAAAAAACGTACATATTTTCATAATTTTTTTTAATCAACATTATAACTTCGCTAAACGTACAAAAAAACAATACACCTAATCAACATTGGCTTCAAAATTTTCGTCTTCACTTTCTTTGTACATGGATTTTAACGATATATTTTTTAACATTTCCTTGCTTGGTTTAAAGGAGACGCAGTCTCCGTGTTCCTTTATTCCCTCTTTTGTAGTAATTATTGCCGAGACATGTTTATTCAAAAACCTGTTCCTTATTTTTGTTTTATTTAGATTGACTTGAGAAAATATCCTTTCGCACGACGCATTTGACATCGGCAAACACAAGAGAGCTTTTGCAAAGTTTGCAATATTTGGATATTTTGTACTTCACATACACGCTAAGCGCCGTAAGAGAATGAAATGAAGTAAAAACAAAGATGATTGAAAACTCAATCAAGAAAGGTTATAAGAATATGAACCCTATGACTTATCATTTACAGCCCACAATCAAATGACAATACCTATGTAAGAACAGATCAAGCGGGGAATCCCCGTGTAATCTGGGCTGGGTATCAAACAAAGGCATAGGTTGCCAGATTGTGAAATAATTTTCTACTAAATATTTTTACATTTACCTTATTTGAATTTTTATTACTTATTTATAATGTCATGTAATTCAAAATTTGCATGATTTTCATTAAAACCTTTGAAATCTGCCACATTTGTAAATCGTCAGCATAATATGCCACAGCTTAAATTTTGGATCCAAATCTGCCAAAATGGCAGAAATCTGCCACAAATGGTCACACTGTCACTGATTCCCTGTTCAGTTGACATTGACTTGACTTGACTTTTATTAGTTTTTTTTTTTTTAAACAGCTTTACGGCTTTGGTATGAAACCTTTCAGCCTATCATTATTACTTTTATTAGTTGTCAATTAATAGACAACTATTAATTGACATAGAGTCCTAGCTTTTCATGAAAGAAGTCCCGCGGTCCCCCTTATATTATAGGTAATGAATTTTTGCTGTGATGATAGTTTTATTATATTATTTTTAGATATTCAAAATTGGCGCGTCCTTTAATATTTATTTCTAATGATGCTTAAGTGGCGCCACCCTAATTTAATGCATTTCGACATGATTTCGACGTAGGTACACTTTTTCATGATGATCCTCCTTACCTCTATCCTCTATGCGCATAATAAACGTTCAGTGTTACCAACTTAGAGGATTTTCCCCTAAATTAGTGACTAGTGGATTGGCTTGTTCCAGTTTAGTGGTAAGCTCCGACATTTAACCACTAGTACGACTCATACTTTTTACCTCACATCCCCGGACAGGTCAGTATTGATAGTGGCCGAAGCTAAACTGTTCTTATTGAAATAAATAATTTATTATTGTTAAATATCAAGTAAACGAAGTATCTTGTTATTAACCAACTATTTAAATCGGTAAACTACTCCTGTCTGATCCTGAAAATCTCAATATCAGGAAAATATAAAATTGTATGTACATAATTATTTAATTATTTAAAATAATGTTTTACCTACCTATGTGGGTTGTTGGTGGACTTTAGAATCCATCCAGCCGCAGGTTTTTGGATAGGGAAGGTGGGGGAGGAGCGTGGGGGGTCGCCCCTTTACTATCGCCGCAAACCCCACCGCCCGCGGAAGGAAACAAATAGTTACTAAAAACAAGAATACTAAAAACAATCATTTAAGACTAAAATAGTGTCAAAAGAAGGTGGGTACGTAGGTAGATTCTTCTTCTTCTTCGACTTCCATGTCAGACCCCTTCTGTCACTTGCTCTTGCTTCGCTTTACTTAGCTTACGAAAAAAAATTTTTAACCTAACCAATTGTAGGGATTTTAGTGTTAAATGTCTTCTGTGTTAAATGTCCTCTTCTATGCTTATGAGCTTGCCACTGCCATTATATGTAACGGAAACGGAAAAAAGTGATTATTTTCCAAAGTATGTAATATTAAAAAAAATAAAAAAACTTTACATTTAAGGTAGGGATGCTCGATATTAGAAAAACATCGATGTTGACATCGATATCATAATCGAAAACCCAACATCGATATTCGATATTTATCGAAAACCGAACATCGATGTTCATCGAGCATCCCTATTCTAATTTAGGGGCAAATTAGCATCTGGTTAGTTACTAAAATATTTTGATTTTAGGATTAATAAGTAAATATAATTTAATATTTTAAATTGATGAAATATGCGCTTTTTGAAATTCACAGTGTATATTAAATTGTAAAACTTTTAATTTTTTTAAATACATTAATCAAACAAAAGTTAAATAGGTATACCTCAAACCTATAATATCTCAAACCTATTACGAAATAATTTATAGATTTGTCAATAATCTATTAATTCAATGGAAATGTCATCGTGTCATTGACCTACCCTTGCGACGTAATCAGGGTAAGTGAATTTCTGAAAATATATGAACCCGACATTAAAATTGAAGGTACCTACACAATTAGTGCTTAACTATTCTTCCACGTAAAAATTAAATAATATGCTACGACGAACCCCCCGAACACCCCAACACCATCAACTGCTCATAACGACCCGAGTAAGACATTATCACCTGGTAACGAAAACTTATTACGTTACACAAAGGAAAAGAAAACGTGAGGACAATATAGAAAATATGGAAATTATGATGACAGAATTGAAAAATATGTTTACCGAGCTAGTATCAAAACAGAACAAAATGAAAAGATAGAAACATTAAGATCAGCTATAGAAGAAATAAGATTCCAAAATACTGTAATCAGCAGTCAAACCTCAGAGATAGGCAAACAAATTGAAGAAATAAACAAAACAGTATCTTTTTTGACAAAGAAATATGACGAAGTTCAAACGGACATAAATATCTTAAAGACAAAATGTGAGGACAACCAGAAAAATATAGATATAGGTGGACAATAAGATAAGTAAGATTAATATTCAAAACTATGTGTGTAACCATAATAGTAACAGTAGTAATAACACCAAAAAATCGTTCTTTATGGCTTATCTGAATTTGGATATGAAACAGAGGAACAGTTGCATTATAGGATTGCAGATATATTCAGAGACATTTTAGACATAGACATCATCATGTACATAGAAGAGATATACAAAATTGGGAAGAAAAGTGCTAAAAGGCCAGATTGACCTCCTGAGTAAAAAACACAATACATATTAAAAAATGCTCGCCTTCTTAAAAACACCTTCTTTATTCTATAACAACATCTTTATTTATCAGAATACCTAGATGACAAAGGATTACACCACAGGAAAAACCTCAGCGAACAATTACAAGCAGCCCCGCAACAAGGCCACTACGCGATAATAAAAAACAATAAGCTGATTATAAATAAAAGTAATCGTAGCAAACCTTACCTGCATACCTAGCACTGAAGACCTGATTTCAATGCACAACACTTATCCAAACGCAATGAAACTATACCTATTAACTTCACCAGCACACAGAATACTGTATCGCCTCATACTTTTCGTCTCGAATAGTAAAATAATATCGATGAGCTACACCTACAATATAATATACCAGAATATGCAGAGCATCACGAACAAATTACACACTTTGGAAGCTTTCTTAGGTGATAAATTCACACATTTTGTATATCGGAAACTTGGTTATCACCAGATAAACTACCATTAATTCAGTGCAGCGGCTATAATATTGCATCATCGTTCTGCAGACAAAACCATACTGGAGGTGGTGTGTGCATATATTACTATTACGCGATGGTATAGTCTTCAACAAAAGAAAGGATATTGTGGACTTGTCTATCGAATATGTTATTGAAATTGCACCGCAGTGATTATTACCAAAATAAATACATGACTTATAGTCATTTATTGGAACAGTAGGGAGACTGATTCATTTTATAATCAAATAAAATTATTATTGGACTTATTAAATAACAAATATAATTCAATGAATATTATTATAGGCGGTGACTTTAACATCAACATGCTAGAAAAAAACATGCAGTCAAATAATTTGTTAAATATTATGCTAGAATACAATTTTGTACAATATATTCCTGAACCCACCCGTGTGACATCTTCTTCATCACTTGTGTAGACCTTTTATTTACAAATTTTAGCGACTCTAAAATAAACACAGAAGTTCATGATTTCGGCTTTTCTGACCATAAAAGAGTTATTTTAAAACTTAAAACTCCTAATGAAGAATCAAACAAACAAATCGTTTGGAAACTTAAAAAACGGCTATTTAATAATCAAAACATTCTTAAATTTAAAAATGAACTACAAAAAGTAGATTGGACATACCAATTAAATACTGAATACAATGTAAATGAAAACTATAAAATATTTAATAAAAAATTACTTGAACTACTAAACATTTGTATGCCTATTTTATATATTAATGATTTTCCTAAAACCATAAAAGAACCAACGGTACTGTTTGCCGATGATAGTACTGCCATTTTTATTAATAAAAATCTTAGCGATAATGAAATCGATATAAATAATGCTCTTATAATGCTCATAGACTGGTTCAATATAAATAATCTAAAAAAAAATCTTGACTAAACAACAACGTTGTCTTTCAAAAATAAAAATGCTCACAAAAACGTAAAGTTGAATATTAACTACAAAGGAAAACCAATAACTACAACCGAGACCACTAAATTTCTAGGTATATTTATAGATCATCAGTTAAAATGGGACACTCAAATTGAATATGTTTGTAAAAACATGAACAAATTTTCTTTTGCATTGTATATAATATGCTATCTAAAATAGTAAATAAGACAGCGGTTTTAAGTGCTTATCATGCCTACGTTGGCTCAACGCTTAGGTATGGGATTATATTCCGGGGTAATGCAACAGGAGTGGATAGGGTATTTAAAGCACAAAAAAAATGTATTAGAGCTATTTGTCACATTCGACACGTGGAATAAAAACTAGTAAACACAAAAGACAACTCAAAATTTTAGTAACATATTTTAAAAATCCCATCTTAATAAGACACTACACCCAGTATGTCAAAATATTAAAAAAAGCTGTAAAAAAATCAAAACGAAATCAATACATCAGAGAAATGAAAAATTCCCAAAATAAATCAAAGTCAATGTGGAGAATAATTAAAGAACGCACAAATAAAAACGTCAAAAAGACAAAAGGAAATATCCAACTTAAAATCCATAACAAACTAACTTCCATGCCAGATAGCGAACCATTTCAACGAATTTTTAGCATCAGTCGGGAGATCGAGCATGTCTAGCGGTAGCAGCAGTCAGCCGGGAGCATCCGCGCCCTGCGGCCGCGCCGCTATCCATCGTCTCGAAAACTCCATGTATATTAATGAAATAGGCTTTACGGAAATAAACTTAATTCTAAAAAACTTAAAAAGTAAATACAGCCACGGCATAGACGAATTGCCACTTATTCTTATAAAAAAATGCGCTAATGAACTAACCATACCGTATCACACCCTGATTAATCAACCTTTACGAGAAGGAACATTCCCAGATTCACTAAAAACATCGATAATAATCAAACCAATCTACAAAAAATGCTCAAAACTAGACCCAAGTATCTACAGGTCTATAGCCCTCTTACCTACTTCATCTAAAATATTTGAAAAAGTAATGCAAACACGAGTCCAACATATAACATATTTGACGAGTCTCAAAATGGTTTTCGAAAAATCTTCACGTCTTACCTTAATAATCGGCAACAATACGTGGAAATAGAACACTTTGATCACAACACAGGAAGAATTAACATGGTCAGATCTGAAACTATCCCTATAACAAACTCAATCCCGCAAGGAAGTGTTCTTGGGCGTATCTTATTTATTTTGTACATAAACGACTTCCTAATCAATGATTATAGTATATTATTTGCCGACGACGTATCGGTATTCACAACTTGCAAAAATAATTATAATTTAAACCATCACCTCTCTGACATTTTAAATACTATTTTTGACTGGATGACTGAACATAACCTTGACTTAAATTTCTCTAAAACCAAAATAATGCAATTCAGACCATATCAGAAACCTCCTCTTGACATTAATTTTATGTTTAATAATTATAAATTTCAATTAGTTGACACCTTCCCGCTATTTGGTCTCGAAGTAGACGCACCGGTGCGTTACACTGGAGATCCCGGAGCCCCCCACATGCGCAGAGGCAGGCCACCTAGGGGGTTTTAGTGGGTAAGAATCCCACATAACCCGGAGTCGCTCCCACGGCTCTCGGGTACCTATGAAGGTCACGTCCCCCGTCACAAAAAAGGTCTCGAAATAAACAGTAACATAAATTGGAAGAAACTCGTCCAAAAAATCTAAACAAAGCTGGCAAGTTTTACTTATGCTCTTAGGGAACTTAGGAAAACTACAGACCCAAATACAGCGTTAAGTGCATACTACGATGAAATAAGGAATCATACTTTGGGGAAATAGTGTAGACGCACAACAGATATTTATCAGCCAAAAAAGATGCATCCGTATACTAGTAAATATTAAAGAACCAGAAAGCTGCAAACCACATTTCATTGAAAACAAAATACTATTATTAACATCAATATACATTCTTGAAATTAGTAAATTTGTCATGCAATACACACATTACTTTACAGGCACCAATATCAAAATTAAAAATGCACAAATAGTCCAAATGCGGTACAATATTTTACAACCTACCATTAAAAATTGTAGAGGAAAAAAAATCCAAAAACATTTTGTGCCGTTTTAAAAAAATATTTGATAGATAAATGTTTTTACGAACTGAATGAGTACTTTGACCTTAGATTAAATCAAAAAGAAAAGATACGGCACTAGCGTCCGTGATACATACATGAGTGCGCACCTAAAATTAGGTCCAGTTGACAATAATAACATCCAGGCATCCAGGCTTTACACTTGGAGTGCATTTTAAAATATTAGTGCCCTGGGTCTTGGGTTTGCTACTCGCTTAATTACTTCAATTTTTGAAACTTCTGTCCATGGCCCTTTGGTAACTACAGCCCTGCATTTCACACATTATGCCGCTTTTTAAATATTATTTATATTTTTACAGGAAAATGGCTGCGTTCAGTATTATATGCCCCAATTTATAACAAATCCTATGTATTGTTGTTGTTTTAAAATTTACATATTGAGGAAGACAGTGCTGTTATTGTACAAACCAAGTGTTGTTTTCATCAAAATGAAAGAACATGGTATTAAAATGCCAAAATCAGCATTTGCACTATATACAAAACTTTACTGCAGGAGGAAAAGTGCAAATAAAAAAACAGTAAGCTTTTTTACGGTATTTATAATGACTAAATATCGCTAAGTAGTCAAAATTTGACTATTATCATTTATTGAAATTTGAATTCGACGTCCATGTCATGTTTGTCTATGTTTGCATGTCAAAATACTCGAAACTAATGGTGCGCTTGGCGTGTATTTTGATGAATTTCATGTAGGTATTTCTAATGCATTTTATTTAAAATTTAGAATTTGTCCATACTTCTACATGTACAGGAATATATAAATTTGAATTGTACCAAATTTCAAACTGCACGCATGGTGAGCTGTAAATTGTACTATTATTATATATATATATTTTCGTTTCACGTATTAAGTAAAATAAAGTCAATTTTTTACACTTGTCAAAGGTATACAATGAGTTTTGAAAATAACGCTGAGGCTGTTTGTCCACCGCCGCCGTCACCATTACGTCACCGAGAAAGAGATGACTGCGCCGAAGTAGCGGTACATATATATAATGTAGTGTTTAAGCACTCTATGGTACATTTATTTCCTAAGCTTCGTGTCCACCGCACGTTCGTCATCCGAGCGAGCGTCGTAATACAGGCCGCCCGCCGAGATTTCGAGTATATCAGCATGACCGCTAGAACTTTTGACGGGCCGATGTGCCGGCAATACAAAACACGTTTGAACTTGTCCATTGGATACACTGCCGTCACGTTAGCTCGGTTATTATTTTGGCTATCAACAATTGTGAAATCAGCGAGATCGGTCGCGGTGGACAAATGATCGCCGTCACGTCATTTTAAAATTGCTCCGAAATAGCGTGCTTCAAACTGCAATCCTCGCCTTTGAAATCTCAATGTCTTAGAGAAAAATTCAAAGAAATAAATATACTTACTTTGCTTCGCAATATATTTATGAAAATATTATGTTTGTGTATAAAAAATAAGAACAAATTCACAACGTTTAAGGACTTGCATACATCTAATTATATTATAACCAAGAATGTCCACAAGCTGGTATTTCCAAGATGTCGGCTTCATAAAAAAGCCAGTCATTTATGGGAATGTCAGTAAGAATTTATAATAAAATTCCAATCGAAATTCAATCCCTGCCTTTTCATAAATTTAGAAGAACTATCAAATCAGTTCTGTGCCGAAAGGCCTATTATGAAATTAAGGACTATTTAGACGATAAGAAAACGTGGGATTGAATAACTTCACTAGGCTATTTCTATACACCATGTATCAATATTTATTTGTGAGCGGATGGCAATGGGGCGATATTGACACACACGATAGCTATCACGTGTGTTATAGCTATAGGTTAGTGAGGATTATGGCTTCAACGTCAAGCTGTAATCCTCACCTCTGGTGCAAGCAAACGGTAAAGTCTATCGAATTGGTTTAGGTTCCAAAAAATAGTCATGAAATAGTCTCAACGACATGCCAAATCTCAGAAATAGTCCATAAGAGGTTTCAGAGATATAAAGGTACCCTGGTGAGGATTATGCTTTGCTTGCACCAGAGGTGAGGATTACAGCTTGACGTTCAAGCCATAATCCTCACCAACCTATAGCTATAACGCCGAAACTAAAATGCGACTATTTTTTTACTTGTACGACTATTTACGACTACTTCAGGACTATTTTTTTTAGCATTGTCAAAATTTGTTTTCATTGAGATTTCAAAGGTGAGGATTCCAGCTTGAAACATGCCCGAAATAAACTCGTTCTCGTTGACGGTCTGGCGACGGCGGCGGTGGACAAACGCCCTAACACAAAATTATAAAAATTTAAAAACAAATAGTCATTTATCTAATACTGGAACCGATTTCTAGTAACTATAATATTTTTAAAGCAATTTTAATTTTTTTTTCAGTAAAAAATTGTGCCAGGATTGTTTACCAAGTAGGACAAGAGAATAAAAACTGACTGTAAAAGAAAATAGTTAACACTGACTGTAAATAATTTAGTTATAGTTAATGTAGTTACTTACTACAAACCCGTGTTACTTAATTTACAGAAACAAAATATTTTAATGGAAGCAACCAAAGCTTGGGTTTCATTGAGCAAGTCTGATAAACACATTTTTTATAAATTGTTTGAAGACTATGAAGCTAAGCTGAAAATAAATTTTGGATCAAATTTACAGAATGCACAACCATACATGAGAAAAAAACCTCAGAATATTCTAAGGTATGTTATCCATCTAACCATTTCTAAGCTACACTTATAGTGCAGTCAATGAAGGCAAAAATCAGCTACAAAAAATGCCTTCTAAAGCGGGCAAATTTTTTGAGGTTATCACTTATGCTAAAAAAAAAGAAAGTCCTTTAGGGCCTTTAAACCATAAATTTTAATAAATAATATGTAAAGCGAGGCTAGAAGCCGGAAGCTACGGTAGGCACTGCTTACATCTTCATCATCAGTAAAGCCATCTGATTCATTGAAATTCAATTACTGTTCAATTTCGCTGCCTTTAAAGCTGTAAACAAGATAAATATTGTAAAAATTAACATAACAATCAAAGTTAAAGTTAAAAAATCACTAAAATTAAGACCGAGTGTACTCGTACGAGTACTTAGAAAAAAACCAAGATTTACCCATACTTTTTTTGTTAAATCCAAAAAATAACTCAATTCTTTCAAATGCATCTGTAACTGTAAAAAAAAGTGAATAAGTATATATGTTGATTAAGCAGCATTAACTTACGTGCCATTGTTGTTACCGGCAAGACGAAGTTTTTGAGACACAGCATTTGATAATGGCCGCCTAACAGTTATTCGTCACTTTAATCATAATGACATGTTCATAATTGATATTAAGAAACGCGCCATATTTTAAAAATGCTAACGCGTTTCGCTTCATGAATTTTTATTTTCTATGTACTCAAATGAGTCCGCGGGGTCCCAGGAGGCTATGTATGTATGTATAAAGGCATGTTTGTTATCGTGATCATCCTTTCGCACACCGAAGGCGGCGAAACTCTGCACTCACGAAACTCAAATCAGCCATTTTTCTTCGTATAATATATCACTTTTATTTTCACTTACCGATTCCATTTTTTTATGGTCTGCTCCTACAGAATCCTGAGTGTGTTTTTTTCATTTTATTATTAATGTCAGAGAATTGTATGCATTGAAAACTATAATAATGAATGAAATTGAAATCCCTTCTTTTTTCAGATCAAAAACAGTCAATGCCAATGATTATGATAAAGAGGAATGTAATGAACAGGATGTTGTTGACTCAATTATGCTTACGACTACTCATCCAGAAATTTCGGTCCTTAATAGCCATTCTACCAGCATTAAAGACATTAATGATATAAAAAATCATATTGATGAGTAAGTAAACCTGAAATAACACTATCGACTTGATATTGCAATGTATTCATCTTTTTAAGAAAAATTTATTCCTGCTTAAAGTTGAAACAATAGCCATAATATTTTGAGATAATGATACGTTTTTGAGTGTTAAGACAAACAAATCATTTAAGAGGACAAAAAAGGCCCACTTTATTTATTTATCAGGGGATCATTGATCAGGGGACCATTACCTTGGGAGCTGGCTCCCATAGAGGATGATGGCTGTTTGTGTTGGAGCCATCCACAGGTACAGCACATGCTAGTGAAACTAGCAGGACGTGCATACTAGTTTGTTTTCCCTTAGAAGCTGACAGTATGCATTGCATAACCCAATACCCTAGCTAGGCACTACATAATAAAGGCGTCAAAATTTCCATGCACGGCAGTTCATAACTAAATGATGGAAGGAAACACAGTTTGAGGCTGGCAGCAGAACTGTCGAGGCTATTAATCTCCCCCTTTACGATGGGAATGTTTCCACCATCCACAAATAACGAGTGGTCGCCCAGTAGTCGAAATTCGACTATAATTTATTGAGACTTTCTACTTCTATGTACACGGTAATATTAAAACGAAAGTTTTATAAAGTAATGTACCTGTTGCTGACGGGTTGCACTGGTTATTAAAACTTTTGAATTGATTGGTAAAATGTATATTATTTGAATTTAAAAATGAATTATTATAAAAGTTTGCCAATTTAAATGACATTTATAGGAGAAAATAAAAACACGCGAATTCGTATATTAGCAGATGGATTTATTCTATTCCAGTTCGCGGACACTCGTTCCTTTTTTCTTCAAATTAGTTTGTGTTAAATTCGAGCGCTTCCATCCCTTTAGTCTGTAATCATTTCAAAAAACTGGCGGTCGCCCAGTAGTCGAAATTCGACTATAATTTATTAAAGCAGAAAGTTTCTACTTCTATGTACTTCTACGATAATATTAAAACGAAAGCCTTATAAGGTAAGGTACCTGTTGCCTGACGGTTTGCACTCGCAGTTAACACTTTTGAATTGATTGGTAAAATCTATAATATGTTATTTGAATTTAAAAACAATGAATTACTATATAAAAATTAAATTTAAAATTTATAAAAACCCCCGACACAATAACCTGAGTTCCCTTTAAAAAGTAAAAAATAATGAAAGAAACTAATCTTAAAGTACCTAAGTAAGTACGAGTAAGTATTAATAATTCTAAAAAATACATCGCGTTAATTTACATGTATTTACATATCTCAAAATAATATTCTCAGATTTAATATCGTATTGAAAAAATATTACAGTAATAAAAAATGGATTCATAGGAACCATCAACAATTTCTACAACAATATTTTTCAAAACAGAACGTTGTATGGCATAGGAAATAAGGAAGTTTTTAACGTATTTTGCACATTTAATTTATAAGACTTTTTTAATTAAACAGCAGTTATTTGTGTGAAAGTGAGTAAAAATTTTCAGAATATTTTACTTCTTAGGCTATAATATAAAACAGTTTTTTATGTTAAACGGTTTTATTTACAATAAAAAAAATATGTAGGTTATGTACTAAAAGCTAAAAAATAATTCGGTAAGTCCTAGCTACCAGGTCCCACCAATCTTCTCATCAATCTGGGGTATTGATCAGACAAAATATAAAATTTGGGCGTAGTGTATTCACAGTAAATATTATGATGGAAATTTCACGTGCCCAACGTGCCGTATATATTATTTTGACTTTGAAAAGATTAATACATTCCTTTACCATTATTATAGGTTTGAAAATTGCAACACAAGTATTCCAATTCAACATACTGCTGAGCCTATCTCCAAATTAATTTCGGAACCAACTCCACCAGTAAGGTAATGTATAATTTTTTTTATACGTACGTTTTAGCATTGTGTATATGTTATACTTACTAGCTTTTGCTCGCGACTTCATCCGCGCGAAGATAAGGATTGGATCCAGAAAGAAATAAAAAAATGTCGTATTTCTTTTAAATGCTCATCACAAAATATCTCTAAAACGACACCCATATCCAAAAAAACTCTAAAAAGTCATATCTCATATCATCATACAAACTTGCATTTATTTTTCTAAAATCATCAAACACGTGTCCAGTTAAATGTTCATTTGTAATTCAGATCATAAACATTTTTTGAAATTAAAACTTCTTTAGCGGCATTGTGTTACCTATGATATCAATTTCGATTGGTTATCAGATCGGTGTAACTACCAATATTTATTTACCTGTTCACATCTGCTTGCCAGGTAGCCATGAACAGAAATAACTAGGCAAGCCTACCTAGGCATACTCTGTGTGTTAAAAACTATCAGTTGAGATAAAACTCATTCAGTTATCAAAAGAGGTGATGAGGGTGATGAAAAAATTGATTAAAATTAATTAAATTATAAATAGCTATGAACACTTTTTCATAGGCAAGTCATATTTGTTTATAAATTATATTATAAAAAAATATCTCGTCAAATTATCAGATCGGTGAAGGTCGTTGAAGACAACGCCTCTTAAACTAAACTATTTTTGAGGTTGATGCCAAAATTTCACAATAGAAACAAAATACTTGATACTAAAGACACCAACCTCAATAAATAGTAGGTTTTATATTTTTTTGATGTCGGTTTAATTTTTTTAATAATTTTTTTGTTGTTATTAGTCAGACATTTGTTTTTATAGTTGTGGCAGAATTCAGAATCAACACTTATTTAATTCATACTAACGTACTACCGTTCTGCGAAAAAAAATGTGAATGTGTTTTTTGTTACTCCTGCTTTGACGTCGCCACACTGAGCTACGTTATTTTTTGTAAAGATATTTGAAGGACTGGAGAGTGACATAGGCCTATTTTCAAACAGAGGTCTTACTTAACCCCAACTACAGGGGTTGGATGATGCAAGACATTTTGTTAAGCCCGTAGACTACCAAATTAATAAAAAATTTCAAACAGGCCAAAAATTGCAGTTACCATGTTATTCTTAGAATTTTGTCTTCAGTAAGCATTCGTAAAATAAACTACTGACTTAAGAGCGTACTGCTTCACGATAACAAAACCTATGTTCGACAAGTAATGCAGACGTTTGTTACTTGTACTTTCGCGCAAAATCAGCAGAATAGATTGTATGTTTTTTTAGTACTTACAAAATTTTCAAATCTGGGATTGTGATATGGAATCCTTTTTACTTCGCTTTTGACCAAATCCTAAAGTTCAAATGAACGAAGTCGCGGGCAAAAGCTAGATAATAATATAGTAGCGATATGATACTGTAGATACATAACTAACTTTTAATTGCATTTTCAGATCATCCAATGAATTGTTTGAAGTTATTAAGAACAGCCAGAATAATATGCAAATTGATAAATGGACGGATTTATCAAAGGTACAAAAGCAAAGATATCAGAGGGCTCTGTCCACAATTAAAATTGAATATATCAAGCAATATACAACGTATTTACAGCAGTTACCATACAAAGAATTGTTTGAGCATTATAAATCCAAATTTTAATAAAAAGAATAATATCAAGTACCTGCAGTACCTTTATTTATATAAATACAATTAAAAGTGTTAATATCAGGTGTTTTTACCGACTTCAAAAAAGCAGGTTATCAATTCGACACGTATAATGTACTAGCTGACCCGGCAGGCTTCGCTCTGCCAATTAATTTGACTAATATCAAAAGCTTTTTTGAAACACAGTCAACTTTCCACCAAGTCAATCGGGAAAACCAAACAACTTTAACACGTTAGTTACAACGAAAAATATTTGGATAAGGATTTAAGCAAAAGTGTGAATAACAGAAGTAACGGATAGCCCAGTGGCTTAGAATTCCACCTCGAATCGAGGGAACCGGGTTCGAATCCCAGTGGCATACACCAATGACTTTGTAAAAAAAGTTATGTGTGCTTTATAAAAAAACTAGCTGACCCGGCAGGCTTCGCTCTGCCAATTAATTTGACTAATATCAAAAGCTTTTTTGAAACACAGTCAACTTTCCACCACCAAGTCAATCGGGAAAACCAAACAACTTTAACACGGTTACAACGAAAAATATTTGGATAAGGATTTAAGCAAAAGTGTGAATAACAGAAGTAACAGATAGCCCAGTGGCTTAGAATTCCACCTCGAATCGGGGGAACCGGGTTCGAATCCCAGTGGCATACACCAATGACTTTGTAAAAAAAGTTATGTGTGCTTTATAAAAAATTAAATATCACCTGCTGTTACGGTGAAAGAAAACATCGTGAGGAAACCTGCATGCCTGAGATTTCACAAAAACAAATGTTCTCAAAGGTATGTGAAGTCTACCAAGCCGCAGTAGGCCAGCGTAGTGGACTAAGACCTACATCCTTCTCATTGTACATTGATCCGACCCTGTAGTAGATCATTAATGGGTTACTGACATTAATAACATGGTCTAATTTTGGTCGGTATTAACATTTAATCAAGCCCTTTCATTTGATACCCATAATGAGATAGGTGCGGAAAAAAATATGTAACCCGCCATTTTGTGGCGGCGGCCATCTTGGATTTTCATTTTTTTATAGTGAGCTCTATTCTACTAATCACACCCTTTCATTTGATACCCATATTGAGGTAGTTGCGGAATAAATATGTAATCCGCCATTTTGTGGCGGCGGCCATCTTGGATTTTCATTTTTTTCATATAGCCTATGTTACTCAGGCTGAATGTAGCTTTCTAATGGTGAAAAAATTTTTGAAATCGGGACTGTAGTTGGAGTTTATTCGTTACAAACATACTAAAATACAAATGTTTCCTCTTTATAATATTAGTGTAGAAGTGTAGATGTAGACTAGTACTACTGGTAGTTTAATTATTTTTCACAAGTCCTAGCTACCAGGTCCCACCAATCTTCTCATCAATCTGGGGTATTGATCAGACAAAATATAAAATAACACAAGGTTGTATCATTTGTACTACCAGTTGTACAACTTAGTAGTACTAATGATCCACCGCGTATTTTTGGACAATTCGATAGACTACCGTTTGCTTGCACCAGAGGTGACGGTTACAGCTTACAGTTCAAACATTCCAGCTTGAAGCACGCCTAGTTTTTACATTATTATGTTAGTAATAATAGTTCTATGATTGCGGCTTCCTTTCGTGAGTGTATGTATGTAGATATGTTTGTCCTGGGGAGATGATACGAAGTCTCCCCCGGGATGAGCCCGTTAAGGGCGCCGCGCAAGGGGGCACCGGTGCGTTCCACTGGAGATCCCGGAGCCCCCCACATGCGCAGAGGCAGGCCACCGAGGGGGTTTTAGTGGGTAAGAATCCCACATAACCCGGAGTCGCTCCCACGGCTCTCGGGTACCTATGAAGGTTTCCCCCCGTCACAAAAAAAAAGATATGTTTGTCCTCGCATATCTCTCCAAAACTAATTGACGGATCGTGTTAGTTCTTTTTTTGTTTGTTTCCAATTTGTTCAACTTAGGGAATAGTAAACGTTTCATCAAAATCGGTCCAGTAGTTTCTGTGATATAGACTTAAAACTAAAAATTAAGAAAAATATAGTTTAAGAAAGTTATACCGACATCAAAAGAGTTTGAAATAAAAAATTTTACATACTTTAGGCCTACTATTTTTTGAAGTTTGTGCCAAAATTTAACTATATAAACAAAATACATAGGTACTTGATACTAGACACCAACCTCAAAAAATAGGAGGCCTAAATTATTTGACAAATTTTATTTTATACTTAGGTACATTTTGATGTCGGTTTAATTTTTTAAAATTAGTATTTTTTTTATAATATGTTAGATCTCCCTTCTGCCATTATATCACTCGCTAATGATCTCATTACCTGGAATAGTGGAAGTCTTTGTTTTGGGGGCAACAAAAATAAGAGTGCTGTTAAATTTAAAAAAAAAACGTTAATTTGACTATAATTTTAATATCTTTTTAAAGAAATGATTACATTAAAGTTTTTTTAATATAAAAAATAAATAAAACATAATCTGCATTAATGATGCTTTATTTGTGAGCTCTGTTCAAAACGAGTTTATTTTGAGAAATGAAATCACAATTATAATGGTTGTAATGTCTTTATTTTACAGCACCACCAAGTTAAACATAAATTACAAACGTTCATAACATAAAATAATACACTCATGTGAGGAAAACGAACTAACAAAGACAGCGCGAAAAAGCGATGCGTACGTGCCGCGAGCTGTGGCCTAAGCGGCTAAGCCTAACTCTACTGTGTCGGGGCCGGCGCGGGTGGCGAGAGCCGACCGCGCGTTCCTGAAACTGTTACTATGGGCGCCCGCGGATGGCGCGAATATATTTATGTTCGCGTTATACAATTTATAAATTTTATTATGACTATGACTAATAATTCAATCTATTTAATTATTTTCGAATTATGGAAAATTTTATTCTAAGTAATTATTGTTAGCAAATCGTATATTTGTATAACGACAGAAACTATTCCAATTAGGTACTATATTAGATAGTTTCTAGTAATAAAAAAATGTCTACAAATTCCTGATTATTTTCAAATTGCACTTCACTTATGATCTACACCTACAGCTTTGTTTTATAATTATTATAACGAAGATAATTTAGAAACAGACAACACTTGAAATCAAATTAACACTAAAAGTATGACTAAAACTATAGACTATGAAGATCTGATGAGGTTGGTATTATAAATGGAAGAAGTTTATTTGCCACAAATAAGACCAATGGCCACTCCTGCCACAAACGAAGCTAAAAATACATGGGATTCCGTTGCGCGATATTGTTCATCGCCAATAAAGTTATTATACCAACGTTTGGCCTTATATTCCTTTTTCTTCAAGAGGTCTTCAGCCTTGTCCAATTTTCGATCAACAAATCGTTCCACCTGTAAAAAGAAATTTTGGAAATCAGTAAAAGTTATCAGTACATAAGACATATTCACAACATATTGGATGGCTTACATGTTTGTTAGTTATTTCTGTAGGTATTATAAAAAATAATAAACTTGCATATTATACAGACCATCTGGTCAATTATCAGAAAAAATGGTTAGTAAGTACCTCTACTAATACAATAATATGTTTTCATCCCATCTATTCGAAAAGTACGACTTTGCTCCCCTTTAAGTGCGCCTAAAGTTGGTGTTTTCTATAAGAAACTTTTTAGCGGGCAGGAATGAGTTTTTCCTCCCTCTTCATAAGTTCCACATTCAAAAAGTGCGCGGTAATGAACTTTTCCGCGCACTTTTTGAATTTGGAATATCTTAGTGTTCAGCGCCAAAGAAATCGAACGCAAACATTGTTTGAATAAAGACGACAGAACTACAGCCCGCATTTTTGTAAATTTTCACGGATTGTTAGAAATGAGCCTGATTCGGACATACACGCAGAATATAAAATCTACAACAATCTCTATTCCTAATAAAACTGTAAGTAACAATAAATTTTCATTATTGCGAAAATGTCTCATATGTAAATACATATAACTTTTAGTTGTTTTATTATCAGATACTATTGAATTTCAATTTAGTTGTTACTGTTTTATTAAATTATAATATTACAATAGATTAGAATATGAGGCCACTTTCATTTTCTAATAGAGGGTGATGAAAAGTAGACTGTATCACTCGGGACAAAATATATTTTTGTCTCGGGCGGCGTACTTTGAATCCGTCGCTACGTTCAGAATTCTACTAAAGAAACCCTCGCTACGCCCGGGATTCTACTCTAGGGTCTCTCACTTCGCTCTGGATTCAAAAAACGCCCTCGCCGTAAAAATATCATTTTGCTCCCTTGTCATACAATCTACTATTATATCTGTTTTGTAATATATTATTAATAATGCTTGACCACAGTTCACTAAAAGTAAAAAATTCCGATGTTTTATTTTGAATTTATAAAATTACATAAAAATTAACACAGCTAAAAACTATCTTTGTTTCATTAACAACCTGAGATTTTATACTCATTGGGAATAATTTAACATGAATTGGAAACAGCAAAATCTGAGAACCCATTTAAAACTTTATTTACTTTTATTTACCAAATTATAAATTATTATATTATTGCTGCACTTTAAAGGTATTGCAGAATTATAAATTTATGTATTTATATTGCTTTCCATCTTCACATTTTTGTATGAAAGTGTTGACTATATTTTGGCTAACATTGACAAAAATATTTCTGATAGCTTTTACACGGCCCGACCGCTATGAGCTTTAGATGTGGTTGGGACATTTACACAGCAGTGTCAGCTACGTGTGTGTTCAACTTCCGTATACAGTATGTTTGATAAATTGTTTTGAATTAAATAGATAGGTTCCGCAGTGGCGTAACTAGTGGGTGGCACAGGGCTGGCAAAATGCCAGAGCCCCGACGCTGGAGGGGCCCCGGACTGAGGCTGCGGGTCCAAAAGTAGCCTTAAAACTTAAAACAAAGAAATTAAAGTACTGGGGCCCCATCCAATGAATTAGCCACGGGCCCCCGATGGTTTAGTTACGCCATTAGGCGGTTTTCCATTAGCCGACACGGCACCGGCATTGCCGTCCACCGGCACCGGCGCAAGGGCTTCGTTTTTCCACTGCGCCGGTTGCCGTTGCCGGTTTACGCCCGGTGAGTGGTACAGTACTGACACGGACTTCGTCCCCCTACCCGCCCCGGGCAGTTTTGCCAGGCCGGCCCGACTGGGAAGCATGCTGCCCCGGCGCCGACGTTACTCATCGCCGGGCCGATGGCGCTGTGCCGGTGCCGGCTAATGGAAAAACGGCCATTGGTTCCAAAACTTTTTTTATTTCATTAAAATCAATTAAAAAAAGGCCAAATTAACATTAGAGTAAATTGTTGACAACGTTACGCAACATTCTACATACTAGGTAGGTACGTAAAATACTATTAAATTGTTGTTTTATTACAAAATATTTATTATATATTTTGTTATGCTGGGTGGAGAGGCACGAGGATCCTTCCCGCAAAGGGGGGTTAGTTTAAGTGATGGCGAATCTATTCGTAATGTTTAAATTTTTGTTACGAACAATTAGTAAAATTATTAAAATTTATTAATGTTCTTGTTAGTGACAACCCTACTATTACTACAATATAATTAATATTGTATAGTAGTTATAGATTCGCCACCTTATTATTATTTACATTTTGGAATTAGTTTTATCGCGAAATTTGCAATTTATTAATTTGCGTCACGGTTTTATCAAGGGTAAGAATGAGTAAAGATTAATATTTTTCCCAAACAAAATAATAAAATAATAATTGTCTCAATGTCAAGTCGAGAAGCGAGTTTTCTGCGAAAAATTGTTAAAGGGCTCTTAAAAATATGGCGATTGGTGCATTGGATGCAGAATTTAATTCTGAAAAAAGCGTATTTTTGTATCCGCCAATAAAAATTACATTTAATTTTGTTATATACAAAAAACAAAGGGAGAAAAAGGCAGTCTCGGTTTTGTATCTATAACTTCAAAAATATTAAAGTTATCTAAAATTTGAAAAAAGATCCTAAAAGAGGAGAAAATTCTAGTAAAATACGCCCCGATTCCCGTAGTTGTAGCTCCATTATTTATAGTTTAATTTAACGCTGATAATGGGCCTCCGCGCGGCACGTTCAGGGTTCGGTCCCAGCAACAAATTTGATAAGTACCTACGTCACGCTCAATAATTGTTTTAAGGTTTAAATTATTATTTGAGTATTTAAAAAAAATATGGTATATTCGGAACACTTCAAAGAACTTGCTGCCGATGGAAATTTATCTTAGTTAATTTTTCAACAGGTTAGACAATTGTTAATTAACACAATTTTCTCGAACTTTCATTTTCATTGTTAATTAAAAACTAGGTTTAAATAATTGACAATGACAATGATAACTTTGCTATCGTCTGGCACATAAGTGCAACCCTCAAAATAGGTTGGCAATTTTTTTACACCTAAACATAATACATTAAATATGTTAATTATAACGTATTAAAATTGCAGCCTTATGGGAGCAGTTAAAAAACATTTGTGGGTGCAAGTGGGGGTGTTTATGAAGCCAACGTGTCGGCATTCGCACGCGTAGCGTTATTAATACGATAAGGCTGGTTTGTATGCAGTGTTTGTTTTTTTATATCTTTATAAAATATGTATGAAAACTAAATAACTTGGTAATTTTACATAGCACCTGCTATCTAAATTTGATAATATTCAAAATAGACACCTTGAAATTCACGCTCATCGTATATCGCATACACAACTGGCCTGTTGGTCTAGTGGTTAGCAACCCTAACTACTACGCCGGAGGTCGTGGGTTCGATTCCCACCCAGGAAAAATATTTGTGTGATGAGCACAAGTGTTTGTTCTGTGTCTGGGTGTAAATTATCTATGTAAGTATGTATTTAAAATATATATGTATTTTTATCAGCTATCTGGTTGCCATAACACAAGCTCACAGCTTACTTTGGGATCAGAAAGCCATGAGTTATCCCACAAAAAACAAAAAAGAAACAAAAAACTTCTTTGTAATGTAAGGCTGTCTCTTATTGTCCTCTTTCCTTATACAATTTGTAAAATTTTGTTTTTCAAAACTCACTTTGGCAGCAGTATTAAAATATATTTAATTTTATGATGATGCAATCCCAAAAAAGAATCCTCCTGTGAACCCTGCTGAATAATATGTATTATCTTTAACAAAAAACATGACCTGCAACAAAAATGTATGTTTATTTTCAGTGTGAATATTTCTAACGCCCACGCCTACTGTGCATGTTCTGTCCAATACCATCATAGTATATAATTCCTTCCATAGTAAGGATACTGGCAAAGCTTTACATTACATTTACAATACTGCCTGTATAACAAAATTATCATTATGTTTCCCAAAAATTAAAGTGCTCTAAGTCGAAAATTAAGGGATAATAAAAGGAAATTGTAGTCTTGAGTCTCGAGATTCAAAACCAAATTATTATGGCTACTATACTATTAAATGGCTCCAATGACTGATCCAAAATTTCCTCACCGAGTTATTTAATCAGCCTTTATTGTTTTGTAACTAATAACTGTAATACCATCAAAAACATGATTTGTAAAAAAACCAAGTTTCCCAACACAGTTCTACCATAAAAAGTTCTGAGATCCTTGTAATACTAAGTAATATAATATGATTGTAATACTAATAAAAAAAATTGAACCTGTATATTGTTGCCTTAATAAACAAAATTATTATTAAAATAAAATAAAAAAAATTAATACCAAGTAGGTTAATTTATTTAATCCCTACTTAAGGGTCCTTCTGTCTTGAGATATTACGTGATTATTAAATACCTAACCTAACAACATCTTACAGTGACCATATCAATACTAAAAATCTTATATTATTTTTATGTTTTAAATATATATATTGAATTGGCAATTGCATAAAAACTCTATGTATCTCACAAGATATTATTTAAATTGGATTGTTTAGTGTGATAGCCAATACAATCTATTTATATAAAACCAAAGATTTTTAATATTAATCTATATTATAATGTTGTTGGGTTAGCCAATTACTGTAAAAAATCCCAAACTTCAAGTGACTTCTTCAAATGCAAGCAAACTGAAATATCTCGAATACTGTTGAGCTTGAAAAAAGGAGTTGTAAAGAGCTGTTTAAGACTCTACCTGAGTGATGATGTAACCAATGGTCAACTTTAACAGCTCTTACAGTAGTATAATAGTAAGTCACAAAATATCCCAGTTATAGCGGGATAATTTTGAAAAAATTTGAAATTACTGAAAATTATTGCCAAAAAAAAATCATTTTTGTTACAAAAGTCAAAGTTTAGGCCATGATAGATGTTGTTTTGAGAGCCATGTGTTATTCTATCCTCACTGCCAAGTATTTGACGTATTATTGTTTTTTTATTTCAACGAAATCAACTCACTGCTTTGAAAGAAATCACTTTTTTGTACATAGGGTCCACAATAAAAATTTGGGGTTGCACTTTATCCCAGGACACACTGTATATAGTCGACCAGAGTTTTTGTAAACCATCAAAGACGGCACCACAGTCACCTTGGTTAGGGCCACACTAATGTCTGTCTGCTATAATATTATCAAGCTCATTGTCTCAACAACATAATTCACATAGAATAGAAATTAATTCAAAATTATTTCACAACATCTATGAGTTAAAGTGTATTTGTCAAAATAAGCATTTTATTGAGCAGGTTCACAATCTAGTTAGGTACTACCTACTCTCCTACTCCAATGCCTAATTTTCATGAGTACTGTACATGTTATTCATGTTCCAATAGTTGGATGACTAGGTTATTTTATTCATGTGTTTAGAGGACAATTAATTTTTTTTATTTATCCATTTAGCAGACAACTAGCAACAGCCTATTTTTAAATCGCAAAAAAGAATGGTAAGATTATTTACAAAATAAGACAACTATAAAAAAAAACCTTCTATAGATGATTACTTACTTTCTCAAACCAATCTGGTGATTTTCCAGTAGCTTCTTTTTCAATTTTATCAGTGATTTTGTCAACTTTCTTATTGATCTTATCCCAATTTATATCGACATAGCCTTTTTGACTTGCAATGTGTAATAAAATAACTCCTCCACCGATTCCTACAGCTGCAAGTTTTCCAATTTTCATAGTTATGAAGCCCGTTATCCTAAAAATCATCACACATACTTTATTTAATAATTCGAATACCTAAATAAACAAAGAACTTGATGAGTAACGACTTACCATCCTGACGCAGTTCCTAAAATTAGCTGTTTTGTTGCGGATGTTTTACCAATATCTGCTATAGCTTTTTCAATGAAATTTTTTGCATCATCAACAATTTTCTTTGCTTCTTCTGAAGCATCGTCGTTTTTAGGTTTAGCCATTAAAACAATTTATATGGATCCTAATGTTGCACAATACTCCAAGCCAGCCAATAATCGACCGACAAAAAGATTATAATAAAATTATAAAGACGTAAGAGTCGTAAGTACTCGTAAGATAACTACTGTATATTCTGCTGTTCAGTGTACGTACAGGTCACAACCTGAAGCAGGCAGCTATCGTACCAGACCAGGGCCGTAAAATTATCGTATTTAATCGTATATGGATCAAAATTATCGTATCCACTAGGAAAATGACAAACATCATATGAAAACTTAGGATTTTTCAAAAATTTCGTACGATGTACGATAGTAGTGTACCATCGTAGGTACGTAGGTATGAAATTATCGTACATGTACGATAATTATCGTACGGTTGTGAACGCTGATTCTGTGCCTATATACTCTTGGTTGATTGACAGTTGACACCATACTGACATCTGAGTACAGACTGGCTCTGTCTGATCGAGCGCTGCACTGTGCCACGACACGTAAATGTATTCCCGGCCTTATCTATACAGTACAGTTCGACTGCAGTTTTATCGTTCGGATGAAACTTAACTCGAGTCGAACAAATATAACTTAAAGTTATATTTGTTCGACTTTCATCATATTTTAGATAATCCACGTTTTTTTAAGAACTACAGTTCTACACGCATTCTACACGTTGACCTATTTCATCCAATTTAGTTCGTCCGGCGTCAGACTACGTAATCCCGCGCCAATAAAGGAACGGCAATTATTAATATTGCGATTTACACTGTAGCACTAATTTGCACTATTTTTTATAAAAACACGTAAAACTACGGAGCGCGCTTTCGCATTAAGTTGAAAAAATGCGATGAACAAAGTCCGATGATCTGAGACTTAAAATTTGGTATCAAAGAATTCGAATAAGAAATTTGAATAAGAAACGTTAACGTTTGCTTTACATTTTATGAATGCATGCATCTGAGTTTTACATTCTGAGCAACCTACCCATCCATGCCAGGTACATCACGTATAGTGTTTAAGTACTCTATGGATAATCCATCTCATTGAAAGTGATAGGTCCTGACAGGTTAAAAGTGACAGGTGCGCGAGAAATGAATGATGCGCAATTGCGCATTGCGCACCAAAACCAAAAACGTTAGGTCTCCTTAAAATGTAGGGGAAAATAAAAACTTTTTATTTTCAAATTAAATCAGCTCAAATTTATTTTCGCTTCATACGACTATTTCATGACTATTTTTTGGCACAAATTTGAGACCGAAAATCGTAGGCGGAGAAATTTGAAGTTTCAAATGTTCCAGCTATTATCCTCCCTCGCCAGGGTACCTTTATATTTCTGGAATCTCATATGGACTATTTCTGAGATTTGGCATATCGTTGAGACTATTTCATGACTACTTTTTGGAACCTAAATCAATTCGATAAACTTTACCGTTTGCTTGTGAAGAAGAATAGGAGAAGAGATAAGAGAATACACCGAATATATTTTTTATTTTTACGGTAAAACACAAGGCACGTATGGGATGGGATTTTTGGTGAAGAAGCACTTGAAGGATAAAATAGTAAATTTTCAAGGAATATCAGATAGAATTGCAGTGCTCAATATACAACTAACTGGATCCAAACAACCATGGTCGATTATTCAAGTTCATGCACCAAGAGAACAAGATACAAAATTAGCTAAAGAGAAATTCTACAACGATCTTACGGAATTGATGCAGAAGAATAACAAGAACGTAATCGTAATGGGAGATCTCAATTCCAAAAGTTGGAAGAAAATCAAATAAAGATGAATTTGTCCTAGGAGATTACAGTTCTGGAGATAGAAACGACAATGGGCAGAAGCTTATAGACTTTTCTTTTGCTCATAATTTAAAAATAATGAATAGCTTTTTCAAGAAGCGTAAATCAAGAAAGTGGACATGGCTAGCTCCAAACGGCAGAGATAAAAACGAAATTGATTTTATACTCGCCAAAGAAAAAGATATATTTACGGATATTGATGTGCTAAATAAGTTAAATTTCAATACAGATCACAGAATGGTACGAGGAGTTATAAGCAACACAAATAGTACATTCCACCAATAATAAAACAATCACAACATCAATACCAAAAATATCTTAAGCAATTTAGAAAAAAGTTTACAAGAAATTGATTAAACTAAATCCACACAAGAAAAGTACAACTTCTTGGAAAAATAATTGATTAATTTAAGCAAATCGAGTACCAAAAAGGAGAAAAGAAATAAACTAGGAGAAGAAACTTTAAAGTAAATAGAAACGAGAAATGAAATGTTAGGTAACCGAAAAGATAACAAACAAAATATAGCAAGCATTAGTAAAAAGATCCAAGAATCTATCAGAAAACATAGGAAAGAAGAGAGGCTGAGCGTACTGAGACAAGAAATAGAGAAAACAGGTGGAATTAATAAAGGCCTAAAGCAGTTAAAAGAATACACACAATGGATACCTAGCATGAAGACTAAAAGCAAGAAGAATAAAAATGGAAAACTGACGGCAAAGAGATTATCAATAACAAAAGTAGCTACAGAATTTTACAAAAAATTATATACAGAGACCGACATTACACTACCAGCAGAAGAACAGATGGAGATCCACGAAGAAGAAATACCTTGCATATTAGAATCAGAAGTCATACAAGCTATACAATCTCAAAAAAGCGACAAAGCACCCGGAGACGACAACATATCTAATGAAATGCTGAAACAATCTTTGAACGAGATATCCAGATTTTTGACGAGTCTAACGAAATAATAACAACTGAACAAATACCCACTCAATGGACTCAAAAATTATCTTACTACATAAAAAAGGGGACAAAAATGAAATAAATAACTATAGACCCATATGTTTAATGCCCAATTTATACAAAGTGTTTTCTAAAATAATACTTGGCCGAATAATGAAACAACTAGAAGAAAACCAACCAAAAGAACAAGCTGGTTTCCGCGCCGACTTTTCTACTATTGACCACATCCATGTTGTGAAACAAATTATTGAAAAAACTCAATGAATATGGACAAATATACTATATGGCATTCGTCGATTACAATAAAGCTTTCGATTCTCTGAGTCATACTTATATTTGGAAGACGCTGGAAAAACAGGGTGTAAAAAGAAAGTACATAACAATCATAAAAGAGATCAAAAACACCACAGCAACAATGCATCTTGAACGGCAAGGCAAAGAATTTAGAATCCAAAAAGGCGTAAGGCAAGGGGATCCGTTTTTCCCAACACTTTTCATAGCAGTGTTAGAAGACATATTCAGGAATTTAGACTGGCAACACTTTGGAATCAATATAAACGGATCAAACTTAAATCATATAAGATTTGCCGACGATATAGTATTATTCGCTGAGAAACCAGATATACTACAAACTATGTTACAACAATTAGATGGGAAAAGTAAAAAAGCAGGCCTATCCATGAACCCAAGGAAGACAAAATTAATGACGAATGCCGTAAGAGAAAATGTAGTACTAATAGGTCAAGAAAGTATTGAATATGTAGATGAATATATTTATTTAGGACAAACTATTTCAATAAAAGACCAATACTCCAAAGAAATAGATAGAAGAATAAGCAACACTTGGAAGCGGTACTGGTCCCTAAAAGAAATAGTTAAAAATGAAGCAATTCCCATAGCAATAAAAAGCAGATTATATAACACATGCATACTCCCTTGCCTTACTTATGGGTGCCAAACCTGGCCTACTATGAACAAAAACAACAAGAAGCTTATAGTTTGCCAGCGCAATATGGAACAAAGCATGCTAAACATACGACTACAGGATCGGTGGACAACTTCAAAAATAAGGAAAAGAACAAAGGTCAATGATGTAATAAAAAATATAAGAAAACTAAAATGGAACTGGACTGGACATATAATGAGAACTAACAAATCCTAGAAATGGGAAAAGACTAAGAGGAGGTCAAGCCAAAAGATGGGAAGATGATTTACCAAAAGGATGGAGAAGATCAACTAGAGATAGAGAGATATGGAGGAAATTGGGGGAGGCCTATGTCGATAGACAACCTGACCAACAAAGTGGTTGCTAAAATGTTTATTCTACTTTAGAAATGATTTCATCTATTTTTTATAAGTGTTCTTTTAGTTTATAAGGTTAAAATTGTAATATGGTCAGTGAATAAAGGCTTTTATTATTATTATATTATTATTACCGTTTGCTTGCACCAGAAGTGCGTTCAAACCATAATGATAATCCTCACTAACCTATAGCATTTGAGATTTCAAATGTGAGGATTCCAGCTTGTATTGTACTCGCCTAGGGCGGTCAGAACTCTTGATCTGTCGCTGACTATAATATCCATACAAACGTTAAAAATGAAGAAATTTCATCAATAGGTTTCAATAAACCGAATACCCGATTATTGAATATGAAATCGATTTCTATTCGTTAAGCACATAATTATTGGCACAGATGCCAATCAACTGTGCCTGTACACACTTGAAAAATTCACCTGTATACTTCATTGCTGTCTCATTTTTTTATTGGGCGAAATTTTCTTGTCCCTTAAATATGTACTCGTCTACAACTTCGATAATAGTGGTGATAGCCCAGTGGCTAAGATTTCGGCCTCTTAATCGAGGGGTCCAGGTTCGAATACCAGTGGTACGCACCATTAACTTTCTTTAAAAAATATGTGCGGTTTATAAAATTAAACATCACTTTCTGTAACGGTGAAGGAAAACATCTGCATTCACAAAAAAAAAATCTCAAAGGCACGTGAAATCCATCAACCCGCATTAGGCCAGCGTGGTGGACTAAGGCTTATATCCTTTTCATTGTGAGAGGAGACCCGACCCTGCAGTGGGTCCTTAATGGATTACAGACAGACAACTTCGAAGAGCAGTGCCGTCCACAACGACTGTTGGGTGTGCTTTGGATGTTAAGACATATAATTTTCATCGTCCATTTAGGCCAGTCGAATTAGATCAAAAACGGGTTTGACATCGAAAAAATTATAAGTAGCAATTTTCCTCCGGAAACCTTTAGGGTCACTGGCAGTCTACGTTTCGAGTTTCGGTACTCTCACCCTGTTGCGTCATCCGCCATCTTGAATTGAAGGGTGCATTTTTGTTTGTTGAATAAGTCGTTTATTTTGAATCTTACACGAAAAATTATCATTACCAAAGTTGTTTGGAATAATAAATTTTACAATTTTCCTATGAAAGACAGAGCGTAGATAATTATAACCGATTTTTCTTCGTATAGAGGAAGCTGTATGTCATTGAAAGTTTTTTCCACAAGATTCGCGACAGGACGCGTTCTATGAACATGGTGAAGATTCGTATTTTATAGCTAATTGAAATCAGGCCTATAAAATTTGAGACTGGGTTTCTTTATTCTTTTTAAATTTACTTTCTGTGCGCTCTGTATATAAGCGTAATATTGCTCTACAGTCTGGGTATAATTCATATTTAATTCTTGTTATATTATTCCTTATCCACTTCGCTACACTTTCTTGCTTGAGCATGATTTGCAAGGCGTCACCTTCGTTTAATGTCATTAAGTCTGCAGCTTTTATTTTTAGTTCGCATCTATCTGCACCGTCAACCTGAAAGTTAAAATTTCAAAAAGGGCATTAGTACAATTATATTTCAACTTTGATTCATTGAACAAATCTTGTAAAATTACAAGAATTTAAATGGTTACTTTTGCTTCTATTTTAATTTTATTTAAATATTGAATGAACAATAAACAGTGGTTATGAAAGTGACGGTAAAGCCTCAGAAGTTTCTTTTAACTACCGTCAAATCCTTGCTGGTTTGCCCAAGTGTCCTATCTGTGCCAAACGAGTATAATTCGATTTTTCTAAAAATAATTATGCGACAATTTACTATTTTTACGCTTTGGTAAGTATCTACAGTATATTAACGAACACCATGGATTTATCAGAAGTTTCTAACTTCTTGCATTTAGTAAAAAAAAACGTGTCAAAGTAGGGCATGTAAAAGTGGTGCAAATTTTGCTCGCAAGAACTTCATCGCTGGAGCCATAACTATAAAAGATACGTGATCAATACAATAATAAAACTCTTGAAACTTGAAATAAGGAAGATTTGTTGATTTTTGTCTAAACAATGTCTATTATTTTTCACGTTATAGGCTTGGACAATGTCAGGCAGCTTGGCACAAGTCTAGTCCGAACATTGCCCAAGATATTTTACTTCTTACATTTTATACATAAAAATATCAATTGTTTTCGACATGATTTTTAAAAAGTTGTATTCTAAGTACTACTTATTGTTTAAAAAAAAGCTCAAAGTAGTAAGCCTGGTAAGGTATATAAATTCTATTAATTAAATTAATCATTTTCAATTAAAAATTTGGTAATTATGTCGAATCAGGGCTGCAGCTCAAAAGTGCTCCAAAATTTTTTTCCATGTTTTTTATCATAAACCGATGGTAGTCCAGGTAATTTTATGGTGGGGGACGCCATGAAACCCCATAAAAAAAACATAAGAAATTTTATTTTTTTGCAGTCTTCATATTTAGCCCAAAATAAGATGTGATTTGAAGGTAGAGAGGAGAAAACGTCTACAATTCGGTTCTGGTTCCGGTTGTTTTAACTGTTCTAACCTAACCTAACCAATTTTAGACTAAAAAGGCTAGAACCTAGAGATGTAAAATAGGGTAACCATAAGCATTAAAATTGGTTAGGTTAGGTTAGCCGAGCCGACAACGCCAGAACCGAATTTTATGCGTTTTCTCCTCTCTACCTTCAAATCACATCTTATTTTGGGCTAAATATGAAGACAGCAAAAAAATAAAATTTCTTATGTTTTTTTATGGGGTTTCATGGCGTCCCCCACCATAAAATTACATGGCCTACCATCGGTTTATGATAAAAAACAGGGAAAAAAATTTGGAGCACTTTTGAGCTGCAGCCCTGATTCAAAATTACCAAAAATTTTACTTTGGTGTAATTTTTAAAATTATTTTATTTTCGTAATATTATAAAAATATAATGTTATGAAACATAATAATTTGATAAGATCTTATTTTCTTGTATGCGCCCTAAAATTGAACCAATTAGTTAAGGTGTTAAACGTTTTACGTTAGGTTTCAATAACAAACCATGCTTGTGTTTTTGGTGGTTTGTAAAAATATACTTTAATTTTTATGCTGGCAATATGATACCGATCTTGTTAGGAAAGTACATGGAATCTTAAACCCTTAGAGCAAAAATTTGTAAAAATAAAAATGATTTTGTTATGTTCTGCCTGTACATATCTAACTATCTACATAAAGGTATCTTATGTTGAAGGTATTCCTTCCAAATCCTTGACATGTCGAATCCAGCTATGTCTTGAGAATAATGGCCATCTTTTTTTACATTTAAGCAATAAATTATATATCATATAAAAAGTGAGCTCTATTGTTATTTCAGAATTTGTTCGTTATCGTGACACTTTCGAATAGTGGAATAATGCAGAATATGATTTCTCTTTCAAAATCAACGGTTTCGATTCCTGGCTAGGAATACTGATTTTCTAAAAATCCAATGATATAGTTTTAGTTTTAGTCAAAATCGGCCCCGCGACTCCTTTGAGTACGTTTCGCTATTCTTTATAGTTTCAGATTTCAACAGCACTTGAAAAAATTAACCTGTATGAAAATCAAATTGATAACCTCCAACTTGAAGTTTGTAAAAAAGTATTCGTTTGCAGCCATTTTATTACCATTTTTTAAAATTACAACGCCACAGCTCTAGTCTTCATAAATTTTGGTATGAAAGTAAAATAAGAGTTTTCCTAACTATGTCCAAGTGGCGTCTTGAGTATCCCTTATGCCTCGTGTCCACAGTTTTTCAAGCCAAGCCATGCAGCGCTAGCTGCCAACGTTGGCGAGAATAGAGCGCCCGTCTATTTTTCAAGCCAGTGACCGCCGCCCGCATACCCCTCGTACGTTAGTAGGGTGTGTATGTCTTTATTTGGAATTTCTGCGACAAAATGCCGAGAAAATTCAACGAAGAGGATAGGTACTTTAAAATTCGTACAACTTTATAGAGAGCACGAATGCTTGTGGGATAAGAGTTGTGATGCATACAAAAATGAAGAAATGCGCGCTTCGGCA
The DNA here is from genome assembly GCA_905147235.1 of Erynnis tages. Classification (NCBI taxonomy): domain Eukaryota; kingdom Metazoa; phylum Arthropoda; class Insecta; order Lepidoptera; family Hesperiidae; genus Erynnis; species Erynnis tages. The sequence goes on from LR990073.1 coordinate 7,235,988, forward strand.
CTAGAACAACTTCGTGTAGGAATGAATATAGAAAGTCTGACTATTGACGAAATTAAAGCAAATCAAAAGTATTCGAAATACGTACTACTTGGAAATCGACAAAATCGAAAAATCTACAAGATCATTTTCTTATCTCGTTTTGCTTTGTTTTTTTCTACTATATCAATGACCTCTTCTCTTAATAGTGCAGTGTAGCTTCTTTTACAATAGAATTTTCCGCGAATTTATTATTTTTATCGTTAAACGTGTGCACACCCGAAGAAAAATCCGTGAATGACTGGCGTCGTCTAAACAACAGGGGCCTAAATTTGCCCGCCACTTTTTCTTTCGTTTCGAAAGAAACTACGCAGAAATCAAAATTTTTAACCATGCAATAACTTCCCATGCGGATGCGGAAATTGCATCGAACCATAACGTTGTAATATCTTGTTTGTTGCTTCGAATTTCTTGACACTGGCCTAAAACGTGCAAAATCGGGCAATGATGTGGCATTTGACGGTACTTAAAATGCCATTGAAATATTAAGTATGAACTGCCACCTCATTATCTAAACTATTCCATAATGTCTTATATTGTATAGATGTAAATTGGGACTACACGCGGGAATAGAACTGGGATTCACAATTGTGCTAATTGACAATGCAAATGAAATTAATTATATTAGGTAGGTATTTTGGTATTTTTCATGATAATTTTATTTAATGATAAAAACCTACATAAGAGACATTAAGGCTATTTATCTATAAGGAATTAACATTATCAAAGAGAACGTAACACTAAATTAAGAGGTTTGAAATATAATTTACTTACTTTACATTGAAATGATAATTCAAAATGGCTATCAACCACTGGCCACTTTTGGTGTAGAACATTCTGATTCCAATCAATATACGGGGAATCATCATTTATTCTTTGCGGTGCGGCTAGAAAGCCCGCCCAAAGCTCTGAACAAAAATGGGGTGTTATAGGAGAAATCATTATAATTAGTTGTGCCAGTGCTATTTCAAACTGCATACTTTTTGCAATTATCTCTGGAGGTACATTATTCTGCAATATATTTAAAACGTTATTATTATATACATATAATAGGGAATTTCGCACTTTGCAAGGAAAAATCCAAAATTATGTAATACCACCATAATGCTTGCTTGCTTTTAACAAAATCTATCAAGATTTTGTTAAAAGCAAGTGAAAAATGGTGATTTCTGTTCTGACAAATATAATATACAATTAATATTTCAATTTTAAAATTCAGGGTTGTTAATCTGTTTTTCAAATGTCAAAAACGCTATACGTCATGAAAGCTATCGACGTGACGTCATTAGCAGTGTAAATAAACTATAGAGTCTTGTTGACCTGTATTTTTTATTGATAATTTGGGTTTTCTCAGTTTTCTTGAACACCGCCACAGACAATTCGAAATAATAATATAATTTTATCATGGAAGAAATTTGTGAAAGTGAGTGATTTGTGTGAGTGGCGAAATATTTCGCATGCAATCCCGATTTCTGCTCATCTGAATTGAGGAACGTTAAGACATCTATGTAAGTACTTTCCCGGCGTTTTAATGCTTGTACTCTTGCATTCAGGCACGAGACACCAACGATAAGGACTGTGGTAACTCATTTTGTTTTTGCAAAAATAACTTTATTCCTTTACTGAGATGCATTGTTTACACTGCGAGTGACGTCACAAGCATGGCGGCAGCGCCGAGACGGCCGAGACCGTGTTTTCACGGGGATTTATGAAATTTAAATTGAAAAGTCTTTTTATACATATTTGTTTGCAAAAAAATTTTTTCGAATTTTTTATGGGTTTTTATGACTCACGAATTCATATAAAAAGTTATTCAACCATATAGTAAGTAGTAAATTGCGGAAGCGAACCAGAAAAAATTTCATTCAATGACCTCGTCGCCTACTGTCAGTTATCGCAAACATTTTGTACAAATGCGAGTTTTCAGAAATATCAAAATATTAAAAAGAAAAAAGAGTTTACTTAGATTATTGAATATCTAATATTATACTTTGATTATACAGTGTGTCCCGGGATAAAGTGCAACCCCGAAAGAGGGTGAAACTAGACTCGAAAAAAAAGAAAAAAAAAGGAAATTTTAGTTTTTATTGATAACTTAAGATTTTGATTTTTTATTGTGGACCCTATGTACAAAAAAAGCGATTTCTTTCTTTTATTGAGTTAGAACATACGTTTTTTTTTAAAGCTAATATGCTATAGAATAATAATAATAAGTCACAAAATATCCCAGATGAAAAATTTTGAAATTACTGAAAATTATTGGCAAAAAAATTCATTTTTGTTACAAAAGTCAAAGTTTAGGCCATGATAGATGTTGTTTTGAGAGCTAAGTGATATTCTATCCCACTGCCAAGTATTTGACGTATTATTGTTTTTTATTTAAACGAAATCGACCCACTACTTTAAAAGAATACGCTTTTATTGTATATAGGGTCCACAATAAAAAATCAAAATTTTAAGTTATCAATAAAAACTAGAACTTTCTGTTTTTTATTTTTTTCTATTTTTTCGTCGATAATTCTGGTCTAGTTTATAATTATTTGAGTATACCTAATACCTATATTATGCTTTGATTATATATTGTGTATTTGTCAAAACACCGAATGGTAATGGACAGTGCTACCAACATAAGGGCAGTGGAATTATTTGGTGAAAACTCAATATTTGTTGAGAACTCATCTCATGACTAAAATGGGAAAGATGAGCGGGTGAGGCCATATGAGTATCACAAATTTTGTACTCAAAATTTTAGTTTCTTTTAGTCTTATGCCTACTAGAGGCGCTGCTAATTTTCTTGTGATATTCTGGCATTTTACTCGATTAGATACGTTTATGTATACGTTTAAGCAGTGATAGCCCAGTGGCTTAGAATTCGACCTCGAAGCGAGGGCTCCGGATTCGAATCCTAGTGGCACGCACAAATGACTGTAAAAAAAGTTATGTGTGCTTTATAAAATTAAATATCACCTGCTGTTACAGTGAAGGCAAACAGCGTGAGGAAACCTGCAAGCCTTAGAGTTCACAAACAATCTTACCCTTAAAACATTAGTTAAACTTTGAAGTCTAGATATTGCAATACTAAGTTTCCGAGTATATTTAAAGTGGTATGTTGCTGTTGATATAAGGTAGTTTCGAGAGTTCCATATATTAGCTTCAAACTGTTCAAACTCTTTATCAGATAACTTTCTGATTACGTTTTCGCTATGTCGATACTTTAGAAAATCTCTGATAGTAATCCATAATCGATGTTGCCAGTTTAAGACACCAGGTAAAGCTGTAAAACAAATTTAAAAACCATTTTATAATTGAAGGGTTAATGAAGGCACAGTGTTTTACTGTACTGGCAAGTTAAAAATTACTCCAAATACAGTAAAGTTGTGAGGGATTTATTTAAATTTGTTTTACTCAGTACCACCTTTTGTGGTAACAACATGTAAGATAGGCTGCTCGACTATATTGTATACTACTATATTATTGTACTATAGTTTTAATTCCATCATCTATTATTCACCCTTGATAACCAAGTGATCTTACTTGCATCTGACCAACGACGACTAGTTTCTGGAGGTACATCTGCAAGTATTAACAATCGAGTTGTATCACATCCATAGCTTGATAATAGTGTTTGAGGATTAACACCATTATATTTGGATTTACTCATCTTTTCCCACTGCATAGTGACTGCTTCGCCTGTACCTTTTTCCTTATATTTGTTTTCTACTTTTTCTACATTTTCAGATGGGATATATTTTCCGGTAGATTTTACTTTGTATGACTGCCCCATAATCATTCCTTGAACCAATAGTTTTTGGAATGGTTCATCAGTTGGTGTCCAGCCAAGTGAATGTAAAAAATAACTCATAAAACGAGCATAATACAAATGCAGCACTGCATGCTCCTTGCCTCCTATATAACAGGAAACTGGTACTTTGCCAATCAGGTTTTCCTTATGAAATGGAATTTTATCATTATTGCTGTCTAAATATCTGTAGTAATACCATGAAGAATCAACAAAAGTATCCATAGTATCAGTTTCTCTTTTTGCAAGTATAGAGCAATTCGGACATTTACAATTTACCCAATCATTTAGTTTACATAATGTATTAGTGCCAGTTTCTGACCGAGTTATTTCTGGTAATTTAATAGGAAGGTCTTCATATGGTACCGGTACTGGTCCACATTGAGGACAATGTACTATTGGTATTGGTGTGCCCCAATATCTTTGTCTGGAAATTAGCCAGTCCTTAAGCTTGGAACTTACTTCATAGCCTCCACACTTTTCACTTAAAGCAATATCAGCAGCCTTTTTATTTTCAAGTTCTATATTAATGTTTGATTTTATTTTAGTAGTTGGCAAATTCAATGTTCTTGATAAAATCAAGTCATTGTCATCTAGTGCTGTGCAAACTAAATATACTTCTTTGCCTTCAGGGTATTGAACATCATCACTAATGAACACTGGTATATGTGAATCAGTAATAGGATTATAGCACAAAAGTTTGTCCACTTTTGTAGCAGTATTTCTTTTTAATATAATGTGGTTTGCACTTATTGTTAGGTATTCACCATGAATAAACTTATATGGCTTAGATGTCCATACATCAAAAGGCTTATAACCATTACCTATCTTCATTTTAAATGTCACTATTATGCCATTACATTCACCGATCCAATGCTTTTGCAAATTAATAATATCATTCCAATTTTCTAACTCCTTTCTGTCAAGTCCATCATACAATTTTTTTGCGTACTTTGTAGTTTTTATAAACCATTGTGTTAGGATTTTTTCTTCAACTTTTGCTCCAGATCTCCAAGAACATCCATTATCATCTACCTGTTCATCAGCCAGGACTGTTTTGTCTACTGGATCCCAGTTAACCTTTGCCTGCAACAATAAAAAATATGAGCACAGTAGTAATAATTAAATATTAGAGGAACATACCTAACTCTAGTCAATTTTTTTTTACAGACTCAAAAAAGAGGTTATCAATGTGACATGTATGTATGTAATATTCTCAGAACAGCACAATTTTTACCTACATTTTGATGATTTCATACCTTTTAATTTTTTAAATGATTTTTGCTCTTGTCCTATTTAGTAAACAATCATGGCACTACTTATTATTGTAAAAAGTTGAAAATTGCTTTAAAAAGTAAATTATAAGTACTTGCTAGAAATCTATTTAAGTGTTAAATGACAATTTATTTTTAAATTTTTATAATTGGGTGTCTGCATTATTCTTAAATCGCAAATTAAAATAAATTGACGCGCTAAGATTGTATACCAAATAGGGCAAGTGTAAAAAAATGAACTATAAGCAAATTTCTATCATAATTATAATTTTTAGCTACTATTAGGCGCTTAACACAAAAACGATAGCCATAGATACATAATTATGTTGTTATTTTTCTTTCCATTTCCTGCTCTTAATTTAATCACTAATCCATTATAGCAAGAGCTGGTAGACTGTAGAGACATCATAAAATAATGTTGAATCAATTTTGTAACTACATTCGTCCACATCTTTGACCATGCAGATTTTAACTTTTACAACTTGGCCAGAGAGGGATAAAAAGCATCCTATATGGTAATCCAGGTTATAAACAATGTGCTTTTCAAATTTTAGAAATTTAAGATAGCTGAAGCCAGAACACTGAGTAGGTTTTATATGTTGGCAGACATCTTCGAAAAATTTATAACAAAGGAATTTAAAAAATAAGATGACCCCTTTTTATAGTAGTTGATTATCATGCAGAGGCATAGAACAGCAGAATGTACATACCTACACATCATGTTTGTGTGCATGTCAAAGTACTCAAACTTATGGTAGTGTATGTGGCATATTTTTGATGGATTTCATGAATTTTAAGGCTTTAAATTTGAAATATTAGAATTTGTGCATTCTTCTTCATATAAACTTTAATTGTGCCAAATTTCAAACTGCACCATTCTCACAATAAACTGTTAATTGCACCCATAATTTTATATAAACCCATAAATCACTTTTTAATTTATTATATTTTTTTAGGATCGCTAGTATCATTTTTGTCTCACATACAATGTATAGTTCCCACAGGTTCAGATAATTCTTTAGAATTATCTTGCTTTAGAATAGCCATATACTTTCCTGTTAGATATATATTTTCACTGAGTGGCTGGCTAAACCCCGGATGCAATAGAGAAAGAAATTCATACAATGACCTTTTTGCCTACCGTCAGTTGTCTCAAACATTTTGTACAAGTGCAAGTTTTCAGAATTTAAGAAACAGTCAAAAACCAAATAGTAAAGGACAGTGCTAACAACGTAAGGGCAGTGGAATTATTTAGTGAAATCTCAATATTTCCTTAGATCTCATGATAAAAATGACAAAGTTAAGTGGTTGAGGCCATAATATGAGTATCAGAAATTTTGTACGCGAAATTTTAATTTCTTTTATGTTTATGCCTTCTAGAGGCACAGCTATTTTCTCATGTGATATTCTCGCGTTTTACTCGATAGATATGTTTACGGAGTTCAAAAAAAATCCAGGTAAAAGGTTTAGGTATAATCCCTTAAGATAGCAGTCATTACCACTGTGCAAGTATGACACACTATATTTACGCAGGAGTGACAGCAATATGTAAATAAGGGTTGATGTACAAATTTCTTCCTGGACCGCAACTGTGGTATAACTCTGTACAGTATTTTTTTTTTTTGCAAAAACTATTTGGTTAAGGAAACTGAGCCAATAAGTCCAGTAACAGATATAAAGGTAACTTAAAAGTTAATTTGTTGTGGTAGACACTTACCTTACTTCGATAAGCTAAACCATTTTCATAAAGTTTCAAAAATATATATTGTGTCCACTTGTAATAAGAAGGATCACATGTGTTGACTTCTCTATCCCAGTCAAAATTAAAACCAAGCTGCAACAGCTGTTTCCTCATTGTCTGTATGTTGGATTCAGTCCAAATGTTCGGAAGAATATTTCTTTCAATGGCAGCATTTTCAGCAGGCAAGCCAAATGCATCCCAACCTATAGGATGTATCACATTCATTCTACAAAGCTTTTCAAATCTGGCAATTGTATCTGATATTGAATACACTCTCACATGACCCATGTGCAAATTGCCTGAAGGATATGGAAACATGGGCAGCACATAATATGACTGATCTGCATAGTTTTTTGATGTATTACTCAATACTTCAGTGGACCAGTGTTGTTCGATTTTTAATTTAATCTCAGTAGACACATTTTCGTCCTATAAAAATATTGATAACATTAAAAATAAAAAAATAAGAAAAGCAAGGATTTCTTGTACTCGTATTCTCAAATCTTATTCTTACCCAATAACCTAGACAGGTTTTGTTTCTTCGAAAATTATATAAAACATTTGGTTTAAACTGTTTACCACATTTGAATTTTATGAGGGAGATTACAAAAGACGACATTTTAATAGCTGGTTAGAGGAGTGTACTCCTCTAATATCTGATTTTAATATTTTTTTAATGTATATTTTATCCATCTATCCATACTGTTCTGAGCATACTGTTATGACTGAAATTTTAATGTGAATTGCATAAATAAATACTACTATATACAAGATGAATTGGGAAATTTGGGAATATTATTATGATAAAAATTGAATAATAAAGTGATTCTGTGAATTTCTGTGCCTAATTATCGTGCGAGTGACAGGCAAACTGACAAATTGACAAATTTGACTGACAAGTGACAACCGGCCGGACCGCCGCACACCGTGCAGAAACGAAACGCCAGAAATCATAGATATAGAGGACAGACAGAGGCACCAACCAGGCAGCACTAAACGACAAAACGCCACCCAGCGGATTAAAAACGAAACTGTTGTGGACTACGTTATCATCTGGGGGCATGGTAGTGCCCCCACCAAGTTTAACAAAAAAGTGGCACGGTCATACTATACTTTTCTCGAAGCAACTCAGGCCATTTTCAAACCCCTGTAACTCCAAGCACTGCAGATAAAACTAGGATTCTGAATTTTAAGTAGCCAGGCAGTAGTTTAAGTATTATAACTAGTCAATCAATATTTCATAATTTTGTCACTCACTCACCGATCATCAAAATTATAAGGCATTTCTAGCAAACATAGAAGCTTCAAATTAAGAATACAATAATAGTGTTTACAGTTAAGTCGAGGAAAAACTAAAAAAAATTGCAATTTCGGTCCAGTTTTCTAGATACACTAACTGCATAAATGACTTTGTAAACTCATATAAATGTATAGGATTACAATGTTACATTTTGCAACATGTTACATTTGCAGATTGACAACACAAAAAGAAATTAGATACCATCAAAAACATAACTTTTAAAAAACCAAGTCGCGCAACTCAGTTTGCACCGTAAAAGTTGTGAGATCCATTATAAATAAAACACATTCAAATTGTCAATTATACATGAGACATAATTTCATTAATTCAAATTTATGAAGGGAAATTGGGACATTTTTTTTGTACCTACTAAAAATATTGTCACCTCATAGTAAAAACTATATGTACATTATTGGATACAAAAAAATATTTTAAATACCTACATGATTGTATATTTAAACGAGAACTACTAGAAAAAAATACTACTTTTTGCAAGCAAAATGGCAAAAAGGGGTATTCTTAAGTATTTTTTACTAAAAAGTTGCCGGACGCTTAGCCAAGTCAAAATAAATATCACAAAAACCACACCTCATAAATTTAATCTTAATTAATACTATAATCTTGAGTTACTATTGGTTAAGCGCACAGGTTAAGCGACAGAATAAGTAAAACAAATACGATCAAAAACATAACTTGTAAAAAAACCAAGTTTCGCAACCGTAAAAAGTAAGTAGGTATTAAAAGATGTGAGATGATAATAATAATAATAATAGGGGTGCTTGTGGCGAACCTTCGGTGAGTAGCGACACCACGGAACTGAGTGCTCCCGGGGGAGGTCACCTGTTCCTCATCTCCGGTAGGCGGAGTGGAGACCGAAAGGAACAGGCCTTGCCTTGTCTTAACTGGCCGGCCAGAGTGGAGCCGCTAGAGCCGCTATGCTCGGGGGTGGAAGTGTAATGTAAGTAATGTTGTAATATCGAGGAAACCCGCTCACGGTTGGGTAACACCGCCGTCATGGTGAAATCAGTGCCTCTCGACACCCCCCAGCCGCCCACAACCATGTTGCCCTCCGGTATGCGCCACTTGGTGGGGGCCCGTCCAGTGGGCGGCGAGTCACCACCTGCCTAACGTTAGACTATTCCTCTAATTATCGAAAAAGGCAGGTGACCCCATAGTCCCCATAGCCCATCTACCAATAGTTCCATGATAATTTTCCATTCCTTTCTATAGTTTCTGTCCATATGGCGGGGACTATCCTCGGGACAATCTTTTAGATAGATTGTGCGGCCAAGGATTGTATCTGTCATGTACGCCATCACAACATTAAATTGTGTCAAAAAGGCCTCTACGTGTTGGACCTGAGTCCCCGCGCAAGCTTAATGCCCAGGTCCAATTTTCTTGGACCTGTGAATGTGCAGACACTACAAATAATAATAATCTTTATTTTCATCAATACAATAATACAATACTAATCAAAATCAATGGGTTCGTGTTTTGGTAAAATTCACATCTTGTATTATTACACCATTCGATAGCGTCACTAATAAGGAACGAATTCTGGAAAGTAAGTAATGACATACGGCAAACTTGAGGAAAGAGCTCATTTGTAACAAAATGTGTTTTTTTCCACATTTTTTACTTTTAAAGTGTCTGTTACAAGTTATGGCCCACAGGAAGTGTCTGGCAACTGCATATGTTTGTTTATAACACTGTCATTTAAAACATATATAAAATTCAGCTTTCCTAAAATGTCGTTTTTTCACCTTCGATACCTGCTACTTATAAAACGGCCCCGCTTTCAGCTGAATGAAGTGAATAGTGAGTACCTATCCATTCCTTCCTTTCTATGTTTATATTATACTACCGTACCAGCAAATTTCATCTTTCCTAAAATGACGTAAGTCTGAGGTGACTGGAATCTTGGACTATATTGCCTCAAGGAAGTGAACTTTACTAACTTTTAGTCTGTCAAGAAAGACTTGAAAAAAATGTTTTTGGAACTATTTTTTTTTTTTTTTGCACTGGCAACTATGACAATACGTTGATACATTTAGGGTCTACGCAGACGTACCACAACCACACCACAACCACGCGACAAAATGCAGTCAGTTTATGGTCTCGTGTGAATAGCACGGTAAATGTCGGTCGTGTGAATAGAAGTGACAGTTTTCATATTCATACTATTTGACACCCGACCACGTGGTGTGGTTGTGGTACGTCTGCGTAGACCCTAACATTATCCACCACGTTATCTAGTATTGTTGCTCAATTTAGTAGGTATTTAAGGATATTTGTAATTTTGGATTATTTGGAAATTGAATTTGGATTTGGATCACACAACAGACTATAATTATTATTTGGATTTTGGTCATTTTCGATTCGAACGAAGGACTCACTCACTCACTCACTCACTGAACTCACTCACTCACAAATCAAATAGTACAAATACAATCAATTCAGAAAAGCGCGGGAAACTTAAAAAGGGCGGACGTGTTTTTCTGGCTGTAAATTGTTTTATAAATTTAATTGAGTTATATCAATCAGCTAAGTTGTGTAATATAGTAAATTTATTTTTTAACTTGTGTAAATATATATATATTAGTTTATTTCTTCGTGTAGGTAAGTAGATTAGACATAATTTTATTTTATTAATATGAACGAACCCCCTGACCCTGGGGACACAGTTCCCCAGGCGTCGAATTTCATTACCATTTCTAATGATAATGAAGATTCTGCTTTAGACACAGATGGGTCTATCAATTTAAAATCGGGTAAGAGGAAAAACCATAAACGTACAATATGCAAGCATTGTAATAAAAAGCGAAGGAAGAATGTAGGTGGTCAACCCAATATTGGCTGCCAGTGTACAAGTGATGAGGACAACATTGTGTCGTCTGTATCTGTAGTTCCCAACCATAATAACACAACAGCCCCTGAACCTTTAAATATTAATCAATCTAGCACAGTTGTATACAAGGATGATCCTCAACTAAACTTCAGAAAATTATATAGTAACACTGATGCAGGTCCATTTATTGTCCACATTCAAAAAGTTACTGTTTGGAACGATGGAACCACATTCCACCCTATAACATTTGGCAAATTTTTAAAAATTAATAGATTTGCTAATATCATTGACGGTAGTGTAAAAAGAATAGGAAGAAACCGCATTACCATTTCCTTTTCCACATATACTGACGCTAATATATTTGTAACAAGTAATTGCTTAACTGTAAATAATTTAAAAGCTTTCATTCCTTCATACAATTTGACCAAAATTGGCATTGTGAGAGGAATACCACCTGAGTGGTCTCATGAGGAAATTTTAGAAAATATCCAGACTCCGACAGGTTGTGGTGAAATAATTAAAGTGCGCAGATTAAATTATAAATCAATTGTTGATGGTTCGCCCATCTGGAAACCAACTCAATCAGTTGTCATCACTTTTGATGGTCAATTTTTACCAAAACACATATACATGTGTTACAATGCATTACCAGTTGAACTATATATTTATCCAACCATACAATGCTATAATTGTTGTCGATATGGACATACTAAACTGCAATGTAGATCAAAACCTAGATGCTATAAGTGTGGGCAAGAGCATGCAGGTGAAAATTGTTGTACGGAAGAGGAGTATTATCATTGTATCTCATGCTCTGGGTCACACTTCGCTATAAGTAAGGACTGTATGGAATACCAAAGACAAAAAGAAATAAAACTAACAATGTCACAAAAGTGTATTTCTTATATGGAAGCTGCAAAATTACATCCTCCAATAGGAAAGTCTTATGCTAATGCTGTTTCAATTTCAAGTAACACTAATCAAAATTTAACCCCAATTAGTTTTAAAAACCCATCTAGTCAGAAGTCCAATAATGTGTCATATAGGAAAACTATCTCCCTTCCAACTCGAACTCATATCAGTACTGTTAAAGGCTATGATCGCAAATCACATGAAGAAATCATTAAATCTCACAATAATTTTAATTCTTCTGATACCGGAACCATTTTTAAATCTCAAGTAGATGATGAAGCTTTACAAGCTCCATCTCTTTCAGAAATTATAAACGCGCTTATTGCCACTTTATCACAGTACAATATCTGTTTACCGTCCAACGTTGCACCTTCTAAACCTGTAATATCTAATAATATTAATCACAATGATGGACAGCAAAGTCCTTCAATGGAACTGTCGTAGTATAATTCCGAAAAAAAATGAAATAATCTATTTAATTAACAAATTCAATCCATTCTTAATTTCTTTATCTGAAACTTGGTTAAAACCTGATAGTAATTTTAAAATATCAGGTTATAATTGTGTCAGAGAAGATCGGTCTGACGGTTATGGCGGAGTTGCCATTCTTATTAAAAACAACTTCATTTATTCTCCTTTTTCTCTCCCTTCACATAGTGACAATTTTTCTATTGTTGCAGTGACTATAAATAATATAATTTTTGTGTCTTTATACATTCCTAGGCCTAATCAATTTATAATTAAAGAAATAGAAAATATTTTAAAATTTTTACCACAACCTTTTATAATAATGGGCGATTTTAATTGCCAACATCAAACGTGGGGCAGTTCTGTCTCTTCTTCTTGCGGAGAACTTTTACTGAACGTTCTTGATACTACAAATTTATGTCTTTTAAATACAGGTGTTCCCACTCGTCGTACAAATCCTTATGAAAAATATAGCGCAGTTGACTTATCTATATGCACCCCCAATCTAACATCAAAATTATCATGGTCCATTCATTCATCTACCCATGGAAGTGACCATTTTCCTATAATCATCTCTTTTCCCAGCAAGGATTTTAAATGTGATACTTCAAGGAAAACTCCACGCTTAAGACATAACCTTTCCAATATTATTGAAGAAGTTTGGAAACTTTTTCGTTCCAATGTAGAAGATAATTTTAAATTCAATGACACGAAACCCATTGTGGAACGAGCTGAAGCACTGGCTGCTTCTATTATTCAATCAGCCAATAAATTATTTCCTGAAAAAGGTCGTAAGGGAAATTATATTCCATCACCTCCATGGTGGGACAAAGATTGCACTCGGGCTGTTGAAGAAAGAAAGGCTACTGAAATAGAATATAGTAACAATATGAATGATAAAAATTTCTCTAATCTTATGAACATCATTAAATCTACAAAACTGTTATTTAAACAGAAAAAAGCACTAAGTTGGGAGAATTTTTGTTTATCTATAAGTCCTGACACTCCTTCATCCTTGGTTTGGCGAAATATAAGACGATTTCGATCGTCTTTTAATATTTCACCATCAACTCTAATCATGCCTGTTGATATAGCAGATGATTTTTTAGATAATTTAGCACCTCCTACAGTTCCTGAAGAAAAGCTTGTTTTATATTCTCCTTTAAATCGTTTTGAGTATGATGGAACTGGACTTGGCTCTGAGTTCAATATTATAGAATTAAAATATGTATTAAAAAATGTTCGTGATTCTAGCCCTGGTTTAGATAGTATACCTTACACATTTATTGCACATTTGTCTGATAACACCTTATATAAATATCTTGAGATTGTTAATAACGTTATGATAACTGGTAACATTCCACCATCTTGGAAGATACAAGAAATAATCCCTATATTAAAGCCCCTTAAAAATCCTTCAGATGCCACATCTTATCGACCTATTGCTCTTTCGTCAGTGTTAATGAAAATTGTTGAGCATTTGATTAAAAACAGATTAGAATGGTTTATCGAAAGTAATAATATTCTCAGCAATTCTCAGTTTGGTTTCCGAAAAGGCAAAAGCACCATTGATAGTATTAGTTTATTGACTACTGACATTAGAATAGCTTTTTCCCTTAATTATTCCGTTTTAGCAGCATTCTTAGACATATCTGGTGCTTATGATAATGTAAATTTGTTAGTTTTAAAAGAAAAACTACAATTTATAGGTGTTCCCACCAATTTCATACAATTTATTATAAAAATGTTATCCGAACGACAAATTTGTTTATGCCTTGATGACTCCGTTAATATCAAAAGAACTATTTGGAAAGGTCTCCCTCAGGGCTCAGTTCTAAGTCCATTGCTATACAATATTTACACGTATGATTTAGAAACATCAATTAATGGTACAGTCAATATTTTACAATATGCTGATGACTTGGTTCTATATACTTTAAATCATAACATTACTGAAGCCTGTTCATCTATATCTTTATCACTTGAATTACTTAAAGTATGGTTGGATAAAAATAGACTTCAACTCTCCGTTCCTAAAAGCAGTGTTGTTTTGTTTTCCCGTAAACGATCTTTACCATCCATCAATATTAATTATAATGGTATTCTGTTCCCTGTCACAAGTCAAGTAAAGTTTTTGGGAATAATTCTTGATTCTAAACTTACTGGACAACAACATTGTGAGTATGTACGTAATAAATGCGAAAATCTTGTCAACATGATGAGATGTCTGGCTGGAGTATGGTGGGGTTCACATCCATCGTCATTACGGTTAATTTATAATTCATTGATTCGTAGCCATTTAGATTACGGAACATTCCTTTTACAGCCAGGTAATGCATCTGGTTTTAAATTGTTGGAGGGTATTCAATCTAAATCACTAAGGATTATATGTGGAGCTATGACGTCTAGTCCGCGAAACGCAATGCAAGTTGAATGTTGTGATCCTCCCTTACATTTAAGACGACAGATGCTATGTGACAGATATTTTTTCCGCACTTTACAATTTTCTCAACATCCGTTATTACTTAAACTTAAATACCTTTCAGAATACGTCGATAACTCCTCATATTGGACTCATAAAACAGTGCCATGTTTAGTGATAAGTTATAGGAAATATTTATCGCTTTCATCTCCTATACATAGATCTTCTGTATTACCCTTATTCCAGTTTAGTTATGAATCATTAGTACATCCAGTTCAAATTGATTTCAATCCAGGAATCCACAAAGGTAAATGCAACGCTAACTCACAGTTCAACTTTATTGTTGATAAAAATTGGCCGAATTATCATCGAATTTTCACTGATGCTTCTAAACATACGGGAACTTGTGTTGGAGTAGGAGTTTATCATTCACAATATAATATTGTCCAAAAAATCAAACTACCCCCAGAAAGTACAATTTTTACTGGAGAATGTATGGGACTTTTGAAAGCTGTCGAATATGTTATTTTAATGAAACTCCCGAAAACTGTTATATTTACTGATTCACTAAGCGCTCTCCAAGCCTTAGTGAAGGTTCCATTTAAGTTAAAAACATATCACCCTTTAATTTTTGAAATTAAAAATTTGATTCATACTTGCTCTTTAAAACAATTCATTTTGAATTTTGTTTGGGTACCTAGTCATTGCGGTATCAAAGGAAATGAGAAAGCCGATCTTCTTGCTAACGAAGCGGTGGAGTGTGGGGACATTTATCCATATAAAATATATTGTCCAGACTTATCACCTTTAGCTATGCTGTCCCTTAAAAATTCATGGCAGAGTCATTGGGAGGAAAGTAGCAAGTACAGGGGTAGGTACTTGTATACAATCCAACCAACCATAGATCGAAAGCCCTGGTTTTCTAAATTTAAGTTGAATAAACAAACCACCAGTATTTTAATCCGTATGAGAATGGGTCATACTTGCACACCAAACCATTTAGCAAGAATACATTTAGTCGACAGTGCTCTTTGTGCTTGTGGGACAGATATAGGCGACACAAACCATATATTTTTTTCCTGTCCTCTTCTTAATCATACTTCGTTTTTTACTTCCCTCATATCATTTAAATTCCCTTTTCCTTCTTCTATTCCATGTCTACTTTACTCTAAATCTCCTTATATTTATAAAGCTCTATCATTATTTATTATAGAAAATAATCTTAAGATTTAGATTTTGTAAATAATAATAGTTAGTGAAACTTGTATATATATGGTTATTATATGTTAGAATTTATCCTTATGTTATATTTATTGTAAATTAATTTCATTTATTATTACTTTAATTTTCCTGATTGATCCTTTGTCCAAATTCCCGTCCACAGTTTTTCTATTCCTCCTGTTTCCCTAACTTGACGATTGGCGATACGTAAAATTGCGTGGTGCCATCACTAAATAAAAAAAAAAAAAATACAATCAATTCAATAATTATTACCTAGTTACACTTACAAACAAACCAAAATTTTATAATTTTTCTAGGGTTTCGATTTAATCCTGACACTTTGATATTATTACATACCTCTAAAATTGATAAGAAGATAAACTCTTCGTTTATTAAGCCTAAACGAACTGTATTGTATTAGATACTAAGTCAAGGATCGCAAAAAATTTAACTGAAACCTGTGAAAGCTATTATCACCAAAATGCAAGCCAAAAAACGCTATTTCCTTGTAGTGTTTTCGTGTATAATTATTATTTATTTATATTTTGGAGGACTTCAATATACAGCCGAACTAAAACGTAGTCGACTGGATCAGTTACCGTCTTTCGCTACTCTCGATGAATTGTCTGAAACGCCTTTACGCGTCAAAAGAAATCCCGATTCAAAGACTAAATCTTGCCGCATGGAAACATGTTTTGATTTTTCTAATTGCGGGAGTGATCCTAAAGTATACGTATATCCAACAGACGGTCCAGTCAGCGCTACATATCGAAAAGTCTTATCAGTTATTCGTGAGTCCAGATATGCTACGAGGGACCCTAACGAAGCTTGTCTATTCGTGCCTGCAGTGGATACTTTAGATGCAGATCCTCTTTCGCCGGAGCACATTCCAGATGTAGCATCTAGACTGTCTCGTCTACAGTACTGGAAAAACGGACGTAATCACCTAATATTTAATTTATATGCTGGTACATGGCCTGATTATGATGAAGGGGCTTTAGGATTTGAGCCCGGAGAGGCAATATTGGCAAGGGCAAGTGCATCAGAAACAATTTTTAGGGATGGATTTGACATATCCTTGCCTCTGTTTCATAAAGAACACCCTGAGCGTGGTGGAATGCCTCCGGCTGCTACCGCAAATCCTTTTCCTGCACCTAAAAGGCATTTGCTTGCATTTAAGGGAAAACGATATGTTCATGGAATAGGTAGTGAAACTAGAAACTCTTTATGGCATTTGCATGATGGAGATAACCTTATCTTAGTGACAACATGTAGACATGGCAAATCATGGAAGGATTTAAGAGATGAGAGATGTGATGAAGACAATAACGAATATGACAAGTAAAAACTTTATATTATATGTTACCCATTTCACTTAATCAGCAATTGTTTCAACACAACAGTAACAGCACCTTTAGAATTCAAGTGACTTAACTCAAAATTCCTGTAACATTTGATTTTACCATAAACTGACCTTACAAAGCATTATCTATAATCCGGTAAAGAAAAAGTCACCTATCTCCAAGTATAACAGGGACAGCACATGCTTCGGTCTTTTTCACTGCTCCCGATATTTATGAATGTTGCTCATTTACCGTTTGATCACAAATTGCATTTTTTGGATTTGGTCACTTTCATTCTAAAGGTGTGAGTTATTGCTTACCTACTGTTTGATTACAGATTTGATTATGAGCAATTGTTAGCAAACTCAACATTTTGTTTGGTGGCACGTGGAAGAAGACTTGGTTCATACCGTTTTCTTGAGGCATTGTCAGCTGGCTGTGTCCCAGTGCTGCTAAGTAATGGATGGAGGCTACCCTTTGATGAAAGAATTGACTGGCGTAGAGCTGTTATTTGGGCTGATGAACGTCTTTTATTACAGGTAATAAGAATTTTATTGCTTGTCCCTAACTTAAATCTATCATTGAAGCATTTAAAATGTATATTTATGTCTTACAGATGGTAGTCACAACAAATTCTTCTTGTGGTTTACTTACACAAGGTCATAAAATTACTATGTTCAGTGTGCAGTGCCTTGGATATGTCTAATATGTCCACACAATTCTCTCTGTATAATTTAAACAGAGTTGAATATTCAAATTGTGTGTGGATGGGGAAATCCGAAACTATGAATAGTAGTGATAAATGCTGAAAGGAGTCTGGGAACCAATTTTGATGAAAAATGAAACTGCATCATTGGATTTTTGAAAAAATTATATGAAAAATATCTCTAGCTTTAAGTTTTCCGTATGTCATTACTTTCCAGAATTTGTTACTTATATTTCCTTCCTTCCTTTCAGCCCTTGGCAGTCCACTGTTGGACATGGGCCTCTCCTAATCGACGCCACTCCACCCGGTCCTGAGCCCACTGAATCCAACGGTTTCCTGCTGTCTTCTTCAGGTTGTCAGTCCACCTGATAGGATGGCGGCCTGTGCTGTTTTTTCCTAAACGTGGTCGCCATTCGAGGACCTTTTTTCCCCATCGGTTGTCAGTCCTGCGAATGATGTGGCCAGCCCATTGCCACTTTAATTTGCAAACTTTGAGAGTTATGTCGGTCATCTTTGTTCTTCGATTTCATCATTTCCGATTCTGTCCTGTAGAGAATTACCAAGCATAGCTCTCTCCATTGCCCTCTGAGCGACTCTTGAGCTTGTGGATTAGGCTCAAAGTAAAGGACCATGTCTCGGCACGTTAGGTCATCACTGGCAACACACATTGGTCGAAAACTTTCGACTTCAGGCACTGAGGTATATCGGACGTCAAGACTTTTCGTAGATTCCCGAACGCTGCCCAGCCAAGTTGGATTCTTCGAGTGACCTCTCTCTCGAAGTTGGACTTACCATTCGGATCGTTTGTCCCGGGTAAACGTATTCGTCTACAACTTCGAGAGCAGTGCCATCAACAACCACTGGTACGGGAAAGTGAATAAGACACAAATCGAGGACTTAATTTGTTTCAAAGACATAATTAACCAATAAAAACACCTGCGCGACCAACGGCTAACTCGGTGGACAGTCACAATGACGTCATTACCTTCCACGCCGGCCGGTCAGTGAACTCCGCTAGTAATTTGATCATAACTTCAATCGTCAATTTTTATCGTAGAAATTTTTGCACTGTATGTCGTTGTGTGTTTTCGTAGCTCTATAAATCTGCATTCTCAACTAAAAACGTTTCGGATCCTCATTATTAGAACTGTCAATTATATTTCAATATTATTTGTTTGGATACGCTCGCCGGCTACGTCGCTGTGGCGTCTGGTGACAGTGTCGCCAGTTACAAGAGATGAAGAGATTGAGTTGGAAGTAATCTCGTCACCCCCTTACTCACCAGACCTTGCACCTCCTGCATTCGCAGAGATGCATCAATCAATTGGATGGCTACTTTGTAAAACAGAAATAAAAAATATAATTAAAATGACGACAATTTAAATTAAAATTATTTTTTAGGTTCCGGAGTTGGTACGCTCAGTACCACCTGAGCGTATACTTGCTCTCAGGCAGCAGACACAACTATTATGGGAGCAATATTTTTCTTCAATTGAAAAGATAGTTTTTACTACAATCGAGGTAATTATAATATTATTTCGTGAAAAATATATCTATGTATAAAGGTAAGTTTATAAACAAGAGTTTTGATTTTAGATGCTATTGGAGCGAATATTAACGCATCGGAGTTCACGACAACGTGAGGCGCTAATTTGGAATGCATCTCCGGGAGCATTGGGCACATTGGCTACGTACGGCGATTCCCGCGCGCACCTTCCGATGGCATGTCCGGCGCCGCCCGCGCCCGCTGCACCCGACGCGCCGTCCGCGCCGCCCGCGCCACTGCCCGCTCCTACGGTACCCGGCGTCGCGCCCCCGCCCACACCCGGCACTACTTTTACAGCGTTGCTCTATGTGCAGGCTACTTCACCCGCTCTACATAAGCTGCTTGCAAACATAGCCAGCAGCGAATATTGTGAAAAGGTCAGTACAAACGTATCGTTATAGTACAGACGATTAATATGGTCTTTACCTATAAAATTGCCCCATCTTAGTTTTCTCCGGCCAAGTCTCTAGACTCAGTTGCAATAAGGCAGTCCATAATATTATATTTACAGAATTGCTAATATTTTTTATAATATATTTTTATGTAAAAATTATCACTGGGTTATGTCTTAATCCTTCATCAATGTTTAATAGGGTATTTCACACCATGCAAGGAAAAATCCAAAATTATGTAATATTGATAGATTTTGTTAAAAGCAAGTGTAAAATGGTGATTTCTGTTCTAAAAGTGCAGTATACATTTATAATTTCAATTTTAAAATTCAGGTTTGTTAATCTGTTTTTCAAATGTCAAAAACGCTATACGCCATGCAAGCTATCGGCGTGACGTCATTAGCAGTGTAAATAAACGATGGACTATAACTTTTTTCCTTTACTGAGATGTATTGTTTACACTGCGAGTGACGTCACAAGCATGGCGGCAGCACCGAGACGGCCGAGACCGTGTTTTCGCGGGGATTTTTGAAATTTAAATTGAAAAGTCTTTTTTTACATAATATTTGTTTGCAAAAATTTTTGTTCTAATTTTTTATGAGTTTTTATGACTTACGAATTCATATAAAAAGCTTTTTGACATAGGCCGTAATACCCTATTGGCTTTAGAATCTTTGGGATAGGAATAGTTTTTTCATGAAAGTGTGTTGTATCACTAGATAACCATTAAAAAGTTATTACCTAAAACTCTTTATTATTTACTATTCCTATTAAGCATGAGATTGCAGTAACGATATAACACTGAAACGTTTGACGTAGGTTGTACTGGTCTGGGACAGTGAACGTGCGGCGCCAACTTTAAAGTCATTGGCTAGAATGGCTGGTGATTTGCGCGACCCCTTGCCTGTGATGGTCATCGATTCTACTACTCATTACCCAGGGTAATGCATTTTTATATCTCATTCATGTACAAATGTAACAATTTCTAACTATAATTAATATTAAGTGTGTTGATATTGTTGTCAGTAGATATGTTGTTTATTATATACTAGCTTTTGCCCGAGATTTCGTCCACGTGAACTTTAGGATTTGGTCAAGAGCGAAGTAAAAAGAAAGCTCTTTATGACTTTAGTTTCTTTTACGGAGTGCTTACTGCAGAAAGAAATTCTTAAACTAAGATGGTAACTGCAATTTTTTCCCGTTTTGAGAGTTTATATTAATTTATACGGGCTTTACAAAATGTCTTGCATAATCCAACCCCCAATGACTGTTTGGTAATTGGGGTTAAAGTAAGGCCTGTTTATAAAATAGGCCTAATATGTTACTCTCCATCTACATACATGGATCTCACTTTTTACGGTGCAAGAACTGAGTTGCTAGACTTGGGTTTTTTTACAAGTATTGTTTTTGATGCTATACACTTTACGCCGAAAATTAATAACCGATCTTCAGATTATGGATAGCCGAAATAACATTTGGTTGCCGGGCAACATTTGCTTTTAATAAGAAATTATTAGAGTATTTTAGTGTCTTGGCAATTAAACAGTATTAATTTCAATCCATAAGCTGAACATCGGTTGTTAATTTCAGGCATTAAACCCTCTTATACTCCTGTTAAGAAATCTTAACAGCGTGATTGAGGCCGCACTCAGTTTACACGCGTTTTGTTACGAACTTATCTCGTGCGTATACTTACGTTAACGCACGAACAATACCGACCTTCGAAAAAATAGAGCTCAGGGCATTGTTTACCAGAAATTTACCTGTGTACCCAACTTCATCCAAACCTGTTCAGCCGTGTAATAAACATCCATCCACCCTCACAAACTTTCGCATTTATAATAGTAGTTGGGTAGTATAATAAGCTAATCGTTCTTTGAACAGAGAAGGAGTGTCCGCCAGATGGCAGCCGCTGTGGGCGCTGCCCACCGCCGCGGTGTTCTCTCTGGACGGTGACGCACCGCTGCTGGCCGAAGAACTCGATTTCGCGTTCCGTGTGTGGCAACACTTCCCCGAACGTATCGTCGGCTACCCTGCACGCAATCATTTCTGGGACGAGTCAAAAGTCAGTGGTGAATTGCTTATAAAGATATTCATGACATGATTTGTCGATTCGTTAAAATTTATAGTCCACATCTATCGTGTGCTCGTTTGTCACGCTTTCATGGCAGTATTAAATAAGTAAATTTAAATCGCCAACTTCAAAGAGGACTCGCCTCTCGACCGTCGAGTATCGTCTCAGGTTCTCAATGAAATCAAGATAAAGAAACTCACCTCGAATTGCAAAATACAACAGGGCTCGCTGCAGTTCTGCGAGAATCGTGATTAGAATTCATTTCGAGAACCACTAATGAACCTCTCCGGGCGAACCACGGCGGTTTCGCCAACGATGAGTTAAAGGTCGGCGATACTAAAGCGGTACAATGTCGCAGGGCGCATGGGGGTACAGCAGCAAGTGGGGCGGTGCGTACTCGATGGTGCTCCCGGGGGCGGCGCTGGTTCACCGCGCGCTGCTGGCGCAGTACGCCGCCGCGCCGCCCGCGCTGCGCCTGGCCGTGCGCCGCGCGCGCAATTGCGAGGACATCCTGCTCAACTGCCTCGCCGCGCACACCACGCGCCGCCCGCCGCTCAAGCTGGCCCAGCGTCGTCGGTACAAGGCCACACACCATCGGTACAGGTACTTTATATCGTAGTCGTTTTTTTTACGTAGAGAGATTCATCATAGATATAGTTCATTAAATGCCTGCTTGTGCGAAGCATTTAGATGTGGTTGAGACAAATCTGTATACATATTAAACTGTGTTGCTGTGTCACTAGTTTGTGAGGCGTAAGCTCAGCTTCGTATATGTGTGCGTATAGATTGTCAAACTAGTGCCTCTTCTACATTGATCTCGGTGAACAAACGTGAATGGGAATGTATATTAGATGGTTTTCGCGCGTTCATGCTCGTTCCTTGATCGGTGTCAGAATTTTGTCTCACGAGAAATGTTTAATTACAATTGGAGAGCATGAAATTTTCTACAAATTTTGTATGAAACTTTTTCTTGTAAAATGATATGTTGCTGAGTTCTAGCGCAATAAAAGATCATGGCAAGATTACGATTCTTACGGCGCCACGATCTGAAGGCGGATTCGTATAAATCTCGACAAAACAAAACGAAATGAAAGAATAAAATTTTTCGATATCCCGCTTAGTTTGCGAGATATCGATACTTGAAAATCGAAAAGTTGAGTGTCTGGACAAAGAAATATAATACTGGATAAAAGAATCTGTATAAAAATAAATGTTTGTCCTTTACACGCTCTTAGATTGTCGGTCCGATTTGAGTATAGTAGAACGACAATTATCCGAATCGATCCTAAGCGTAATATAAAAAATTAAAAACATGTAATTTTATATTTTCTTTAATGTAATAAGTTGAAACTCGCTGGAGTCCAGATATTATGATAAGCGAATAACCAAAATGAGTGCAAAGCGGAAACGTGTCGTCCTATCATTAAAGGACAAAGTGGAAATAATTAATCAGTTAAAAAAGATGTGGCGGGAAAGGTACTGGCAGATAGATTTGTGCGATTATCCGAATTTTCGATTATCCGAACCGACCCCGGTCCCGATTAATTAGAATAATCGGCGCTCTTCTTGAATGTTTTTATATTAATGAAGCTGTTCGTACGTTTAAGTTGAGTTATAAAGGTTTTTCAGTCTCAAATTTATAAATATTTATTTTCAATTTTATTTAGTAATAAAAAAACACACATGTTCTTTTATTGACGTATCGTTTTGCAGTTTCATGCAGGGGTACGGTAGACTCGATCGAAACCTTACCTAAATAATAAAACATAAAAAATATTGATTTCGAGTCGACAACATACGAGATATCCGCAAAATTCGGATTATGGAGAATTTTGTTAAATTCTAATGGTTGAAGAGTCTTCAATGAAGGCTTGAAGTTGACAGACAAATGGCAGTCGCCATCTTAAAAACATTGACTGACATTGATTGAATGAATCATTTACTACACCATGGAGGATAGAGGTAAGGAGTGTCATCTCATAATTATGGTAGAAATGTACGTACTGTTTTATTTGTTTTGTGTTACGTAATAAAACAATACGATCGCTTTAAAAAAGGGATTTTAGTAGTAATAAAATTATTAGCAATCGGTATTTTGTAATAATTTATTACAAATTCTGTAGGAAATGATATTTATTAGTAATAAATTAGTAATAAATATCATTTCCTTTTTATCCAATATCAATTTACGGTACCTAGTCGACACGTTTGCTAACTGTTTCTCATTGTGACTATGTAGGTAGTGCCTTTCAATTATGACTAGAATAACCTGATCTTGCATAATTTCCTTCATTACGTATTTCATTGCGTCACATTATATGATACGCCGTTGTAGATGTAGGATTTTACTTAGGCATATATAGATGTTAGAATCATCAATAGACTTACCGCCGCCACTATAGACCGCCCGCGAAGAAGTAGCTCTATGACCTTTCTTTTTCGATGAGAAATACAAGATGAAAGTCGAGGAATAGCGAAATATACTGAAAGGAGCCTGGGCCCGATTTTGATGAAAACTGAAACTGCATCATTGGATGTATGAAAAATCAGTTTGCCTAGCCAGGAATCGAACCCATCGATTTTGAAAAAAAATGAGACCTTGTACCTATGTGAAAATAAATGACACCATTCGATAGTGACAGTAATAAGACGTCGAATCCAGCTACAAATTGGGAACTATGTCTATAGTTTTGAACGCTAAGTCATCAGTTAAGATTTATATGGAAGAAAACGTATTTTGTTAAAAATAAGCCCTATCCTTAAGTTTGCTATATGTGATTACTATACAGAATTCGTCCCTTATTTTATAAGTGACACTATCGAATGGTGTAATAATACAGTTGTGACTTTTTTTTGGGTTTCATGGGTTTGATTCCTGGCTAGGCATAATATTGATTTTTCAAAAATCCAATGATGCAGTTTTAGTTTTCATCAAAATCGGGCTCCAGGCTCCTTTCAGTATTTTTCACTATTCCTCATAGTTACGGATTTTCGCATCCACGCATAAAATTGAAAGATGGCCATCTTGGCTCTCAGGGTCAGCCACTCAGGGTAGGGTGTCTTAGAGTGTTTATTATTTGGTCGGGGGTTTTGTTTATTTCGGCCTATATTAAAAATATTTAACATGAACATGTGTTTCTAGATCTTCATGGAGCGACCCAGAACATTTCGTACAGAGACAGTCCTGCCTGAACACGTTTGCTTCTGCATGGGGCTACATGCCGCTGTTACGCTCCGTCCTGCGCTTGGATCCTTTATTGTTTAAAGATCCAGTATCTACACTTAGAAAGAAATATAGAAAAATGGAATTAGTCACATCATAAATACACGCATACAAGTTCTTTATACTAATAAAGACATTGTTGTGCACTAGGCTATGCAGCACCATTGATGTAGGTATGTAAGTAGGTAAAGCGGCTAATTGTAAACACGAATTGTCACCAGACTATAAATTATATTAATATTAAAAAATTAAATTTCATAAATACATTTTTTTTAATTAAATTAATAAACATCCTTTGAAACCAATGATAACTTATTGAAACTTAGCGTAAGTAGCACGATTCATACGAAGAAGTTGGTAGCTCAGTGGGTTAATCATGTTTTACTTTTATTTTGCCCTGTTTATATTGATTAATAAATTATTGTTTTTAGTCTATAGGTTAAAGTATGAATTGTATTTTTAAGTATTATGTTATGTACTCCATTGAATTTTAATAAAAAAATATATTGCATTTTAATATTTTTTTATTTTACACATATGTATATCATCAACCCTCCCTATCATCTCTTAATACTAGTAATAGTGCTTAGTGTTTCTTATTTTTTTAAGAAACTAAATAATTTATATTTAGAGCACGCTAGGCGCGAAAATTTTCTACTATTTGATTCCATACCATTGAACCAAGGGAAAGTAAAACTTACGTACTTACAGTTCCATCTAAAATCTAAAATGCATGCTGGTGTACTGTAGGAGTGAAAGGACGCCATTCAAAACAATAATCACTGTTATTCACAGCTAATTAAATTTATAGTAAGCAATGATATAGAGCGGCGGCAAGGGTCATTCAAATGCATTAAATTGGTAAGCATTGCATAAGTAGAATAGAACGCAGCTGACATAACGATGACTTCGCAACAGCCACAACAACGGCCTTGGCCCCGATGATACCGGTGGCGATGCGGTGTCAACACGCGCGCGGGAATCACCGTGGTTCACCGACTCGCCGTGCCTCAGTAGTACTACGGCTCAGAGTGCTCGATGCTAGCCTGCAAGCTGGAGAGAGAACGAATTCCGTCTTGCGATTACAGAATTTACGGATTGTGACTAATAGTAGTGTACCTACCTGTGAAGCAGTGTAAATTTGCTATCTGCACTGTGGGTGTTAATTATTTTTAGTAGTTAAATTATGATAAATAATCATAAAATTTAAGTCTTTTTGTAATTTTCAAATACAAGAAACAAAAATTAAATATAGACGTTTTAGAACCCTTTTAACATTCAGTAATGAAACTAATATGCCCGAAAATATAATAAAATATAATTTGGGTATTTGTAAAACATAATAGTGGACAAATTATTTAAAATTTAACAGCAGAATAATTGAAACCATTTAACACGTATTTAATTTCGTATAATTGGATTTTTTAACAGTGTGTAACGTATGATACGGTGAATGGAATTCGTGAAGCCAGCAGCCAGACGACCTTCGTTTAAATTTTGTAAGATTGTTTATAATATGTCACTATTTAAAAGAGTTAAAAATTAAGTTATATTATACACTTCTAGCTGACCCCGCAAACGTTGTTTTGCCATATATGTTATCGAGCGTTAAAAATCGACTATTAAAAAATAGGGGTTGGTGATATAAGGGTGAAAATTTAGGGTTGTATGTATTTTTTGATGCCACATTATTGAAAAATAAAAATAAAAATGTTAGGTGGTATAATTATAAGAAGATATAAGATACTTAATATTACAAATATTATTGAAAATAACTAGGTACTTTATGTTTAAGGTAGAAATATAGCTGCCTAAATATGTATACATAATTATGAAATTGTTATTGATTAAGTTTTACTACACATTCTTGACCATTATAGAATAAAAAAATAGCAGAAAATGAAGTAGGTGATTATAATATATATTCATAAATAGACAAGGGGTCTTATCAAATGTTCCCCTAATAATACTGTAAATTGTAATTAAGTGGGTACTACTCTATTTACAAATTGAACTATTTATTTGTTAATTAAGTTCAGAGGTTCATAACGATGAGCTCTTGAGTAACAGTGATTACTTATCTACCTATTTATTAAGTATTTTATTTCACTAACCAATAAAGTGAGGGTGATGAGTTTCTTAACTGGGTAAGTATCATAACATAAATCATAACTATAATATCTATTATTTACAAGAAATAACTTTTTGAATAAAAAGTGCTTTAAAAAGGTGAAGATTTCGCTAAAGTATCTGGGCTAAATAAAATTCATTTATTAAAACTATATTACCAATATTTTATTAACAATTATTAACAATAACTATCAATATTATTTTTATTAGGTAACATTTGTTTTGTACTATATTATGTACCATATTATGGTACAAAACAAAAGGCGGACTTTCTTAATGCCATGCGCATTCTCCAACAGTCAAATATAATGTTATGCCGCGTTTCCACGTTGGCAATGGCTTGCCAAGCGATCACAAGTCTCAAGCGTCCACAAATCTCGCTTGGCGTTTGGAAGCAGGTTACACGCTTGTGACGGCTTGTGAACGCGTTAGCTATGTGTCGTTTTGGCTTTTTCAAATAACGAAACGTAACCGCTATGTGCTCGCGAACAACGTTGTAAAAACTATATATTTTTGAAAACTATCTATTTCCGTAGCGTCAACCAAATATGGCTCTTATACGTATCGCAGCAAGTGCTATAATTGATTGTTTAATACCGTCCGAGAGTTAAGACAATTTTGAATTTGGCAGCAAGCTCGTAAATTTTTATTGCTTTATTGCTGTAAAGACGAATGTGGGCTGTAAATCAATTAAAATTAGGTCTAGTCTGTTTGCGCTGTTTGATATCGTTGAATACGAAGCACGGAGAACGAATTGCAAAAAGCAAGCAAACTCGGTTCGGTAAGTATAGTTCACAAAATATACTCTTGACTCTTTCTTTCTTAAATTCTTTCTTGCGTAATGCCTTTCAATAAAATTCAAAAGGAGGTAATCTGTAATCTATTGTTTATAACTTGCACACGTGCAATTAATAAATACCTACCTAAATTCATTAAACTTTCTAATGTTATGTTTTTTCTTTGTTGGTCTGTCAGTTCATTATTGTTTACTTGGGCCAGGTTAACCAGCCGTTTCTCGGATCGCCGAATTCGGCGCCCACGGCGCCGGCCTTTCGGTAATAATCGTATGGATTCGGGCCACGATCGGCGACCGGCGTTACGCACGCGCTAGTTAAATCCCTATTTCGCTTTGTACCAGAGACAGCGGACGTTGCGGAAAATTTAGCTTCGCTAAATAACTGCGGTGATAGCTCAGTGGCTTAGAATTCGACCTCGAATCGAGGGGTCCGGGTTCGAATCCCAGTGGCACGCACCAATGACTTTGTAATAAAAGTTATGTGCGATTTTTAAAAATTAAATATCACCTGCTGTTACGTTGAAGGAAAACATCGTGAGGAAACCTGCATGCCTGAGAGTTCACAAAAAAAATGTTCTCAAAGGCATGTGTAGTCCACCGACCCGCAGTAGGCCAGCGTGGTGGACTAAGGCCTACATCCCTCTCATTGTGAGAGGAGACCCGACCCTGTAGTGGGTCATTAATGGGTACTGACAAATAACTAGCTACCGTTGTCGCAGCGAATAGATAGTTTTATAACTACCTGCGCTATATAGCGCACACCTTTAGAACGCGTCAGTATGCTGCGGACATCCAAGCATGTCGGAACCGAAATTGTAGCGACCATTACGTTTGGTTTAACCTACTTTTAATTCTGACCCCGCAAAGGTTGTTTTGCCATATAAGATATCGAGCGGGATGAAACATTATTAAATTACTAAAATGACTATCAAAAAATAAGGGTACTAACCCTTATTTTTTAAAGGGTGAAAATTTATCGTTGTATGTATTTTATCGCCACATTATTAAAAAAATAAAACTAAAATATTGTCCTAAAAATAAAACAAAAATGTTAGGGGTGGACAACCCTTATCACTTAGTGGTATGAAAAATAGATAGTAGCCGATTCTCAGACCAACTGAATATGCATATAAAATTTCATAAAAATCGGTCAAGCTGAAAAAACTAGACATACGTGCGTTCGTCGCGAGATCACAGCGGCTACTGAACCAATGTGTGCGCTTGCCGCAAGCGCCCTATGATCTGTGTCCAAAAACGGTCACTAGACCGGATCGGATACTCGTCCACAAGCTTACGCAAGCCAAGCCAAACGCTCTCTTTCCACGCTTGGGATTGTGGTCGCTTGGCAAGCCATGGCCAACGTGGAAATGCGGCATTAGAATGTTATAAATAATGTATTATCGATTGATTTGTTAATTCGTTTTTTCGAATGGTCTTTTGATAGTTATCCATGAATAATTAGAAAATTATCTTTTTACAGAACTAGTTAGTTAGTTAGGTGGGGAAGTAAATGATAATATCGTAATTTATGCCCGACTAAAAAGCGGCAATAGCCCAGTCGCTTTAGTTAGATCTCATATCAGACAGAACCGGGATCAAATCCCAGCAGCATACACAAATAATACATAGCCGCATGAGAGGTTCCCATAATGCAGCCTTTGAGAACATTAAGATGGTGAAGCGAGGTATCATCAACCAGCAACTGTTTAGGCTATAAGGTCTGAAAAGGCGTTTCGTTTACTAAACCCTTTTAGACTATAAGGCCTATTTCATAAGGCTCATCTCATCAAATTTTGATTGTGTTTCTTCTTCAATATCTTTGTTATTTTTGATTTTACTTACAACAAAAAGTTACTGTACTAAAATTGTTGAGGATTCAATTTGCAATAAAAATGTCTATAATTTCCTGATAAATGCTAAAAACAATTTCATCCCATTTTTCAAGATGGCGTCCGAAGTTTGAGGGTTGTGACTTGTGACCCCACAAACTTCAAGTTAACTTGAAGTTAACTTAACTAAGCTTTTTTTGACCCCCTCACATCTAAACAATAAAATTGTGTCCTCTAAAAAATGCACGCTAAGGCCAAAAACTGTAACATTTCAATGGACTATCTCCTCTAGAAAGAACTCGCAGTGCCATTTAATCGGATTGAGTTTTCAAACATGACTGTGTCAAAATCAAATGTTATTAAAACAAAAACACTAAGGAGTATTGATATGAACTTCGACGCAAAATAACTTTCTATCTCTTTTTAACTCCGTTAGGCGATGAGTTTCAATAAAATATGAAATGCATCTTTCATTAATTCTCTTAAAGAATGGTTATGCAAAATTTGAAGCAGATCGGAACAAGGAACTCGTTGTGCCATACAAATTTTGCCCCCATTTTTCACCGCCTTTTAGAATTTCGGAAAATCCCTTATCTGACGCCTACGTCATATACAAAGAATATATACACCCTCAAAGATTCAGATTTTTACGATTAGCGGTCTAGCCTGTGCGTTGATTCTCAGTCATTAAGGACAAAGGATAGTTTTATAATCAATATGGGGAAGTCCGTCATAGTTTATTTTAATTTTGAGATTTTTTTTTGAGGCCTTTTTGTATGAGTCCTATTCTTTCATCAATGATATTTGGAGATGTTGAACAATGGACCTTTGTTTACATTATTAAAAATTCAAAACATCTGTACTTGGGTCATTCCGTAGCTTCGTGCAAAAAACATTTCCAGGCTTCTCACTCGTAAATTTATGATTTGTTGTAAATTATTTATAGCACAAAACATTGTAAAATAATCACTTAAAAAGTAGTATCTTTTATATTACGTGATTATTCAATAGTTTTTTTATAAAAATTAAAAAACTGTCTAAAAATTCATTCCCATCCATTTCCAAGCACGCACCTCGGCAGGCATGATATTATTTATTTCCATGTATTTGAAAGAAATGAGTTTTTTGCTGCATATTATTAAAGCTTACGTACTGTTAATTAAATGGTTTCATTAAACAATTTATGCAGTAATGTCAGAAAAAATCTCATTTTCAAATTGTCACACGAAAAAGTTCATCACCCTCCGTGTTCAGATTATTTACGATTATGTTTATATAAAACGCGATATCTAATTCAGCTTGGCTGCTACGTATTTTTAACAGCTTTTTTATGGGACCTCAAAGTGGAAAAGACGTGCGCCCATTACTGTAATGATATTGATTCATCATATTCCGTTGATTTGAAAAACAACAACAGTAAGTAGAATATTTTTATTGCTCGATATGTTTACCACTAGGACTAATTTTGAACTTATATTAATATTAAACTTATACTGTAGTTGACTTAAATTATATGGCAAAAGATCATCTCCACTTCATTACCATCTTTCCTCTCCAAATTTTTGTGGGAAGGTAATGAACAGATTTTGGAAGGAAATGAATAATTTTTACCGGAATTAATTAAGAAGTTAAATACACTTCAGAGCTTAAATTTTGGCATACATGTTCATATTTTTGCATGTAAATAGAAAAATTAAGTTATACTATCATAATATATTTAATTTCTTTATAATCAATATGAGAAAATCTCTTAAAAAGTTGACGAGAGAAGAAAAGCTTGCAAATGATATGTTACGTAGGCGTGAAAAATATGTAAAAATAAAAGCCAATCCTGAGTCATATACTGTACAAAAAGAAGAAGAAAGAGGTAGATATTTAGCGAGGAAAGAGAAGAACAAGATTTGCAAAATTGAAGACATGACTAGGTTTCAACGAGAAAATACTTAGAAAGACAAGCAGAAAAAAAGAAATTAGAGACGATATTGATGGATTCACCTGAGTCACGGGGCGATGAGCCATAGTGACTCAGGTGAATTTGAAAATCTGGAAACACCCTGATCCTTTGGTGCTTGCTAATCCAAGTCAAAGTTAAAATATGCCCGATCAATTATCTATTTTGCAGAACAAAATTAGGCGTAAATTATTTAAAAACAATAAAGAAACTAAAAGATAGAATCAGTTAACTAGAAAGAGAAAAGGATGTTTCACATAACGTAAAAAAACTCAAAAAGTGTGTGACTGTAAAAACAGAGAGTTGACGAAATAATATCTGATAGTTCAACACAAAAGAAGAATGAAATAAAAAAGAAATTGCTCTTTAGTGAAACCTTGTCATGAAACCAAAAGAAAGCTATAGAACTACAAATAAAAAAGACAAAAGAAGGATTCTGACTACGATAGCCTAAGATGATTTATAAAGAAGCAAGTGAGAAGAAACAAAACCGTTATTTAAATGATAATTTAAAGAACTTGCATGATAAGTCCATAAAAGAAAGTGAGTTCTTCAATGTTCTGTAATATTAGATACTTTTGGGTAGTCTTTCCAAAAACTGACCGTCGTAACTGTCTATGTGAACTGCATGCAATTGTGACAAAGATGATATCGATCGATTTGTTTTTCAGTGTGATTAGAATGGAACTACATTTGCCTCGACAGTGAGTCCATATACAGCATGGATACGTCTAGTATTTTAAATAACATCTAGATGATTCATACGAGTGTGTTTTGAAGAATATACAACCTCTATCAGGATTTACAGCTTTCACCGTTGGCATGTGTAGTTTCATCTACAACGAAGGCCAAGTCACCCAAGGTAAAGATATTATCTGACGTAAAATTCCTTCCTTCCTTTCTTCTTTTCATCCCTTGTGGACTACCCACTGCACAACTTGCCCTCGCCTAATCAACGCCACTTAATCTGGTGCTGGGCCCTTTGAATCCAACGGTTTCCCGCCGTCTTTTTCAGGCCTTCAGTCCACCTGGTAGGAGGGCGGCCTTTTATCTAAACGTGGTCGCCATTCGAAGATCTTTTTTCCCCATTGGTTCAGCTCTGCGAATGATGTGGCCAGCCCATTGACACTTCAATTTTGAGTGTTATGTTGGTTCACCTTCCTTCTTCTACAGATTTCATCATTTTTGACTCTTATCAGGTAGAGAAATACTGAACATAAAGAACTCTCTCCATTGCCCCCTGAACGACTCTGACCTTGTGGATTAGACTCAAGTAAAGGACTACGTCTCGGTGCCATAGGTCGCTGGCAACACACATTGCTCGCAAACTTTCGAATTCAGGCACTGAGGTATATCAGACGTTAAGACGTGTCGTAGGTTCTTCAGCCAGTGGTGACTTACGGTGCCGAGACGTGGTCCTTTATTGTGAGCCTAATCCACAAGCTCAGAGTTGCTCAGAGGGCAAAGCAGAGAGATGCTTGGTATTTCTCTACGAGACAGAATCAGAAATGATGAAATCCGTAGAAGAACAAAAGTGACCGACATAGCTCTCAAAGTTTGCAAATTAAAGTGGCAATGGGCTGGCCACATCGTTCGCAGGACTGACAACCGATGGGGAAAAAAGGTCCTCGAATGGCGACCACGTCTAGGCAAAAGGAGCACAGGCCGCCCTCCTACCAGGTGGACTGACGACCTGAAGAAGACAGCGGGAAACCGTTGGATTCAGAGGGCCCAGGATCGGGTGCAGTGGCGTCGATTAGGGAAGGTCCATGTCCAGCAGTGGAATGCCAAGGGCTGAAAGGAAGGAAGG
The DNA here is from genome assembly GCA_905147235.1 of Erynnis tages. Taxonomy (NCBI): domain Eukaryota; kingdom Metazoa; phylum Arthropoda; class Insecta; order Lepidoptera; family Hesperiidae; genus Erynnis; species Erynnis tages. Next base: position 7,269,809 of record LR990073.1, read on the forward strand.
AAGGAAGATAATAATGATAGGGTGGATTAGTGGCTATAGCAATTAAATAAAACGTAAATAATACTTGAAAACATTTTGTTTACTTGTATAAGAGAAAATATATTTTACAATAATGACACCACACATCAAAAGTAAAAGAACATAAAATAAATTCAAATATAGTGCATCATAGAAAAAATATAAGTGGACAGCATCACGACCTTCCAACACCTTCTCCTGATGTTCACTCATGTTGCCGAGACACGTTTCTATACATGCATTAATCTTGCACAGTGTCTTTCAAACTTTACTTTTGACAATGGTTTTGTCATTATATCAGCTAACTGAATTTCTGTGGGACAGTAGCTAATATTTATTAATCCATGCACAAAGTGTTCATGTATAAAATGGTACCGCACGTCTATGTGCTTCGACCTTTTGTTGAAGGATCCAGACTTCACAAGTTGAATCGAACTTTGGTTATCAACATGCAAATTTATTTTTATGTCCAAACCGGTTATTTCTTGTAATAGAGATTTGAGATACAATGCCTCTTTGCAACAGTCTGCTGCGGCTATGTACTCGGCTTCAGTCGACGATAGCGCTACTATAGGCTGCCTCTTGGATGCCCATGATATTGGTCCATCGGCTATCATTAGCACGGAGCCAGAAGTGCTTCTTCGCGTCAATGGGTCTCCAGCATAATCCGAGTCGCTGTAAGCATCAATGTTCTCTATCGGTTTGTTTCGTTTGAACAAAATGCCTTTCTCTTTGGTTCCCACTAAATATTTGAATATTTTCTTGACTTTTGTGACGTCTTCTCTAGTGGGGTTTTCGACCTTCCTGCTAACTAGATTTACCGCTTGTGCGATATCTGGTCTGGTTCTGGTAGACAGGTACAGTAAACTTCCCACTGCTTCCCTATAGGGATATACCTTCTCCTGGGCAGTTTCCTGTATCGACTTTGAATCGCTACTTGCGGGCGTATCACAAGGTTTAGCATTTTTCATATTGTATTTTTCCAGTACATCATTTATGTAGGATCTCTGAGTAAGAATTATTCCTTCTTTTGAGTTTTTTATTTCCATACCCAGATAAGTACTTGGATTTGCATTCTTTTTCATTTCAAATTTGGTTTCAAGTTTCTTCAAAATAACTTCGATCTTTTTCTTGTCTTTTCCTATGACAAGTCCGTCATCAACGAATAGTCCGATTATTATTGACTTATCTTCGTTTATGAAAACGCATCGATCTGTTTTGATCGTCTTGAACCCCAAATCAAACATCGCTTGGGTAAAAGTTTTGTTCCATGTAAATGGAGCTTGCTTTAATCCGTATAACGATTTTTTTAATCGACAAACTACTTCAGTAGTATTGCAGTCAGTCTCATAGCCAACAGGTAATTTCATATAAACTTCATCTGTTAACTCTCCGTATAAGAAAGCTGTCTTGATGTCAAATGTCATGAAGTAGTAAGATTTAGATGCGGCAATTGCTAATAAAGTTTTTAGTGCAGATTGACTTACTACTGGGCTATAAATGTCTTCGAAATCCAGGTTTCCTTTCTGCTCGCATCCACGTACGACTAATCTAGCCTTGTACGTACCGTCATCTTTAATCCGAAATACCCATTTGTTCGACAGTATTTTGTGTCCTTTGGCTTCTGACTTGTCAACTAATACCCAGGTGTTATTTTTCTGTAATGATTCCATTTCAGATTGTATCGCCTTCTCCCAATTTCGTCTGTCGGTGCCAGTCACAGCTTCTTTGTATGTGAGTAAAGAGCAGTCATAGTCGTCATTATTTTCTGACGTAAACATGGTCACGCAGCGACTTAACTCATAATCTTTGGTCCATGCTGGTAATCTCACGTCTCTTTGTGGTCTTCCACTTGAGGGAGATGGTTCATCAACAGGATCTTGACTAGAGCTGGAATAAAGAGGATTAGTTTCCTGAAAAGGTAAGTTCTCATTAAATTTGTTTCTTTTTTCTGGAATTTCAATTTCAATTTGTTCTGTTTCAGGTTCTGGAGTAAGATCTTCGCGTTTCTCAGCAGAAGTACCACCATAATGCATCTTTTCGATTACTTTTACATCTCTGCTGATAACAACATCATCCCTTTCGGGTATATAGATTCTAAAACCTTTTGTATATTCCGCATATCCCAAGAATACTCCTTCTGTGGCTTTGGCTGTGAATTTTCCTCTTCGGGTTTTGTTCATCACAAACGCTCTATTTCCGAATACGTGTAGGTGATTTCCTGATGGTATTCGTTTTACCCATTTCTGATATGGGGAGTTGCCTTTGAGAGCTCTTGCTGGGCTTCTATTTATCAAATAGTTTGCAGTGTTTACTGCTTCTGCCCAAAATTTTTCAGGAATATTGGCATCTAGCATCAGACATCTGGCTTTATCCATCAGCGACTGATTTTTTTTTTTCACTCATGCCATTTTGCTGTGGGGTATAAGGTGCAGATAGTCTTCGGCTTATACCGTTATCTTTAAGGAATTTGTCAAACGCTTTAGATCTGTATTCGCCTCCATTATCAGATTGTAGATTTTGAATTTTCTTCTTATGAAATAATTCAACATAGTTTTTATATTCCTTGAATTTTTCGATTACTTCGCTCTTTTCTTTTAAGAAATATACACAGCAGTATCTTGTATAATCGTCAATAAATGTTACGAAATACTTTGATCCGGCCATTGATTCATTCTCAAATGGGCCACATACGTCACTGTGAATTATCTGGAGCACTTCGGTAGAGATTATTTGTCCATGGCTTTGGAATGGTAGAGTGGAAAATTTTCCTTTGATACAAGTCTCACAGGTACCCAAAGTTTTTTCTTTAAAGTCGAGTCCTCGCATCATTTTATTTTTAACCATTTCTTTTAGGTCTCTTTCATTGACGTGACCTAATTTCTTGTGCCATTTCATTATTTCGCTTTCATCACTAGGTGTGAAATTTGCTGTCTCTTCCGGTTTATCAAATTCAAGATAGTATAATCCATTTCTTCTGTTAGCTTTTAATACAGTTTTCCTGCCTTTTATGACACTGGCTTTTTCCTTTTCAAATAAAACTTTATAGCCATGATCCGTAATTTTGCTTGCAGAAATTAGATTATTCGACAAATCAGGTACATATAATGTGTCAGAAAGACTAATTTTATAGCGTCGATCCTTTGTATAAAGTTCGGCTTTTCCTTTCCCTTTAACTTCGGTCGTATGCTTTTCTGAAGCTAGCTTTAGAGTGTCAGACGTGGGGATTAAGTTATGGAGTATACTTTTATCACCCGTCATATGTGACGTACATCCACTGTCAAGACACCATACATTGCCTTTACATTTCGACGTTCCTGTTGTTAAACAGATGTTATATGTCTTTTCTTGACCTTTAGTTTTATTGGGATTATTAAGTCTCTTCTTTGACCAACAAGCTTCTGTGGAATGCCCTTTCTTATTGCAATCCTTGCAAAATTGTACCTTTTTCTTCGTCTTTGTGTAGAATGCCTCTGAAGTCTGAGGTTCACTCGCTTCGGTTTGCCTTCTTGCTTCGTATTCTTCTACGATTTTTATTTTTAAATTGTCAGGACTTGGCAGAACATCTCTCGACTCAATTGCCGTTCGGAAGCTATCGAAATTTGTAGGTAAACTGTACAACATCATTATGCTTAATAATTCTGGATGAATTTTTACATCCATGTCTTCTAATTTACCTACTACATCCATAAAATTACTGAGATGGTCTCTCACATCTTCTTGTGGAGTCATTTTCTTCAATACTAGTTGCTTTAATAGCGTAGCTTTTCTTGCCGGCCCTGAACTTTGATGTACAGACTTAAGTTTGTCCCATACCTCCTTGGATGTATTACACCCTTTAATTTGTTTAAGTTCCGGTGGAGATATAAGTAAAAATAGCTCTGACCTTGCCTTTAAGTCTTCCTTTAGGAACGCACTCTTTTCTTCGGCAGTCGCAGTTGCCGCTAACGTTTTTTCACCACTAGCGTATTCCCACAAATCATATCTTATGAGAATCGCCTGTGCTTGTAAGCACCAGGTATCATAATTTGATTTTGTCAACGGTTCTATGCTTCTGATACTCGAGCTCATTTTAAAAAATTTTATTTTCTCATTTACTTACTATTTTAAATATGCTTTTTCCAATTTGCCACTAGATATTCATCCAACCACGCTCTGCTACCACTGATAGGGTGGATTAGTGGCTATAGCAATTAAATAAAACGTAAATAATACTTGAAAACATTTTGTTTACTTGTATAAGAGAAAATATATTTTACAATAATGACACCACACATCAAAAGTAAAAGAACATAAAATAAATTCAAATATAGTGCATCATAGAAAAAATATAAGTGGACAGCATCACGACCTTCCAACAAATAAAGTATTTATCAAATTCATATAGGAATCAGATGAAAGTGACGTTTTCTATATTTTTTTAGAAATGCTGAATGATTTTAGTAATATTGTTTCCCGATAATTGTAAATTTTTCAAGCTTTGGATATATTTTGCTGAAAATTTATTAAAATCTGAACCTCCTTGATTCCAAGTACCGTAATTAGAGAAGAGTAGAGTAGAGTGATAGATAGATAGTGATGATTGTTTTATTTTTTAAGGATTTTATTGTTTTTTTTAGATTTGATGATTCTCAATTAAAATCTAATATTGTGATTTTATAAAATATAATATAAACAAGATAATACAAAACAATTGATAAAAACAAATGACTTCAGTTAATCAATCTTTTATTTTTCAAGCCAATTTGGTCAAAAAGTGCGTCTTTTCATATTAAAGATTTGGTGGAAACCAAAGTCTGATTAGAAATAAATGAAGATTATTAATATAATAATAGTTTTATTTATATTAAAATCTTTTTCACACGTTTACGATCATTACTATCCGCTTAAAAAATTACCATCGCAGCTCAATTCATTACGTTCCTTCCTCTTTTTATCACCATCCAATCATGAAATTTCAGTTTTAATTTTCTCCATAACTAAACGTGATAAAAGTGTGCCTTTCAGTTTTATAAATCTGTAAACGATCTGGATCCAATATTTTACAAAAAAAATCGAAATATTAAAAATAAATTGATTCCACAAAACCGTGTTTTTTGCACGAAACGGTGGAACGACCCACTTACATGAAATAACTTTACAGATATCGATGGTAATTTAAAATATCATCGGCCCATGTATTTTACAGTTAACGACAGTTAACGTACATCAAATTGACTACAAACTACAATTTAATAAGCACACGTAAGTAGTAATCAAAAACAAATCGTGCTTATACAAATTGAATCTATAGTCATCATATTATTTTGAAAAATCAAAGAAAAAGTTGCGTCATAAAATTGAAGTCAGGGGTGTTAAACATTTTTTTACGAAATAAGAGAAAGAAAGAAGTTTTTTTTGTCATAATAAATAGGTATAGAGTTGTTTCAAATTATTTTGATCTATTATTCACCCAATCATCTCATGTCGATATATTAAAAAAAGCCAACCCATAAATAAGGATATTCATGGCGAAATATTCAAATATTTAAAAATATATGTATTTTTCATAATACTCATCCCTAAACATCCCGAAAACCATAGCCATTTACCATTTTTTGAATAAGAGAAAGAAAGAAAGAAGTTTCTTTTCTCATATATATGAGAATAATTCAAAATAATTTGATCAATCTTCACTCAATTATCCCATGTCGATATCCATCTCGATATATTCAAAAAAGCCAACCCATCAAGATATTCATGTCGAAATATTCAAAAAAGCTGTCTCCACCTAATATTGTAAAATATATGTATTTTTCATAATCCTCATCCCAAAACATCCCGAAAACCATACCCAAAACCAAGTATTCAAAAAAGTCGAATCCGCCATCTTGGATTTAAAAATTTATGTATTTTTCATAATCCTCATCTCAAAACATCCCGAAAGCCATAGCAATCACCAAAAATTCAAAAACGTCTAGTCAGCCACCTTGGAATTCAAAATTAATATATTTTTCATAATCCTCATCCCAGCGTATCTCGAAAACGATACCCATGACCAAGTATTCAAAAAAGTTCAGTCCGCCATTTTAGATACCAAAATTAATATATTTTTCACAATTCTCATCCCAAAATATCCCGAAAATGATACCTATGACAAAGAATTCAAAAAGTCAAGTCCGCTATCTTGAATCTTCATCCCAAAATATTCCAAAAACGTCATCCATGTAAAAATTCTAAAAATTTTGTCTGAAATCTTGGATTTGTTAGTTTAGATAGTATTTTCATTATTTTCATCTTAACATAGAGTTGAGAGCTGTGCTAAGACGGCATTTTTTTTGAAAATAATGGATGACGTGATGCTATCACGTAAAATTAAAAAAAAACACTGGTTGTTACTTGCAATGTTTTAGTCTGTCACAAATTCATCCATCGTGCAATTCTTTAGAACGGCATTATAAATACATATAAAAAGAGACATTGTATTTTTTATTAACTCAATTGAATTACATAGGACTTTCAGACCAGAAAAAATTTATAATTTCTGACTGAGGGTAAGTCCGTCACGTGGCAGTGACTATCGGTCGACTATCAAAAAAAAAACAAATGCAGATATTACAAAAACAAAACCAATTTTTGTTTCATAAATGAATAAATATTAAAAAGTGGTTATTAATAAAGATGTTTAAGTATCATTTTTATGATAAATACTTTTTAAATACGTCAAAATTATTGTTTTTCTAGAGGTCGATTTGGCCAAAATGAACTTTCAAAACACCAAAAAATTTTGAAGGCTATTTTCATTACAAAAAACGCCTTATAACCAGATCAATTAATGTTAATTTTAAAAAGCATTGACGACTGTTTAATTTACTGTGCGTTACATTGTCGTAAAGTTGTTATATTTTGCAAAAAGCCCAGCAGATGGACTTACCCCCAGACGGAATTCCTTCATATTCATACCCCTAAGTGATGAGGGTTGTCCACATCTAACATTTTAATTTTATTTTTTGGACAATTTTTTTTATTTTTATTTTTCAATAATGTGGCATTAAAAAATACATACAACCCCTTAATTTTCACCTTTCTATCACCAACCCCTATTTTTTTAATAGTCGATTTTTAACGCTCGCTAACTTATATGGCAAAATAACGTTTGCGGGGTCGACCGGTGATGATATGATATTATTATGATGATATGATTATATCACATAAACAAAATATTTTTCGGCGTTGTTTTTATGAAAACGTTTTACCAAAAACCTTTCACATTGCCAAAAAGTGCGATCTTCTTCAACACACTTCATATCTATACTAATTAAACTAATTAATATTATAAAGCTGAAGAGTTTGTTTGTTTGTTTGTTTGAACGCGCTTATCTCAGGAACTACTGGATCGATTTCAAAAATTCTTTCAGTGTTGGATAGTCTATTTATAGAGGATGGTTATATGCTATATTTTATTTTCATAAAATTAGGGATCCGTAAGGAAATTGAATCGAAAACCTATTTATGCGTGCGCTGCAAAAACTATTGACAAGAGAACAAAATTATGTACGGATTTGTAGGTCTTATTAAGATCTACAAAATAGTCTGCGAGAGATATCTAACTATCATAGTTTACTCACAATAACCGCAAGTTCTAAAATCCACACGGGCGAAGCGGCGCGCACAGTCAATAAAAAGCTCTTATATTTTCAGAGAGAAGTTGAATAGCTCAGAATGGCACGTCAATGGCAACAATGGTCGATACTAGTGACCATTACGCTCATCGCAGTCATCTTGCCACTCTTGACGGCGCAACCTGTGAGTACTTTCCCATTATGCATTCATTTTAACTGGGGATCGCAAGTAGGTAGTCTAAATTCCGCTATAATTGATTGAAATTTGAATTTTACACGTAGCGGAATGTACGTACACGTACACGTCTATGTGTACTTTCAAAGTACTCAAACTTCAAGAAATGAGCGTGGCGTAGTTTTTTATGTATTTCTAAAGCATTTTATTTAGAAAATATTCGTGCATTCGTGCATTCTTCTCCATATATATATAAACTTCAATTTTGTCAAATTACAAACTTCTCTGTTCGCGTAGTAAGCTGTAAATTATATCCAAAATCTAGGGGCACGGCAGTGCCCCCGCCAAGTCGAGCAAAAAAGTGGCACGGCCGTACTATACTTTTCTCGAAGCAATTCAGGCCATTTTCAATCCTATAACTCCATTAGGCCCTTATCTGCATATACATTTTTTGTTATGGAAGTATTACGCAAATATTGACCGAACGTTACAAAAATATAACTATCTCATTCTTTCACGAACTTATTGTCCTTGTAGAAAAGGATAAAACATTTCGCAAGTTCAAAGAAAGTAGTAAAATCTTTCGGCAATTTCACCAAGCTCCGCCTTGAAGCCAGTTTTCAAGCATTCAGGCTTCTAATTGACATTCGCTTAATGATGCCAGTCCAGATCGGAAATAATCCCCCAAGTTTGGGGAAAAAGACAGATAGGAATAATTCTTGCGGTTCCCCTAATTGTCCTTACCGCGCGGTCATACAAACTAGGCCTAATAGAATTTGTACATTGTGATATTTTTGATACAATGTGAATGAGATTAAGTAAGTAAATACTCCTTTTGCGCCTTCACTAATAAAGTTATATACGATATTAGCTGACCCCGCAAAGGTTGTTTTGCGTTATAAATTATAGAGCGTTAAAAATCGACTATTTAAGAATAGGGGTTGGTGAAAGAGGAGTGAAAATTTAGGGTTGTATGTATTTTTTAATGCCACATTATTAAAAAATAAAAATATTTGTCCCAAAAAATAAAATAAAAATGTTAGATGTGGACAACCTTTATCACTGAGGGGTATGAAAAATAGACGTTAGCCGATTCTCAGACCTACTGAATATGCATATAAAATTTCATAAAAATCGGTCAAGCGGAGGAGTATGGTAACTAAAACTGTGACATGAGAATTTTATATGTATACAGGGTTACCAGTAAAACATGAGCAACCTCGCAGCACTAGGTAGCTAACACCATAAGCAACAACTTTTGTTCTATGAGTTCGAACATAACTCAATACATAAAAAATAAATGGTTAAACAAGTTTTGTTGCACTGTTGTGACATTTCTAAGTCTACGAAAGTATGTTTCATTCATGAATGCTCGCATGACCGACGGTCGACTGGGGGGCGAATAGGTTAAGTTCAATCAAAGGCTGCACCCCACCCCCGCGAAGACTTTACGCGGTTTGTATACGTAATCTTTGCGATGCGCGTAGAGTTAGAAACATTCAAACGGGAAATAATTTAATAAATATTTTTGTATGAAATTAACAAATTACCAAAAGTCGTAGTACACAAGTTGTTGCTTATGCTGTTAGCTATCTAGTGCTGCGAGGTTGCTCATGTTTGACTGGAAACAGAATAAGAAGATAAAATTAAACGATTACTACGACCCAGTTGCACCGGTTCCTTATAAAAATTCCGACAGTAAACCGATGTATAAGTTTTTTTTTTCAATTATTCTTTTATTTTTTATTGCAGCCTACAGCAGATAAGTCAATAGGAAAAGACCGTGCATTGAGAGCAGGAAGGCGAGTTGCAGAAAAACCAAAATGGGGTTTTTTTGGGACTATATTCAATTTAATATTGGAGGTAATTCTGATTATAATAAACAAAATTTGGTGCAAATCTATATACATAAAATAAAATCGTAGAAAAGTATAATAAAATCAGTACATGGAAAATATTTTAAAAAGAGTGATTGATTTAACATAAAGTAAGATAGCAGAAACCGAAAATCACGTTTTTAGAATTATTGTCTGTCTGTCTGTCTGTTGATTTGTTACCGGACCACGACAAATCTACTGAACGGATTATTATCAACTGACGGTTATAGCTTGGATACATAAGATATGGTCTAAGAGCCAGTGAACGGCTACCTGTATGTACCTGACCAGACCTGTCAAATACATACAGGTAGCCGTTCACTGGCTCTTAGACTAATAGTTTTTATCTGGATACCAAGTTATTGCACGAGTTTAACACAATAAATTTAAATGAATCTGATGTGGTTTTATGTTGTTTACAAAGAGTAATTTATTATGATACTTTAGTTATGATTTTTTATCCAGATATTCCAGAGAAAAAACAATTTTTCAGATTCATATTATTTTAACGTGTCGCGACATCTATTAGGTGAGTTTGTAAATATCGTTAATGTTTAGGAAAACAAAATAAGTAGTTCAGGCAGATATTGCGCAGCGCTGCAACAGTATATATAGGTATAAGATTATGACAACTACTTTTAATATAGCTCTTACACTGCCCGCCGGCGACGAGTTTAGATGTGGTTGAGACAAATCTTTTGTATATGTATTAATACCGTGTGCCTGCTGGGTCAGTTACGTGTGTACAACTTATACGGTATGTTTGATAAATTGTTTTGAATTAAAAAGATAGGTTCTAAAACATTTTTTATTTCATTCAAATCAATTCAAAGAGGGTCAAATTAATATGAGGGTAAATTATTATAAAGTTACTAAAATTGTACCTACTAAGTAAAACAGATACTATTAAATTGTTTTTTTATAACAATAGTAGATTATATCACAAAGGAGCAAATTATATTTTTACGGAGAGGGCGCTTTTATGAGTCCAGAGCGAAGTGACGGATTCAAAGTACGTCGCCCAAGCCAAAAATATATTTAGTCCCGAGTGATAGATACACTCTACTTTTGATCAGTATCACCCTCTATGAGAAAATGAAGGGCGCCTCATATTCTATTGTAATTAAATAGTATCTCATAATAAAACAACTAAAAAGTTATTTATAATATTTACATTTGAGAAATTTTCGCAATTATGAAAATTTATTGTTACTTGAAAAATATGAAATAGTAGATTGTATCACAAGGGAGCAAAATGATTGAATCCCGAGCGTAGCGAGGGTTTTTTAAGTAGAATCCTAAACGTAGCGACGGATTCAACGTCGCCCGAGCCAAAAATATATTTTGTCCCGAGTGATACACTCTACTTTTCATCACCCTCTATGAGAAAATGAAAAGGGCCTCATATTCTATTGTAATATTATTATTTAATAAAACATAGAGTTACAACTAAATTGAAATTAAATAGTATCTGATAATAAAACAACTAAAAAGTTATATATTACATTTGAGACATTTTCGCAATTATGAAAATTTATTGTTACTTACAGTTTTATTAGTATTGAGTATTTACACATTTAGCCTCGTGGTCTCGCGTACTAAAGAGCGAACACGCGGTGACAACTATCCGTTGTGGCAGGCACGCACATTTTCATAACGTAGAATATGAGGCGCCTTTCATTTTCTCATAGAGGTGATGAAAAGTAGTGTGTATCACTCGGGACAAAATATATTTTTGGCTCGGGCGACGTACTTTGAATCCGTTGCTACGTTCAGGGTTCTACTAAAGAAACCCTACGCTCAGGATTCTACTCTAGAATCCCTTACTTCGCTCTAAATTAAAAAAGCGCCCTCGTCGTAAAAATATCATTTTGCTCCCTTGTGATACAATCTACTATTTCCGATATCAGTATTTGGCATACAGTCATATCTTTGGTATTAAAATTAAAAAAAAACATAGTGTCGGTATGGTTGTATGGTTGCTGAAGTTTCGGGCTCGGTTCTATTTTACTTAACTATTTCTATTTGATTTAGGCCAAATTAAATTAACATATCAACAAGCAACCTTTATTGTTTGTGTTTAAAACACAAGTATTTAAATAAATAAATACCTTATTACAAGAATTTTAATATTGCGCGGTTCCAACGCCCTCTATTGAGATATTAGTAAGAACTGAGTTGCGAGACTTGGGTTTTTTACAAGTTATGTTTTTGATGGTATGATTTATTTGCCAGAGTTTTATCAACATAATAATATCGTACTATGTATAATACTAATACTACTATTATAAATGCGAATGTTTGTGAGTATGAATGGATGTTTGTTACTCTTTCACTTAAAAACGGCTGAACAGATTTGGATGAAATTTGCACAAAGTTCTAAAATCCACGCGGGCGAAGCCGCGGGCACAGTCTAGTCAGGAGTATAAGAGGGTTTAAGATCAGTAAAAACTTTTTTCTTAACGAAGCATGAATTATACACTGAGGTAATAGCTACCAATAATTATTTCAATTCTTGTTGCAATCAGCTGATGTTTGTTTGATGTTCGTGACCTCACAGCGCGGCCGCGGTCGCCCTGGCTGCGGGGGACGGCCAGCCGGGTTCCAACCGGTCCTTGGGCCCCTTGAGTTCCTTCCGCCCACGCAGTGCGTGGCACGCACTCGCTTCCTGCGCCTCTTATTGTGCGCACGTGTCTCACAAATATTAAATAAATTATTGCAAATCGATAGAGAGATGACACTCCGACATTTGATTATTGTAGTAAAACTAGATTACTACTAATTGAGAGTCCTATGTAATTCGATTGAGTTAATAAAAAATCCTACTATTCTATGAAACGAGGAATCTTCGATTATGAAAAATATATTAATTTAGAAATCCAAACTGACGGATTTGACTATTGAATTCTTGGTCAATTTTGAAATCCAAATTGGCGGACTCGATTTTTTGAAAACTTAATCATGGGTATCGTTTTCGGGATATTTTGAGATGAGGATTATGAATAATATGTTGATATTGACATCCTAAATGGCGACTAAATTTTTTGAATAGTTCGTCATGGGTATCGTTTTCGGGATAATTTGGGATGCGGTATGAATAAAATATTGATTTTGATATCCAAGATGGCGGACTGGACTTTTTGAACACTGGGCCATGGGTATCGTTTTCGGGATATGTTGGGATGAGGATGATGAAAAATATATTAATTTTGAAATCCGAGATGGCTGACTTGACTTTTTTGAATTCTTGGTCATGGGTATGGTTTTTGGGATGTTTTGGGATGAGTATTATGAAAAATATATTAATTTTGAAATCCGAGATGGCTGACTTTAGTTTTTTGAATTCTTGGTCATGGCTATGGTTTTCGGGATGTTTAGGGATGAGTATTATGAAAAATACATATATTTTTAAATATTTGAATATTTCGACATGAATATCCTTATTTATGGGTTGGCTTTTTTTAATATATCGACATGGGATGATTGGGTGAATATAGATAGATCAAAATAATTTGAAACAACTCTATACCTATTTATTATGACAAAAGAAACTTCTTTCTTTCTTTCTTTCTCTTATATCGTAAAAAAATGTTTAACACCCCTGACTTCAATTTTATGACGAATTCGCCACTTTTTCTTTGATTTTTCAAAATATTGTCAAGGACTATAGATTCAATTTGTATAAGCACGATTTATTTTTGATTACTACTTACGTGTGCTTATTAAATTGTAGTTTGTAGTCAATTTGGTGTACGTTGCGTAACTGTAAAATACATAGGACAGACGGACTTACCCCGGACTTACCACAGGGGGGTAAGTTCGTCTACCCGATGATATTTTTATATTACCATCGATATCTGTAAAGTTATTTCATGTACAGATGTTATGAATTTTAATAATGTAACTAAAGGTCGATTGTTCAACATTTCCAAATATCATCATTGTAGAAAGAATAGGACTCGTGCAATGAGTTTCCAAAATTAAAAATCTCAAAATTAAAATAAACTATAACAGACTTCCCCACATTGATACTACCGGTAAAACACGAGCAACCTCGCAGCACTAGGTAGCTAACACCATAAGCAACTTTTGGTAATTTGTTAATTTTTAATTTCATAAATATTTGTAATTTCATAATTGCTGCTGGGGCTGCCCCGGTACTGCAGCGCCACGTATGTTTGCCGAGGCCCGGGTGGATGATTTCCACATAATATTGCGCAAGCGAGTAGCCTCGGTGATACGGCGAGTGCAGGGCAGCACTAGCAGTCTCCTTAATTCAATATTGGATAGAGTTGACTGCCCAATAGTATGTCACTGGAATGGATCTCATATGAGTTCTAGGGCTAGAATTTTTCATGTTAAATCGATAGATAATAATTAATAATTAAATAATTAATACCGATCTGATTCACTGATAAAATATAGATAGATATAGAATAATTGAATACTAACACAGTTTTTAAGAATATAAACTGTTACAAACACATTATGGACTGTAGGCTGTCTGAATAAATAAATGATGATTATTATTATTATTATAAAAAATATTTATTAATTTACCCGCTTAAATGTTTCTAACTCTACGCGCATCGCAAAGATTACGTAAACAAACCCGTGCGAAACGTCCCCAAAGCCAAGCAAGGAGGTGCAGCGCTACCGCCTTTGATTGAACATGAACTATTCGTCCGCCAGTCGACCGTCGGTCATGCGAGCATTCATGAACATACTTTCGTAGACTTACAAATGTCACAAAAGTGCAATAAAAACCATTTATTGCACTGTTGTTTAACCATTTATTTTTTATGTATTGTAGTCCGGTCAAATTAGACTAAAAAATAGGGGTAAGGTTACAAAAATTCCCACTTGGCTGAATATTGGTAGGATTGTTCAATACACTATTATAAAGGAAATGTGAAAAGTCCTCATTGATCCGGCACGTGCAAAAATATTTACTCGGGGTCAAAGGTCACAAAAACGGGTTTTTCGCGATTTTCAGCAAAATGGTAAGTTTTATCATAAAATTAGCTCAGACAAAAATTGTAGATCAGATAATTATCTATAAAAAATGTCTGAATACTTTTTTTCCTAAGAGCCACCGTTTTTGAGATATCACGAAAAGAGTAATTCAACTCCACAAGAAGTTACGGAATTCGCTTTCTTATCGCTATGTATGGAGCTCCTAAAAAAATTACGTGCTTAGATAAATTCAGATATACATGTTTCGTTAAAAATACTCGAAATAAAAAACAAGTGCAGTTAGCATGTCCTCCAACAACCTCAGCGGCTGCTCATCAACATCTTTTTCGGGTATATTACCAAGTTCAAGTGTGGCTTGGTAATCAGTTAGACCCAAAAGACTGGGGTTGGAAGTTGGTCGACAATTCATTAGAGCCAGTTCAAACTTTACTTCCACCTGCACTAGAAAAACTACTAAACACCATTTTTTGCAACTGTAAAAAGGGATGTAGTGCTAAATGTGGTTGCAAAAAAGTTGGACTGTTTTGTTCTGTAGCATGTACAGACTGTCAAGGCCGGTCATGCTCCAATGTTGAATTGCCAAAAATTGAAGATTCATTTGATGTTGACGAAGAGACATGCGATGTGTCATTATTGGGACAATTTATTAACACCCAGAATGAAGAAGATAAAGAAGAAGACGAAGAAGGAGGAGAAGGAAGAGAAGAAGAACAAGAACGAGAACAAGAGAAAGCAGAAGTTAATGATGATTTAGATTCAGACGAATAAATTTTCTTATTTTTTGTAATTTACAAAGTCAATATCTACAGTTATTCAATAGTTTCAAATTAAACAGAATCATAAAAGATCAGTGGAATAGGCCTACCGGGGAAACCACATTAAAAAAAACGCGCTAAGTACACTCAAAGGTGGCGTGGAAACGTGTGCATATTATGACGATTACAACTCTTTCAACTTTTTGAATCGTTATATCTCAAAAACGGTGGCTCTTAGGAAAAAGAGTATTTAGACATTTTTTATAGATAATTATCTAATCTACAATTTTTGTCTAAGCTAATTTTATGATACAACTTACCATTTTGCTGAAAATCGTGAAAAACCCGTTTTTGTGACCTTTGACCCCGAGTAAATTTTTTTGCACGTGCCGGATCGATGAGGACTTTTCACATTTCCTTTATAATAGTGTATTGAGCAATCCTACCAATATTCAGCCAAGTGGGAATTTTTGTAACCTTGGATGTCTAAATTGACCGGACTATTGAGTCATGTTCGAACTCACACAACAAAAGTTAGCAACAACTTATGGTGTTAGCTACCTAGTGCTGCGAGGTTGCTCGTGTTTTACAGGTAACCCTGTATATGATAATATTAGGGATGTAACGATACCGATTCGGATATATGGGCCGATATAATCGACGATCGGCCGAACTAGCAGTTCGAAAAGCGCGCGAAACGACGGACGCTTTTTTTTACTGACAATGTTTTGATTTATTCTTATTCATAACTGAACTTTGTGATTGATTAATAATAAATAAATGTTTCCTTTGTTTTAACGGTGCATTTTAATATTATTGATTATTTTTCAATTTTTTTACATTCCTCAAGCCCTCCTTAAATATGGATAAGTAACTTTAATGCTTAATATTATTAACATATAATATACATTAATCACTATTTATTTAATTTTGATATCGGAATTGGTATCGGTATCGCCGATTATTTAATACAAAAATCGTTATCGGTATCGTATCGGCAAAATAATGTATCGTTACATCCCTAGATAATATTTACTATAATTTTTTTTTAATTTAAAACTTTGTTGCATTTTATAATTTCTCTAAGTGCAAATTTGATTCGTATTGTTAAATTATTGATTCTAAACGAGATGTTTTTTTCAGCAAATAAATGATACCAAAAGCGCATATGGCCAGATATCTGATTTGGTGGACAATCAATTTGTTAATAATAACGTAAGTATAGTTAATCGAAGTCTTTAGGCACATCGCCATGTCGCGGAGAACTTATGAACTTATTTTTGCTTCCAATAGTGCGATATCAGACAAAGACAATTTTAACAGTGACCTGCCAACTGGGCTTGCATTTCTTGTATCGCTGCTAACTAAGGATAACTCTATGGATTGAGGCAAATATCCTTTTCATTCCGAGAAAAGACCCACACAAAGAGTGGATATCTGATGAGTTGCAAGAGTCGCTAAGGTTCTGCTGCTATAGGCGAGCATAGGGATATATGAAATGTCGAATCGAGCCTGGCCGATAGGAGGCGAGCGGCGGCAAATGCCAGCGTGTAGACGACCTATCCGTGGGCACTTGTTTGCGACTCCAGCGTGTGGAGGGGTACCGCTCGCCTCGCCATCAATCGCCGAGTGCGGCCGACTTCCTTTGAGCACCCCTAGCAGGGTGTATTGCTACTATACAAAAATTTAGTGTCATCTTGAAATTTCATTATCTTAGTAAAATTTCCACAGGCCGTAACGTCAAAACCAGATTCTGGTGCTAACGGTACTACAGAGAGCACAAAAATTTCAAGATCCGAATTTTTGGCAATACTCGATCGTAACCTAAAAGGATTGGCACGTCTACGAAATTTGGAGTGGCGTGAAGCGAAGAAGGTAAGATACCTAATTATAAGTAGTAAAAAACTAGATATCGTAAAATTTTACTTGTATGTAACCGATTATTGCCACTGCCATTTTACCCACTGTATGCTCGGGTCTCCTCTCACAATATGAAGGATGTAGACCTTAGACCACCACGCTGGCATAATGCGGATTAGAAGACTTCACATACCTTTGAGAATATTTTTTTGTAAACTCTCAAGCTCCGTTCTTAGTCACTGAGCTATCACCGTAAATGTAACGTATCGTACTTATAGTTGTCGTCACGAGTGGTGAGCGGAACTTTCATTGGTCAGTTTGACATTGACTGCGCTGCGGTCAGACGATTGGTTCGACAAACGTCAGTTCGTCAGTGTGTGTCGTCCATTAGTCCAGCACGTTTTTTCGGCTCCTATACATTGGCCGAAAGTGTACAATATCCCTACCACTGATAATCTGTGCTCACGACTCATGACGGTTACTATAAATTAAAAATAAACTATAAACCTACTATTTCAAAAATTGCCACATTTACCTATTTGGTTCCAGCCCGTGTCAAAATTAAAATGAAGTTTAATTTCAGGATTCTTGGACTAATCTTCAGACTTATTGGGATGAGCTGTTTGGTGGCAAGAAATCAAGAAATTCGAGATGACTTAAAATATATTTAAATAAAATGTTACTTGCATAAATCTGTGTTATTGCCTGTATTATAGGTTCTTAATATTTATAATCAAAATATGTTAGAGACTATGGTGAAATACACAAACAAGATGGCAAGACTAGAGTATATCGTAAAATGTAAAAATTTTGAAATTACTGAAAATTATTGACTAAAAATAAAAACTTGAGAGTTGTCAAGGGTCACCCGGAAGGAACGAAGTTCATGACGTAAATAACAATGTCATTTACGACACTTTTTGCTGTCATGACGTAACTGAAGTTCATGACGTAACTGACGTAGTCATGAACTTCAGTCATTGTCATTTACGTCATGACAGCAAAAAGTGTCGTGACAACTTTTCGTAAGAATTTTTTCCGTCTAGCGATAAGGAACTTCGTTCCAAAAATTCATTTTTGTTACAAAAGTCAAAGTTTAGGCCATGATAGATGTTGTTTTGAGAGCTACGTGTTATTCTATTCTCACTGCCAAGTATTTGACGTATTATTGTTTTTTATTTCAACGAAAGCGACCCACTACTTTGAAAGTAATCACTTTTTTGTACATAGGTTCCACAGTAAAAAATCAAAATCTAAATTTATTAAAAAAATAGAATTTCCTTTTTTAAATTTTTTTCTATTTTTTCTTCGATAATTTTTGGTCTAGTTTCACCATCTTTCGGGGTTGCTTTTTACTAAATGCATGTTTGTAGACACGGTACTTATACCACAATGACATTTTTTACAATTTTTGTTTGTCTATTTCTTCCGGCTTATCTCTGGAACGGCTGAAGCGATTTTGAAGGGATTTTCACTGACAGATAACTGATGTAATAAGGAGTAACTTAGGCTACTTTTGTTTTAGAATTATATTAGTAATATAAAAATAAAAGCTTTTTACTAAATGCATTTGTTTGTAGACACGGTACTTATACCACAATGACATTTTTTACAATAATTTTGTTTGTCTGTTTCTTACGGCTTATCTCTGGAACGGCTAAAGCGATTTTGAAGGGATTTGACAGATAGCTGATGTAATAAGGAGTAACTTAGGCTACTTTTGTTTAAGAATAATATTATATATTACTAGTTGACCCCGCAAACGTTATTTTGCCATATAAGTTATTGAGCGTTAAAAATCGACTATTAAAAATAGGGGTTGGTGATAAAAAGGTGAAAATTTAGGGTTGTATGTATTTTTAATGCCACATATAATATTATAATATGTGGCATTAAAAATACATACAACCCTAAATTTTCACCTAATAATTGAAAAAGAAAAATAAAAAATGTCCAAAAAATAAAATAAAAATGTTAGGTGTGGACAACCCTTATCACTTAGGGGTATGAAAAATAGACAGTAGCCGATTCTCAGACCTATTGAATATGCATATAAAATTGCATGTATGCAATGCCTGCTTGATTTTGAAAATTCAGGCTTCTAGTTTCATGCACAACAAAGCTATAGGTGGGTCGAAATTGGCCTGTACTGCCTTACGGAAAAGGAACGTACGGCCGTGCCCCCAGAGAGTCAGTCAAGTGAAGTGTTCTCGTGGGATCCAAATTAATTTAAGGACTTAATTTACGGAAATAGAAGCAATTTTTTTCATAGATAGTATTTATTTGATTATATTTAATTACATAAAATAAGTATGTAGGACTGCTTCCTAAGAGTACATGAAATCAACACAATACACACATGTTTGTTTGTTACCTTCTTGTTGTTTTCATAATCACAAAGAACCCCTACCTTTAAACAATAAGTCAATTCAAGCAGATTCTTCTACACTAGCTTTTTCAACATTAGATTCTTCTTCCTTTGTTGTATTTTCTTCGCCATCAGCAGTTTTAGACTTCTTATCACTCTTGCGGAATTTATCGTATCTGTTAAACAATGAAAAGTGTTATTTATAGAAACATAAATAAATTACACAACAACAAAAATGGTTCATATATATTGATCATATAATCATGTCGTACATGGATACTAAAGAATATACAGGATGAATTTTTCAAGTGTGTGTGGATGGGGAAATCCGAAACTATGAGGAATAGCGAGAATGCTGAAAGGAGTCTAGGAACCAATGTTGACAAACACTAAAACTGCATCATTGGATTTCGAAAAATCAATATGCCTGCAACATCCTGTGTTATTACACTGTTCGATAGTGTCATTAATAAGGAACAAATTCTGGAAAGCAATGACATACGAAAACTTAAGGATAGAGCTCATTTTTAACAAAATACGTTTTTTTCATACGAACTTGAACTGAATACTAAGCATTTCAAATGATGGACACTTACCTGACTTAACTTAAGGCTAGGATTGTCGAGCGTAGCTGGTATTTAGCGCTCCTATTTCTCGCGTGGCGCCGCGCGGATTCGCATGGATCAAATTAATGAAATCTCTGACCCGGCGCCGGTCAGAAGTTTATAGGTCATAAGTTTATATTATACTACCAATCCTGCAAATTTCATCTTTCCTAAAATTACGCAAGTCTGGGGTGACTGGGTGAAGACTGGGGATCTCACTCTATTAGTGACACTATCGAATGTAATACAACAGGATGTGATTTATTTTGGAAATGGTGTTTTAATTTTTTGGAAAATAATGTCGGACGTTGAATTTTAGTCATGAAATTTGCTATTTTTCAGTTTATCTTAAAGTTTAAACACACTTGGTGTAAAAAAATGTATAAAAGCCTAAGTGGCCCCCTGTTTAAAAAATATGCTAGTTTGATACAGATTTTAAAATGATACAATACTTTATTTTATCTCAAGTAAATACGAGGTTTTTGACATTAGTATACAGAATTCGACTAAAATGTCATGTCTTTACTGAATGTCATGATAAGGATATTTCGTAGCTCTGCTAAACTTGTATTCAGATTTAAGTAAAGTTTATCTTTCAGAAACGTGAATAGGTTTGGAAAACATGGCACCCACAAAATGGGCTCCAGGCGCCGAACCCATCTATTAGGGTACCAATGTATTATTTGAATTATCACGGAAGTACACCTAAATGATATGTTTTTTTTTCTTCTGGTAACGACCATAGATTAGGTAACAGGTTACGACGATGGCGCATTCACGTTCAGCCAATGGAAAGTTAAAGTTTATGTATATTTAGAAAAGAAGGAAAGGGTAAAAATATGTGAATTATGACGGTAAATTTGGAAAAGTTAAGATCACGAAAGTATTGCAGATATAAATCAATAAAAGTTCACAATTAAAATGTAATTATTTTTATTACCATAGTATAATTTTCAATTATATATATATATATGCCATTTTTATTCTCTTGTCATTAGACATTGACAGAAATTATAAAAATTTAAAAACAAATGATTGTTTAATACAGAAACGGATTTCTAGAAACTATAATTTATTTTTATAAAGCAATTTTAAACTTTTTTTCAATAAAAAGTACTACCAAGATTGTTTACCAAATACGACAAGAGAATAAAAATGAACTATACATATACTTATTTGGAAGTCGTAATAGAGCAACGTACGTAAACATTGTGCAGTTCCGATAATATTACATATTATTATATACGTCTCTAATTGATAACCTCCTTTTTTGAAGTCGGTTAAAAAGGGAGTTTTTAAATTCTGTTCTATGTATGCCTTTTAATTTACCAAGTATTATTTGTTTGGAGTGTTGTTCTGTAATTTTATGTGAACCTTGTTGTTTACCTTCCTAGATCCTCATCATCATCACTTCCTTCATTTCCCTGTGGATCAACTTCTCGAAGCAATTCTCCTATGTCCTTGTCAACATCCGCCCAAAGCTTATCTTCACTTCCTGAAAACGTATTTCATTATTGAGTCCACAGGTAAAGTAGTTATGTCAGTATTATTGCTCTAATCTAAGTGAATTCCTATCCAAAACCATGGATTTTAGGGATATTTGACGTTGATTGAATTTAAAGAAAAATCACTTTTAAGCTAGCTTGTTACTTTTTCCACTTTAATAAGTAAAAAATTCCTTGCATAAAATCTAGACAACTTTATAGTGATCTATTATAATCCAAATAAAAAAAAAATTGTAATTAAGGTTATTTTAGCACCTAAGTACAAAACACTTAAATAAATTAGTAAAATTCTTAGAGAAATTATAAAATTTTCGTTTTGATAGAGTTCATACGTCATTGGGTTTATAGGAGAAATGGCGTGGCCACTTTATTATTACGGCAGTCAATTTGGCCGCCATCTCAACTTTCATACTTAACGTGTAAATTCATTGGTGACTTTACTAAGAAGACTTTATAGTTAGGTAATTTTTATTGAAGAAGTAATTTTATGTGCTGCTTACGGCTGTAAAAGTAGATAAATAAGGAAACATGAGGAAAAGCAAAAGTTTTCATTTCATAGGTTCATATGAAAACTGGCACGCTTCAAATCATGTTATGCGCTATCCAGTCAATCCTCCTAGGTAAAATCAGACAATCCATTCAAACGATAAATTATCACAATTTCAAAAATAATCATTAATCATAAATTAATATTATAAATAATATACAGACTGTCTGATTACCGATGTCGGATCCGTTATGGGTAAGCGGTACAATTTTATCGACAAATCAATTTTTTTAATCAACTTTGTGGAAATGGCGGCCATTTTAATTTTCATTTTGACTAAGCAAGGGTACTTGCATTTATTTACACATTTATTTACATTTATTGACACAAACCTAGTTTAGTTCGGTTGCTAAAAATGTACCCAACATATTATAGTTACAAATATTGACTAATTTTGTCATTAAGATACAGAAAAAAATAGTAAACCGAAAGAAAAAACGACAAAAAATTATAGACTACAAGCCCATGAGCAAAATTTACCTGTGAAATGAACAAAAGTGGATAAGGCTTAGAAATCTGTTCCTATATCAGAAAATAACTCTCGAGGGCAAGAGTACGATTTCCGAGGCGCCAAATTTTGACCATGCAGTCTCCATATTTAGCCCAAAATAAGATGTTTTTTAAGAGTATAAAAAATCGAAATTTTGCCTTTAAGGGGGTGAAACGGGGGTTTGAAATTTTTAAGTCTTTTAACATTTCTGAATAACTTTTACATCCGATTTGGCTCAAATTTGGCGGAGACCTTCTATTCGACGATACAAGCAAGTGTGCCAAAGGATTTCTGGCGCATCTCAATATTTTTCGAAAAATAGAATTTTTTACAAGAGTACGATTTCCGAGGCGCCAAATTTTGACCATGCAGTCTTCATATTTAGCCCAAAATAAGATGTGATTTGAAGGTAGAGAGGAGAAAACGCCTACAATTCGGTTCTTTGTTTTAACTGTTCTAACCTAACCTAACCAATTTTAATGCTTATGTTACCCTATTTTACATCTCTAGGTTCTAGCCTTTTTAGTCTAAAAATTGTTATTGACACCATTTTATATTTCGAGAAATCATTTCAACGCAAGATGTTCCTACTCTCACATAGCTGTGCGCGCTAAAAATCTATTATGAATAGCCAAAAAACACTTTTTTCCAAATTTAAATGGTCATAACTCCTTAAGGAAGCTGAATCAGCAAATATTTTATTCTTTAAATTCTTTTTATAATGGTCGAAATATGCCGAATCAATCGCCAAATCTTGGCGCCTCGGAAATCGTACTCTCCCCACTCTGAGCACTATGCCGTCATTTCTGAGCGGTACAGGTGAGTACGGAAGTAAATGGAATTTCCCAGGTACAAAATATGAGGAATTACGACTAATTGTTAATATGCGGCTTTCTTGTAAAATGAAAAAGAAAATCATTTATTTGTACGAATATGGGTTAGTTAAAAGTTTTACAGGGCATTTTGATCAATCCATTTTCACCTCTCTGGTATGCAAATTAAGAAGTTACAGTACAGTACAAAAATATTTAAAAATAAATTAAAATAGAACTAATGTTAGTGTTACAATTGAAACTTATAACTAATACATAATTTGATTGACAAGTTTGTATTGTATATTATAATTTATTTGTCAATTTAACATACTACTTTTATTATTTTTATAATTACATAGTTGTAATTTTACCTAATCAAACTCATCGGCTGCCATGTGCCACCCATCGCTGGGTAAAGAGAGAAAAAGCCGGAGGAAAAATCTCTCGACACAGGTTTTGGTACACATACTTTATTTGTTTAGACGCGCGTTTCCACATTCAATTTAATATAATTTACATTACAATACATATTTAATTTTTTTCATTTATGAATTCCGCAACCGAGTAA